>LFJQ01000033.1:1200000-1800000 GCA_001182835.1 Oropetium thomaeum
ATAATCAGTTATGTAATCTATATTAAACAAGCTCTAATTATTAACTCAACAAATATTAGTTAGGTTTTAGTTGCCTTGTAAGAATTTGTAGCGTACTCCTATCCTACCTAGATTACAAAATTACTAGCGGGTTTTGTGCTGTACCGTTGGGTGGCACAAACACGTCACTGCGTACAGGTTGTTGCACACTTTGCACTAGAGGGCACGCCACGCGTACCAGCCAATACCGTGTGCCCACGGGGGATAACACGTCATCGACACCCCGGCGCGACGCGTCCTCATGGGCCGCTGCTGAGCCCCCCACAGAGTCACCTGTTGACCCGATGGGCGGCCCATTTTTTTAACGCTCCCGGTAGGGTCGGCTTCAGGTTCTACCCGAGCCCCGCTTCTCCGTGTCAGCCTGTCAGGGTTGGAAACGGCGCCGTTTTCCCAAATTCCAGGCACTAAAATTGCCGTCCACGGTGTTAACCGTTCGTTCCGCTTCCGCCGCCGCCTGATTCGCTGGTGCGATTCCCCAGATTCCTCGGCTTTGTGTGCGAATCGCGGCGCAGCTGCGCTAGGGCGCTCAGCGGCGGCGCGCGCCACAGATTTGGTCCGTATGGCGAGGAACCCTGGCCGCACCGTCTACATAGGTGAGACCTCTCTCTCTCTGCTCTCGCGGCCCTCGAGTCTTAGTACCGGCGGATTCGTAGCCCGGTCTTCCTAGTCGCGCGAGCTGTTCTGTGCTTCGTGGGGGTTTACTTGGGCATACACCAGTTGAGTAGAGCATTGTCTTGTTTCTCGAGGTCGGTTGCTTTGTTAGTGGAACTCCGGCGGTTAGTTACTTCTTCAGCTGTGTAGGTGGTTTGAGATTTAGTCTAGTTTGACGCGCAGCTGATAATGCATTGCATGGTGAGGTGACCGCCTCACAGATTAATGTTAGTAGCCACGTCTGATGATTTGGTGGGCGGGTGTGTGCTGTTTTGAGGCGCCTGGCTGCAGTAACTGGCTAATAATTTGGCAGAATGATGTTTGCAGCATCACTGTTTTCTATAAGACTCCCAGCATCCATATTGCTATGTTCTTACTGATTTAACTGAAAAAGTTAACTGTACCAATAATTAGGAATGAATCAGACATTCAGACCACAATGCTGACTGAGGCTTTAGTCCTTTTTGATTGAGCACTGACGACAAATGTCAGTTGCAATTGAACTGTCATGAACTTAAAAGATTTTACAATAATCGCTAGTCTGCTATGACCAATTGACCATCATGTATGTTGTATTGGGACCAATGGCATCCCCACCTGAAATTTATGTTAAAACAAGACATTGGGTAGGTCACCCTCACTCAGGGAAATAGAGGATGAGGTTTAGCCCTGTTGCAGGATGAGATTTGGATATAGTCATTATGCCTGTTACTGGAACTTTTTTTTTTTTAATGGACATGCTATGCTATGTTGTCTAGACCATCTAGTCAGGTTCATCCTGCTGTATTGATTCAGTAATTGTTTTTGTTCTTTCTTTCTTAATAGGTAACTTTGATGAAAAGATATCTGAAAGAGTCTTGGATGAGATTCTTATCCAGGCAGGCCATGTAGTAGACCTATATATACCCTGTGACAAGGAGAGTAATTGACCTAGGGGTTATGCTTTTGCTGAGTATGAGTCTGAGGAAACTGCCCAGTATGCTGTTAGACTTTTCTCAGGAATTGTTCGGCTCAATAATAAATTACTTAAATTTACGGTAGGTTTTCGTGTTGCCTTCTATCACTGTTTATTTGCCATTCATTAATTTGTGCAGGTAGGTGCATATATGTACGATCAATGTTTAGACCTTGCCCTTAGCTGATGTTTTATTTATCTTCTATATTTGCAGAATGATTTCTGTGATTGTGGTTTGATTTTTTTGTCTATAGCTATCTTGATTTGTTCAGATATAAGTTGCCATGAATACTTAATACTTTTTGTCATTCACAGATTGCTGGACACAACAGCCTCACTTCAAATAGCAGTCAACCAGTACTACCTAAGCTCAATCCTATACCGTTACCAAAGCAGAGTCAATTCGTACATCACAGTAATAAAACTGTCTTAAAACTGTGTCTTATATTCCAGCGTATCGAGTGGTGGTAAACGGCAGGATCCAGGTTCTGGTTCATCTCCTAATCTTAATCCGTATGGTATTCGCCCTCAAGTTGGGATTCCTCAAGGTAGGATTCTTCCTGGGCTAGTTATAAAAAAAAAATGACAGATCTATCCTTCTCTTCGTCTAACTTGATAAACCCTTTTTCCCCCTCATATGACCAGCTTTGTCGGGTGCACCGATGCATAGCCATGGTCAGTTAAGCTATGGCCTATATAATTACAGTATACATGCATTTGGTTCTGTTTGGAATGCTGGCTACAGCGACCCTGTTCAGAATATCTTGGCCCATGGGGCTGCGCAGCAGCCAATCATGTACCCATCCTACTAGTTATGGTGTACATAGTATCTAGACGGCTCAATTTGCATGTAAATATTGGTTGTTTATCTCATCCCAATGTTAAGATTAAGACTAAGGAAAATGTTGTCTTCTTAAAGGTGATCCTATCACTTCGTGTGCTCCATTGGGCGTAAAGTATATAACTCTTTTGCGGTTGTCTTGGCACGTAATGAATCCGTCGGGAGCCTGGAAAAACAAGGAAATTCTTCATGCCTGGCAGCAATTTCTTTTTACGTTGACACTGCAGAGAAAATGCAATTCAGTGACACCACTTAATTGGATTCGATTCCATTGAATAATTTGGCGGGTACTTGTCATGTGATTATTAGAAGCCTGTTTGTCATCTTTCACTGCTATAGCTTGGTTCTACAGTTTTTATTTACCTTTTGTGTATTTTCGGGTTAGGTTAGGTGAAGAGAGTTATGAGATGGCCCAGTCCCTGAATAGCAAAATTTTGATGTTTGACAAGTATAATGCTTCTCTACTAGTGCAGTTCCACCTATTGTCATATGTGTAATACTCAAAGGTGACAGAGTCATTGATCATCACACCAAAAGAGAGGCGGAAAAAATTGACTAAGCAATGACAAAGGTACTTGTCACCTCATTATTCACTTGCTTCACTCAAAACGCTATTATTCGGTTGCAGAACAACGTAGCTCATTGCATACCACCAAGAAGCACTCAATTTTGACTCACCTAACACAATCATCTTATCCCGAATGCCGAATCGAGAGTTCATCAGCAGATATACTTTACACATGTTGCGCTTTGATCGTGTCAACGCTTTAGATCTCTCGGCCTTCATCAAGATTTAAGAACCGTGCTTCAAGCCATGCAACAAAACGGTGCCTCTCTGCTCAAGTTTGCTTGAGACGTACCCAAGCTCCACTACTGCCCTATGACCTAGGGCTTCTTTCCTTACCTTCGTGTATATTCTTTGGCCACCAAAGCGAATATCACTCTGTCTTGTGCTCTTTTCTGGTGCAACTGAAATCATTTTTGTATAAGCGTACAACTACTGGCTACTGCACCCTGCAGCAGCTTTCTTCTGCCTCCAAACTTTTGCATCCTGCTGCAGCAGCCTTTGCTTGCACCTCTGATTGATTTGAAGCTGTCCCCGTGAGCATTGCAAGCTGACAGCCTCAGCGATCGGATAACACACAGTGCACACACGCTCCCTGAGTGTGCATAATCTAGCGCCGTTCGTCACAGAGCTCACTGCTCACAACTCCCGATCATCGTGAGGAGATGAAGGTAGAGAGCGCCGGGATACAGGAGGTCGCCGGCGCGGAAGATGTCTTCTTCTGCGTGGCCGCGACGTCGAGGGGAAGCAAGAGTAAGATATCCTACTTCCACACCAACGCGCGCGGGGAGGACGCCATGGCGGCCCGCGCGCTCGCGGCGCTCTGCCTCGACCACGCGCCCGAGCACCACCGGTGGCACCACCACACCGTCGCCGGGACGAGGACGTTCGCGTTCCTCTCGGCCGCCGACGGCCGCACGTTCTTCGCCGCAGCGGACCCGACGCCCGGCGGCGCCGAGACGGTCCGGTTCCTCGAGCGCGTCCGCGACGCGTTCGACGCCGCGCCCAGGAAGCGCCTGCGCGGCGAGGCGGTGGCCCCCGTCGCGCGGCGGTTCGAGGAGTTGCTGCGGGCGGTGGTGGCTGGTGGCGCTGGGACGGAAGGCGCGGCGCTTCCTGGAGCCTCGCCGCGCGCGCGAGTACCGTCCACGCCGCTGGCGCCGGTAGTGTGCGCGGCCGCGGCCGGTGGCGAGAAAGACGAGGAGCCCCAGCGGTTGGAAGAAGGAGAACAACCTCGCGACGTGCCGCAGGAGGAGGAGAGCGCGCTGGCGATGCGGCAGCCATCCGCCTCCTGGTGGCGGTCGTGGAGGCGGCACGCGCTGGTGGCGATCGCCGTGGACGTGGTGGTGTGCCTCGTGCTGTTCGCCGCGTGGATGGGAGTGTGCAGAGGCTTCAGGTGCCTCACGCGATGAATCGTGCCGCGCGGCAGGTGTCTGCGGTCGTGATCACATCGAAACACGAACTGTTTCTCTGCAACGTCCAACGATATCGTTATTGATCGTATTATCTTTACTATTTTTCATTGTGATAATTCAAAATTCCGGAAGGGCCCGTTTAAATTAAACGAAGGGAAGCAACTAAAAGCTTGTTGTGTGCTTGAAGCCTCGAACATGATTCTTGTCGCTAAGTTTGAGCTGGAAAACGATGTCCACATCTCTCAACCATGATTATTACTACTAACAAGCATTTGTTGTACACGTCCAAAGGCAGAGATGTTTGTCAAGCTGTTATCCTTGTACCTTAATAAATCTAACAAAATTGTAGTACGAAACTGTTGTCACATGTCATGTCAATAATGTGATAGTATGAGAGAATCAGTCGTTTTCCACATAATGATGTCCTGTCTGAACTGTCTGACTGCATCCGGTGCCCCCTGTGTTTGACTTGGCGGTCTAGTGTCAGAAATGCAACGTAGTACTAGTACTAATGCAATACACTGCAGTAATTACATAGTAGGGGAACTGTTATGAATAGAGGTATGGAACCAGCACCTGACTGCCATTGCCTCGTTTGATTGAGAAGCGTCAGACGGATTATCGGTGGGCGTCCAGCGTCCTTGTGCAGCAGTCTGCTTCAGCGCTTTTAGGTAGTGCAGGTGCAGCATCAGCTGTCACAGGCCTCCGCTTTACCTAATCTTATTCAGGTATAGCACTGTACTAGTACTACCGCAAGAGGCGAACTTGATGGTTTGATTGTGAATTGTTTGCATATTAAATTCGTATATACACAAGGTTGGACGGTAGGGGGACTGGGCCTCGGTTACGAATTGGTAAATTGATTGGGCCCGTCCTGATTGATTACTGTACAGCTATACACTAGCTTCCACTGACCCATTTTCAGCCCATTCGGCCCATATGGAAGTGGTTGACGCATGGCAATCTGTCAATCGATCCGACAAACAACACCCATCCTCTCTCAACTGATCTTTATCTTTATTAGAAGGTAAAAAAAAAAAACCGTTTTCCTACAGCCCGCTCGAGTGTTTTGGTGCGGGCTGAGCACTCGATTTTGTACCCGTCGATGTCTGCTACTTTATTCGTGCGATGGATGCTGACTTCCGTTTTGTTCTGCTGAGCACCTCGTTTTGTCCCCACTTGTCAGTAAGGTAGTTAATTAGAATTCTAACTGTGACTAAAATATTGGGTACTATTTCATCCGTTGTTTATTATGTTTTGTCCCCACGCTCCGTGGCTATCTTACTGATTATCATTGTTTATTATATTTTTAAAATTTTATTTTTCAATCAACTACTTTTAAACTCACTTAAATTAGAGTGTACTACCACCCATTATTTTGGTTACAGTATTATATTACTCTATGTACACCGTACAATATCTATAATTACATCAAGTATGTACCGTAATTTCAGTGTTAGTTTGTTGTAATTTACAAATATACCGTATGTAATTCCTTTTTTTTTTCAAATGCCCCTTCCTGTGTCCTTTTTTGACAATGTGTTTTTTTAGTGTTTTTTGTTCAATAAGTACTAATTATTAGCTCGTGGGTTCAAAAGTGGACAGAGGAAGTATCATTATATGTACAATATGTATTAATCATAATTACACCTAATCAAACTATAAGTTTAAGAGTAAACTTATTATAACTTTTGTGAATTACAGCTATATGTTTTTAAATACAGCAAATGCTCACTAACTCCTACCTAATTTTGTCTTTCACAGGTACAGTTTAATTTTGATTATTTTGAATTCTGCACATATTTTTTTCTTTTGGGGAGGGGGCTCTCTCGTGTCAGATAACAATTTCACGGTCCTTTTTGGGTTTAGGCTTTATTAGATTATAAATAGGAGAGTTATAAGTTTGTTTGTGTTTTAGACTATTTAAAACTAGAACGTTGATTCCAGATCTGATGTCTAGGAATTAGTGTGTTGATCTAGATAAGAACACTTGTTTTTTGTGGAATTAAAATTCGTGTGGTTTACGGCCAGAAAATACTGGAGCGTTCAAAGCCGCTAGAACGTTCGAGTTACGTATAGACTGACAAAAAAAAAAAAAACTCTCGCAACAAGATTACAAGACTTCATCATCTGTCGTGCAAAGCACAGAACCGAAAGGCAAGTCGCGTTGTGTTGTATCCCTCTTTAGGAACAAAAAGACGAAACGAAGCAATAACCAAGGAGCCTATGACCCCGACGGCAGACCGGCCGGATTAAACTTTGTAGTAGTAGCCAGTACAGGCTCTTTGAGTACCGTTGATGTTGAACTTAGACTTGAACTAGTACTGGGTGTTCGTTAGTTACCTTTGCTGCTACTATATCAAAATCAGTTGCTTCACTACTTGCAGCTGTTATTTTACTATCTCCGTGTTTTTAATACAAATTTATATTAAAAATATTAATAATAAAAAAATAAAAGTTGTAGTACCGTGACGTGAGAGGACATAGCACGCCCTGCATCACTTCTTCACTTCCTCGGCGCAAGCAAAGCTAGCAGCGTTGTCGGTCGCTGCAAAAGAGAGCAGTTTCAGTTCCACGCTCAATTTTCAGAAGAGGCACCGCCTTTTTGGATCTTTTCTTAAAAATTACTGCACGGCGTCCGTCACACGCACTCATGAGCGTGCGCGCGCCTTCTTGACGTATGCCGTGCCAGCAGTAGCTTCAGCACTAGTACTAGTGCAAGCGAGGGCATGTTTGCGCACATGTCACGAGCATGGCATTCAGTCAGATCCGGCTGGGTGTAGGTGAAGGGAGCAGAGCAGAGCACGGGCAGCAGTGCAGCGCAGTCATGGGTTACAGGGTTAGTGGTGTGCTGCTGACGCTTTTAACCGCATGTTCTCCTGCTCTCTTCTCTGTTGCGTGCTGCCGCCTAGCCGCGAGCCCGCCACCGCCTTCGTTCCCCTTCCGTTCCAGCCAAGCCAGCTGGTGGTCGTGCTGGCCAAACAAGCCTCTCTCCGCTCACAGTTGGATCCAGCTGCCACACACTATTTTACTCCTCCTCATGCTCTCGTGGTGCCAACGACACTGCAATCGGTACTTGTGTCCATGCCTCCGTGCCATTCCATCTTTAACTTTACATTTACACTTTACACTAAGCGCTCTTCGTTTTCCAACGACTACTACAACGCCGCCGTATCCATTTGCTGATTTGCACTACCCCGAGTAGTATTTGTCTGCTGATTTGCACTACTCCGAGTAGTATTTGTCTGGTCCAGCCGGTAAAGGTGGTGGTTGTTTGGTGAGCTCGCTCTTCTCTAATCACAGAAGAGAAGAGTTCAATTCCCCGGCTTGGACGCAAGGTTCTCCAGCCGTCGCAGCGCTGACGGGCCATTGCAGAGCGTGCAGGCCCTCGCGTGGTGCCACGATCTCTTTGAGCTGTCGACTCTACACGCATGCTGCCACGGTATGGTTCTGTAGCTATAGAGGACTGGAGATCAGGGTTACGAGTACGTAATTAGGTGCGCAACCAGGGCCTCCCCTCCTCATTGCATGGGATCCACATGTGTAGTACAGCTAGTACCTGACCAGTAGTACTACTGAAGTTTTTACCTGTCCCGCGGGCCGCGGCCGCGGCTCGCGGCTGTCGTGTAGTAGTATGCGTAGCAGAGACTGCTGCTTTGACTGTGGTCGACGACGACGAGGCCAAGGGCCGCCGGCAAGGAATCCGAAGCGCCGGGAGGGAGGTCTCGTTGTAACGGATCGGTGGCTGTGTCCGCCGTACGGGAAAAGCAATGCAGTGGTTTGGTCGCCCGACGGACTAGTGCACTGTGCCGGCACCAGAATCTCGCGACGCTTGCCCCACACCACACGCCTCGAGATCCGCACCGCGCGGTGATTTGACCGCCGCGGGGCCCGGTCCGCACTGCCTAGCAACCTGCTCCGGTTTGGTTTGCTTTGGATCGCTTCGCTAGCAAAAAATCGGCTGCGCAGCGGTTATATAGTAGCAAAAAGTTTGCTGCCTTGCCGGCAAAACGAGGCTGTGGACAGAATTCGTGTCAGTTTGTTACTACCCCTTCGAATGCGTCATTCAGTCGCCGCTGTAAGTTTCCTCTTATACTCCTGACAGAGATCACACAATTACACAACACCTCCTTGGCTCCTTGCCAGCAAACAGTGCACCGAGAAAAAGCACGCGAATGCTGGAAATTTGCCACGATTCCTTTTACTGTACCTTCCATGACACCGAACATTGTTAAATTACTTATAGTAAGCGGCAGTCATTTCCTTTTCTGTAAAAAATTACAAGAGCAGACCGAGACCAGAAGCAGGGTGCTTCCAGTTGCGCCGCCGATACAGAGAGAGGGAGAGGAGGATCCACTCACTCAGCTCGCGGCAGCAGCCGTCACGCTAGCCGTACCTGGGCCGCACGTGCCGCCGAGCCCCTCGGCCCCCGGGTAGAGGAGAGGGAGGCAGTGGTCGGTGGCTTTTTGGGCACAAGTGGGGGGACCTCGATGCCTGCGCAGGCCACTGGGCCCGCGTCACAGCTGGTCTCGTTCCTCACGGGGGGGACACTCTGTCCAGTCACGTGGGACAGCCTCAGCTGTTGTGCGTCGCGCCAATTATTTCCAGAATTATTGCGTCTAAACGGCGGCTGCCCCACACGGCCCCTGCGACAGTCTGACAGTGTAGCGTAACCACTGATTATAAGATCTGGTTATGAGTATACTACTCTACGAACGGGTAGTAAGTAGTAACAATCTGGACAAAACGTCTCCAAGAGCATCGATGTAACGAGACTTACCTAAACCACTCACAAAACAATGACTTGGAAACAATCTAGTAGTTGTACTAGTACGTGCAGATGAAATACTAGTACTAGAACAACGACACACGCCTCTGCGGGTCGCGTGGACCAGACGTTGATGGATTCAATCAAGGGCTGCGTTGTCTATCCACGGCGTCGGCTGCCTTGCAGTGTTTTGGTCCTTTTGGATAAGAGCGAGCTCAAGCTCAACCCAAGCTGGTTAAGCTATCAACGCAAATCATGACTATATTCAGAATACTTAGTTCACCCAAATGACGCAATTTTAAAAGCCCAGAACAACAGGCTATCCATCGTACTGAAATCGTCGTCTAGCACGATTTGGCGTCATATATACCCCGTGATACGAGTGAGGAAAGAAAAAATTACCGGTTATAAATACCTGCTTGATCTTTTGTCCTTACTGACCGTAATTCTGCACAATCTGCGCGGCAAACACCCCCTGTGCTTCGCCATGGTTGTGCAAGCCAACTGCTGATATGAAGAAGAAAACAACAACAGCAAAAAAATACTGGAGTGAAAGCTTGTAACTGCACAATTAATTTGCTGGATAACTTCAGCAACTTACGGGATAGGGTAAACAAAATTAAGAATGTCAAACATAATTTTTATTTATATATACTTGTTGTAGTCTATTTAATTGAGAAAGCGGAAGGAATAGTACAAATTAATGTTGTACTACAGTAGTATCAATTGCACTAGCTGCTTCCTTGCGCCAACATTTTTCTTCCCTCCCGTGGGAAGACAGTATCAAGCTCCACCGTACAATATCCCCTACCAGAAAAGGTTGAAACTTTGGAGGGTGGAATCCAAAATGCTGCGCAGCATGGCACTAGTTGACAACCTTTTGCAAACAGTGTGCCGTTGCTCTCTTTTCCCGTTCACGGTGTGAAAGACTCTAACTAGTATGGTGGACATGGAAATCCGGTCAACTCAAACGTGAATGATTCAAATATTTGTGAAATGAAGGAGTATTTCCTATTCAGACAGGAAAATAAAACTACAAAATATTACTATCAAGTTATCGTGCATGGTGAAACACTTAGTTTATCTTAATGGATCGTTCAAAATTACTCGGCTACCCTAAGCGGTCAGCCAACTAGTCAACAAATACAGCCGCGATCTGAGATCTTACAGTACTTAGTATTAATCTAGGACACTGGTACATACGTCAGACTACTCTGGACCAGATTTTATTCCTCCCTTGTTCATAGAGGAAAATACGCCTTTAGATTGTTCCCTTTGTATAAAGTAGGTAGTTAAATGATTAGAGAAAGAACCATATATGAAAGAAACAACAGGAAAAACAAAATTATGTCTACAGTTTTTCCTTTATGCAGAATGCTCCACTTCAACGTGAACAGCAATAATGATAACGGTTCCATGGAGCATGTGATTAATACCAACGATGAAAAGGTTCGAGAGCACGTTAAGGGAAAAAAAAAAAGACAGACACAATGCATGCATGCTTAGTGAGATGAAGCATTTAAAGAACTTCCAGATGAATTATAGGATCATCGAATTGTAAATTGCGTACTTTGTCATAATTTAGTGCTTTGATAAAAAGAAGCTAGTAGAAGCTAATTACCCAACCCGAACAATCACACTTTATCTAGTAAAAGCTAATTGCTCAGCTCGCCCGCTAACCTATCATTATCATGCAAGACTTTCCGCCGATTAGACAAGGACATTTCATCCTTCTTGATTGAGGATCTCTAATCTCCGATGTACAACTATAATTCTGCCTATCTTTTGAGTCCACTCAGTGTCAATTTGATGTACACTTAGAATTATAACAATATTGGAAATTATGTTATATGTAATTACTCGTAATATTTTACTTCACATTTTAGTAAAATTCTACAATGTGCGTGTGCCACATCTCTTTCTTAGTTCTCTGTATAGTACCCTATTTACGTATGGAAAAGAAGGGATTAACTTTTGGTTAGCTGGGAGAAGATATTGCATGGATAGGTACATACACACGGAGCGTCAGAGATTGTATTGTTGCTGTCTGAGTGATGACCGAGTGATGGACGAGGCTGTTGTTGTCAGAGGTGGCTTCAAGGATACGAGAAATCTAGAGGCGGAGGCTAGAAAGAGGCAAAAGCTGTGGCACTGGGTCCTTCTCGAGCCACAGACCAGCTGATATACTCCCGAGTCCCGACCACATCGACTGGCTGGGCATCATGCATTCCCTTGAGTATATTGGAGAACACTTTTTATCCATAATGACTTGGTGAACGAACTCGGTCTCTATGTGTGCTTAATATGACGCACTATGAAAAAGTCTCCGGTTTCCGCCACAATATGCTACTCTATGTAGCTTAGGGGACTGATCTCTCACGATAACACCATAGCTGCTAGGCTCTATCGGGTTTCTTTTGCTAATAGCACTGTGGCTGAAGAAAACAAAGATTAACAAATGAAGGGTCATGGAATCCAAGGGTACTCATCTATATGACGTCAGGGCAAAACGTTTAGTTCAAAATTGAACTGAATTTCTTATCCTATAACGTCATATAAATGTGAATGGAGGGAGTATCAGTGAATCTCACCATCAATGTTGTTGCCATACTACTGTATTCGCAATCTCACCATCAATTCGTTCCATCATATTAGTATATTCCCTAATAAAACATGATCAAACAACAAAGATCCAATGACCAATCAAATTCTAAAACCAACAGAATGGCAGTCAAGGTCCAGATAAGTTCGAAAAAACAAATCCTTCTAGGGTCCCTGGACCCCGTTGGAATCCTCATCTTCCGTTCCGTTTCTGCCACTCTCCAGTCTCCAGACAATGACAGCCCAATGCCACCCTGTAACTACTGTTAGGGGTGTTTGGGTCATTTTACCAACTATTGGCGGGGTTGGTCGTGCCTCCCGGTGTGGTATTTTGATATCAGCGTGGCTTGGACCAAAAGGACATGGCTGGTGCATTATAGTAGCACAACCGTAGTATATATTGCTGCTCTGTACCCATCCTTCGTCTCTCCCCCACCCCCCCTTTTCCTCTAACCTTTAGCTTTCCTCCTTCCCTCTCTCTTCCCTTCCACCCATCCTCTAACAAGAACTAGTCCTAGCCATTCAGATAAGTTGCTATTTTTGCTGTTTATTCCTGGGAGTTAGATTTGTAATTGCTGAGGTAAAGCTAGTAGCATCATGACTCCACCAAGTATGATGGGGCAGTTTGGAGACACAACCTACACCAAGGTGTTTGTAGGGGGATTGGCATGGGAAACCCAGAAGGAGACCATGAGGAAGTATTTTGAGCAGTTTGGGGAGATCCTGGAGGCCGTGGTCATCACTGACAAGAACACCGGCAGATCTAAGGGCTACGGATTTGTATGATCTTACATACTCCATCTCCTTTATATGCATTTAACAGCAGTCCACTCCGTAGACATTTAAGCTCAATCCATGTGTTCTTAATCTTCATTATATGATGCAATATGCCTCGTTTACCCAATTTCAAATAATTAGTTACCATAAATTTGCATTGTAGGTAACCTTCCGGGAGCCGGATGCAGCGATGAGGGCCTGTGTTGATCCCGCACCGGTGATAGATGGGAGGAGAGCTAACTGTAATCTGGCTTCACTTGGGGTTCAAAGATCTAGGCCCCTCACCCCGCAGCATGGTTAGATATTTTTACCCCTATTTTACCAGCTTTGTATACATAGTACTTCCTACTTCCTTCGTTCTTGTCACTAGGACAAAACTTCAGTTTATAAATGGAAGAGTAAAAAAAAAATAACAGTTAGTTGTCTTGCTTCACTGGGATATTAATTAATGACAAGTACCATTGCTAAAAGCTACCCTTGCATGTTACTAGAATTTTTATATATAGTTCCATGATCACAAACTAGCTATCATGATTTTGTGCTCGTAACGTTCCTTGCTTCCTTCATGATTACGGTCAATGGAGAGCTGACAGAACAAGACTAACAGATAACTGGCCCGAGTCTCTAATGTGTTAATTAAATGAGATCTTGTGTTGGAATTCAGTGAAAAAAATGTTAAATGTCTAACTTAGTGCTACTTGGTATTTCTAAAAGCCACGATTTTCCAGAATCAGTTAGAAATTTCGTTTAAATTAGGATATGCTGTAGCAGGCAGGCATTACTTGTTCAGATAAAAACAAAAAAGTAGAGTGGAACGAAGGAACACCAGAACTATAAAGATGTTAGTTATCCTCGAACCAAGTGCCTTGTTTCAGATAATGTAGTATACTACTAGTACTATTTGTAGTTCCTAGGGTAAGTCCAGCCGATGAAGCCTTAATATATATTAATACTGATGGACAGGAATCTCTTACTTCTATTATGTCGTCTTGCAACTGATAGACTACAGTCCGGTGCCTAGCTGAAAATTCATTAGTGTGCATTGGAATATGTGAACGCCTAATTCTAATATCGTCTTTTACTCACAACACCACGTAGTACCAAGCAATTTGGTAACTTTTTTTTCTATCTTCCTGATGATGTTGCAACAGGAGGCGCCAGGAGCTTTAGAGTCATGAAGTCCTTTAGCCAGCAGGCAGGGATCCAAGGTGCACTGGGTGCAGCTTTTTCTTCTCATGCCACCTTCCCTCATTATGCCATCCCACAAGGCCTCCCTTACCATGTCTATGGGTACACCCCTCTCTCTCTCTCTCTCTCTCTCTCTCTCTCTCTCTCGTCCTATGAAACTTGAAAGTGCCAAAAGGACCAGCGATGAACGGGGGCGTATCACATGCATGACATGTGCATTGTGACAGGCCACCTTGGTCAATGGTGACTGGGTATGTAAGCTTTTATCGTGCACGCCTCTCCTCTCAGCTCACACACAAAGTGACCGTGCATGCTCTGGTGGCACATGATAGCGGCCCCAGTCATAGTCTAACCTAGCAAGCATAAGTACGACTAAAAACTAACAACTCCAGCCTCAGCTGGAAAATCCAGTAGCTATGCCTAGTACAGTGAGCGTCATATAATTAAGTTATTAATTTGTTATAAACTGAGCTAATATATCCTCCCCGCTCCGTCACTCTGCAGGTACTCTCCGTATACTCCAGACTACAGTTATCCACCCGTAAGTTCCTCATTAGCATTGTACACAAGCTCTATTAAATAGACCAGCAGTAATTATTTCCCATGGATTATTTGTGTAGAAACAATAATCAACATTATATGAAGTTTGCATTGAGTTATGCATTTATCACTAGAATTATTATATGATAAATAACCATGTAAATTCGTATATAATATTTCTGGCAAGAAAATGGTAACATTAATACTGCATATGTGAATAAACTGAATATAATGCACAATAAGCAAGGAATGTGTGAGTTACTGACCGGTTTGGCTTCAACAACCTTTCAAATGAAAACTTCAGATAGATATTCATGCTTTTGTGCCCTTATGTAGACTTCATTAATGCTAGAAAGTGGTCCTGCAAAAGTTTTTCAAAAAAAACAAAAAAGAAGTTTAAACTAATGAGCCTTTAATTAGAGCAGAAATGCAATAATATGTACTCCCTCCAAGTCCCTAAATCAAGTCGCTGGAGAGTTTTTATCAAAGTATCCTAAATCAAGTCTTTCTAGAGCATTTTATCTGTTAATAAAATCTTCAATAATTAATATGTGCTTAGTTTCGAGGCAAAAAAAAAGAAAATATAATCAAGTCGCTGGAGAGTTTTTATCAAAGTATCCTAAATCAAGTCTTTCTAGAGCATTTTATCTGTTAATAAAATCTTCAATAATTAATATGTGCTTAGTTTCGAGGCAAAAAAAAAGAAAATATAATCAATACTTGCATGCATCAGGAATTGAACCCACACACTATTGGTTTGGACCCCCACACCTTAACCATTTGAACTATTAAACATATTTGAATACACAGGAAAAGTAGCTTTATTTATTACTTCTTGGTATGTGAGGTTGTGTCCAAAACGACTTGATTTAGGACCCTGGAGGGAGTACAGCCCAAAGCATACTTTATGTTTGCAGTGTAAAATCCAGAATCAATAGCCAATCCACCACTAATTGCCCATGAAAGAAGCTTTTAGCATATTTCTTCCTATCATGAACTAATACAACATAGGTGGATGCCAGGAATACAACCATTATCATCCACAAACAGTGATATTTTAATGTTAGTGACTGCATTAACTCTACTGCCACATGATTTTGAAATTGAAATAAATGCTTATGCTGTATATTTTCTTCCTTTTGCACCAGTACTATATAAAAAATAATTGCCAGAAAAGAACTGAAATAGATCAACTCCCACCACAAGCACACACTACAACAACAAAAGTACACTTTTAATGTGCATCTCTGGCAAGTATGAGTAGCTGCCCAGCAGTTACTAAAAATATTCAACTTCTGACTAGCTGTTCTGCATAAAGTAGTATGGATTGACAAAATATATATAAACGTTTAGGTAATATCCTAATAAGTCCAGTCCAATAACTAATTGTGATAGGCATTTGCTTTCCAACCTTCAAAACAATCATTTCGAATAATGAAAGGCACAACCTCTATGATGCCCATGGCCCTTCCTCAAAAATCATTCGGTTACGTATCCTATACTGTATACATGAACGAATGTAGGGTAAAAAGGGGCAATTAGGTACATGCCATTGCAAAAATTTCTAATATGGCATATGCCATCGGTGTCTCAGAGATATATGGGACCAACATGTGTCACTGACAGTGACATATACCATATATAACCCCGATTTTGCAATGTCATGTGGCAATTTTTCGCTAAAATATAGTGGCATCGGGTATTCTGGTCCTAACACCTATAACGAACAGCTGCACATGGCATATGGGGTCCAGATCCATCTCCCCATCAGCAGACCCATTGTTACCCAAATAAGCCTCAATAACAGCACAGCCAGATTTCACAACCTATATAATGCGGCAAGCAGATTACTTTCTGGAAACCATTGTAAAGAGTATCTTGAGGGGGTATATGGACTTACACAGTGACTGCAGCATGAATAAAACTACATAAATGGAGGCAGTCTGCTGTAGTAAATAACAGGGTTTCAAACAACAAGCACAAATACTGAAATATTTTCTTTTCCTCTGTTAAACAGAGCTACTACAACATCTATGGAGGCGGCCAGTACCCATTTTATGGAGGAGGAGGAGTGGTAACAGGAACGAGTCCTTTTTATCCATATTTCCCATTTGGGCAGCCAGGAAACACTACATCCAACTACACAACTGGACAAGGTTACAACTTGCAATATCCACAAATGTTTCATTTCTCCACTGTGGCTTCCACAGCCGCTGCTGTGACGGGCTTTGCTCAGCAATATGGAGGACCACAGTCACTTGCAGCAAGCCCTCAGGCTCAAGCAGGTACCACTACTTTTATAGTATGTATCAACTTAAACACACTATAGATTCATTATTCCAATGCATTCGTATTTCTATGACCTAACTAAATGTAGTTACTACAACTTTAGACCATGATGCATATTGATCTAATAACAGGAAAATGCAACCCACAGCTTGCTATCAGTGCATTTCATTTCTAAACACAAACTAGCCACCAGCATACATTTATCAATCTATCAAGTGAGATTACATGATTGAAAGTATTATATATACAATAAAACAGTATAATCATAATTATATTTGCTGCAAAGAAGAATCACTTAACATGTTCAGTTTTAGTTGAATGTTTCGCTACAGTTCAGCTGTGGTACTAATATCTTGACAGTGTGTGTCCCCATTAAACAGGCATGACTATGGCTCTCACAGCTCCAACCCTGCCAACTTCAACTCAGGCTGCTAATCCTTACAGGCTTATTTCCTCACAGTTCGCAGCATCTGTCGCACCAGAGCAACCCTTGGCCTAACCATGGTCTCCCTTCTCAATGTTGCTGTCATGTTCTTGTGTCCTACGTATTGAGTCCATGATTCCATCTAACATCAAAAGGCATAATTGATCAAGTTCATCAGCCAAAATGCCTGCCTCCATATCCCCACATGGTCATGTGGTGATTGGAAATTGCTTTAGCCCCAGGATGGGCTCAAAGCTTCATGCCCCAGGGATGGGGGTATACTAACAGAAAATCACAAACCCCAACCACTCTAACAATACTCCAAGGAAGGAGAGTTAGTTTCAGCCCTAGCAAGGAAGGCTGTAGCTAAAAGAACTAACAGTCAAAGTATGACCTAGGGAGGGTTCATGCTGATAAAAGTAAAATTGGATAAAAAATGACAGCTAAACAACTGATTGAGCTAGCATGCCATTCCTAAATTTCATCAGTGTAATCCAAATTGTATTCAGCTTAGGCTTGGTGCTTCTGGAAGAAGCATTAACCATTCAGTGAACTCTAGTCTTGTAGTCTTTTGTTACCTAGACCTAGATCAGATGAATTTGACATCTGACCAGCATCTATGATCTCTTTCCAATGCATATCTCCCTCAACCTGGTAACTTTACTAGCACATCATGTGATAATTTCTTGTGTAAGCAACCTCTCAGCTTCGGTAATCAAATTATTAGATGCAATAACTAACATTTCATTTTTTTAACTTAGAGTTGATAGTTTGCACCAAGATGGTAAAGGCTCTAAGGAGAGCCTGTGCCCCTAATCAGAGACAGGTTCAGGAATGCCAATGTTTGTTTTTAGCACTTGGCACTACCTCCTGTCATTTCAAAGTTCAAACACAGTATTAGGAACTCCAAAGAAGGCTTTGGGGTATCCAAGTACTGATGTGTAACTCACTAACCCAATGGACCCATGGATATATTTTTTTTGTCTTGGGTCCACCCTCATGTAGATGTTCATTAATTCCCATGTCACTACCATGGTTAGTCCTTCCCCCACTCTGCCAACCTCCCTCTTCCTCTCTGCGTGGAGAGAACTTGGTGCTTTTTAATCTACTATTATCAGACATGATGATTGTAATAATAAAAAAATACCATGCTACTAGTAGAAGAAGTGATGAACTATTTTGTTATTTTACTACATATGTAGTTAATATTAAGTCCACTTTATTTCAGCAACAGTACCTTATTTCCCAACATTGTGGCATACTGTATCATGTTGTGTGAATTATGCCCATTGTGAATTGCACCTCTTATTTATTAGTCTTTGTATTAGTCTTTCAATCAGATACCTCGCGGTTTAATGAGAAATCACGTCTATAGAAAATATGCCAGGAAAGTGTTTTTGATATATATGTATATATAACGATGGACATTAGGAAGGCTGATAGCCTTGAACCAAAATTCGCCGAATCCAGTAGTAAACATAAAGCAGAATAAATTCCAAGACCAGGGTGAGCGAGTTTCTATTGAACAAAACATTTTAACTGCCTTAGTATCTAGAGATCCAAGTAGTGGCAACTAGCAAGGCCCTTTGCGAGTTTAAGAGTACTATAAAAATACATGCCAAATAATCACCATGGTCAGATAAGTACTCCATGATCATTAAGTATGCATGCTTAATAACATAACCAAGTGATTTAATTGGTCTCTGCAGTTCTTATGCAGATGGAATTAATGACCGGCAACTATATTCCCAGCAAATAGGAATCATTGTAGTTTTAACCATCCACTAGTTGGACATCACGGTCAATAGGGCTTCCATCTATATCAGATTATGATTTTTCCTCCCTTTTTTGGGGGAAAGGACCAAAGGTCAGCAGCTTCGGCCTATGATTAACAAATAAACAAAACATGTTGTGGTAGAGCACATTTCCGAATAACCTGGTAAAGGCACAACAAATCTATTTGATAGCAGAAATCCTCAGATTTTCTGATAATCTTGCAGCCAGGAGCAAGTTAGTATGGGAGGCGGAAGCAACAACTAACGTACAAAGCACTTCCTCTAATCTACCTCTGACCAGCATGTGAATGAAACATCCAGTTAAGGGTATGTTGAGAATAAGGAGCAATCAAGCTTTCATAATTTAGATCTTGGAACAAGCTACTGCATGAAAAGCTAACAGTTCAGAACAGCAATAGCAATAGTAGCTTACATAGTCACCTACAGGACAGGCCATGCTTTAAACACTGGCAGCATGCAATAACAGGATGTCTAGTGCAAACAGCTAGCAAATTAGAAGTTAGTCTGCATACGAATTTGAAAGATAATACTATAAACATTTAACATTAAGCATCTATGACATATCCTCATGATAGAGATGAAGTCCAAGACCGAGACGTGCACAAGCACGACGAAAAGCCATAGCTTCTGCCTTTTGTACAGGATCTCCATAGCTTGTGTCATCAATAGAAGCAGTTCCAGTGGCCTCCCGGTAGATCTGATAAACGAGCCCAAAACATTTTCAACATATTATTTATATTTAGCCATATGTGAAGGAAACAACTTGTGATTACAACGGCACAAGACATGGAAACTATCATCAAATAGTTCGGCAGTATTAGTTAATGAAAAAACAGCAACTTGCAAGTCTGAGACAACTGGACTTGAACAACGAAATGCTGTGCGACAAGAGTATTCGCCTTTTTCATACTTATTTATGAAACAACAGCATCCAGAGTCTGTTTACTGAAGTATTAACTATATGCTGAAAGACTGTGCATCAAAGTATTGCCCGAAATTGAGTAGCAAATATCATCTATTTTCTTCCACTGAGGAAAACAACAGTTTTCAGCACTGTCAAATAGGCATGGCCAGTCTACAAATGTACTAAAACTACCTTTTTTGTTCAGAAACCAAGTATCAACTGGCAGAGTTGAAAAAAATGATCAATAACAGAAAGAGTGCTATGCAACACGTAATTTCAATAATAAAAAAAATCACGAATCATGAGAAAAGAAATTCAGAATTCTGTTTCAGCAAAAAAGGGGACAGTAGACACCAACATGTTCAGAAAAGGAAAGGCTTAAAATAAAATCAATAAAAGTTTAAGACAGTTGGTATATATCAGCATGCAATAGTTGTGTTTGATTGTGATGCAGAAGAGTCTTTGGGTGGGTTACTACACTATATCACATCTATTCTGGTAGAATATGGTGTTTTGTAATGGTAACAGAGGTCCAAAAAAGATGGAACTCACTTTGATTTTATCAGTAGCCAGTAGGTTGTAAAGACAAATGAAAGCAGATTCATCAGTAGATTGCCAAAATATAAATGTAAGCCAGGTTTTGGGCTTTCAGAATGGCCTTTAGTTCGTAGCAAAGATCAATCATGTAAGTTTTGGGCTTTCAGAATGGCCTTTAGTTCGTAGCAAAGATCAATCATGTAACATGTTAAGCAAACTGGGACAAAAGAGGTACCTCTGCATCAGTCCCGTAAAGAGTCACACGGTAGACAACAGATACAGATTTCCCGTCAGATGAATAAACAATGTTGCGGACCTCACCAGACCACTCTGTAATGGATTACCAGAGTATTAGAAATGAAATAGAAATAGGAAATGCAATGCCTCAGCGATTCAGCCTCTTTGGACTCGTGCCATCAAAAAGAGGACAAGGAGGTATCCAACTTGATGATGACAGTGGGTTACCAGGAGCATGTATGTTCAGAATTTTGTTGACAATGTGCCTGCAAGACGAGACATCGGATATTAGATCATGATGGTACCATTGGTTCACAGAACTATAAGAATTTGGATTATGAACATAGCTAATATGATCAAGCATTTTCTTTGTTCAAAATTTTTATGTATAAAAATAGAACCACTCGTTACTCATTAACAGAAAGAAAGCCTGTTCTCAAATTGCACAGGAGGGCTAACCAGGTGAAGTTCTCAGATTTTTTTCTGAAGATGGACTGACTTAACGGAATGATGGGAACTTCGGATAAGCTCAGTTCATGACATTAATTATAAGTTGTAATGCAAGTCTCTTCAATTTATAAAGACCGTACATCAATTTTATCATATAGAAGTGCGGCAGGTTTCTTCCTGACTAGACGTGCATCGGCAATCAGCTTTGATCAGTCCTCTGGTAATCAATCATCATTTACAAGTGATTTCCACTTCAAAGAACTACAGAGTATATATAAAAGGATCATTTCCCTATGAATTTTCGAACCCACAAAGTTGAAAACAGGAAAAATGTAAAGCGAGAATGATCACAACTATTACGAGTTAACCGAGCATTCGCAGCACTGCGTATGAAATCAAATTTTCTATGGGTGATAGACATCGATAAAGTGGGGTGGGCTCACCACGGGATGTACTTGATGGCGAAGCCATCATCCTCGACGCGAGTCTTCACGAGGGACTCAGGAACCCTCTTCCCCAGCTCCTTGAGGACCTCGGCGAGTGGCTTGCTGATGCCCTCGGTGGGGGCGGGCACCTCGCCGCCGGCGAAGACGTCATCGTCCTCCGACGGGAACTCTGGTTTCTGCGGCCGCGGGGTAGCGCGAGCCTTCGCGGCGAAGGGGCGCGCGAGGCGAGGAGTGGGCGCGCGTCGGATGAGGAGGCGGGCTAGGGCACCGGGAGCCATGGCGGGGAGTGGAGGGAGTCGGGGAAACCGGAGGGGTTTGGTTGGGTTTAACAAAACGCGGGGAGGAGGAATATTTAGAGAGTTGCTCGCCAGCACCTGTTTGAGATTTTTTTTTTTTAAAGCACCTGTTTGAGTTTGAACGAGATGGTAATCTTTCAATCTTTCTCTAAAGTGTCGGGGGTATGTTTATTTTCGGTCTAATTCTTTTCGCACCTCAATTCATATGAACGAAGGATATTAGAGTAGATTATAAAAATATTAATTTATCTTTTATCACAAATCATTTTAATTTCACTCAATCATATGAAATGAAGAGCAGTCAAACAAAATCTTACATAAGCATTATAGCGACGTTGTTGTATGGAGTATTTTTTTCTCTTTTCTTCCTAAATGAACTTGAAGCCGGTTAAGCTATAAAATCCAACTCGAACGCTCCTAGTTCATTTCATTCAAAGCGGACAAAACTGTTCGAACTTGCAATGCTGGTGTCAACAAGCGAAAGAGGTTATAACAAAAATAAACAGATCCTAAATCTCAGTCTAATTCAACGTTGTCATCTCTTCTTTGTGCTCAATCCTCTTATATTTTTCATAAGATTGAAATTCTATTCATAGAAATCCTCAACTAAATATTTAATAATGTACTCTCTTGCATTGCATCAGTCTTATGACGCCACTCAAAATAAGCTTTTACATTCAAGTCGTTGAGAGAAGAAATAATACATGTAACAAATAGAAGTCACTCAAATGGAGTTGGAAGACTATTTTGTTAGTAAAGATAACTTTGTCATTTGAACACTTTATGAATTAAATTATATGTTTATTATGAGATACAAATTCATTTAAATACTATATAGAAAATATATGGAATAAAAAATTGTATATACTTAATAAATATTTCCTTATTTTTTCTATTCTTGACAATTTAAATCAGAGATACTTACTAATCGAACGTATCTGTACTACTGAATGGTCACATATTTGGGCTTCATCTTTCTTCTTCTTTACCCTCCATCTACCAAATACTCCTTCTGTTTTAAAATAAAGCTCGTATCAGATAATAAATAAAAATATATTATTAAAAAATGATACATGTAGTTTTAAAAATATATTTTAAAACAAATTTGTTCATATATTTATATATTTTTTAAATTAAATTAAAAATTATTTATAATTTATATTCCTAACATCTGAACAAAACCTTATCTCTATTTTGGACGGAGCGACTACTATTACCGCAAATGTTTGCCGGAGACCATTGGCCTTTTGAAATCAAATCGCTCCTCCTTCCCCAATACCGCCTCCTCCAGTCCACTCCTCCATCCCCACTCCGCTCACCACTTCGCAATTCGCTCGCTTCCAGAACCCTAGGAACGACCGAACGAGGCAAAGCTTCCAGAACCCTACGAGGCTGACAGCCACTGTAAGTAGGCGCGATGATTCTCAGGACCCCGCAGCAGCGGAAGCGCCGAGCTGACGCCGACCCGGACGCCGGCGTCGAATCCGTCGGCGCGGCGACCGGCAGGACCCCTGTCTCCGACCGCCGCTTGGTGCTCTACGAACGTCCCATCGCCCTCGTGCCCTCCGCTGCCTCCGGGGAGCCGTTCGACGACATGGTCTGCACGTACCACTGCCGCCAGATGGTGAGATCGATTCGCCCCTGCCTTTAACTTTTATGGTCTAGGTCGTTAGAACTGTCAAGCATTTATTCATGACTGAATATGTATGTACTATGGACTAGATCCAACATACCAACAGCTCTGAGAAGCACATCAATTTTACATAGTTTTGTGGTTTGATTGAGGGGATTGATGAAATGAAGGCAATGCAGTTTGATTATAAAAATCTCCTATGCCATTCTGGTTTGATTTGCATGTGTACATTTCTGAATTCTGACAGGTGAAATCAGA
Organism: Oropetium thomaeum; assembly: GCA_001182835.1. NCBI lineage: Eukaryota > Viridiplantae > Streptophyta > Magnoliopsida > Poales > Poaceae > Oropetium > Oropetium thomaeum. The sequence continues at coordinate 1,223,608 of LFJQ01000033.1, forward strand.
GTTCATGGTTGCACTTAACACTGCAGAGAAGCAAGTTCAGGAATATCAAGTAAAACTTGATGCACTGGAGGAGCAGTTATCCAAGAGCGGTATGTTTGGCTTGCTTTCATTTGTAGCTGTTTTCTTATGTGTATGTGTGAACATGGTTAACTTGAGTTGTCTGTTAATTAGCTGCACATATGGAGAAACACAAAATATTGGACATACTAAGACTGTCACCAGCATGCTCCTTATTATTCATACAGCATGTTCTGACTTGTTAGAAGTAGGAATTAGAAAACTAGGAATAGCATATGTTGTTGGGGTAGCTTGCTATTTTAAGCAATTTTAGCTATTATGTTCATGCCATTGAATCCAACAAAAGTATATTTATTGCTTCAGAGGATGAAAGGATGCAGTTCCAGGATAAACTGAATTATGTGGAGCAAGAGCTAGCTGCGACGAAAGGGCGCGAGAGCGCATTACAGGAACGTCTACTAAAGGAGTTAGGTGACTATCAGGAACGGTACCGTGATCAAGTAAAAAAAATAAATGAACTTGAGGTATCAATCTTAACCTTTGAATATAGTTTGGGGAAAATCCTTTTGACACATGATCTCTATCTTTTATTTGTTGCACTCCTTTGTTACTTCCAATGAATTTCGGAGCAATTGTGTTTGGATTCTTATTACCATTGTGTCACGCATAGCATCAGCATTGCTCTCCGATACAAAGATTTATGCTATATATTCACTGGGATGTACTCTGTCAGTGTGTTTTTCTGAGGAGCATGTAGAAAAACATGTTTATTAGATAATGCTATAGTGCTAACCCGCTCACGAATCTGTAGGTCCACATTTGTTTTCTTCCATAGCTTTGTTTTATCAGTGGACATGAATATGTTTCACTTCCTCGCAATGTAGGTGCAGCTCAGCAAAGAAGTCGAATCTAGAATATGTGCTGAATCATCAGCGTCATCTGCAAAGGAATCTATCAAAGGATTGGAGAGGAATTTCCAGCAATTATCAGAAAGCTCAGAAAGGGAGAAGAAATCTCTTAAGAAGGAACTTTCATATTTGAAAGATGACCTGAACCTCTCTGTCTCAAAACTTAATGCTGAGGTCCACACTGTTAAGCTTTTTAAAAATATTTATTTGATGTTGCTTGTTGACTTATATTTTTAAAACCTTCTTGATAGCTTGAGAGAATGAGACTGAGGGCAGAAAACTCTGAGGGAGAAGCAAAGTTGTTAAATGAGCAGTTGGTGGACTTTAGAAAGCAACTTGACGAGGTAAGTATTTTAATCCGATTTACTACTACATATCATTTCTGTTCTTGCCTTATGAGAGTTTGTGTCTATCAGTTCTGCATTTTGCTACAACAATCACATTGATTTATATGTTATGATCTTTGTTAGTGTCTTCGTGAAAAGAATGAAACGGAGCTCAAATTGCTGAGCTATAGTGCTTCGTCTGATCTACGTACACCGTCAGATGACCAGAAATTGATCAAGCTTTTGCAAGAGCAACTCCGGAATTGTGTGAGCATTTAACATTGTTTGATGGCTGCTTAATGGTTGATAGCTTTTTTTTCGACAAAGGTTTACCTTGCTTATATAGAAAGCACATAAAGGATTCCGTACATGATTCCTGTCATTTGTTGGGGTCTCAAACTTTACAAGAGAGGCCACAATCGACAAAAAGGAATACAGAACATCGTTCTCTTGGAGACTAGACTAAACAAAGAGAGCACAACATTCAATTGATGGAATGTTTTTTTTTCTCATCCATTAGCTCTGATTTTTTATTGATGATGTTAGGAAAATTATTTTCATTGGTGATGTTAGGATATTTAATCGTAAACTAATCGTTGAGATATAAAGTTGTATATTGTATTTCATATTATATTTTTTGTTCATGCATTATAGCCTACTATCACCCTATGAAATGTTAATTTAAAATTCAACTTGTACATGGACAAACAAAAAAGACAAATTGTATTAGGGTGTAAATTGAAACAAAAAATAGTTTCGGGGGCTATCCAGACTTTGCTTATACTTGAGTGGAGTAAATTGAACTTCTTTCTTTTAATAAATACCACAGTAGAGGTTCTCCCTACTGTAAATTTCTCTCTCAAAAAAAAAACCCTTAATATATCAAGGTTCCCTAATACGATGTTGTCCATTTTGTTATATGATGCTATTCTATTGTATTTGCATGATGCGTCTTAAAAGTTTAGCTATTGAAGTGTTTTGCCTCAATTTTAGATATGTCTGATCTTATCGACATACTATGCAGTGTCCTAAAACCAATAACATTGATTAATGGTGTGCTGTGGAATTTCCCAAAACCGATGACAAGTTTACCTATGTGATCATATATATTTAGGAAAAGGAAGTATATGAAGCCAAAAGGTTGAAATCTTCCCACACAAATATTGAGTTGCTGAAAGAAAAACTATCGGAGGAGCAGGCCCGCAGAGAAAGAGCGGAGATGGAATTATCAAAGCTGCAAGAAATTGAAGCCAAAGCACATAAGTTGGAGCTTGAATTAGCATCTTATACAGAGCTGCTCAGCAACATACCTGATGTATCTTCAGTTAGCGACATACCTATAAAGATTGCAGATTTGCAAAAGTATGCATATCCAGAGTTTTATCACGTCTTATGATAATAAAACAACCACTTCATGACGCAACTTATAACCCTAACATATTGGCATATTTTGCTTATGGGCTGCATGATATTATTATATTGGCCTTCTCTCATCTGAATTGTTAACAGGGAAGTATTGACAAGTTTGAACAAGTTGGGTGAAGCAAAATCACAGCTGAAGGAATTACAGGTTGCCTTGGAATTTGCTGATCTCAGCAAGCAACGGGCAGAAGGTGAAGCTACTCTTGCTAAAGAAAGGGCTGAAAGTGCTACCAGGGAGGTCAAGCGGCTTGAACATATGGTATTATCTGTTGCAGCCTGCTATACTTGCGATTATCTGTTTTTATTTTTACCCTTTATGCATTTGTAGAAAACATCTGCTTCCAGATGAAATACATTCTCATGTATAGAGTTCTTATGTATTTAAAAAATCTATTGTTTAGTATATGCCAGGGTTACACACTTTTTGACTTTGCTCTTCCTGGCCTGTTTCATGTGGGTAGCTTGCTGCAATCCGTGAAGAACGAGATAGGCTAAGGAAGGACCACACTACTCCAACTAAAGAAAAACCTGGGGATGGGGATGATACTCCTTTCAAGGTTGAGAGTATGGAGAAGTTAATAAGGGATCTGGAGAGCACTATACATGAGCTGAAAGAAGTGATTAATCACAAGCATGCTGAACTCAACATAATGAATGAAAGATTAAGCCTTGAAACAAGAAAAGTGAAGTCATTGGAGCGAGAGGGAGACCAATTACGCTCTCAAGTGGCATTACTTGAGTCAAAGGTATGGACGTCTGCTATAACCATTTTATTGGGGTCTTGATATTTGTACTGCATTATTTGAAACATTTTTGGGAAAAGGGCAGCATCTTACGTGACTATCTTAATTCTCAAAACATGTTTGTTGCATGTACTTTGGAAAGCTATCTCAGAAGACAAAGTTGGATTAGTCATTACTGGGCAAGCTATCAAAATAGATAGATTGTTGATATCCTTAAGAGGGAAACTCTAGTGCCATCTGGCCAGTTAGAAATGATTCTATTGTCTTTTTCTATACAACCACTTTAATGTACCTTTAGTGAATATCCATGTCAGAAACCCTGCTTCTACATAACTCAAGTGAGCTACCCATAGTTCTTATTGTACTGATAGCATGCCTGAACCGCTATGAGTATGCTATACCTGCACTTCCTTTGAACTGAAGCATGAGAGCTAAGAACTGTTCTCCAGTTATGTTTCATCCAACACTCCCAACTTCCTAAGAAATGTTGGTGCACGATTTATGCTGGAGATGTCCATTTTTGTGTCAAGTGTCATATTTGTAAAACCCAACCCATAAATAGATGTAGCATCTTCAACAACCAACTTGGGGCCAAGGCAGTACCATTTATAAAAAAACATGGAGACACAAAATACCATCCATGTGAGAATGATAAGTGGCCCCAGGCCCCGCATGTCATTCTCATAGGATGGTATTTTGCAACCCCATGATCTTTGCAATGGTACCCACCTAATTTGCTCTAGTTGGTTTGAATGTGCAAATATTGAAAGCACACCGTGAGGATACTATTTTAACTTGAAATATTCTCTTTTTATGTACCTTGCTCCTCTTCGCTTGAAAGTTGTTATCATATTTGACAGTTAGGTCATGGAGATTATTCTGCCTCAAGCACAAAAGTGCTGCGTATGGTAAATACTCTTGCTGTAGACAGTGAAGCAAAGCAGACAATAGAAGCACTACAAGCTGAACTAAAGAAAACAAAAGAGAGGCTGCAAGCAGTTGAAGAACTGAAAGGGCAAACTGGTATGTAGTCTCATGATTTGTACAGTTCTTAGTTCAGACGTTTTGTTTGGTTACAGTTCTTCCAGTTATCTGCTCTGATAAAAAACTGTTGTCCAATGGATTTCAATTTTCGTTTATTGTAGCTTCTGTAGTTAATTGTAAGCTTCTTTCCAAGTACTTCTGCCCATTCCCTTCTACAAAATTTGATAATTTTTTTACATTCTGATTAGTTGTCTAGGCTAACAAAAGTAACAATTAGTACTCGCTCCGTCTTTTTTTATTGATGACACTAGCACACAAAGAATAGTTCAATTTTCAAATGATCCTTTGGTCCTAACATTGTCAATAAAAGAGCATATGGAGTATTATTTTTACTGGAGTAAACCATCCTTTAATAGCATGCAATTTTTATGCTCAATTCCTTGTTATATTTTCTTGGATGCATTTTTAAGTAGAACACATATGCAGATGCTGGAACTATGGTAGATGCAAACATTGCTGAGAAGCTAGCACAGCTTAAAAATCAAATTGCCACGCTTGAGAAGCGTGAAGAAAGGTATGTACTTTATTGTCTCTGCTAGAATCTTTTGCATATTATGCTGGATATGATGTTATATTTTGTTGAAAACAGATACAAGGCAGTGTTTGCAGAAAGGATCTCTGTCTTCCGGAAAGCCTGTTGTTCACTTTTTGGTTATAAGGTAACAATAGCATAACTCAAGCCATGAATTCGGCCTATATCTGAAGTGACGCCATATATGTGTATGCATCTTGAATATTGATTATTCTAGTTACTGATGGAATTTTGTGTGCACTTTCATTTCATGTAATCAACTTTTTTGTGGTTTTCATCCAGTTTAAAACAACCCTTTATGACAATTGTGTTTTATGGGTTAGAAAAGATGACTAGCAGGATCTTGAAAGGTAGTTGCAGATGCTGTTGATGAAACCTTTGCTTATCAGATTGCTGTAGTTTAATACCTAGCATCAGCGCTAAACTAACAAGAAATACATATTTAGCTTATTGATGGAAGCAAACAGGTCCATCTTAGTGTTCTGTTGTGATCATAATCTTCAAATTTTCTTACAACAACAACAACAATCCCTTTAATTCCGATTTTCTTATGAAGGAAATCTTTTTATTTTCCTCAATGTGTATGTATGTGAAATCCATTTCGGTAGACTTTGAATATGTATGTTCATTATAATTCTTCTTCTATGTGTTCTTATTTCATGGTTTTAGATAGTGATGAATGATCAGCAACAATCAAATGGGATACCTGTGACACGCTTTATTCTACAATCAGTTTATGCCCAAAGCGACGATGAAAAGCTTGAGTTTGACTATGAATCCGGAAGCACTAATATTGTGGTAAGCTGTTGTATTTTACTGTTGGAATGATCTTTCTTTTTTGTTTTATGGAATATTATTTGACGTCACTCATGAATACAGGTCAATGACTACACGTCTCAACAAGAAATTGCTCAGCAGGTAAATATTAAGCTGGTCGATTAATATTTAGTGCGTATGGTGATTAGATGCATGTGCTTAAAATTATTCACTGCTGTGCTTATGTTAGTTCTATCAATGGGATCTTGAGTACATGAATTATTCTGTTCCTAATTGTGGTAATGCCGACCCGGGGATCAGATGGCTCTATTTGATTCTGGTTGGAAATTTGGATTCAACTCGTCGGCAGTCATGCTCTCGGCAGTTACCCTGGCAGTCGGAGTCCTGACCGTTTGATCCCACCAGCCATATCCTACGCCTAGCAGGTTCACGTGACTGATACAACCGGTTCAACTACTAAACCTTACCACTCTTCCATACAAAATTTACTAAGATCCAAACCTTTAAAATTCATGCAAATTTTAGCGTTGTAAGATCAAACCAAGATGCAACCATTTGAGTTGAAAACATTATTAAAGGTTTGCTAGAATTTAAATTAAAATTCTTCCTAGATAATTAATCTGTACCGTTGTTCAAATTTTAAGTATGTAACAATCTTTACTAAAATTTTTAAAAAATTACTTAAATTCAGTTTTTCAGGTACAGAATAATTGCATTTTTGTTTGAGACCAGATTCTATACAAAAGTTAATTCAATTTTTGTATAGAACTTGTGAAGCAACTCAAAACGTTTGTATAGAACTTGCCCCTATAAGTAGGGTTTTGACAGTATACCTAACAAAATTCATTTAAGTGATTTTTAATAGTTTCTAATAGATGTTTTTGTTACGATGAAAATTAAAATGATGTTACAGATTAACTATCTTGGAAGAGTTTTAATTTAAATTCTAGCAAACCTTTTGTAATCTTTTCAACTCAAATGGTTGCATCTTGGTTTGATCTTCCAACACTAAAATTTGCATAAATTTTAAATGTTTGAATGTTAGTCAATTTTGTATGGAAGAGTGGTAAGGCTTAGTAGTTGAAATGGCTGTATCAGCCACATGAAGCCTGGGAAGCGTTCGATATGGCTGGTGGGATTGAATGACCCGGACCCGACTGGCAGGGTGACTGCCGACAAGTTGAATCCTGGAAAATTGGTGTTGTTACTGCACATTCACTTAATTTTGTACTGAATCGGAACTGGAATTTACCTCAATTTAACCACATCTTGCAGGTTGAGATTTTCATAAGGAAGATGAATTCCATCCCAGCTTTCACCGCTAACTTGACAATGGAATCCTTCAACAAGAGAAGTATATGCTGATAAGTAAGACAGGAGTTGAATTATGTCTCATTGCTCGCTGCTGTCTGTATGTCTGATACTTTCTCCATTTGATGAAAAGCATATCCAGAACTTTTATGTTGGCCCCAATTGGTTGGCCCTTGCGTGGTGGCACATATAAAGAGGATTTCTACTTTATCAAATTGTTAGATTTAGTAGCAGGAGATCCGTGATTGGGAAAGCTCCACCAAAGCGTTAGAACAAAGTTTCTTCTCTTCGGAACATTCTGAGCTACTTGGTTACAGTGTAACTACCAATTGTCTGAATCTCATATAAATGGTTCAGGGAAATTGTGCAGGTGAGGTGGTGATGATCGATAGGATAACTGCTGTTGAGGCAGGAGATTTGGCTATTGTGACGTGTTGATTTCCGCGGGATACTGATTTCTTTTTAGCTCAACTATGTACCATTTGTCTTCTCTTCACACAAAGGTGCGTCCTAAAAAACTATGTACCATTTGAGCATGGCTCGTAGCCTCATACTGCAGTGTGATTGAATTGATGGTTGTAACTTGTCTAAACTGTAGCAATTCGCTAATAACTAAGGGATATCTTGCTTGATATGCCAAGAAAAAAGGGGCAGTTTTGCTTTGGACACTTTCTGAGTGGAAGATTTGCTGCTGAACACTGAATTTAAATTCCTTTGCTGTTGGACGCTGCAGCAAAATTGCCCATAAAAAATGAGCTTTTCAATGTGTCGCTTATTGCTTACATTCTGCCAGGAGAAATGCTGCAACTTTTGTACTGCCTCGTCTATCTCGATGATTGTAATTTGTAACCGTTTTATACTGAGTTGTACTCTAAATGATGCAAGTCTAGTGTGTTGCTTATGTTTTTGCATGCCAGCTACTGTAATCATTCTGTAAAAAGTTTTGGTGTTCCAGTACCTTCGTCATGTACGGCAATGGGCAAATACTGCACTCAAGAAGAAAAGTATGGCAGCTACTTATACATAGACGGACAATCCAGTTGTTTCAGTAAAACTTCCCCCGCAAAAATGGGAAACTTACCGCCGGCCATTCCACCCCTCTTTTCTCCCATTTCTCCGTCCTTCCCCGGGCACGCCAGCTCTTGGTTGGCCGATGCGCCGCGAGATCGACGGTCCTGGCGCTGCAATTCGGCCGCAAGCTTCACACGGTCGGCATGGGGCGGCTCACACGAAACGGCCTCCCGAACTGAAACCCTCGCGCGGTGCAGGCGGCCCTGGCAGATAGCCGGCGCTTTGCTCGCGCCTCGGTTCATAAAATCGTTTCCGGTTCCAAATGCCCGGGCCATATACCGCTCCGAGTCTATACTAGCTCTCGCTCGGTCTCGGACTGCACGAGTCGCCGCTCGCTCCTCTGCCCACAGTTTCTTCTGCAATGATGGTACGGCGTGTGTACGGTGGTGCTGGACACTGTCGCAAGCCAGCTCGTTGATGAGTTCTTCTTTTCTCTCCTTGCGTGAAGTGACGCTAGTTAGCTTTTCTTTCGTGCGCGCAGGCACTGACGGAGCGGCAGCCGCAGCTGGAGAAGAAGCCGATGCGAGGGAAGGCGGCGCTGTCGAGGAAGGCCGTGGTCGCGTTGTGCATCGCGAGCTTCGTCGCGGGGTTGCTGTTCAGCGGCACGGTGCCGCTGGCGCCGTCGGATTCATCCGCGAGCTGGGACGAGAGAGCGAGCAAGGAGCAGAGCACTCGTGCTTCTGGCTGCGACAACAACAGTAACAAGCGCGTAAGTTTGCGTGTAACCTCTCGTGCCACTGAGACTGATGGATCGCACCATCCGATCGAGGGACTTGTGATTACTGAACTCTCTTTGATTTGTGGCAGAAGCTTGGAGAGAACCATCCGAGGGATCTCATGACCGAGGTGTCGAGGACTCATCAAGCGATTCAGTAAGCATGCATTACTCTTCACCAGTCGTTTCTGGATATCAATCACATGTTTTTTATTATATATGATATGAGACTTTTCGAAAAATTATATATGATATGAATCATCTACATAGGTCGCTGGACAAGGCTGTGTCCACTATGGAGATGGAGCTCGCCGTGGAACGCTCGAGAAGCGGCGGCGGCGGCACAACTGCGGCTGGCGCGGTTTCCACCACCACTACCACCAAGCCGCCCCAGAAGGTGTTCGTGGTGATCGGCATCAACACGGCGTTCACGAGCAGGAAGCGTCGCGACTCGCTCCGCGAGACGTGGGTCCCGCGAGGGGAGAAGCTGCGGCGGCTGGAGAAGGAGAAGGGGATCGTGATCCGGTTCGTGATCGGGCACAGCGGCGGCAGCGCGCCGGCGCTGGACCGCGCGCTGGACGCGGAGGAGGCGGAGACCCGGGACTTCATGCGCCTCGACCACGCCGAGGGGTACCACGAGCTCTCGTCCAAGACGAGGATCTACTTCACCACCGCCGTCGCCACCTGGGACGCAGACTTCTACGTCAAGGTCGACGACGACGTACACCTCAACCTCGGTACGTACCTACACTGGCACTGCCGGTAGCGGTAGAGTAGCATTTTTCCTTTCCATGTATCGGGCTTGTTGGGCAGCAGCAGTAACCGTTTTCCCTCCCCTCGAATCGCGCCGCGCCCAGGGATGCTGGCGAGCAGGCTGGCGAAATACAGAACGCGGCCCAGGGTGTACGTGGGATGCATGAAGTCCGGGCCTGTTCTGTCGCAAAAGTGAGCAATAATCTCGTGCATTTATCTTGTGCTAATTAGAGGATACAACAGGATCAACAAGCAGGAGCGACAATGATCGAACTCACTGTCTTAATTATTTTGGTGCGGCATGTGGCAGAGGAGTCAAGTACCACGAGCCAGAGTACTGGAAGTTCGGCGACGAGGGCAACAAGTACTTCCGCCACGCCACGGGCCAAATCTACGCCATCTCCAAGGACCTCGCCGCCTACATCTCCATCAACCAGTAAGCAAACGATCGTGGTGTTGCAATTGCAATTGCAGCTGCGCGCGTGCCTGCGTGTGATGTTCTGACGTGTATGCCACGCTGTCATTTCCTAGGCCGATACTGCATCGGTTCGCAAACGAGGACGTCTCCCTCGGCGCGTGGTTGCTCGGGCTCGAGGTCGAGCACGTCGACGACCGGAGCATGTGCTGTGCGACACCTCCAGGTTTTACTTCCTTTCATGCCAAATTATTTCATAAATATATTCCTTGCAAAAAATATTTCATATATAGTCAGACGATTTACTTCTTTTCCATGTGTTTTGTGTTGCTCATTATTATTAATTTGTTGTGTCATGTGGTTATCAAAATGTGGTAGACTGCGAGTGGAAGAAACGAGCGGGGAACGTGTGCGTGGCGTCGTTCGACTGGTCCTGCAGCGGCGTGTGCAAATCGGTGGACAGGATGCGCCACATCCACCAGGCGTGCGGCGAAGGCGAAGGGGCCGTCTGGAACGTCGCCACCGTATGATTGATCGATCCTCGTCGTCACATATCATATCTGGTGTTCAAATTTATTCCATTTTTTGCGAAAACTTTTGCAAATGTGCGGAAAAGTGAAGCTTCATGATGTGCCATTTCTTTACTACGGGGGTTGGGGACTCATCACCTTTGGATATCTTTTCATGTGACATGAACTCCGAGAGGATCAACGTTGAAACTCGAAATACTTGGCCTGATTCATTCGTGTATGATGTTCGGAACTAGCTCGATCGTCTCGCTTATTTTGAGCTTGCCTCTTTTTATTTCTTTTGTTATTTTAAACGCACTTTCATAGTAGTCCGTATCGTGCTGCTAACGGCCGTGCGGTGCGGCAGATTTGAAGTGTCCCAAAAGATGAGGACATTCTTGCTTTGTCACGTGTTTTCTTCCTCTCCCCAACAAGTCCCCTGTAACGATGGAGCAAGCCAAATCAGCACGGTGCGCACACAGGATTGTACTGATTAGTACTATGCAAAGGTTGGAATTCAGCGGCAAAATCCGTGTATCCGTTAACCAGCATAATCGCCTTCTAAGCTTTAAAACTACAACAACACAAAAAAAGAAAAAAAAACACGTGGAAGACTCTGAGTCCACGTAGACGTAGCGATCATCAAGGATTCGCACAGCATGGAAGCCAGACCCACCAAACAGGCCAGTGACGGGACTATACCACGTTGACTTAAAATTTAACTATAGCTTTAGATATCTAAGATTTTTAATTGAAAAGCTTTATTATATTCTTATAAAAATCTATATTTTCTTATTACAAATTAAAATGCTTTGTATGGTATGAGCTCCTCTGTATTTATGTGAAATTCCTTTGATTTAGGCGGAGAAATGCGAGAAAAAATAAAAGAATCCAATAGATATATTTTATTATAAGTGATATGGTGATAATTTTCTATCAACTTTGTGATTTTTAATTTTTAGAGCATCTCTTCGTGAACTCCCCAAAAAGATGAAGTTAGCCATAATTTTACCATTTTTTATCTGAAATTGATGGAATTAAGATATTTAACTAGTAAATTTTAAAACAGAACTAAAAAAAAATAAAGTGGAGCTCTCTCGAATAGATCTGTATTTGACAATGTTAAAAAACACCTACAGTTGCAATCCGTTCAAAAAGAAAATTTATCTAGTCTAGATCCTTTTAATTAGTGTAGTCGTCGCTCTCAAACCAGCACCATGGAACCACGTGTCCAGCCATTTTTAGGCGCGATGCGGGAGGAGCCCCAGAACGCAACAAGTTTTGGACCGGTTCGGCTGGACGTCCGGCGATGCCGCGCAAGACCGGATATGGGTGGGCCCCGCGTCTCGCACTGTGACGGACATTTTCGTCCACCTATCTATCAACGGCTCGCAGGTCGATTCATGTTTCCGTATCTGCCCCTAATTATGAATCAGATCCGCCGCCGCCGCAGGTTAAAATTGTTGTACTCTACAATGTGTCACTGTTTGGCTCAAGTGCACGCTCATTTAATATTAACTCTTTTTTTAAGTAACCAAGTATCAACTCGGCTAAAACAACACAGGGACATCATCATTTTCTTCTTTTAACAGTTAGATATTTAAACATGCATTTTTTTTCTTTTTTGATGAACAACAGTAAGCATTTGATCATAGGATAAATATATTACTAGTTTTCTTATAGGCACTTGAGGGTAGTACTTTTTAACACACGAAGACGCTTAATAACATGATAATCTTAAATTATATATTTTTATAGTACACTTAGTAGATGTTTTCATACGTGAACAATCACCCGCACAAATATACACACAAGCACAAGTTAGTATGTTATTCCAACCTACTTCAGGTACTATAGCCTACTACTAAAAAGATAATATTGAGAGTTTGTTTGGATCCAAAGTAATTTTAGAGTTTAAAAAAAGTACTACGGTTTGATAAAATACTTTGGTTTTGAGAAATGTCTAGGTGTTTGAATGCAGTAGTTATTGTGGTTTTTAAAACCATGGTATTATCAAGTTCTTAGTCTTTTTAGAGTTTTAAAAGTTCCACTCAATACTTTTTTTTTTCTAAACCATGGTGTTGCTTGATGCTGACTTTTAAAACTACATTTTTGAAATAATTTAGTTTTAAAATACTGCAACATCAAACAGTCTAAAACATAATACATTGTAATGGTGACAAGTGAGCATGGCCTTGTTACTATGATTTCAAAGTGATTTGTCACCGCCTTATAATTTTTTTTTCTTTTTAAAAGTTAAACGTTGTTGCATTCTGTATTTCATAATGGATGACATGGAAAAAATCATCACATTCATCATTTTATGAATATATTATTGATATTTTTTAGCTATTTCAAAAACCTTATAAAGAAGATGTGCTCTAACTCGAATTATTTACCAGTATTTAGCTGTAATAACCCGGAATAGCCAGCCATTATTAGAGGAAACGTGTGTCTATTTGTAACTAGTAACGACGTAGGGGAAGGGTATTTTTGTCATTTATCCAATCCCGTACACGTTGATGTACCGTGCACGACCGACGCGGAAACCATGGGCATAAATTGTCGATAATGCCCCGAGCCTTTATTCCCTCCCATTTCTCGCGCCTTCTTTTCGGAAAGACGCCTCGACCCAACCACCAACTCTACCCCACCCATGCTTAACTCTGGTTAACGCCCTGCCACGACCTTGACGAGCCCATTCTGCCACCAGGTTCATACACCCATCCCACGATGCTCCACACGAGCTGACGTGGTCCCCAAAGTCATTCCAACTCTCTGGTGCACGAAGACCTGGCGTACTGGATCAGGCTTGCCCTTGAAGGAATCGACCCCATCACCATCCTCTTCCTCCCTCTTTATCTCGGAGCCGCCGCCGCCGCAAACCCTAACCCGAGTTCCGATCTGGTTAATCGACGACGAGAAGACGACGGCGAGGTGGCAGATCTGAGGGGATCCGACGGAGGCGGAGAGGAAGATGGTGGTGAACGGCCGGCCGCTGAAGAGGGCGAGGGCGGGGACGGAGACCCGGGACTTCACCGGTTTCCCGGCGGTCGGAGACGGCGGGGCGGCCGGGACGTTCAGGGAGGCGGTGAGGGGGTTCCTCGCGAAGCATGCAAGGTTGCTCCCCCTGCCGTCCATCTTCTCCCCGGCGGCCGCGGCCGCCCCGCCGCATCTGCTGATCTGGAGGGTATCGTTGACCGTCGGAGAGGAGGGAGAGGACGGAGGCGGCGGCGGCCGGGTGGAGCTCAACGTCGTGGAGGAGGATGTGCTCCGATCGCGATCTGTGTATTGTGATCAGTGCAGAGTCGTGGGTGAGTTGCTTTCCCCCCATTTCTTTTTGGTTGAAATAAAATGATTTTAACATAAAAAAATTATAATACCGTGGCGGGTTGCCTTCGTCTTTTTGTAATTTTGTTTTGATCTGCTTTTTTCTCTTTTCTCCCGATTTATTGAGCGCTATTTGAAATCCAACGTCATTCTATTATCGATGAAACGGGATTAAAATTTTCTGCGATATAATGAGCCCTTCGGCTGTCTGAAATGATTTTTTTTTTCTGGTAGGTCAGTCAATAGTTAGGCTGTTGCTTTCACTCTGCAATTGCGTAACCATGATTGATCCAATCTTCCTTTTCATATACTGTTACCATACAACACTAATCGAATCTTGTGCCTGATGCGTTTGTTTCCTTGTCGTAGGTTGGAGCGGACACCCCGTCTGCGGGAAACGATACCATTTTATCATCGAGAACGACACCAACCAGCTTTCCGGCCGCCGGCGAACTTGCTGCCTCCGCTGCGGAACTCCCATGGTTGCTGGCGAATCAAGGTGGGGCAAACATCTCAGAAATAGTTTTGTATTAACAATGAGAGCTGGAACATGACAAACATCGCAGTAATTGATTTAGACGAAATCTAGATGCTGTCAGTTCGTAATCATAGTTCAGAAGTGTCCTATCATTAAGCTGATGAGATTGTTTTCAGATTCACCTGAAAGAACTCTGATCTAGACTTTAAGTGATGCTTACTAAATGGTAAATGATATGGCTTCTCCAGATGTCATTTATGCAACTTCGATATGGAAGGTGAGGAGCCGGAAGAGTGCGCATACCTGCATCTGGACGATTCCTCTCACTTGCTACATGCTGTCGTGCATGCAAATGGTTTCGGGCACCTTCTGAGGGTAAATGGTCGTGAAGGTGGCTCAAGACTACTTACTGGCCATGACATCATGAGCTTCTGGGATCGCTTGTGCAAGGTTCTACACGTGAGGTAAATAAATTATGTCAGTGCTATGAGAAGGAAATCATTGCCTCTATCTAAAATGCTGATCAACTTGTTTATTCATGACTGCAGGAAAGTCACTGTCATGGACATATCCAAGAAACATGGAATGGAGTACAGGCTTCTTCACGCGGTCACCAATGGGCACCCGTGGTATGGTGAATGGGGATACAGGTTCGGCGCTGGCAGTTTTGCACTCACCTCAGAGACATACCAGAACGCAGTAGACACGCTTTCCAGAATACATCTGGCACTGTACTTCTCGCACCGCAGCCCCATCAGAACCCAATTGCAGAACACAATTGCTCTTTATTGGGCACTTTCTGATCGCCAGTTAGTGACCCTACGGGACCTTTTCTGTTTCGTCATGAACCTACTTCATCAAGCCCAAAAGATGTCCAAACCCTCAACCGATAAGGACAATGAGACAACATCTAGTGTTCTGTGTACCTGGACAAAAGAAGATTTTGATAGAGCTGAAGCTGCAATGGTAAAGGTTCTCCGTGCTGTTCAACCTGGACAGTGGGTGTCCTGGCGTGCACTTAGAGGGGCTGCATCAAAGGCTGTTGATTCCCAGGAGCTGCTTGATTATTCACTCAGATTGTTGCGTGGAAAGCAACTGGATGATGGCCAATTCGTTGCGGTCCGCTGCAATGCTGAGACAAGCACAATTGAATACAGGTGAGGCCATCTGCTACCTCTAGTTAAACTTCCTTAACCTCATGGTAATTCACTGACCATTGTTTCATTACAAACAGGCTTGAGTCTTCATTAGTTCAGTCACCTGCTAATGCAGCTGCGTTTGGGCCTTCTGTTGAACAACTTCTGCATGATCTTAGATTCCTCTATGATGCTCTTCTGAACCCAGAGTCCATGCTGGCTTCACAACCAGAGGTGGTGGGTGCATCATCACATAGCGCAGCAGCAAAGATTCTTGACTGCAAACAGTTCATCAAGCATTACGATGAAGATGCTCTGCAAACTCCTTTGAACCCATTCCTGCTCTGTCTGAGATGCTCCGTTGAACTGCTTGATCACCCCAAAGACTACACAACACCACCAGAGGAACTTGTACTTCTGCCAGCAAGTGCTACCCTTGCCGAGCTGAAATTACAGGCTTCAAGAGCCTTCCAGGAAACGTACCTCATGTTCCAAAGCTTCCAGGCTGAACAGCTCCCTGACTTTCTAAATTTCAGTGACACAACCCCCGTGAAGCATGTGCTTGGCTCAGGCCAGCTTGTTTGGGTAAGGGGGCGATGCACTGGGGATTACAGGAGAATCGTACAGTTCAGGATGGAGAGGGGTTTAGAGAACTGGACAGTCGACTGCTCATGTGGCGCCAAGGATGATGATGGTGAACGTATGCTAGCATGTGACGTGTGTGGTGTCTGGCAGCACACCAGGTGCTCAGGGATAAGTGATTTTGAGGAGGTTCCTGAAAACTTCATCTGCAGGAAGTGTGTTAGCCCACGCAAAGGAAAAGGCCGTGGTGGCGGGGGCAGTAATGGTGGTGGAAGAATGGAGGTTAGTGCGGCTGGGAGGTGCAAGGATGAGATCCCTGTAGGTGGTGCAGGCAAGTTTGGGCGCATGGCAACTGTTGGATGACTGTACATAATGTAGTGGTGAAATGTAAATAGCTAGGGGAGTGTAGTAAGCTGCACCTGATGTCTCTGACCACTGATGCGATGATAATCTATTCTCCTCTGACCTGCACCCTTCCTGGACGGACCTTCTGTGAGCAGTTAATGTGTGAATTATGAGACTTGGTGTGATGTTAATAATCTATGCTCCTTTGTGATGCATCCAGTTTCTGATGTTTAGAAACACAGCACTAAATCGTCAGTTTGAACTTCTTAAGTAATAATGCAAAATTTATGTCAAACTTCTTAAGTAATAATGCAAAATTTATGTCACGATTCAATAATATAAGCTAACCTAATGCAACAAACTAGTCTAGACTAATTCCCTCACTTTCTTAACCTCAGAAGACTAACTAAAAGCAAACACGTCAAAATATAGCTCTTAGACAGTCCTTATTGACCCCACTGGACAAAGGAAACTGACTATTCATGACAAAGCAATTTTCTGCTGACTTATAAATGGCACAAGCTCCTTCAATCTGTGAATAGTAGGAAACCTTAATGGTGCATACAAAATATCATCCCAGTATCATTCAGTTTCTGTCTGGTCTGGTCATTGGAAAGTAAAACTGACCTAAAAACTAAAAAAGGAAGATACATGAGACATCAATTATTAACAATGAAAGGAGAGCAGATGAATGAACAACTCATGTGGGTACGAACGGAAAAGCATCATAAAGATTTATCCATGCTAGGGTGGCGTTTTTGACATGATGTATGTTGTAAAAATGCTTTAGCATACATCTCAATACAACTGAGACATCAAGCATGAAAACAGAGCTGTTGAGTGGATAACTAGTTGTGTGGGTATATGTATAGAAAAGCACCTTAACCATAATATAGAGAAACACCTTAAGCAATTATTATCTGTGTTATGAGCTACTGTTATCCATATTGTCTATACTGGCAGTTACAGTTGAACAGACCCTTTATGATCTAGGTATGTGCTAGTTCAAGCTATCTGGCAACTCATTGTGTTTTTGAAATATAACCTGGAATATTTCTATAGGTCAAATTGAGCCAGAGATTGGAGGACACTCCAGTGAACTAGAAACCATTATACGTTCACCTTCTTTGAGAAAATAAATACAATCAATTGTTCAAAAAAAGAAAAATAAATGCAAACATAAGTTAAAGCAAGCTTCAACTTCAGAACTAGGAACCATAAGAATGATGAACTCTTGTTGGATAGGCAGGACTAAAGTATTTCCAAAGTGCAGTATTTTTAACAGACAAACAATACCTTTGATTTTGGACCCTTTTGAGACAAATCGATAGCCAACTTGGCCTACGAGATTTCTTCCATGCCAAACCCCTAGTTATGAAGGATTTCTTAAGTATATTATCAAATGAGTTTGCAGTCTATTTTGTATTGTATATAAGTAGATATCAATTCAGGAATTTTATGCTATACTATTAGTGACTCTGGTTGACCGTGCAGCCCAGCACTTCAGGACGCAGCTTTTAGAAGCAACTGTACTATTGGTGACTCTGGTTGACCATGCAGCCCAGCAGTTTAGGATGCAGTTGCATTAATCATAACATTGCTCAATAAGTTGCATCTAATTGTTTCCAAATATTAGAATGCAAAACCCAACGGCCACACCAGGATAAATAACTAGAAGAGACCTTATAGTTGCATTAATCATACCACTGCTCAACAAGTTGGATGTAATTGTTTCCAAATATTAGAATGCAAAACCAACAGCTAGGATAACTAACTAAAAGAGACCTTATACTAAAATTTTCAGATTTTCACCAAAGTACGATCTTATAACACACCTTCAGACTTTAATCACAACATGCTTCCTTTTATTAGGGCCATGATAGCTGTATTCCAAACTAATAAATTTAGACCATATATAAACAATGCAACATCGTGACACAAGAAAATATGCGGTAAGTAGCTATCCAAAGATGCCACACCATACAACTGAAAAAAACAAGTCCTGCTCATTGAAATCTGAAAAAGAATTACCAGAACAGAGCAAGCAGGTCTGGGTTCAGATACTCCAAAAGGTAATGTGGACATGGGGAATGCATCAATCCTGTACCTGTCATGATATAAACTGTAAACTATTAGGTCATGAGGGAGAAGGAACAAAGCAGGAAATAGAGCTCGTAACAGTTGAAGCCTGATAAAGTATCGAATTTCCCTGTATACTGAATATTATCATCCATCAATCAATAGTACCAGCAAAAAGAGAAATCTTTAACTGTGATAGGCAGTAACCGTCCCCATTCAACCAATCTAAGCATGAAAAAACATAGTACTAAGCAGACAGTAAGAAGCCCAAGGTCATTAAGAAAAGAAGCCATCATCGAAGCCAAACAGAAATTAAACTAAAAATCAAGGCGGCAATGAGCCCCAGCAGCCGAATAAGATAGGGAATAGGATTATTCATCTAAGTTGCAACGTAAATTGGAACCCTAAACAGTGACGCCAAAGAGATTGATGTGAGCCCCAAACCCTAAACTAGGGAAATCAAGGACGGGATCCAAATCAAGCATGAAGCCGTCCATTGCATCCACGCCCTTGCACCAGGACGCAAATGAAAGGGAATGATTAAGTTACGCTACAGCGAGTTCTGGACCCAGATGGTTCAGATGCTGCTCCAATCGGCCCTAGAAGGGATCAGAATGAATTTACGAAGCACGGAAACGACTGATTCCCAATTCGGCAGCGGCAAAACCAATCGCCCTAAACCTAAGCGGGGGGGGGGAGGACGGCAGGCCCCCCACAAATTTGAGTAAGCCTACTACAACGACAACCCCAGCCAGCTGAATGATTATCGAATTCGGCGCTGATGCGGCGCAATTCGCAACCCCCGAGAGCCCCGAAAAAACGGGAAGCGAGAACCCGCAGCGCTGAAAAACTTATTAGCGCGAGTCAATCATCGGAACAAGCTAACCTAAATTGAATTCGAGAGCACGAAGCATCGGTCCTCACGGAGAGCACAATCCGCGAGCACAAACGAAGAGCCAAGAACAGAGCGAGATCAGACCTAGATACTGATTAGGGCTCGGAACCGCGGAGCCGGGAGACCTAATAACCACCGACCGCCAAGAACAGGAGCTGTGGCGGCAGCCTGGGGTCCGAATTCCCGCCGCGAGCCTGCTCCGATCGGGCAGGCTGCTTCCGGGGATCCAATGAGAGGCGTGGAGGAGAGGGGCAGGGCGAGAGACAGAGAAGTATCGGGGATGGCGTCCTCACGGAGGATGAGCCGCTGAGGGAGGGAGAAGGAGTCGGTCGGGTACGGGAAGGGAAGGAGAATAACGAAAGGGAAGGAGGGGAAACCAGTTTAGCAGCAATAAACGATGTGGGCTCTTTCTCGTCTTTGTCTCGTCCCGTGGTTAGGGTTCTCGCCCCGCGCGGCGGCTGCGTCGCTGCACGTGGGACCACCTCCAATTTTCCCCTTCTTACCGCCTTCGTGGCAGGCAGGTAGATGCATGCAACGTCAGCAGGGTGGACCGGACCGGTGCAGCACGCCGTGTTGGCGGTCAACGCGCCGTCCCCAGGCTCGGAAAGCCAAGACCTAGACTTGTCAACGCGCCGGGTTTTCTTTATCCAGCTGAAGCAGAGTCCCCCTCCCCTCTGATGACGAGGGTATGTTTGGATCGGTACCTCAGCAGCAGCTTAGAACTAGAGCTCAGCTCGACAATCTAGTTCATGCAGCAATGATAAGTTTGCTTAGTTTGACGGTTAAAAGAAAATCTGTTCATGCTCACGATTTTACCATTAAAGACCAGCCGAATCGACTCTGTTAGGGTTAGGATAAACTTTTTCTAGCTGCGTGAGGTAACGTAGCCTAACAAAGCGAATTCCTTTTTATATAGTTTCAAATAACCAACCTAATGTACCCTGAGTTTGCACGCAAATGGAAAGCACGTTGGAACCACGGTTACGTACGGCTCGGTACTTCTGGAGCGGCACTTTTATGTGCCAATGACTTCCTCCTCCTCTTGCAGCTTCATGACGCGCGCAACCTTTTTGTGTGCGTGTGTGTTTTCCCAATTTCCATATTTGCATGTGCATGCTAGGGACGGTAGAACTGCAGCGTCAATAGCCGAAGACGGCCGTGTGTTCCATCCGCAGTTTGAGGGGAAATGCCGATAAATGCATTGAGACAACAGAGAAGAAGGACGGTTTCCCTCATTCTTCCTAGTAAATAACACGGGACTGGCATCATGTGTGTTGTGTTGTGTATGGTGATGTTTCGCAAGGAAAAAGGGGCCGTCCAAGTGTAGTAGTACCAGTACGTACTACGAAGCGAAGGAGACGGCAGTCGGTGCAGAGACTGCTCATGCTCCACGTGAAGGATCTGATCTGGTATTTCTGATCTGGTGCCCAAAGCAAGGTGAAAACGCTGGCCACGACGGCAGATACCTTCTCCGGCTTGATTACGCAATCCAGCCCCAGTCCGCCGGTCCTGCGATCTTCGACTGCTGTTCAGTTCAGCTTTTGTTTTCGCGTGCGTGGTGGCGCTCTCGCCAGTCCCCGCACGGACACTCTCTCTGTTCAGGAAGCCGAAGCTGTCCATCACGATGCTGACATGAAAAAAAAATCTTTGGTTGGTGGGTACCTGCTTTCACGACGCGGGTGTGCTGGCCTGATTAGTTGGCGGAGCTTGGCACTAGCACCCAATGAAAAGCGTGCTCCACGACGGTAAAATGCGCACGGCAACGCTGCCCGACCGGTGTGAAGGCCGGCCGGCGTCCGTCGTCCTCGTCCACGCACCGTTGCTGCGGGTGCGCGAGCTCTTCCCCACACACGCCGTGCGACCCGAACTGTTTTAGACCGACCGGACAGGGAAAGGACAGGGAAGAGAGCGAGAAGGCATGGGTTGCTGCTGCTGCTGGATGGGCGAGGTGGTGGGGTGTATCCGTGTCCGCAAACAAAACAGAACTTGACGCGCTAAGATTACACTTACAGACAGAGTGAAGTTGTAATAAAAACTATATTGAAGCTATCTTAAAAGATGGAATTTTATAGTAAGAATGATGAAGCGAGTAGTACACCGCCAATATGAATAGACACCTTTATTAATTTTACTGAATGTTCCACGATCTACAGGTACAGCTAGTTTGCTCTATGGCATTATTACTAGCTGGTCCGGGAGTGGCTCCGATCGTGTGAATTTTGGATCCATCCTTGGTGCTCGCACCGCCAAATTGGTGAGGTTCAAGGCTCTCTCGGACCTCGTAACCTCAGCGTCGCCTCCTTCTTCGTTAGAGCTCTTCGTTGACTAGCGACGTGACAGCAAGAGCAATTTTCTCGAGTGACCTGTAGCCTGGTCCGACGAACAGGGCACACGGGATGGCAGCTGATCTGTTCACACTTGGTACTACACCTCAAAAGCTTTTTATTTTTTTGAAAAAAATCAGCGCTGTAGATGGTGGTGTATTTTTGTTGAAGTGATGGCGAAATAGTCAATTTCGTCCTACAACTATCGTTGAAAGCTCTATTTCATCCTTTAACTTTTAAAGAGGTCAAATTTGTCCCTAAACTTTGAGTTTCGGTTTAACTTCGTCCCTTATCTGAGCTAACCGTTCGTATTAGCACGCTAAGGCAGCTCGAGCCCATCCTATACACATGACTCATTTGCCCTCAAGACCTCTGTAGTCTTTTTAACTACCATATATGCTCGCTTTTTGCATGAGCCTAGTTTTGTTTTAGTTGCAGCCAAGTGTTGTTGTTATAGATGTTAGATTAAAGCATAAAAAATTACAAATAATTGACTTGTTGCTTGCCCACACAATTAAATATTTTTTCGCAAATCTAAAGAGAAACATAAGCAAAACATGAATAAAACAAGCTCACAGGTTCAAAATAAAAGAGCAAATGGAATGAAACTGAAATGATTTTTCTTAATGTTTTGTCTGTATTTAAATTTTAGTTTTTGTTATGATAATTCATGCTGCTGGGAGAAACAAATTTTTTGAGAGCCCCATGAAAAAATATTGAGGGCAAATGGATCATTTCATGTGCATAGGATGGGATCGGGCTGACGTGGCGTGCTGATGTAGACGGCTAGCTCGAACGAGGATGAAGTTGAACCAAAACTCAAAGTTCAGAGACGAATTTGAACTCTTTAATAGTTGAAGGATGAAATCGAGCTTCCGACGATAATTAGAGGACCAAATTGACTATTCACCCTTGAAGTGATCGTCTTCAACCTGAAATAGATCAATCATTTCCCTTTTTTTTTTTTGACTCCGTGCTACAGAGCACTAACAGTAGCAAGGTGCTGGTACAAATTGGCCGTTTGCACTTTACCCGTGCCATAATCTTGAACGTCTTCAAGGACACCAGTGTCGCCATACTACACGGCTACGTACACTGTACTGGTGAACAGCTGCATATTCTTGACACCCACGACCGGCTATTCTGGACGGTTGCGGCTGGCCTATTTGCCAATTTGAAGAATCTGAATGGAAGAGATAATGGATACGGACAAGAACAACAGGGCAGGCAGCGGGGACAGGATGTCCATATATCATTCATCGCGGAGTCGCCATCGCCCTCATCCATCAGTTGCAGGACGGTAGACAGAATCACATCGCATGTTTCCATGAAGGGCTAAGGCGGCATGTAGTACGAGCTGTCGTGGTGGTGGTAGCGGTCGTGCGGCGGCCAGTGCACGCCTTCCCTCGGGCACGACGGCAGCAGCAGCGGCGCCGGCTGCGCCAGGTACGTCGGGTACCGCTGTCCGGGCATCAGCACCGACAGATCTGCAGCCTGCAGCATCGCCTCCACCTGAAAGCGTGGCAACAGGGTAATTTCGTCAGAAACAGCCAGAACACAGGCCACGCCAGGTTCGTTGTTACAGTAACCAACAGCCAAAATAAGTAGTACCACCAACAAGTAGTAATAACATGCAGACGAAGATGCTTGGCTGGTCCTTACCATGGGCGGGCTCCGGGTCTTGCCGTTGCCGGGCGAGCGGCGATGGTGGTGGTGCGACGTCTCCGACGGGAAAGCCCGGGGCTTGATGAGGTGCTCGAAGATGGCCATGAGGAGGAAGAGCGAGATGAGGATGGCCGTGGCCGCGAACCCGAAGGAGATGGCGTCCATCGACGTGCCGAAGTTCTTGAGCGTGGACTCCTCGCCGCGCGCGTCGGCGGCCGCGGCAACCACCGGCTCCGAGGGCGTCGGCGTCGGGTCCCCCGGCGGCCACGGCCGTGACCTCTGCTGCCCGAACCCGTTCATGACTGCTGCCGCTTCTTCTTCAGACGTCTCTCTCTCTCTCTGCACGACGTTTAATTTTCACTTCGTTAAGCTTACTGTTCCGCTGTCAGGAGCTGAATCTTTTGAAACTGTTATCAGTTACTCTATCGCCAATGATGAAGTCTAAAGAAAGAACCAATGGTTACATACTTACATGTCAGAACTGAAAACAGAAATTGGGAAAAAAAATAAAGACAGAGGAGGAACGAATAGACAGGAATAACTGAATAACGTGCATTGCAGACGCATACCTTCACGCTTCAGAGCCTCGCGCTCGTCTCTCAAGTCTGAAATGAAGGCGGGAGCTAGCAACTGCTCTGCCTACTGGCACTATGCTCTGCCTATCTCTTCTTCACGGGATCACGGGATAATTGCCGGCCGAACGCTTGAAAGAACCTACTACTACAAGAGGAGGGCCAGTTCGGCTGCCTCTACTTAAAGCCCTGTCACTGAATCGAAAGTGAGATCTCAGCTGATCTGGTGCTGGCAGTATGAGGGAAGAGAGAAAGAAAAAAAACTAAAGACGAAAAGGTCTCAGACGAACAAAAAGAGTGCCGCAGAAAAGGCTGCCACACTCTCACACTACCAGAAATAAACAAGGCGAGGAGGCGCTGATGATGGGATGAGCCTTCAACTTCAACAGTTGATTGTGAAGGTAAGGCTGCTGCGATTGCACAAAATATAATCCCGGAATCATGCGTGAGCAGCTCTCAAAGGAGTGGCTCCCCACTCCCATGCAGCATACTCCCTTGCACAAGCAGGAGCAGCCCACATGATCCTCCTATAAAGGCTAGTGTCCGCGTAGGCGAGGAGAGGGGAAATGATTCAAAGCGCTGTATGCGTAGCCTGTAGCCGAGGACGACAAGGCCGGGCAGCCAAAGGGGGAAGAAAGCGAAAGAAATGGAATTGCCGGGACGGGCGGGCGATACCGCGCGGGGGTGGGGGTGGGGGGTGGGGGCTGGGTGGCAGCTCGTGGAAAGAAGGGACGTGCGGCCTTTGCGCAGGGACCAATCGGCCTCCGATGCGCATCATGGTTCATGTCCGTTAACTGGCGGTGTACAGGGGATTTATGATTTACTATCCACCATACGTAGTACGTTTGATGCAACATGTAAGATTGTTGGATCACCAGATGTGGGAGGCTGGGAGCAGGTAGTATATGCGTGTGAAAGAAAAAAAGGGACCAGAGGTGAATCTCTGTGCTTCCAGAGGAAGGTGCATATGCTCTGTTGTTGGGCGACGGCCGTGAAATTCCGGATTCTCCGGTGCTCAATCAAAAAGCACCCTGCCGCCGGTCACTCAGATATCTCCGTGTGGATCGTCTGCAGCCACACGACGAACTCATCAACTTGCCGGGCAGGCACATCATGAACAGAATCAAATTTGGTGGGTTCTGGTTCATGCGTTTGACAAGGGTGGGTGTCAGTTACAGAGCGCTGGCTAGTGCTGACAAAAGAAACAAGGAGGAATATTGATAGAAGGCCCTTTCCCCCTGGATTCTGGTACAGGTTTGAACGGTTATTATCATCAGTGGAACGACTATCATACACAAATTTGGTAAAACGATGTGACACAACTTTGAGGGTACTGCTGACTGCAGCGGTATTGGCTTGTCTGTGATAGGCAATGCACTATTGTTGGGCTGTCAGTCACCACAATAGCAGAAAAAGTTGGCATCGATCTTTATACCATTGTCAATAACAATGTCCGTGGCGTGGATGCATTGCAAGGCAACACCCTATACCTACTGAAATGTATACTACTCTTTGATCGTGGCCCATTATTAACCAACCCTTTCACAGAGTAAGATTCTGATCCCCGGTGCACATTCCTATGCGATGATTTGTGCAGTAAAATCTTTGCTTAGGTGGTACTAGTATCTTCTTAGGAAGTATCATCAAAGCTAACTAACCAGCCAAAAGCTGTTGTCAATGTCAGTAGGCAGACTAGTTTAACCGTCCCTTTTTCTTCGACAAGTAGTATAACATATGAATCCAGTAAAATTAAAGTACATCGGTAATGACAGCATATATGGTACTATAATATATGTCTGGCCTTAATCTTATCTGGGCATAGCGTTAGCAGCAGTAGTAACTGATGATTAAACATGCGTAGATCACATCCTTTCATCAGGTAGTCCAGTACACTTATATATTCACAAACTTCCTTCGTCCCCAAATCATCCTGTCTCCTTCACCATGAACAAGCATCGACCTAAAATAAAGAGGATTGCAATTAGAAAACTCCAACGCTTGCTTCCAACGTAAGGACGTGGGTACCTGTGAGTTGGCGGACAACTAATAAAGAGCACCAGTACAATACTTAATCTCTCCAACGTAAGGAAGGGAGAGGCATCAACGGGATTTTCTTTATTCTCCTAACATATATTTCTGTGCATTAAAATTAGCTTACGACGATCTGAACCTTGAACCCAACATGAGTGCTAGAGAGGCAAAGCCACGTATCGGATGCAAATGAGGTTCATTATGAAAGCATATCGTAATTTGGACTTCTTGCTGCTGCTTTAAGCTGCAGTGCTGCCCTCAGTGCCCAACTGAAGCCACATCCCAAGGGAACCAGAGGGGGATAGGATGTCAGTAGTATAAAGCATGGATCGGAAGTGTAGTAGTACTCCAGAAGAAAGCCAAACGAAACGAACACTGATGAAGAGGAAACTAGCTAGTAGTCATCTACTTAGACCACATTATTATTATCATCGACGAGGAAAAGAAAAAAAAGGACCGTCTGGAATTGATAACAACGAACCGTGCAATAATGCATTATGCACGGAGAAGAACAGGGTGCCGGGAAAAGCATAGACCGGATGGAACCTGCAGGGAGATAGAACATGGAATTGGAGGAGAAGAAACGACCCTGGGAAATTTGGACGCGCAGATTATTATTATTATTATTAGTCCATGGCACATGATGAAAAATTACCGATGGAGTAGTTAGTAGTAGGACCAAATTTGTGAGAATATGCGGCCCTACTATCGTAAGCACAGCAAGATAGATAATTGGGGTCTGTTTCTCTGTATCTAGCGAGGTCTTATGATTGTAATAAAGCGTACAGTATAGTAGATCGAAGGGTGACTTGATGATAGCTAGTGGCGACCTAGAAAGGAGAAGTGAGGAAAAGGGGGAAAAGGCCTTTTCTTCTTCCCCCGAGCTGAAGCCTGAAGACACATGCATGTGGCTGGGGCTCACATGTCTCCCTCCTCCTCGGCTCCCAGTCGCAGGAAAAAGGGAAAAAGGGGGCAGGGGAAGACGAGAAGAAAAAGAAAGGAATTGGTTCGGTTGCACGCGACGAAACTTTGGTGCGTTCGAGAGCAGAGGGGCGAGTCCATCTGCTGAGATTATAAACGAGCTCGAACTTTCGATCCTGGAGTAAGATAGTAAAGATCAGGCAGTGCACGAGGGATGGTGCTGGATGCAGGCAGAGAAGACAGAAGGGAGCGGTGGCGGCGAGGATTGTTTCGAAACAAGCCGACGGCTTGGATTGGGGGTCTCTGAAGAGGCACGGTATATAACGCAGACGGGCCGGAGCGAAAGAAACGCGGAGATACAGCCCACTTTTGTTTTCGCAGCAACCCAGACTATCTGGCCTGGCCTGCTTCTTATGAGGCCCATGTGAAAGAAAGCGTCTGCTGGCTGCAGTGCGAATCGGCGGCCTCTGCGTTCAGCGGGCAGTGCTCCCCCGCAGCACCCCGACGTGTAGAAGCGAGCGGCGGATCTCACCGGCTCACCGCTCGTCCAAGTGGCAACCCCATTCCACCATTGCGTTCCGGGCGGTGGTTCGGTTCCCTTCCCCATCCGTCCCCTAGCGGCAGCTGCCCGGCGCACCACGCACGCATCCCTCGCGCCCTGGCAGCACCCGGGAGCCACGAGCTGCGTGAGCCGGTCAGGCCCGCACGTCATCTTTGCCTGTCCATAGAGGAGGTAATCGGTAATCCGCCGGAGTATCTTACCTAGCACGTGTTTCTCAGCTTAAACGGATTGAACGTGTAGGTGGTGCAGGTGGAGCTACGGATTTAGCGCATCAATCCCATTCACCTCGTACGTTCGGACGACGACATGATGATGTGAATGCGAAGTACTACTGAAAAATCTGGAGCAGCAGCAACATGGCTCCACGCTTGCGTACTACGAACAGAGAAATCGAAGGGAGGAGGATACCCGCGCGCACACATACGCAGCGGCCGGGACTCCGTCCGCCGGCGCCGGGCGGTCGACACCTCGATCGATCTCGTGCCTGCCAAAAGCAAACTCTCGAGTGGATCACCGCGCGCATACACGACACGATACGACGGCAAGCTAGGCTGTAGGCAGGCAGGTTCATGGATCGGTCGGGGATACGAAGAAATGACGAACCATGCTGCTTGCTGCCTGCAGAGATGGACGAGAGTACGACCCGGCGCTTTCTTCTTCCTTTCTCTTTCTCGTCCAAGCTCGTGGGCATATGGTATGGGCACGGAAAGGGCGCAACGGCGACGGGGGTGGTCCGCTCCCTCCCTGTCAAGACCTCCGTTCCGTCGTCCAAAAAAGAATATACCAAGTGTGCACTACTGTGGCGACACATGCTCATGCTCATGCTCATTTCTATGTTTCGGCCTCACCTTATTGCTTACCGCTTATTCAGACCCCTATATTCCAATTTCTTAAAGTTAGTTTAAATTTAAAATATCATTAATTGACGATTTATAATTTTCCTTTCCTTTTCTTTCTTTCCTTTTTTTTTTTTGGGGGTAGGGGGTGGGAGGAGACACTGATCAGGCATAAGCTGCCACTGTCGTGAACGGCAGGAAGTGTCATCCATCCGACGGCACGATGGGGGGACTAGACTAAAATTTTTTTAGATAAAAGAAACAAATGTTTCAGGCCTCTGTATTTAAGCACACAGACTGATTTAATTTTATTACATTATTCTCAGTCGTTCGACTGAAAAAATAGAAGGAGCATTTAATAAAAGCTATGATGGCGGCAACCTATTATTGAATCTCCATCCATAACTAGCAACAACTGTATCCATTCCACTTATAAAGAATTTCTCACTAGCTTGAATTTCATTCGTGATTCTTTCGGCTGTAGCAACGTCCAATATCACACCCAGTATGCTTCCCTAAAAATAGTCTGTAAAAATAATGTGTAGTTTACTTTGTTAAAACAAATATTATTCCTACATCGTCAAATGACCTAACATAATGTTGCCGCTCCCACTAGACTAGCATACTAGCTAAAGAGCAAAACATTACTGGAGTCATTAGGATTATGAATGTAGTTATCAATCGTCTATGCATGCATCAATGGACCATCACCTGTCAATAATTTAAGCAGTGGCCGTCATGGATATGAAGACCAGATGTGAACCTCTTCCAATCATGAAATTCGGGTTGGCTTGCCCGTTGCCGCCCAAAGAACCTCACACGCTGTCACGCCACGCAGACAAATTATTACTCTGTCTCGTCAAATAGTATTGTTTTAAGGTATGACACATATATTCAGGCAAAGAAACGAAGTTAAGCGTAGCAGATGTCAATGCTGTATGCGGCATATTCTGCGCCAAAAAAAAAAAGTGTGTACTATGCTGCTTTGGGGTTCAACGATGCCCTACTCAACAGTCCCAACATTGTCATCGTGAACTAGACTAGACGCCTAGACCTCTGAAGAATCAACCCAATGGATCGATGATGATCCGATATATTCTTGTCGCTGTTGCGACGCTGACTACACGACACATGATTAGCTTGGTGGATTTCGGTGCATGCGTCTCTAGTAAGTACCAGCGACAGCTTAGAATGCACACTGTATGATCTCAAACTCACCACGCTTGCACTCCATGTCCACACACACGCACACACTGGACCCTGGACGCTGCGCTTTTGCTTACTGTGTGTGCAAAGTCATGTTCGTTATCCATGTCTCGATACATTCTAATTTGCTGCAAGAGAGAAGAAACTGAAAGAACATTCAAAAAACATAATAGAATCTGCGAATTGTAGGCAGTGGCTGCTGCGACTTGTGACTGTCCAAACATAGTGGTACCAAAAGCAGGCGTCGCTTCTGTCCTCCCAAGTGACACACACACACACACACACACTATCGTATCATGTCTGTGACAATAACATGAGAACGAATTTCCCAGTCATTTCCCGATCATGGAGAGATGTTGCAACAGCTTACTGTTTTGTTTTATTTTTTTTGAAAAAAGGCACCTTTTTTCTTTCTTCTGGTCAGAATTACAACTGTTCAATGAAAACACATTCGATTGTAGTTGTACTTACTGGAGATGGATAGATTCCTTTTTACGATTCATCAACAGCTAATAAAGCCGTTATCGACCAGTACTATTTTTCATGTTTTCCTTGAGGTAATTCCATTACTGTCCATCTCACTACCAGAGCTGCTGTCAGCAGCGGGTCAAAGCTCACATGCGCAGAGCAACATATACGTCCATCTCTGCAATAATCAAATCAAAGGGCTTGCTAAAGAACAGATCAGCACTTGATCGTTACACTGTTTGAAAACCAAGCTGATGTAATGGCGGTTCAGTGAGATGCTTGTTGTTTAGCAATAGAGAATTAGAGTGCAATGCGGTTCCAGAGCCAACTAGTGCTTTTATTTCAATCTGACAGTGTGTTCCCTGCTCCTGTATAGCCTGTTCCTGTGGATGGAATTCTGGTGCCTACCAGTTCACGGGGCTGATGTTCAGTTAAGAAAACAAAGCAGCACATCGCAGTCCCATCAGACGAGTAGATACAAGTCAGTATTCTCCGGTCGTGTACAGAAATACTTGTATAGTGTATAAAGAACATTCTGGCTAGGCCGTTGAGACTTCACCATTGATCGTATTCTTTATGTGCCACGCGCGCGCGCACATCATCAACATGGAGAACCTATCATGTTTATTTGCAGCAGCAAAGTTAATAAGAGTGATAAGTGTGGCTGAGAGAGTGAGAGATAGGAGGGGATTTGGCCTAGGCGCGTACAGGGGGCCGGTCCAGCAGCTTTCGGTTTGTTATTTTCCTAGGAGAAAATAGGTTGGGGTCACGGGGGCGGGGGCTGAATCAGCAGATCTTTGACTCCAATATCATCAGTTTGAATGCTTTTGTTCGGCTGTTCTTGTCTCGGGGCTCCCATACCTGTCGATATCCTATCATTGATCCTCATCCTCTGATAATCTTTGCAGCTTTTTGGCATATCAGTAGAACCGCTTCATCATGCCTCGTCAACAAACACTCCTCTATCTAGACAGTTCCGTGTTTCGTGTTAGTACTAGTAACGCGCCGTAGATCATGCCTGAATGTTCAGATCTTTCTCACGAGTTCTACCTCCGTTTCGTACTTGTTATAGAAGTACGATCGTTTGTACTTATCATTATTTGCTGCTAAGTATTAGCCCACATCTCTGAATTCAGATGGTGATGTGGCTTGCAAAAGACAATCCACAATCCATCGACTGGATCTAGATGCTTCCTCCCTCGGCACAAGCTGGCGAATCCAGGTAACAGTAGTAGACTGAAACAACAGTCGCCACAGGAATGTGGCCCTTTTCTGGAGTGCACGAATATTAATGTATGGCACGTAAAAAACTCGTCTTGAACACCAAAAAAACAGAGGTGCAGAAGTCTCCGGCATCTAGCCCGGCGACAAGACTTGGGGACGCGCCGGTGTACGGTGTACCGTCAATCCCTCTAT
Organism: Oropetium thomaeum; assembly: GCA_001182835.1. Taxonomy (NCBI): domain Eukaryota; kingdom Viridiplantae; phylum Streptophyta; class Magnoliopsida; order Poales; family Poaceae; genus Oropetium; species Oropetium thomaeum. The sequence goes on from LFJQ01000033.1 coordinate 1,254,998, forward strand.
CCGCATGAACAAGTGGTCCCGTCAAAAATATCTTTACAGCTGGCATAAATCAGGCTCGAAAAGCAAGGATCCGTTTAACATAGATTATGTAACTGATAGTACAAACGATTATATTTTATAAGTAATTTTATATATAAAACATCAAAAAATTATAAATAATTATGATCACAATAATCTATAAGTTATTTTTAAATTATATAAATTTTAAATATTTAATATTTATAATCACTTATATATGATAACCTTTTGACATAATCAACTAAATAATAGTTACCAAACACACCCTAAGTACTTCTAAGTCCTATAACATAAACATTTTTAGTTTAATCAAAGTTAAACAATTTTAATTTTGATCGTGAATATCTGTAAAAATAAATTATTATAATTATAAAAATTGTATATTATTATAGTGATAGATCTAATAATATTATTTAAATATAATTAAATATTATATTTTTAAAATTATTAATGATAAAATTGAAAAAATTGATTGTGACCAATTTATATTGTGTACATCTCGGCACGCCCACGGCGAAGCATGCGCGCCCCGCTCGCGCGTCGGCAAAAAATGAGGGATTTTGCAGCAGAATCTCTCGGTATTCCGGTGGTATCCGATCGCGAGACCACTGGAGTGCAGCGGGCCCTGTGAGCAAGGCAGGTCGAGGCCGAGCCGCGGCGCGCGTCGCTTTCCGGCGCGGGAGGGGGAGGCAAGTGGCACGCGGCGACCACCAGAGAGAGATTCTCCAGGTTCCGGCGCATGCGCAAACTTCCCTTGTTGCCTTGCGCGCGCGCGTGCGTCGGCATCTCCCCGCCCGCATGCGAATCGCGAAACGCAAGGGCACCGGGCTGCCGCGGCGCAGCGCAGCGCAACAAGAGGCGCCTGCGCCTCCTGGCCCGCTCTGCTGCGCGCCACTACTTGCGCCACTGGTCGCCCGCGCGCTTCCCCCCGCCCCCTCCCTCTATATCTACCCGTCCCCGCTCCCCCTCATTGCCTTGTCTCCAGGAGGGGCTAAAGAGTTCTAGAATCTAGACTCGCCTTTCCCTGTCTTGGACATGCACTTCTATTCCCTTGTCTTTGGCTGATCAACTCAGATTCGCCAGACAATTGAGCTTTTGTGACTGTAAGTTCGATCTTTGCCTCAATCAATACAGTTTACTTTTCAGTTTTGCCATCTCCATTGTTACTGTTTACTTGTGCATTTCTTTATTCAGTTATCGCTATAAAGATGTTAGTCTTAGCTCTGCGGGGGTGTAGAGTAGCTAGTTAATCGTCACAATTGTATAGACTACATAGTTAGTGTTCTGCACTTGGTACTTGGTATGCATGGTTAATATTCGGATGTGGCACTGACTTATCAAACAGTTTCAAGAGTTCAGCAAGTAATCGTGGTCCCCAAGGATATACGTTTTGAATTTTTGTTTTTTTTAAAGAAGAAAATATACGTTTTTAAGTTGTATCAAAAGTGCAAGGCTTGCACATCATCATCACGAGCTACAAAAAGTAGTACTACTAGACAGTGGCCTCACCTGCTACAGGAGGCTGCGATGACAAGTACGTTTCCTTTGATCCTGACTCCTGGTTGGAATCATCCTCTCCATCCGCTTTCTGGATGAGTTAATTGCTGATATGAAGTATGAACGCATATAACAACGCACCATAACTGATAGGTAAAGATAGGTATTGTCTAGGCTCACTTGTATCTGCTAAAATATCTTACAAGTGCCAGCATAAGCATGTTAACTGCCTTATTCATGTGCTCAAGCAAGAAAAGAAAAAGGAAGGTAACTGCATAAGGCCCCAGTTGTTTGCAATGACTTTGATATTTGTGCTTAAGAATAGAGGAATGCTTCTCATTCTGAAAGAAAAATCAGTGTTCAAAATTGTTCAATTAAAAGTAGTACATCAGAAATCGTACTGAAGAGGAGCATCACTATAGGCTGTATGGAATTATCTAATTTATTATGTTTTATTACCTGGTCCCCAAGCTATTCAATAGCCTCCTTTCAGTATCAAAGGTCGCTGTGATGGAAGTAAACTGCACATCATTTTCACTTGCATCTTGAATGTACCTTCATATTTTTTGTGAATATAATATTAAAGTATTAAAATTGTCATAAAATCTAGTATTCTATTGAACTTATATCAAGGTTCCCTTATTTTCAGGTAAAGAGTGCTAAGGGTAACATGTCAACATCAGAGTATCGAAAATATTTCTGGTTAATTCTAGTATTCTGCAACTTCAGAATATTGGAGTCACTACCTTTGGATAGAGATGCACTCTTGGACATAAAAAGTCATCTGAAGGATCCACAAAACTACCTACATAATTGGGATGAATCTCACTCACCATGCCAATTTTATGGTGTTGCATGTGACCCCAGCTCTGGTGATGTCATTGGGATATCACTCTCAAATATGTCCCTATCCGGGACAGTGTCATCCTCGTTTTCTATTCTGAATCAATTACACACTCTGGAGCTAGGTGCAAACTCCATTACAGGAATTGTTCCTGCTTCACTGTCCAACTGCACAAATCTGCAGGTTCTCAATCTTTCAATGAACGGCTTAACAGGCCAATTGCCTGATCTTTCAGCATTGGTCAAACTAGAAGTTCTTGACTTGTCTACAAATAATTTTACTGGGGAGTTCCCAGTATGGATCACCAAACTATCAGGCCTGACAGTATTAGGCCTTGGAGAGAACAACTTTAATGAAGGTGATGTTCCAGAAAGTATCGGCGACCTGAAGAACCTAACATGGCTGTTCCTTGGACAGTGCAATCTTAGGGGAAACATACCAGCTTCAGTCTTTGATTTGATATCACTGGGAACACTTGACTTCTCACGAAATCAGATAACTGGTGTGTTCCCCAAGGACATATCAAAACTGAAGAACCTGTGGAAGATTGAGCTCTACCAAAACAACTTAACTGGTGAAATTCCTCCTGAACTTGCTAATCTAACATTGTTAGCTGAATTTGATGTGTCTCGGAATCAGCTTAGTGGCATGCTTCCTGAGGAGATTTCTAGCCTGAAGAAGCTAAAGATCTTCCATATATACCATAATAACTTCTCTGGTGAGCTTCCAGAAGGACTGGGGGACTTGCAGTTCCTTGAGTCATTCTCAACCTATGAAAATCAGTTCTCAGGAAAATTCCCTCCCAACCTTGGTCGGTTCTCGCCACTCAACACAATTGACATATCAGAGAACTATTTTTCCGGTGAATTTCCAAGGTTCTTATGCCAAAACAACAAGCTGCGGTTCTTACTGGCTTTGAACAACAATTTTTCAGGTCAATTCCCTGGCTCCTATTCTTCGTGCAAGACACTTCAGAGGTTCAGAATAAGCCAAAATCAGTTCAGCGGGAGTATTCCTAGTGGTTTGTGGGGATTACCTAATGCTGTTATAATTGATGTAGCCGATAATGGATTTACCGGGGGAATATCTTCTGATATAGGCTTTTCAATCTTACTGAACCAGTTGTATGTTCAAAACAACAACTTCTTTGGGGAGCTTCCAGTGGAGCTGGGGATGCTCTCCCAGTTGCAGAAGCTGGTTGCTTTCAACAATAGATTCTCTGGCCAAATCCCTAAACAGATTGGCAATCTGAAGCAGCTGACTTACCTGCATTTGGAACATAATGCACTGGAAGGGCAGATACCATCAGATCTCGGTATCTGCAATAGCCTGGTTGACCTGAATCTTGCAGAGAATTCTTTGACTGGAGATATTCCAGATACAATAGCCTCCCTCTTCACTCTGAATTCACTGAATCTCTCCTATAACATGATCTCTGGTGAAATTCCTGAAGACTTGCAGTCACTGAAGCTAAGTTATATTGATTTCTCACACAATGAGTTGTCAGGACCAGTCCCTTCCCAACTCCTGATGATAGCTGGAGATGATGCATTCGCTGAAAATGCTGACCTTTGTGTAACTGACAGTTCTGAAGGGTGGAGGCAAAGTGTCACCAAGTTAAGACCTTGTCAATGGACTGATAGCCGTCACATCTTCTCAATAAGACGGCTATTTCTCATGCTCGGCATGGTGATATGTTTGGTTGTTCTTCTGTCTGGACTGGCATATTTGATTTATGAAAATTACAAGCTTGAAGAGTTCAATAGAAAGAAAGACATTGAGAGCGGTGATGGCACTGACTCCAAGTGGGTTCTGCAGTCCTTCCATCCCCCTGAGCTTGACCCTGAGGAGGTATGCAACTTGGATGGAGAGAATTTGATTGGTTGTGGAGGCACTGGCAAAGTGTACAGGGTAGAATTGAGCAAGGGAAGGGGAACTGTGGCTGTAAAGGAGCTATGGAAGCATGATGATGCCAAGATCCTGAAGACTGAGATAAACACTCTAGGGAACATACGCCATCGGAACATTCTGAAACTTAATGCATTTTTGACAGGTGGAGCATCTAACTTTCTGGTCTATGAGTATGTTATGAATGGTAATCTGTATGATGCTATTCGTCGTGAGTACAAAGCTGGGCAGCCAGAGCTTGATTGGGACAAGCGGTATCGGATTGCTGTTGGGGCTGCAAAGGGTATCATGTACCTTCACCATGATTGCTCACCAGCCATAATTCATCGTGACATAAAATCAACCAACATACTGCTGGATAAGCAGTATGAAGCCAAGCTTGCGGATTTCGGTATTGCTAAATTGGTGGAAGGTTCACCACTTAGCTGCTTTGCTGGTACTCATGGCTACATGGCTCCTGGTAAATTTCTTTTTGTTTTCTTTGGAAGAAAATGCTATAATAGTTTTTTTTTTCTGCTTGCATGTAGTTAACACTTATTGTTCTGCATGAATATCATAAACATATTGTCCACAATAATTTTTTTTTGCCTTCTCCCTAAATAATTGAGTTAAATGAAATGATGCAGTAATTACTACTATATTTAATTCCTATAGTGTTCTCCATTTAATATTCTAAGGATATGGGCTTATTTAATTGTTTCTTCTGAACTTCATTAATATATGCCCTCTGTTTTGATATCGTTAGGAAAAGAAAACCAGTTAGATATCGTATGAACTTTATTGCCCTAATAATAACAAAAAGGGAATAACTCGCATTATATTCCTACTAAAAATATATAACTTTCACATGAATCTTCCTTAAGCGTATTACTCTGAAGATTTGAGTCTCATGTCATCTCAAATATTGCAGAGCTTGCATATTCTCTGAAGGCAACAGAGAAGAGCGACGTCTACAGCTTTGGTGTTGTACTGCTAGAGTTGCTTACTGGCCGTAGCCCAACAGATCTACAGTTTGACGGGGAACTAGACATCGTCTCGTGGGTTTCATTTCATTTGGCCAACAAAAATCCTGCAGGTGTTCTTGATTCAAAAGTAAGAGACGGTGTGTCAGATGACATGACAAAGGCCTTGAACATTGCTATTCTTTGTACCGTTCAGCTCCCATCAGAACGGCCAACTATGAGAGAAGTCGTGAAAATGCTCATAGATATTTATCCTAGCTCCACAACTCGAAGGACAAAGAAATAACTATGATAAGTAAGAGGAATAGCCAAATTCTTAATAAGATAATACGGCAGGACCGCTGGACACCCCGTAGGCCGTAGCAGCTCATAGGGGGAAGCTTGTTTGATCCTCTGAATGCCTGAGTAGTGAAAACTAGCAGGCTGATAAAATAATGTGGAGGTATAGCCTCTACAAGGTTGTTCACCTGTAATATTAGTTATGTAATCTGAAATTCTGTAGATATGTAACGTGTAAAAGTGTAATTTAGTGCACTGAAAATCAGAGATATATGCTCGATTTGTCAGCTGGACATTTGCAAATTACATTTATTGATCATTCCAATACTTAGTACAGATGCTGAATTTCAGTCTGCCCTCTCCGTTATTTTTCCACAACAGAGCCAAGCTCTGAAATTTCATTACTTATAAGTAACAAAATTACATGAAAGAAGTCTGATTATTTAGCCTTCCATTATTTAGCCATCCTTTTTTAATATGTGGGATCGTTGCAGCCGATTCAGGAACATTGACACTCTCACATCCTCAAAAGAAATCGGGTATCACATTTCATAGAGCGAACGGGAAGCACACAAATCAGGAGTCAGGTTTCTTCATTTTCTACAACATGACTACAGCAACCTCTAACCGACGATACGGAACGGCGTGGAGGCCTTCAGGCTACCACAGACCACGATGTCAGTCACAGAACCAATACCCACCGCCACGGAAATCAGCAAGCAAACCATGCTTAACCCCTGCAGAAGGTACGTACCACTTTGGTCGTCCCCCTGCTGATCTTCTCCTGGGTAGCGTGCATGCTGATGGGGAAGTAGACGGCGCGACGGTCACCTAACCTCGCTTTGAGGGGGATGCTGACTGTGTACGCGCTTCTGATGAACTTGGCCTCGGGCCAGCGGGACGCGGTGTACCTCTCGACTGGGCTGTGCACAAACCTGCATTTTTTTTTCAGATGACAATTACAGAAGGCACAAAAATTGTAAATCAATGTCCTAAATAAATTTCCTGAGATATGCAGTTCTGTGCACATACTCACACAAAAAACAATTTTTATACACAGACACACAAAAAACAAGTTTTATACCAAAAAAAAAGGCATTAGAACACTCCGCAATCTTTTCAGTGGCGCTTCTGCACATCTTAGCACCTCGTCCCTCAATATTCGAGGGATTCATGGCTCTGTAAGTTGTAGCAATATCTTTGCTGAATGGATTTTTTTTTTCACATCCTTGCCTTTTTTGTGCTTTTAAATGCTATTGTGACAATTGTAGAAGGACCAGGGTACCATTATACGGGTGCCAAATGCTTACTTCAACCTATCTTGTCCTTTCATCTATGCTTATTATTTATTTGAAAAAAAAGGTGTTCTTTGCTTGAATATAAATATTTTGTCACATTCACATTTTTTTAGTTCTCGCCTACCCATTGCAGCCTGCAAGGTACATGAGCACATTTCGTTCCACCAGCACTCCAGAGTGTTTACCCCCAGTTATCACTGGTAGCACAAAGCCATCACTTGTGGATTCTGTTATAGCGAACCGACATTCTTCATCCGGTCCAGCCAAGCACACTTTTTCTAGGGAACATTATGTGTCGGCTCGTGAACTTGAACGGTGAGCTAGACTGGAAGCTGAAAAGGAAGCTGTCATAGCTGAATGGAAGAAGTGAGTATTGATTAATGTATAATATTCTGTTTTTCTGTATAATGCGTTCCCTATATTAAAATGAACTACGGAATAGATCTTGTTCTGTTATCAAAGTCGCTCCTTTTACACCAAACATGAAATCTTATACATATACATTAATCGCCCATTGGATAATTTGCAATTGCTAGTATTCCTTACCATTAAAAATAAAGTCCAGAACCCATGTTTCTGTGGCGTCGCCTAGGCGATGCCTAGATGTCCTGGTGGTCTGAAGTGTCGTGGCGTCGGCCTCGCCATGCCGGTGTGGATACGGCGTCCGCCACAATGCAAATGGCGTCGCCTAGGCGCGGTCTAGCGTCGGAAGGGGAGCGGCTGGGGATGGGTGGGAAAATGGAGATTGGGGGAGAAAATGAAGTGGGAGGGATAATGGCGTAGGAAATACAAGGATAATCTCTCTACTGACGTGCCATTTCTAGTGGGAAGGAGGAGAGGAGAGAAGAGAGAGGGAACCGACGGGTGACAGCTTTCTTCCGCCTTGCTCCCGTCTACCGTTTAAACACGTTTAGACGGCCGTCTAATCCCGTTTAGGAAAACAGAGTGAAGGAATGGAATGTCAATTGCAATACATGTGTCAGATCCTTGATTTTTGATTTTTTACCCTTTCTGTTCCTCTTTTTGCTTGGCATTCCTATTTGTTGTTTCGCCTTCTCGTTCTTTTTAACGAATTACTGGTCTTTTTCTTTTCTCTTTTCTTTTACCGTTTTGGTATTTATCTGAGTTTCATTTCTAGTCTACCTCAACTTGTTTGGGATTAAAAGATTGGTTGTTGTTGTTGTATAAGATGCATAATTTAATGACACCTGGTAAGTTTTTTCGATGATATAAACACATGTTTAGCTATATGTCGTTTCCTTTTTCAGTGCTTTGGATATTAGTGCTGGCATTCTTTTTTTGCACTGCAATCATGACAAGTAAAACCAAACAACACAAACTTGACATAATTGTGTTCAGCTGCGAACTGTAAGGCTATATGTGGGTTTCTTATCAAAACCAATTTCTGATATGCAAGACTGATGCTGATTTCTGTAGATACTTAACGATGGTAGTAAGTTCTTGGATTATTTTTGGCCTTGCTCTTGTGCCTTCGTCGAGCTCCGAGTCTTCACATGATGGCACAATTAAGTGCGAAGGCCAATGCAGTTTACATTGTCACTCATGTACGGCAAAAGTAGATACGCTGGTTCAACCCCCTGAAGTTCAACGAAAACTGTAACTATGCTAGAAAACATGCGCGCCGGTTGGGGAACCCTTTGTAAAACGTAGCATTTGATTTTTGTTGCTCCTCGTGTTGTAATAATACAATAAGGTTTGATGCGCACCGCCTTTTGAGGCTTAGAGCATCTTCAATGAAGAGTCTAAAACAATTCTTAAACTAGATTATAAGTGATTTGAGTAGAAAATCATCTTCAATGTATATCTCAAAACTGCTTCTATTTTTTGGGTATCCGTAAATTTTTTTATTTATAACTAAAAATAGGAAGAAAATAGGCAACGTAAATTCTATTGTCCGTTGACCGGACTCTTTTTCTAAACCACCGATTAGGACTAGAATCGAAAGAGGAGACCAGACTCTTTTTTTAAACCACTGACTAGAACTAAGATGAGAGAGAAGATGTCGGACACTGAACTTTAGACAATTTAAGATTTTAAAAACTGCTGACATGACACAATATTAAAATTTAAGAATCTATTTTTATGCACTCTATTGGAGGAGGACATAAAATTTAAATCTAAATTTTTTTTGGTTGCTCCTAAATTGATGTTTTTAGACTCATAGTTAAGTGGACCATTGGAGAGAGCATCTCCAACGATCCACTTAAATATGAGTCCCCCAAAAAAATTAATTTATGAGCAAAAAAAAAGATTTAAAATTTATCCCCTCCTCCAACAGAGTGCGTAAAAATAGACCTTTAAATTTTAAATTATTATCGTATTCGTAGCTTTTTAATCTAAAAAAATTAATTTATGAGCAACAAAAAAAGATTTAAAATTTATCCCCTCCTCCAACAGAGTGCATAAAAATAAACCTTTAAATTTTAAATTGTTATCATATCCATAGTTTTTTAATCTAAAGTTCAGCGTCCGACATCCTCTCTCCAATCCTAATCTTAGTTGGTCGTTTAAAAAAAAAATTCGGCCTACTCTCTTCGATCATAGTCCTAATCGATAGTTAAAAAAAGAGTCCAGTTAGCGGACGATAGAATTTTCATGAGACTGACTATCTATTACTTAGCTAATTTTTATTTAGGGTTCAGTCGAGTTTTAAACCTAATCAGGATGTGACCCATCGTCTTGGCTGTGATAACTCTCAGTTTCATTTTTAGCCAGTTTTCAAAAAAAAAAAAGAAGGTTCCAAAACTTGACTGCAATTTGCATTGACTGCAGTCAATTTTCTCCCACCTCTGGGTTAGATGCACACCTGTTAAACCCCAGTTAAACCGCAACAAAAAAGCAACGCTGCAGATTAATTACCGGGTCCTGGATGCTGAACTCATGCAAAAAAAAAAAAAATGCCAAGTATTGTTGGGATCTGTCAACAAAAAAAGGAAAATTATAGCTAAGTACTAAAACAAATACATGCAGAAACATGCATGACCAAATAACTAGGTAACTATACATTCAAAAATAAGCAGCAATACCAGTGTTCTCTACTAAACTGACCCACAGGAAATTTCCAACTGCATATTCAAAACTAAACCTTAAGTGATATTTCAGGAACGTACAACTAAAAAAATGTCAGGTACTTATCCTTAAAAAGTACTCATATACTATTCTTGACATCAAACATTTCGCCATATAGCAGCATTTCATCCTCTTAAAAAGGGATACATTCTGATACAAAGTACCAAGTCCGGCTCCAATACTGCATTACCACTGAACATGACTGCACACAAAAGCTTCTTCTTTTTTTTTTTTGCAAGGCAAAAAAATAATGTTAGTAAACCTTCACCTGCTGCAAAATAGGATGCCTACTGAAAACTGTACTCTATTCCTTGCAATGTAGCAAACAATTGCAGGAATTGTCTCACAATAAAATGCGCAAATAATGAACACTGGTTACAGGCTACATTAAAATAAATTGGTACTAGAGTATAAATCAACTTTAGGCCACTTTTATTCTCAAAAAAAAAAGGGCCACTTTGCTCTAAACCTGAGGATACTAAGGAACTGAATCGGACAACAAACAATAGAGTTGAGCGGAACAATAATAAGTAAGCAACATATATGGGGGTGGGATGATTTAAACCCAAGATTGGGTGCAGGGTGATTCAAACCCAAGCACCAGGGTGAATGGTATGAATTTACACACCCTATTTTAGAAAGGAAAAAAAATGAATGAAAAGCCTAGATAGATTTAGTCTCAACCTGCCCACCCAGGTGACTTAATAAGAAACCAGCTCCCTTTGATGCCATCTAAAAAACAAACACACAAAGAAATGCCAATGTCCCAAGTTTGAAATCAAACAATTCTACTCATACAGAACATGACCAATGCCCCCTGAAAACCTTAATAACACATCCTGATATAGAACACAAAATCCATACTCCACCACTGAAAACTAAAAGAAGCAGACCAATGACCAGTGCAGAGTAAAATGAAAATCGACACTATTTTGTAAGACTTATACTACAGTAAGCTATATTGTTCTACTGAAATGATTCAGCCATAGTATTGAAAATCACAAACATAACCCTAGGGTGCTTTTGATTGAAACACACACATCGAGTTACATCGCCTCATTTGAAAACACAGCAGAATATCTAACTATGGATGCAGAGGAATGAGGATGATTTGAACTGACTCCAATCGAAGAAGTCGTCAAGCAAAGGCACTAGCTACCGATAGAAAAGTCCTCTCACAAAACTTATTCTAAACGGGTCACCAATTTTATGTACGATTGAATCGAACTAGTATTTACATGCAACGGCAGAAATGAAACACACATCAGAGCAAAATCGATCCCCAAAACCATACTAAAGTCAGGAACCAAATCGGTCAAAAAATGTACCTAAAAAGTTGCGGCAGAGGGCCATGGCTAGCAGCACTAGAGGGTGCAGGGCTCCTTCACCATCCTGTATTGCCTCCGCAACATGGAGCGGTAGCGGGAGGAGTAGATGTAGCCCATCCCCATCACTGGTAAGCAACAACACGAACAGAATAGTGCCCGCCCTTCTGACTGAAGACAGAAATTTGACGAACCATTAAGCACCTAGAGGACCAGCAGCCCTCCCTGCCGTGATAAACAGCAAGATTGAAAATCACCTTTCAAAATCCCATCCGGTTCCTCCTCCACTCACTGAAGCACAAAAATGAATACTAAAACAACAACAAAATCAGAACTACTAAGAACAATGACGAAAGATGCGCAAATGCACACAAATGGATGGGGTTCGAGCATCTCAAATGACCACCATCACCACGCAAAGAACCAACGTTCCGGCACTGAAATCAGACGGGCAATTAGAATGACGAGGGACAAAGCTACGGGACGACAAACGAGTACCTCAAATGAAGAGAAGGTCCGTTATTGCTCCTCCCCCACCGCTGATGCTCTGCTGGACCCCCACGTGTGAAGCAGAAAGGTCTCCGCCGCTCCCCCACCCCCGCTGTGAAAAAAAGAGGAAGAAGAAGCTAAAAATAGTTTCAAAATGATGTGGGAGAAACATTCACCCCACGTGGCCCCAATCTCAGTCCTGATGCATGCCCGGGCGCCCTTTACCGGGTTGGGATCGAGAGCCGATAAGGCTCCCGTCTGACGCCGGAAAGGCCACAAAAGCCCCAAAATGAACCACAGAACGGTCAGGCGGGACTGATTTTCGAGCTGGATTTAATTGAAAATGAAATGATATTTAGCTGAATAATATTTAGCAGTTCCGATTTTTATTGTCTAGTGTTTTCCTATTTCTAGACAGAAATAGAAAGAATTTACGAGAAAAAAAAAATTAAGAGCAGTTTTAAGATATACAATGCAAGATTTAGGAAGTGTTTTAAGCATCTCCATTAGAGATTCATTCTTAGTCTGTCGTTTTTCCAATTTGCATACGGTGTGTCAGATGACGTAATAAAGACCTTGAATGTTGCTATTCTTTGTACCGTTCAGCTCCCTTCAGAACGGCCAACAATGAGAGAAGTTGTGAAAATGCTCAATAGATATTTATCCTAGCTCCACAACTCGGAGGACAAAGAACAATACGGCAGGACGTCTGGGCACCCCCATATAAGAGCACATTGGGGGGAAGCTTGTTTGATCCTCTCAATGCCTGACTAAAAATACTAGCAGGCTGATTGATAAAATAATCAGAAGCAAGGTTTACAATATCGTTTGAACCTAAAAGACCGGACACCATTGGTTTTAACAGAAGGTATAGTATAGCCCTCTGCAAGCTTGTTCACTTGTAATATTAGTAATGTACTCTGAAAATATCTGTACATATGTAATGTGCGTAAGTATGATTTACGGCATAAAATCAGAGAAATATGCTTTGTCAGTAATGAACTGGGAATTTTTGACGGACCAATTACATTTACTGATCTTTCCAATAATCATTGGAAATGCTGATCTTCAGTCCACACTCTCCCTTATTGCAGCCGATTCAGGAACGTTGACACTCTCACATCCTCAAAAGAAACCGAGTATCACATCCTGATACGTCATTCAGTGAGCGAACGTAACGCACAAATCAGGAGTCAGGTTTCTTCAATCTTCGTCAGCTCAGAGAAGTCTGTTTTCCCTGATCTACTAGTACATGACCACAACAACCTCTAGCCGACGATATGGAAGGGGGTGGAGGCCTTCAGGCTATCGACAATGTCAGTCACAGAACCAATACCCACCGCCACCGAAATCAGCAAGCAGACCATGCTCAACCCCTGCAGAAGGTGCCACTTGGTCGTCCCCCTGCTGATCTTCTTCTGGGCAACGTGCATGCTGATGGGGAAGTAGACGGTGAGCGGCCAGAAGCTGAACGCGCCGAGGAGCCCCAGCACGGCGTTGAAGAACGGTATCATCATCGCCACCGCCGTCGTCGCGACGACTATGACGATCCTCAAGACGATCTTGGACGGCGAGACGGTCACTGAGCCTCGCTTTACGAGGGGGACGCTGATGCTGTACGCGCTGTTGATGAACTTGGCCTCGGGCCAGCGAGACGCGGCGTACCTCTCGACGGAAGCGAATATAGGCTGTGCATAGACCTGCATTTTATTTTTCAGAAAACAATTTACAGCTTAAGCTGCAGAGTCGTTCATGTGATTCAGGTCTCTGAATGAAGGGAGCCGAAAGCGAGATATTCATCAATCAATCTCGTGAACTGCGGTGCACTGACCTGGTACGCTCCAATTAGGTGGAGTATGAGGCACATGTTGGCAATGTCGACGAGCCAGAAAGGCCCCATTCCGGCTGCCGACAGGATGTTGCCGGGAGCGTTTGAGCCAAATGCAGCGTACCCAGCACAGCCTACGGATATGTAGAAGATTGTCGTGGCTCCGATCCCATACGCTGCTGCCTTCTTCATCGTCTTGTTCTCCGGTGGCGGCGACCTCAGCGTATCCTAGTAGAGTCACACAAACAGATCGAAATTAAATTCAAAAGGCACTTCACACTGAGAGGAGGAACATTCCTACTCCAAACTTATTAGGCATGCGTACCTGAATCTCGATGAGCACTTCTGCAAAGGTGTAGGCAAAGGCAATGTTGCCCAGGGCAAGGAGCACGTTCCAGAGCTTCTTGGCCGAGGACCCCGCGGCAGCGCCTTGGATCCTCCCTCCGAGGTCGCCGCCGTGAGACACCCAGTGGCCCACCGAGAGCCCGAGCCCGATGAAGGAGTAGGCGAAGGACATGATCGCCGCGACGACGGAGAGCCAGGTGATGTGCTCCAGGCCCGGGAACTGCGACAGCACCACCTGGACCACGCTGAACGCCAACATCAGCATCGTCCCCGACGCGCCGCAGTCCGCGTCGCGGCCGTTCCGGTGGAAGCAGTCCGACTGCCTGATCGCACTGCAATTTGCACATACACACAAAAGTTAGCACGCTCATCTGATCACACGGTGGACTGCTCGTCGTTTTTCTTTGTTTTTGTTTTTTTGTTCGGAAAGACTGCCTGAGCTGCGTGCACAAATTAAGATTCAGAGTTGCAGAGTTTACTTACGCCATGCTTATGGTTGCAGTAATGGTGTATCCCACCATGGTGCCCCACAGGTTCACGTACTGGGCGATGCCACACATGAATACCTCTCTAGGACCTGTTTGTTATGCGTGTCAGCGTGTGTGAGTTGAACAAGGAAATACCTTTTTATTGGAACACTAGTACTAGGAAATAAAGGAGGCCAGCAGTTGTGCTTATTGTGTGACGAGGAGGTTCGAGAAAGTGCGCGGCGCGTACTGAGGTAGGATCTGACGGCGTCCATGTACGTTCTGTTCCTTGCGCCGGTGACCGGGTGCGGCGCGCGGTAGGCGTTGGCGAGCAGCGTGGAGGTGTAGTACGTGACGCCCGCGAAGCCGGCGAGCGCGAGCGGCCCCGCCACCCAGCCCAGCTGCGCCACGCTCCACGCCAGCGCCAGCACGCCGGAGCCGATCACCGCCGTCACAATGTGCGCCGTCGCAGTCCATACCGTCCCTGATGAAACAGAACCAAAAGAAGAAACCCAGAGGGCTCTAGCGTGTGAGAGAGAGAGAGAGAGAGAGAGAGAGAGAGAGAGAGAGAGAGACTTCAATTGAATCCCCTACCAAGATTGTTGAAAAATCTCCTGAAAAACCGTACGCCGTGGGCGGCAACAAACAAACAAACAAAGCTACTACTCCAGATCGCGGACGCGAAGGAAGGGTACCTGTGCGGTCGTGCTCGTAGTCGCCCCTCTCGACGTCCTCTGCAGTTGCGACGCACTTGTCCATCGCTGCTTTCCTTTCCCCACCGGGGCGCGCGCGCGCTCGGGTGTCCCGTGAGATGAGGTGGCAGCAGAGAGGAAGAAAGAGAGAAGTCTCGGCCAGGTACTTGGCCCTGGCTACTTGGCCGAGCGGTGGTGGTTTGGTGGCGTGCAGGCCAGCCAGCTTTTATAGGTGGTGGCTCAGGGCTCAGGCCGTCAGGCGGTCAGGCATCGGAAGGCGGCCGATCCGAGACACGGGGCTCGCCCTGGTACGGCCCGCGCTTGGGCCTATGGATGGAGGGAAACCAGTTCGATCAACGCCAACGGACTCGTGACCGTATGGGACGCTGCTTGCAGCTGAGAGATACGCTTGTCTGTTAAATCGGTGCGTGATTTTTTATATTTTCAATTTTTGAATCTCAAGTTAACAGGTCAACTCTGGTACACGTAAAGTTTGTGGTTTCAACCCGAGCCGAACTATATTGTCGTCTCAGCGGCGCCGGATTGCCCGACTTATATGGCGTGTAAGGAAGGCCTAAGCTAGCCAGAGATGCACCTTATTGAGCATTGCAGCATGGTGAGGCCACCAGGCACACCGGTATGTTCGTGCTCAAAACAGCTCTACCTGCTTTATCGCATGTTCTTGGTTTTTAGGCTGCGGTTTGGATCCCCGCACGGATCAGTCTCTTCTTATCCGGGCCAGATCGGACAGTGCGACCACAAACAGCAGAGGTCACAATTCGTGTCGGCACTACTAGTATACTTACTTAATCCAATTCAGGCTGCACTAACAGGGTACCACAAGCTGCTGAGTACTTTGTCCAGCACCCGGAGGAAAGAAAACCATCTCCAGAAAGAGTAGGTTTTGCAGCGGCGGCCGCAAACAGAGTCACAGGCCGGAGTTGGAGAGACGTACTAGTATCCAAGAAGAGATTGGAGGTCCATTCGGATCGCAGCTTCTTTTTCCTTACCACGCCCGGCCGGGTCCGCACGCAGGACGACGGCCCCCGAAACATGCCACAAAACCTGTTTGTTTGCGTGATGCTTGCCCTGCCTCTGCCTGACAGCCTGCCACTGCCACCCCATCGATGATGCCATGGCGCACGGCGGCTACGACACGGGGAACAAACACGCCGCCGCCGTTGCCTTAATTTCCACGCAGCAAGATCGATCGATCGGCACCCGACCGACTCGCTGCTCGTGCACGATACGCGAACGTGAGCGAGGCTGAAGAAGGGGCGGAGAAGAGGGCAAAGGCGGCGGCACGCGTCGTCGATCGATCGGCTCCGAGACTGAGCGGCCGTATCACGATACTACTACAGATCATCACCACGCGATCGACACGACACGATGTGACGCGAGGAGCCGAGCGAGCGAAGTGCCCGACGACTTTAGTTTTTAGGTGGGTGGTTGCCTTTTTTTTTCCCGATCGATGTCTGACGGACGGCCACCATATTTTTTTCCAATCAGATAACTGAACGAGCTCTCAATCTTTTATCTTCTTCTTCCTCCTTTAATTTTCTCCCTCTTCTACAGTGACAGAGAGATAACTGAAACGGAAAGGTGACAAGGAAAAAAAATTGACTCGATCATATATCATCGCATAATGTGGTGATCAGCAGAAACTAATAAAAATTCAGAGATACTAGCCTATTATGTTGAGTAGTACTAATTAAGCACTCATCATTATGCTGCTTAATTAAACTGATACATAGCTGCTTGCCTAAAATCTTTTAAAATCCTAGGGCCTAGCGTCTTTATAAAGTTATATAAGCACATTTTCCTATATACTCCCTCCGCTCTTTTTTAAGTTGTCGTCTTTAACTTTGACAAAAAACTTTGACGCTCGTCTTATTCAAAAAATTAGTTCAAATATATAAAATTAAAAATTAGGATTCAAAAAATTTTAATGATAAATTAAACTCCAACAAAATATTTAATATTTCTTATATTTTTTTAAATAAAATGAGTGATTAAAGTCAACGGTGACACAAAAAAAAACGGAGGGAGTATATTTTGAAATATAGATATGCTTTCTCAAAAAAAAAGAGATTAATATAGATATGGCTTCATTTTTCGACTCGAGCGAGGCCAGTGGTAATAATATCAATATTATCCATCTTTATTCTCTGTCATCCTCTTTCAATGCTCTGGGCTTTGCAGTGGAGCACCAAAAGGGGTAATGTCGAGAAATTATGTAAATATAAAAACATGAAGTACAACTGTAGCACATGTCATATATATTGGCCGTACCGTTTATTTAGACAAGGGTTTAGGGCGGGTTTATAATGATAGAGAGCGCACCATAGGTTTGAACAGAATTAGATACAGTTCCCTCTCCAAACAGAAAGGAATATGTAGTTTAATTAATTTGAGAGTATAATCATCTCAATCACCAGATATGTAACAGAAAAGAATATAATCTTACAACGAGTATTTATAATTAAGGTAATCTTAGCTCAACACACCTGTGAACTGGTCGGTTACGGTACTGGATATAGGGATCATCGTTTATAAGATCTCGTTGCATATATACTTTTCTTAAGCAAATGCATTCCATATCTGTTATTCCCTTAATTTGTTTTTGAGAAGGCCTTATCCCCGAAATGGAACGGCACGTTCACATAAGCTCTCTATAAGAATAAGGCGGAACAAAGAAATGTGCCTGGGACACACTGGGATATTTGGGCGCTTTTACTTGATTAGTCGTTGATTACCGAATATATGTTTGTCTGGTCCTGGACTAGTCCTGGGACGTGGGGTGAACAATCTGTTTTTTTACTAGTTGCATCCCTCGTTGAGGAAAAAGGAAAATTCCCAATAGCAAAAGAACACAGCTCACAAAATGGATTCCAAACTGAAGCAATTTCTTTATAACGATACAAAAATGTGACCGTGTCTCTGATGGTAAATTAAAAGCGGCCTGATGAGGTGTAATTTTGGTTGTGTCAAATAAATACTTCTACGATGAAGTATTATGGAGCATATTCATGTTGTCATGATCCATGTTTGAAAGGATTGGGATGGAGACAATAATCATGCCTTAACGTCCCTGTCACCGTATGATAATGATCCAATATAAGCCAGTGTTTGCCATATCGTAGACCAAAGCGAAGTCGCTATATTTAAAGGCCGTGGACATGCAGAGACGTACTGTAGAGTACAAAGAAGGTAAAACTAAAGTGCTTTTGGGCGATGAGAGCAACAGCGATCTATCTCTCGTTTCGATCTTAGAACGTACCATGCAAATGCGAAGAGGCAGATCAGAAATGGCGCGACACACACACAATGCATCTAGACATGTTCTTGGCGCGCGGCATCATGGATCTGCATCATTCCACTTTCTGCAGCAGTGCATATCGTGTAAGCGCATTACGCGCAGCAAAAGTGATGCGACTAGTAGTATCTGTTGTGCCAGGGGAAAAAAGAAGTTGATAATCATTTTATCGTGCTGCTTTTGTTGTACCGGAATACAATGGCCTACTTACTATCCCAGTCCACGATCCTCCGTTTATGTGTGTCAAGTCACCATGCACCTTTATATTTCATTTTTATATACTAGCTAGCTGTTATGTTGATGCCACTCTTTTAGTTTTTTTTTTTTCTCAGTTCTTCACCCAAGAACCTTTTCTGCTATGTATAGTTATTATCGATAATAGAACTTTTTTTTGCGAAAAAAATAAAACTACAAGTTATAGTGTCCCAAAAGAATAGAATCGTAAAGAAAATATAAACGAAGTAAAGTCGTTTTTAATCAGCACTATGGTAAATGCAAAAGAGTACACGCCCAAAAAAAAAGGAAAAAAGAGAGCACCGAACAGTACTGCATTTCACATCAGCGATGTAGCAACGATTTCAGTAACATCGACAGCATATATGCTTGGGACATGCACTTTCAAAACAGGAAACGAGTAACGTTGTTATGCAATGGTTGCCAATCTCCTCAGCAGCCTCTTAACATCGTGGGCTTACACGGTGCTCCTAAGCTCTTGCATAACGGCCCATCTGATCTGGTAGACCCATAAAATTTTCCGAAAATGAATTTCACAAGGCCTGTAAAAAAAAATGTGGCGTCGCCCGGACTCGAACCGGAGACCTTCAGTGTGTTAGACTGACGTGATAACCAACTACACCACGACAACCCCTAGTTTATTTCGGTGTGTAAAGGATCAATACTTTGTAAATTGGGCATGTTTGACACATCTCCATTCCAAAACTCTAGTGGTGAGCCGGCTGCAGCCAGCCAAACACCTCAACTACAAAACTCTATGGAGTAGCAGCTCCATTTGGAGCTGGTGGAGCTGTAGTTCATTTTGATGAAGTACCTCTTTTTCAGCTCCAAGGGTAGTGAAGTTGTATATGGTCGTGGAATTGAAATAAAATACCCGCCATTGCCACTGATTACATAAAAAATGATTCTTTTCATTTTTTTTCTCTCCCAACTCTTTTCGTCTCGGTCTCTTCGACTCTCTCTCATGTCCGTCTCTGACTCCTCTCTCTCTCTTATATCCGTCTTTGTCTCTCCATCTCTATTTCTTCTCTCTAGAGGAAAGAACCTGCCCATCGGAAGTCAAAACTGCTGCATCAGAGCTCGCCGCTCGCGCCCCTGCCTCGCGCGCACGCCCCGTCGCTCGCCCTCATGCCCCGTGCCGCCTGCCCACGTGCCGGTCGCACGCCGCTAGCGCCGTCTGTCCACGCTCCAGCCGCGTGCTACTCGCGCCTCGCACGCACGCCCCCCCCCCCCCCGGCCGCCTGCGCTCGCGCCCCATGTCGCCTGCCCACGCGGCAGCCGCCAGCGCTCGCATCCCACGTCGGCTGCCCATGCACCGGCCCCGCGTTGCTCGCGTCGCTACCCAAGCACCAACCACGCCCGTCCCTTCGCCGTGCCACTTGGGGAAAGGTTTGATTCATGTCCTATTTTTGTAACATAGCAAATTTGATTTCTTTAATTTTGTTTAATGAATGCGATTCAATTCATGTCCTGTTTTTTAATATACAATGTAATGTTCTATTTCTTTAATTGTTTCATGGGATGTTCGATTCATGCCCTGTTTTTATAATATATCAATACAAATTTTGATTCCTTTAATTTCAGAAACATGGTTGGTTAATTTCTATTATTTGAACCATAGCATATGTAGTAGTATTTCATCAGACTACGAATTGCTTGGAACTTATCTAATGGATTGTCAATATACTTATGGTGACATGCTACTGTTAGTTATGTTAGATGCCTGAAATTGACTAGAATGTCGATACTACCGCGTGCTTTGCCAATTGTTTGCGGAACAAGTTGTAAGACGGAATCGTTCAAGCACTCATTTGAACAGTGTTGGCTATGCTGAGGTTGAAAAAGGTTTGAAGGATAGATTAGGAATTGTGACTTCAAAGCAGTAAATAAAAAATAAATGGGACAAGCTTAAGGAAGATTTTAAGGCATGGAAAAAATTGATGTTGAGGCAGACCGGAACATGTTGGTGTCCTACAAAGGGCACAATCGTTATGGACGAAGAGTGATGGAAGAAAGCTAGAGCTATAAGTGGTTGGTGTTTGCTATTTTTTGTATTTGTTTTCAAGAGTATGCATAACCTTGTTTCTTATATTTGTATATGTAATCTTTCTGTAGGATATTTCAGGTTGTGTAAAATTCAACAAAATGGGCCTTCAAAACATCAATGAACTTGAAAGGTGTTTTGGTGATATCACTAGTATTGGTGTAGAACATTGGTCTCCTCATGTAGTTGCTGCTCCATCCATTGGTGGCACTCAACCAGATGCAACTCAAGATGAAGAAGGTAGTAGGAAGACACAAGATCAATTGGCGGTCAGTATTTTGATACTATCGAGTTTGAGCATGTGTCACATGTCAACCCTAATGGTAAAAGACCAAATAGATCGGTTGATGATAAAGGAAAAAGGGCTAAGACAGGGACTGCTGAGCTAATCCAAGAGGCAGTATGTAGTATTGCTACTTCAGCCAAATCATATGCTTTCCACAAGGAAGGAAAGTACACAATTGCAGAAGTGATGGAGCAAGTGGTTGCTTACGGCGCTGGCTATGGAAGCAATGAACATCTCATTGCATCTGAATTATTTGTGAAAAAGGATGAGAAAGAGATGTTCATGACCATGTCTAATGAGGCTAGGAAACTATGGCTTACTAGAAAGTACAATGTCAAGTATGGAAATTAGTGATGCTGATGACTGCTTTGCTATGAGTTGTATCGTCCCCTTTTCGTTGTCAGAATAATTTGTTAGACCTATATATTGCTGCTGTGACTCATTTTTTGATATTATCCAATGCATTGCTGTTGTGACACATTTTACTATGTTATCCAATTTATTGTTGTTGTTGTTGTGACTCATTTTTTCTCATTGTGTTGAGACTAATTATCTAATTTTGTGTACAGATGTCTGATTACGGCAGTGATACTTCTAACGATGCTTCTAATGATGATGAGGCTGCATTCTTTGATATTATCACAGCATCTGCTAGGCTTGCAAATGTCTATTGTGAGTTGTACCTTTACAAGGCTGACCCAAGAGTGTCAATTCAGAGTGGAATGGGACGGTTGAATGAGACCATGAATACTCCCGGAGAATGCCAAAGGATACTGCGAATGAACAATGAAACTTGTTTGGTCTTCATGATGCTTTGGTTGAGAGGTATGCGCTGCAATCATCGTTACATATGAACACCTATGAGATGCTTGCAATATTTTTATTCATATGTGTTGGATGTGAATCAAATAGAATTGGTCAAAATAGGTTCAAACACTCTGGAGAAACCATTAGTAGAAAGTTTCATGAGGTGCTAGAATCTATGCTTCGAATGACTGAGCACTATTTGAGAGCCACAAATCTAAACTTTTGCACTACTCACAAGAAGATTAAGGAAAATAGAGAGCGTATCCACATTTTAAGAATTGTATTGGTGTTTTTGATGGAATACATATTCGTGTGTCTCTCTTGCCTAACGAGTAAGGTACATTGGAAAGACAGGAATTGCAACTCAAAATGTGCTTGTTGTGGTGGATTTTGATTTGCGTTTCACATACGTGTCTGCTGGTCAACCGGGATCCTATCATGATACAAGTGTATTATACCATGCCATAGAGAATGGTAAAGAACACTTCCCACACCCTTAGTAGGTATGATTGTTTATTATGATAACTTTAATATTTCTTGAATTGCTTAATATTATGAACTTAGTGATTTACCATAAACATGTAGGTAAGTCTTATGTTGTTGATGCGGGTTATCCTAACCGCTCATGTTACCTAGCTCCGTACAAGGGGGAAAGGTACCACTTACCTGGGTGGCATAGAGGTACAGAACTGAATACTCCAAAAGAAAGATTCAATCAGATACATTCAGTTGTTCGTGGCTATGTTGAGAGAACATTTGACATATGAAAAAATAAATGCAAATCCTATATAAAATGCATGGTTATTCAATGCTAACACAAAAGAAGATCATTGCTGCCACCATGGTTGTCCACAATTTCATTCGAGAGCACTAAAGTGGCGATGTGGATTTTCAAATGTTGATAGGGATTCTGACTTTGTGCCTACAATTCCAAATAGATATAACAAGTATATTGTGCCACAAAGTGCCTCCAATGAGTCAACTCCAAAGCAAGCAATCTTACGATGGATGCATTTCGTGGCACTGTAGCCACTTCTCTATCTCTTGCGTGGAATGTATAAAATATTCATGAAATAATTAGAAACTGGACATTATATTCTTTCGTCAATGTTGGATTTGAATTATGTAGTTTGTAATCGAAGTGTGCTTCATTTTGTCATATATGACAGTTGTTTTGTCGCTTCATCCTTGCTGTATATTAAATAAGAATGATGCTGTTTGTTCATTTTTTTACATCAACAGAAGCTCAAGCACCTTGATTTTATTTCTTTTTTGGAAAATTACACGGTACAACAGCAAATACATGCGCAGAATTGTATGTCAACAAAAGCTAGTTGAAATAAATATTTATACAATACTTCAATAATATACTCATACTACTGAGAGGCAACAATGGTCTTTTATCCTCCAAACCAACCTTTCTGAAGCTGAAAATAACCTTCTAGCCAAACACCTCGAAAAATAGCTTCAACTCCACCAAAGAGCACCTCCAACTCCACCAAAGAGCAGCTCCACCTAGAATTTTGAAGCAGAGCTGCACTAAAGTGGAGCAGAGCCATGCCAAACAGACCTTTAGTGTCCTTTTTCCATAGGGGCAATTGCTCATTTGACCCCGTTTTCAGGACGCTTTGCTCATTTGACCCCGTTTTTCAGTTTTCGTGGATTTGACCCTACTTTTCAAAACGAAGGTGCATCTTGACCCTGTTCTGTTATCTGAACTTGACAGTGTGAAATCAGGGGTAAAAGACATTTGTGTCCTTGTTTATTTGACCATGTTTTAAAGATAACATTGCTATTTTGACCCTGTTTTGTTATTTGAGAACCTGGACAGCTAAAAATAAGGATTATGAAGTCAAAAAAAAACAGCAGAATTATGAAGAATCTAATTATCAAATGCGACAAAAATTTGGCATAAATTTTGTAGAAATAACTTAAGACAATAATACATGACCAACACACAAATATAAAACATAACATTACCAGCACACAAATATAACACACATCAAACTCAGTAACTCCTTATCCAAGACACATATCACGCGCAACAAAATAAGTCATACAAGTTCAATAACTACTTTGTACATATCCAAGGCACATATCATGTGCAATAAAATATGACATAAAAGTTTAATAACTCTTCAGTACATGTCCAAAGCACATATCATGTGCAACAAAATCAACAATATTACATAAGAAAGAGAAAAAGAACTGAATAAACACTTAAGCACCGAGCCATGCAGCCATCCTCCCTCCTCGACCTCTCATAGATCTTCCCCTTGCCCTTCCGCTTCCCCTTGCAGCTGTAAATGATGGAGTTTCTATGTGACTTGTATTTGAAGAAGACGGTGCACTAGAAGAAGCATGTGCAGTAGAAAAAGCAGGTGCACTTCATGATGGAATTAAATAGATTAGAAAGATGAAGAATTCATCAAAAATAAAGTAAATGCTGCTGAATTATACAACTTACTTAGACATGTGTGTACTTGCACTTGAAGAAGGCGGTGCACTAGAAGCGGCATATGCACTAGAAGAAGCAGTACACTTAATGATGGAATTAAATAGATTAGAAAGATGAAGAATTCATAAAAAATAAGATAAATACTGCTGAATAATATAACTTACTTAGACATGTGTGTACCACTTGAATCTTTATTGTCTTATGTAGAAGCATTTTCAGAGGATGCAATGTTCCTTTTTTCCTTAGCTGTGAGCCCTTCTGGACAATAGTTTGCAGTATGGCTAAATTGTTGACATTATAGACATTTTTTTTTCTTTGATGCAACCTCATCACTAGGCTTCATTCTAACCACTCTTGGTCTTCTCGGTTTGCTCCTCAACTTTAGCTTCATGACTTTGTAGCCTAGATCGTGCTTTGGCCATAGATGCTTTGATGTCATTAAATTAAAAACCCCTGCATATGTGGCTCTAAACTTCTGAATAGAGTAATATTCATCCATAAAGTCATCCATCACCACTTGTCTACTTTGCTTCGCAATGGAAGCCAAACCATGGTTACAAGGCTTCCCACTCACTTGCCAAGCCCTACAGCTACAAGTTTTATGCTCTAAACTGATTGCATGTGTAATGCCAGATACAGTAACTTCAGCTGATCCATCCCCACATCTCAAAACCTCAAGGTCTTTGACAGCTTTAGATCGAGCAATTAGTGTTTTAATAATTTTTGGGATGATTGTACCCTTCATTTTTCTAGCAATCCTACTTCTCACATCAAACTTGGTTATGATCATTTGTCTAATCTTATCAAGCATATCCACAATTAGTAATCCTTTGGTATATGACACCCAACTGTTAAATAATTCTGAGAGGTTGTTATCAATGTAATCTAATTTGCATAGTTCAGAAAATTTGCTTCTACTCCAGACATAGGAATGATTTTGATCCAACCAAGCCATTGCTTTAGGACTCACCTCCTCAATTTTACTCATGTGATAGTCATATTGCTCACTCCTACAGGTCTTGGCAGCAGCCCACATGTTCTGAGAATACACAGTTCCATGAAATTGCCTCTTCATGTTTTTCCAAAGATGTCTCATGCACTCCTTGTGTTCTACTCCTGGATACACTTCACTTACTGCAGTCCCAATTCCTTTCCCTGCCACAAGAAATGAGTATAATTTAAGTTGAATATGTTGGAACACACAAAATATAATAGAAAAGTAAATTCAAGTATCATATTACCTGCATTAGTGCTAATGACCAATCCAACAGGAGTACCAATAGCTTTCTTGACATTGTTGACAAACCATTTCCAGCTATCAACAGACTCTGCCTCGATCACCCCATCAGCCACAGGAAATAGCCAGTTGTGCCCATTCACAGCAACAGCTGCTGCTAACTGACCTCTAGATCTACCAGTCAAGTGGGTAGAGTCCATGGCAATATATGGCCGACATCCTACTAAGAAACCATCAATGCATGATTTGAGAGCAACAAAGAATCTTCTAAAACATGCATTCCCTTCATGCTCTTCTATATCCAACTCAACAACACTTTCAGGAAGACATCTAAGTAGCTTGGCCTTATAAAAAGGAAGCAAGTCATAGCTGTCATCCCACTTTCCATTGATCATGTCCTCAACCTTACGTTTACCCCTAAAAACTGTGTGATATGAGACATCCATTTTGTACTTCTTCTGAATCTCTTTCTTCAACTCCCTTGGTTTCATTGCTGGATTATCCACTAAAAACTCCACCGACCTGTCAGCTACCCAACTTGATGTAGCCATTGTGTCACCACACCTGTTGATAAAAATACAAGTGTGGGGTGGGCCAACAGATTTAATCTGTATGAAAAAAATCATATTAAATGAGTTCATAAAATCGTATTACAAGTAGTGAATGCATAAACTATTATGAGCTTGTATATACCTTGCACCCTGTATACTTCTTGTTGGTATTGGCAAAAAATACCCACTCACATACCGTGTCAGCCTTCTTGCACTTCGCTCTAAATCTTGTCTTACTTTTCTTTACAATAGTGAATGCATAATCATGCAAAATGGCGTGATGTGTTACTGCTGATTTGCACTGGTCAATGTCTAGAAACATCGTACCCATATTAATACAAGGATCAGCAGCATCATGGAAAGGCAGGGATATCATTATGGTCATCATGATCAGAGATTTCAATGTCAGGGGAATAATCAGAGTCATAATCAGAGTCAGATGATGCAGCTAGATCAGAGTCATAACTGCTGTCACTAAAGTGCAGCTAATGAATCACAGTAAGAATATGTGTCTTCCTCATCAACCCCTATTGCTTCGTCATCATCATGCAAACGTCTTTTTTTAGCTCTCTATACTCCTAGCTTTCTTGGCCGCCTTATTCTCTATATGTTTTCTCATTTCTTATTCACTATGTGGCTTCAATGGTAGCTGCACAATAGATGGAGTATTATGATTGTTTCTCACTCTAGTACGAAATATCCGTTTTGT
Organism: Oropetium thomaeum; assembly: GCA_001182835.1. NCBI lineage: Eukaryota > Viridiplantae > Streptophyta > Magnoliopsida > Poales > Poaceae > Oropetium > Oropetium thomaeum. The sequence goes on from LFJQ01000033.1 coordinate 1,281,682, forward strand.
CGGTGAGCATTGCAATGGCCCCTCAAAATTAAATATTTCAGCACGATGTGTGGTACTCCAATATCAATATTCAAAGTCAGCCACTCAGTCAATTGTTCATCAGACCTGATGTCAACATTATCATAGACAAGTGCGCGAGACAAAGAAATGTATTGGTTACTGCCCCAGTCATATTCTGCTCCTATGAACTTAACTAATTCATCCAATGTAAATTTAGAAATATCAACCACTGTCCTTAAATTCTGGCTGCTGAAATATCGTCTTGGTCCATAATCTAGCAAGCTAAAATACGCCTTCATTCTAACATCAACAGTCAAGTTGTTGTGATTCAACCTACAAATCACAACAAATTAACCACCATGAGCTACCGGGTCTGCTAAATCGCTCCTTAACATGCATCGATTTTGAGTTAACCAAAAAAGACTGAAAGTACCTCACTGGTTCCTTGGGCTGAGACATTTTAGTGCGCATCGTGCACCCGCTGCGCCGACCGCGTGCCCGCTGGCTATGCCCGCCGCCCGCCAACCGCGCGCTCGCTAGCCGCACGCCCGCCGCCCGCCTCCACGCGCGCCCGACGTCCGCGCGTTCGCCGGCGCGCTCGTGCACCAGGTCTAGCCGCCAGAGAGAAGATAGAGAATGAGAGAAATGGGGACCCGCACGGGCTGGGCTGGGTATTAGAGTTAGCCAGGGGCAATTTAGACATTTGTGATATAATTCATTTATTAAATAATTTTTTTAATTCTAAAAGCTAACAGAGGAAAACGGCAATAATAGAGTAGGGTCAGACGGGAGCTTCATTTTCTCAAAATGGGATCAAATCCGCGAATACTGAAAAACGGAGTCAAATGAACAAAGCGTCTTCAAAACACAAATAAGCAATTCCTCCTTTTTCATATGCACAACAGAGCAGAGAGTTCTGCAATTTCATTACTTAAAACAACAAACGTCCTGGAACATGACACCTAATGGCGCAACAACGTACAACAACACACAACCAAGCGGTACACATGCAGCGGCACAGACAGGAGCAACGATGCGTTGGTCGCACACAAGCCGCCGGCTCGCCACGCGTTCGTTCAGGTCACAGCTGCGTCTGTAAGATGGTGACGTGTCTCAGGCGCTGCACCATATCGGCGACCGAGCCCACCGCGGCGAGCAGCGACACGACGAGCGCGGCGACGTTGAGCGCCTGCAGCGCGACCCACTTGCGGCTGCCGCGCGGCACCTGCGCCTGCATGATGTACATGGTCACGGGGAAGTAGACGGTGAGCGGCCAGAACGCGATGGCGCCGAGCAGGCCCAGCACGGCGTTGAAGAAGGGCAGCATGAGGGACACCAGGGTCGTGAACGCCACGAAAGCCGTGCGCAGCACCAGCTTGCACGCCGTGAACCGCGCGGTTCGCCCGGAGCCGAGGCGCACCGCGTACTCCCGGTGGAAGAAGGCCAACTCGGGCCACCGGCCGCCCAGCCACTTCTCGTAGCACGCGAAGATGGGCTGCGCGTACACCTGGTAGGCTCCCACCAGGTGGACGACCACCGCGACATTGGCGATGTCGACGAGCCAGAACGGCTCGTCGAAGCCGGTGAGGACGTTCCCCGGCGCGCTGTTGCCGAAGGCCGCGTAGCCGATGCACCCCAGCGACACGTAGAAGACGGTCGTGATGCCGATGCCGTACAGACTCGCCCTCTTCATCGTCACGTTCTCTGACGGCGGGGACTTCACCGTGTCCTGTGGACGCGCGCGTAGCAGTGTTACGCACGCAGCACCATCATTGTTTTCTTCGTCCAGAAAGGGAAAAAATGTTTTAGTAGTTATTACCTGGATTTCTATGAGAAGCATGGAGTATGTGTACGCGAACGCGATGTTCCCGAGCGCCTGCAGGGAGTGCCACGTCTTGGTCGACGCGGAGACGCCGGCGATGGCGCCGGCTTTGACGCCGAGAAGGGTGCCGTGGGCGACGTGATTCGACGCGAGCTTGGCCGCGCAGAAGAACAGCCCTATCAGGGAGTAGGTGCACGACATGACGGCGGCGACGACCGAGATGAGCGTGACCTTCTCCAGGCTCGGGAACTGGGACAGGACGACCTCCGCGAGCCCGAACAGCACGATGTACATCGTCCCGGACGAGTCGCACGCCGCGTCGTGGCCGTGGTAGTGGTGGCAGTTCGTGCGGACGACGGCCCTGCGGCATTGTTGACGACATTATTCCCAGACAAGATAACTTAGTTGGTTTCTCAGTCTCTCTGAATCTCTCTGTACTGCATCAGTGTTCGAACAAGAAGAATGTTCAGAAGTTTCAGCTTTACATGATGCTTGTGGCGGTCGTGATGGTGTAGCCCACCAGTGCCCCCCAGAGAATCGCGTACTGTGCAAGGCCGCACACCACCACATCTCTCGGCCCTACGTGCGCACATGGGTCAGAATTCAGATCAGCTCCTCTTCTGTCAGTCGACATATATAATCATAAACAGTTTCGTGGATGATTGTGACCCCAATTACTAATAATTACCGAGGCAGGAGCGGACGACGTCCATGTAGGTGTAGTTCCGCTTGCCGTGGACGGGGTCCGGCGTGCGGTAGCAGTCGGACAGGAGCACGGCGGTGTAGTAGGTGACGTACGCGCACCCGATCAGGGCGACGGGGCCGAGCACCCACCCGATCTGCGCCACGCTCCACGGCAGCGCGAGCACGCCGGAACCGATCACCGCGGTCACGGCGTGCGTCGTCGCCGTCCATACCGTTCCTGCATGCAGAATGTTCAGGTCAGTCAGTCATTGGTATTAATTGCTCACGGTCCGATACCAAGAACACAGCATCTCATGTGCTAGAGCATGACAGGTCTTCAGTTGCGATCTCTGAACGTTGTTGCTAGTACTAGTCAACTCCTAAGTCATAACCTTTTTCCCCGCACAAAGTAAAGAAAACGACATCATTTCGTCAGAAGGATCTGTGGTTGTATCATCTGTCATAAATAAATTCCAGCAAAGTGAACCCATTAGATCTACTACTTACTGCCCATGCGCTGGATACCATAACGTAAAAGCAGAGCCAACTGAACTGATAATACTACTACAAATTCAGCTACTGGTGAATACGAGCTAGTATCCCTTTTGAATCTTCTCGTCTCCCAATTAATAAAGGCCATGTGTTACTGATGTCATATTAAACGACGCACTCTTGTAAAAAGCAAGGTAATCATGTATCTGAGAAGAAACCTCTTGAAGAAACTGGACAAGAGTCGCCTATCTATGTGGAGTATGATGTGTGGCACTAATAAGGCGCAAACAGTTGAGATTCAGGTAGTATAAAGTATAGTCAAACTAGCAGACCGATAAGATACCCAGATAGAAATATGAATATATGGCACAAACAGTCCCATCCATACAGATTCCGCACTTAACCAGTCAGTGTGTTTTAACAAGACAACCAAACTGTCCACTCATGAGGACAGGCCTCCCTGTCCAGGTCTACAATGGTGCGCTCAAAATGCACTCTGTTTTATTAGTACTAGTACTACTATTTAGATGCCATGCCGCCATGAAAGCTGTCTGTGGAATTACGATTCCTAAGGAAAGTGGAGAGAGCACAACCTGAAGGTCTTCAGCCATCCATCCATAATCCAGCATAGGCCCACGCTAACTTTCTAATATGCTATTAACAATTGATTCGATGATGGAAGAACAATGTTCTCCATTCTTTGCGGGATTCCCATAAAACAGTATGACAATGATCGCAACAAACCATCGTCGTGGCATGACCTCAGAGGCCACTAGAACTCCGCACATAATTCCAGAGTAGTAAGCCACTCTAAATATATGCTCCTTGTTTGGGGATATGACAAGACAAAGAGAGTGTGCCATGCCAGTATGCCACTGCATTTTGGATCTTGAAAGGAACCAAGTGGGTGCAACGAAATGGGAGCATAGAACCCAGTTCCTGCTGCTGAATCGATGCTATGCCAACCAACTAAAGCTCTTCTGATCTACAGCTGTCCTAGAGTTTGCGGCGTCTTAGAAAGTTATGGCAACAGAAAACTTCACGCATTTTATGCTGCTCCATTTCAGGCCGTGCCTGCTTTTATGCAGTTATTATTGCCTTTCTCTTCAATTTCATGGCTGCTGTTTCTGAAGGAAATTGGTGTGTTGAAGAAAAAGTATGTCTCGTGAAGTGACGCATGGCATGGAAAATTTAAAAGCACGACATGTAAAGGAAATCGCACTTGATTTCCCTTCAAAATAATAATAATGAAATGAAATTGCACTTGAGCCTACTCAGAATATCTTGGTGTTCTGCATTCCTTAATTAATCGCATTACCACTGCTGTACTAGTACAAAAATCACTGATTAAAATTTCTATATTTGGAACGACATATTCTGTCGAAGTGGGTCTTAAGTATGTCATGTTTGTTCTTTTCACATATTAAACTCGGTAACCTAACTACTGCATTACCTCCATTTTTTTACGTATGTCCTGGCCATTTTTAGCAGCGTTCCTATTTTTCCATTAACATGGGTGCTACTAGTGAAACAGCTAGCATTCCAAATGTGAAATGTGTGAGTATTGCGTGCAAAAAAAGTCAAGGGAGCTGTTGAAATACTAAATGGTGGGAGATGCGGGCGGTCCTCTTCGATCTGAACTCGTGTTCGTGCACAACTGCACATAGCAGATAATTAAGATGGGAAATATGCTCTCCTAGTACGTTTCAGTGTTTCACCAAGATCACACATATATGCCCGTGCTTCATCCATCTATCTAGCAATTAATACCAGGCTATGCATTTCTCTGCGAAGACGGAGGTCGGAGGAGACGAGATCGAGTCTGAAAGAAACGCATGAATTGTACAGGCTCTAAAGCTGACGTCTACTGAAACTCCAGATCGCTCGAGAAAAAGAGACCGATCGAAGTTATGCCGTAACCCACGTTCCTATCCAGATTAAGAGACGACATCGACGAGTAGTAGATCTACTATCTTTACTAAATAGGCAAGCACGCATGTACGGTGAGAAAATGAACATGAGAAGTACTGCTGCACAAAACATGAATGGGGAGGAAGCATGCCGTTTTCTACGACGTACCTAAGGCATCATCAATCGAGGAATCTATGTATGCATCGTGAGGGAGTTCGTACTAGCTATGGCCAAAAACGAAAGCCTTGTGTTTACAGTTTACGCACGCGACCGACGGACGGCAGCGACAGGAACAAACAGGGGACTGGAAAACAGAGCTCTATAACCTCTGCGTGGTACCTGTTCTGACGCGGCCGTCGTCGTCAACCTCCACCTCCTTCCTCTCCACCTTCTCGACGTCCATCTCCTCCTCCTCCTCCTCCTCCTCCTCCTCTCTCTGTCTCTCTGCGACTAACTCTCCGTCGTCCGTCTCTCTCCCTGTGCAGAGGACGAAGGATTTCTGATGGAGGCAGGGTGATGGGCTCGGTGTGTGCTGAAGCCGGCAGCTATATGTAGGCGCTGGTGGGCTTTGCACCTGACCTGCCTTTCACTGTACATTCACCCTTTCAATGCATAGCTCACTGTGATCGATTAGTAGTAGTCTACTTCGCGAAATCCCACGGATCCTAGCTAAGGGCCGCTCAATCAATTCCGTGTATGTACACCAAAAACTCTGCTGTGTACGATTGCGGAACGGATGAATTCCATCGAAATTGGATTTTTATTTTTCAACAACTCATAATCCCGATCAACATTTTTTTCTTAATTAATTAAGGACACGCACTTTGAAGGACTGCATCAGCTTATTCATTCAAAAATGGGAATTCTACTTACGTACTAGTTTATTTGGGGTAAAAGGTCCGGGGCGCCACGGAACTCCCTCTGCAAACTGCATGGAGGGGCCGCTTTGAATTGTCATCGTGAGATCACACTTCTCCTGACGTCATGAACAGGTGTGTTCTATGTTTTCAAAGGGTTTAGTTTATATGAGCCGTGTTTGTATGCAAATTGCTTATGTAAAGGCATGTTTCTTTTCTGACTGGAATTGCATTCATGATGAAGCTTGCTGCTGGTATTATCGAAACCATCGAATTTGTGCACGCCGTATCGGATGGAGAAAATGCGTCGGCGGTCGGGATAAACCCACGGATGGATGAGTTCCAGCCAAGAGAGCAACGTCATCGGTAGTTCACGATAGGAAACTGCTAGGCTGGCAGGCTGCTAGCTCGCATCACCGTGGATCGACAGCAGCTACGCCGGCAAGGCAGTGCTGACGCCACGGATAGCCACCTTAACAGTAGACGATTTCCATCTTTTTCATTGCTCAAGACGGCAAATCTAAGGCAGCAGCAATTGTGCTGGATCTACCGTTCGGAAGAGCTGGGCCAATTTGGATAATTAATTGAGTTGGGTCAAAAGAAGATACAAATCTCTTACAAATTATTGTATTTTGGGTACATTTACGACGACGCAGTTCTCTTACGGTCCTCCACTAGGTATCAGATACCACATGTACTTATTTTATAGCCGTCGATCGTCTTAGATCCAACGGTCAGAGATAAATGGTACCTCCTCCACGGCTACAGTACCTGGCAGATGAATCGAACCAAAACTAACGCCAAAGGGGCATTTTCGTAACATTTTTTTGGCCCCGTCAAATAAAATCCCGTCGAAACCCTAGACACCTCCTCAATTGCTTGGTCCGCGCCATCATCAGGCGAACGAGGGTGACAGCTGCCCCTCACTGTGTTCCCCTGCTACCCCCACCAGATCTGGCGAGTCGCAAGCACCATGCCTGACTCCATGCCCCGACGCACTGGCCGCCATCACACGCTCGGACTACCTATTGTGTCCCTTCCTCCCCATGTCGCGACGAGCTGCCCGCCGCTCCCTCCAGCTGGCGGCGTCACGCGGCCGCAGTAGACGTTGTCTCCATGATGGTGCTCTCCAGATCCATGCCGACTGGCGTTGGAATGTCGCCTTCTAGATCCACGCTGACTGGCGTTGGAATGTCGCGCTCCAGATCCACGCCGGCCAGCCTGATCAAGTCCCCTTCCTTCCTCCTTCCACAGACCAACCTCACCAAATCTGCGGTGGCACTGCCTCACTTCTCGAGCAGTCGCGCGCACGAAGGAAGAGGATTGCCGCAACAGCGGTCCGTGTAAGAGGCGACTGGTTGAAAGTTGAGACATGCTGGCGGCGATGAGCACACCGAGGCCGGCGAGGCCGAGGGCCTGATGGCAATGGGGTCTACATTGCATCGTTGACGGACTAATGGCGATGAGGTCAGAGGCTCATGTGCCCGAGAGCGCTAATGGCGGCAAGATCTGGGTGTGCGCTTGGGAAGTTCCTTTGCTTCACCGTATTGACGACGACTGGCAAGGTCAAAGACGACGAGCACACCTTCACGTCCAAGACCAAGAAGCAAGGAGTAAATCTTGAAGCATACTTTGTTGAATGCTGCCTCGCACATCTGCCTCCTCGTGAAATTGAAAATCTGCATGTTGATTGTTGAATGCTGCACGGGAAACTCATTATTTTTTGAGAAAAAAAAATATCAAAAGATTGAAATCAAAGTACTGTCATTTTCTGAAAATTATTAACTCAGTCATTTTATAAACAATAGATAAAATTTCGTAACGTAGAATGATGACTCTTGTTTTACTCCAGTTTTAAGCTGAATGTTGTCAGTTAATAATAAGCGACTGTTGAAACAGTCAAAACCAACGCAAGCTTTGGACAACTAAGTTCAAATTCTTTAACACTTATAGTTATTTGAAATTATAACTTATATAAAAAATTCAGCAACGGCACCTTGTCAGTAGCAAACTACGGGCCTGTTTGTTTACTTAACACATTATATAATCTAGATCATAATCTATGGGTTATATAATCTAGATTATGGCCCATGAATTATAATTAAGACTATAAATTCTTTAAAAGTTGTATGGGTGTTGCATCTTTTGTATCAAATAAGTTGAAATAAGCTTCTCTTTTATGGATTATTGAATTATATACTTTGAGGTGTTAGATTATATAAGCTGAAAAAATAAGCAGGTTGTTTGTTAACCTCTTGAATTATAAGCTATAAATTATATAATCTGGTGCATATAATCTGAAACAAACGAGGCCTACATCTTGACATCATTTGAAAATCAGCCCTTGATTGAAAATCAATAGCACTCCTAAGTATGAGGTATTATAAATTTCAAAAAAAGTATGAAAGTGGTACATAAATCAAAAAATTTTAGAAGAATTAAAGTGGACATGGAATAAAAAAACCATTTTTGCATTATTTTTTATATATTATTATCTCCCAAACTATATCAAGTTTTGAATTCAAATTTGACACATGACATTTTTCATGGCCATTCAAACCTTTGTAATTTTTATATAAAATTTAAACGTTATTCATATTAATGTAGGTTGAGATGATACCATTACCTTGTATCTCATGTGACTAGGAATCAAATGCATCCATGGGATAGAAAATATTTTTTTTAAATGATTTTAGAAAAAAAATTAACTCATTTAGACTACACATGCCAAATATATACAAGTTCAAAGTTTTTAATGTGAACCAAAATCAGAAATAAGTTTCGTGTGGCAAGAACAGTGGAAGAACTCGTCCCTGTTTGGTGACTGACAGTGGGACCCAACAGTGGAACAGAAATAAGGCCATACTTTTGTTTATATAACCTTGTGCCGTGAATTTTTGCATTTATATGCGGCGCCAGAATTTTTGACACCAGGGGCAGCAAGATTAGCAAGAACTTTAAATTCGAAACACTATGCACATAAAAAACACATCATTCAGATTTTCTCATACAAATATATATACAAACATCTAAGTAAGATTGTTCTCAAAATTCTATATGAAAAAGAAATTGAAATATACTTGTTTCGTTTGTACTTTGCATCTCTGGTGAACACTCTAAATACAAAAGGAGCTTAATTTTATTTCAATTTTATCAGCGGTGAAGCACTAAACAAATCAGAATCTATGAAAGCTAAGTTACAAGCTTAGAACACAACATTCCTCAGAGTGCAGCAGATTTTAGCATCGGCTGCCATAGAATTACAGTAATCACTTTTAAGTAAAACTCCAGGTCAGCTGATTTTGGCACTGGCTGCCAAAGAGAATGCAGTAGCAACTGCTTGCTGCAGAACACGGCATCAACTACGGTTCATATCACATTTCTTTTAGCTTTGCGGCACAACTACGGTTCAGGTGCCCTGCTGAAACTTTTCATCTAACAATTTCCTCTGCTCTAGAGAGCCAGACTTCATGTTCAATTCACCTGAAACCAAATGAAATAAACGATTATAGGAGGCCATCAGGCCATGCAGATATAATACTCAGAATACAATGTTTGAAAGCAAACTGACTTGTACTGAAACTGTTTGCAACAAAACATACATGGGAATACATCAAGCTGCCAGCAGTGATTCATAATAAAATGTTTGAAACTTGGTAATTTTAAAAAATAAAGTTTGTAACTCAGTCCAATCATGTTGATGAGCTGACAAAAAATGTCATAAAAAACAAGTAGTTCCTCGACCATGCATTCATACAATGTAGCTGCTCCTAAAAACAGAACTGCAGCTCATTGTGCGTGAGGATGCCATTGCCATCCAAATCTATTCATTTGAACCTAAAATTATATGAGAACTTTTGAAATGCTCTCGACTAAAAAACAATCTAATAACTGTCCATACCAACATATCATACCTAGGAGGCATTTCCTCAAACATGATCAGGTTGCCTTCCATAGCATGGTCCATATTATTTAGTATATGAGTATATACAAAGATTCACACGCAAAATCGAAACGCATCTGAGTATCTGAGAGAAAATTAATTAGAGAAATAGTATTCCTGATTCGTGATTTACACCAGAGGTTCCTTCAATCTTCATACCGTGCTGCTACCCACTGAGCTCGTAAACGCCACTACCGGGATGGAGAGCCAGCGGCACGCAACAGGTGAGCGCTGGAAGAGGCTGCTGCGCACTGTGAGTGACCCTGCTCCAAGCACTTAAGCGTGGGGAGGGAGAGGGCGAAGAGGAGGGGTAGGAGGCGAACCTGCTCGCCGCGCAGGAGAAGACAACGGCTTAGGCATGGCGGTGTCCTCCTGGGTGCAATGGACGCAGCGGTCGGGGCTCTGAGGGCGCGCAAGTGGCGGAGGCGGCGGTCGGGGCACCAAGGGCACGCAAACAACGGATTTGATGGACGGAGGCGGCGGCGGCGGCGTGCTTCTAAGGACAGACGACGAGGGCAGCCGTTGGGAGATTGAAGGGGATGGACAGGTCGATGGCTCGACTCGCACCTTATCTCAGTCTATTCCAATCGTACCCCTCCAACACGGACGGTTGAATTTACTTCGGTACCTATGGTACCTGGTGGAGGACTAGAAAAAAGCTCAACTTTATTGTATTATTACAACACCAGTAGAAACAAAAATCAAATGCGACCTTTTACAAAGGGTTCACCAAGCGGTTGGCCATGTTTCTAGCATAGCATAGTTCTAGTTTCCGCTGAACATCAGGAGGTTGAACCACCGTGTCTGCATTTGCCGCACTTGAGTGACAATGTAAAATACATAAGCCCTTGCACTTCATTGTGCCATCATGTGAAGACACGGAGCTCGATGAAGGCAAATAACAAGGCCAAAAACAGTACAAGAACCTATCGTCATCGTCAAAATTCTCTGGGAAATCAGCTTCATTCCTGCATACCAGAAATTGTTTCTGACGAGAAGAAACCCACAGATAAGGGCCTTACAGTTCGCAGCTGAACACAATTACGTCAAGTACTACTTCCGTTTTTTATTGTTAACATTTTTTATTATATATTTATACTAGTTCGTGTCAACAATTAAAAAATGAAGGTAATATATATTACTATATGAGTTCTCTTGTCATGAGTGCAATGCAAAAAGAGAATGCCAGCACTAATACTCCAAAGCAGTGAAAAACAAGGAACGACATATAGGTAAACATGTGTTTATATATTATCAAAATAACTTGCTAGATGCCATCAAATTATGCATCTTATACTATGACGAACTGTTGACCTCACTACTCGTTACTAAAGTTCTGGCCTTCATTCAAAAGTCAGGAATAATAGCAATTGTCAAATAAGATTTTAGGGAACACATACAGAAAACAAACAATATTATACACTATAACAATACTCACTTCTTCCATTCAGCTATGACAGCTGCGCTATCAGCAGCTTTCAGTCTAGCTTGCCGTTCAAGTTCACGAGCTGACATATACTGTTCCCAAGAACAAGTACCTTGCATTCTGCAATGGACAGGGCAGGCGAGAATTCAGAAAACGTGAATTGTGACAAAATATTTATATCCAAGACTACGAATACAAGCAAAGAAACTGGATCAAGAAACTTTGAATTTCGTACGGATGTAAGGATGTGAAAAATAAATCAATCAAGAACACCAATTTTTTCACATAAATAAGCACAAGATGAAAGGACAAGACAGGTTCAAGTTGAAGGCAAGCATTTGGCCCCCGCTGTTAGTATGAAACATGAATCCGAGTTACTCACCGGAGCCGACGCATGACGCATGAGCACCGAGGCTTGTCCCTCTAGACATCCGGGTCCGGGAGGCAAGTTTCTGGAATAGGAACTGGCCGGCCATCTCGATTTGATCTGGGAAACCTAAAAGTCGTGGCTTACAATCGAATCGAACTCCCCAAATTGTCTCCCAAGGAAAACAGCAGCCATGAGCTGCGGGTTGAACTTGTATATAGATGGGATTACAAAAAATTGAAATGGGATTACTAAAATTGAAAAGGAATCGGAATCGGATATGAGATAGTATGAGTTCAAATCCGCAACGATTCAACATGGTGGGAAAGTAAAGCAAACTAGCAGCCGCGGGGGTCCGGCGCCGGGGCCCGGGAGGCGAAGCGGTGGGGGAGAGGGGAACCACTAGGGTGGCCGCAAGCCGGACCAGCAGCTAGAGCGCGTGCGCTTCAGCGAGTGCGTAGCCTCCATCCGCAGCCGTCCTTGGCTACCGCGCCGCCATTACAGCCAATGCGGGGAGCGTCCCTGCCACTCTGGGGCGGGAGACACCCTGCAGAGCGGTTACCAGTGAACATTGGATGTGCGATGCTGGGGCAGGCTGGACTCGCCGGCGGCGGCGGCGTAGTCTTGCTGGACCAAAACTTTTCAGAACACCCCTCTGGTTGGGATCGCAACTAATAGACGCTATCCAAATATTTTGCAAAATGACCCCTACTTTGGAGCGCGGTTATTAATCGAGATCCAAATGAGGGTGTTATATGTAAAGAAGTGGATCGCGGATAATAATTGCGATCCAACATTATGCAAAAAGGCCCTCATATTTTAGCAAATGCGTCCCTGTTTTGGATCCTTTTCGTCCTCCTCCTGTCCGGTGGTGTCCGCGGACGGCCGCCGCCATGTCCGCCTCCGCCGCAGCCTAAGGAAGCGCAGATCCCGTTACAGCCACGAACTCGCTGCTCCACCTATCACTGAAGTTACGACCGGACTTGACGCAGGAGTCCATTTCATTCGCCATGCGACTGAGCTCGCCCGGACAGGAATGGCAGTCTGGTCCAGACTTTCGTTCCCTTGCAATCGCGAGACGCTTTGGCGCAGCGGAGTTCATGGAAGCTCCTCCAGCTGCGACACGGCCGCTTGACGAGTGCCTCTACGCCACAATGCCTTCCACCGGTGACGTCGCGACGAGCATGTGGCAGGTGTGCTCCTGCTCAGCTCGCAATTCGCATGCAACCTGGCGAAAGGGGTTGGTAGTGGTAGCGGAACCGGTTCTTCGGGAAAAAAAAAAACTGTATGCTGCGTTTTATAGGCAAATTGAAAGCATCTTTTAGTCAAATTTCAATGATTTTAGAAAAAAAATACATTTTTGTTCATATACTGCTGATTCTCGTCACAAGTAAAAGTTTGTATGCTGCATTTTTGGCTTTGTATAGAAAGTAAAATGTTACAAACAGATGCAGTTGATGCGTCAGATGAGTTAATGAAGCACTGGCCGGCGTGCGCCAACGGCAGGAGACTGTCGTCATTCTTTCGTGCTGAATCTGTAAGAAGCGTAGGAAAGCGTGGCATTGGTCCAGCTGCTGTGGATCTGCTCCGCCTTGCACCCGTCCCCGGCAGCGCCGAGCGCGACGTGAAGAGGATAGAAGTGGTCTGGCCACGGGTGCGCCATCTTCGCATGAGGCGCCCTCTCCTCATACCGGTTCACGTCCTCGTGCCTGGCGGCAGAGAGTACAAGCTAATTAAACAGAGGACTGGCTGGATCACTGATGTGTGATCAGGTAGGTCGCTTACCTTCCGCTCAGCAGCGAGTCCTTGAGCCAGGTGTCGAACTCCACCGCCCACGCCGGCACCGGCGAGCCCGACGGGCCCATCTTGCGCAGGTTGTGCGTGGCGCTGCCGGACCCGAGGATGAGGACGCCTTCCTCCCGCAGCGGCGCCAGCGCACGGCCGAGGTTGTAGTGGTACGTGCCGTCGCGGTCGGTCTGCACGGAGAGCTGGTACACGGGGATGTTGGCGTCCGGGTACATGAGCATCAGCGGCACCCAGGCGCCGTGGTCGAGCCCACGGCTGTGGTCCTCCTTCACGGGGCCGAACCCGGCTTGCTCGAGGAGCGCTTTGGTCCGCAAGGCAAAGTCCGGTGCGCCTGGCGCGGGGTACTTCAGCTGAATAAATAAGGATGGTGAAAAGACCATTTCATAATGGTCAGTAGGGATAAATTAGAAGCAGAAGCATTAAACATGTCCATTTGATGCGTAGTGCTAAAACAAATCCGATGCATCATCAGCGAATTTTCATTTTGGGTTTCGTTACGTGAGACTCAAGTGCAATGTGGTAGCAACATGTTAAGCCAAATTTCTGATGCGCACGGCAGAGTTTTTCAGTATGCGATAGCCCTATTCAGGAAAGGCTTCTTTTAATTTTGCTTATGATCGCCAAGACCTGCTAACCTACTTCTCTGGAAATATGAACTATAGTGAAAAGTGATTGATGGATGGCATGGCATCCAACTACAAAAAGGGTATTGTACTGAACTAAGCTTACACACTACTACGACAGTACCAAATTCCCTAGCCTCAATTTGATCTTGAACCTAATAAATCGGTTTCTAGACAATGCCATTAGTACTAATTGCCAAACTATGGTAGTAACAATACTAATTCTACAAAATCAAAGTTCAGTCGATGCACACGTCAACATAGAACATTAAGCTACTAGAAAGGTTATTTTATTATGACCTGGAATTGTTAACACAAATCCTGGCTGCTGGATGACTATTTCTTTCCGGCAAATGCTAGTGAGAAAAGCATCTTACCTACTTCTTTGACGTGCACATTGTTCATCAAGCACTAAAGTCGTTCTTCTGCTGACAACTGGGCCTATTCGTAAACTAAAATAGGGTTGGTGAGATTCTGATCAGCTAGAAATCTCTGCAACTCTGCATATTTTTTGTTTTGCTGCAGCTTCTTCAGGTTCAACCTTAGTGGGAGGACATGCTGATGCTGGAAACTTCCCCGCTGCATCCTCCTATGTTAACGTGCACAAATGATGTACACTTCCCACATTTTTAAACTGTATAGTATCTTGTAGTACGAACGAGTGCATAATGTTTCTCACTTCTCAGAGTCAATATTGTAGTTCAAAATGTTCAGTTTAAGTACGTGGTTGTTGGCACAAGAATTCAAAAGATAAAGGACACGAGAAATGAAAAATTCCCCATTTCTGCCCCTGCAGTCAAACACAGGCGATCGTCGTGTAGCCGAGCCATTTGACGACTAGAAACTGTAATGTTGTGTGTATCGATCGACAAAACTAAGCCAAATTCACAACAAAGACAAAACAATTGGCTGCCAGAACCTCCCAATTTTGAATTTCCCCTCTGTCTGAACACACTCATCTCAAGTCAATTTTCCATGAACGGCCCAAGCAGCCACACACACACCAACGGCATCTGAACGACGAACGGATTATTGTTCCCAACGGCAAAAGAGTGCGTGATGGGATCGAACCTGGTACATGGGTTTGGGGAAGCCGTAGAAGTCGTAGATGGTGTCGTTGGTTCCGCGTATGACGTTGACCGCCGGCGTGGCGGTCTCCCAGTGGCCGGAGACGACGAGGATGGCGCGCGGCGTCTGGTCGCCCGCGATCAGCGCGGGGAGCCAGGACTTGAAGAAGTGCCGCGCCGGGATCGAGTCGTCGATGGAGAGCGTGGGCGAGCCGTGCGACAGGTAGAAGGTGTCCATGATGCCCTGCTGCGCGCCGCGCGGGATGGGTGGTGCTGCCGCCGCCGCCTCCTCCTCGGTGCCGGTGGTGGCGCTTGCGGTTGCGCCTGGGTTCGGTAGCGGGGGCAGGTCGCCGGGCTGACTCCGCCACGTCGCGTTTGGTTTGGGTCTGTTGCTTGCTTTGGCTTGGCTCTGACCCATCCCTCGCTTAAACTAAACTCGCTTGCGCCCCTAGCCGCCTGCCGCGTTTGGCGGTAGAAGAGCGTGGCGTCAGCAGCGACGGTGGGTGATTGAACCCACCGCGAGTATAAGTGTTCAGGTTGGTGGAGAGGTGTTCTAGACGCGTTTTATAAGTAGTATGTCTTTCGATTCGATTTGGTTCGATCTGCCGGCACGACTCTCTCGTGTGGGTCTGTCTGTGTAAGCAATGACGCAAGAAGGACCTGTCAAAAAGAAAAGGAAAAAAAAATGACGCGAGAAGGAAATCGTAGATAAAGGTATGGGCCGCCGCCTGGATACCAGTGAAAATTAGTATTGGGCCAGATTGCTTGTAGCCTTGTAGGGCTGGGTCGTAATCGAGCTGCAGTTGATTCCCCCGTTCGTGCTGGACCAGGGAGGTCAACTGGTCAAAGGAAGTCATTCTCATTCAAAAAAAAAGGTCAAAGAAGTAATACTACTACTGGTCAACGGATTTGCATCTACGCCACGGCGCTCATCGCCAAGCCAATCAATTCGTTCGTCCGATCGGCATCAAAGCCAGAGGCCTGACACTCTGCACTAGTATGCATCAAGGAGACTGGATGGTGTTCCCTCGCCAAAAGAAAAAAAAAAAAAAGGAGACTGGATGGTTGACGATTGGAAAGCAAGCGACAAACCCCAAGCATGCAAGAGCAACGGTAGAGGTCACGAGTCACGAGTCGTCCGAGGTAGAGAGAGGGTTCTTCAGCTGCGTCCACACCATCTAGTGGATGAATAGGTTGACCTGGACCGAGAGGCCGGCCCGAGTATCCAATTACATGAACGTGTCTCGATCCATCAGTCTTCTTCAAGACTTTCCCGTTCATTTCGTCGAGGGGTCTCTTTGTTGCGCATTGCTTTATATAGTTACCGGTCCAAGTTGTTTGGCAGTATAAAAAAGGCTGTAGCCCCATTGATCCTTTGCAGGCCAAGGCACACCAAGAAACAAAAGCTTATCTAGTGGCGTGCTTAGCTGTAGGTCGCAGTTCGACCGACCGATCGATCGAACGGCATGGCTTGGAGTTCTGCCACGAGCTTGTTGCTCTGCCTGATGCTGGCCTCTTTTCTGCACCACCAGCTCCCGCCTGTAGTATCCGCAACAACAAGATCGCTCGGTCAAGGCAGTGGCCACGGAAAGACGCTCAACTTCACGCTGTACCAGCACGAGACCATCAACAAAACGGGCTACATCGTGGTCGCCGGCGTCGCGGGCGCCGGCGTCAGCGAGACCACCACGCCGTTCGGCACCGTATACGTCTTCCGCGACGCCCTGACGGTGCGCGCCGACAAGGCCTCCCGGGTTGCCGGCGTCGCGGAGGGGACCTCAATCACGTCGAGCCTCGACGGGCTGCAGAGCGTGTCGCTGGCCACGATCACGATCCACGGGCACCGCGGGCACCGGGGATCCGTGTCGGTCCTCGGGGGCACGTACAACACCAGGCCGTCCGACTACCCGGTCGTGGGCGGCACCGGCGACTTCGCGTACGCGCTGGGATACGTCCGCTCGTCGCCGGTGGATTTGACGGGACCAACGGTGACGTACAAGATGGAGCTTCAGTTGTACTGGCCTCCGTACGCCCAGTACGCTCCAGTCCCAAATTGAAGAAGCCAGCCATATCTAGTCTGCGGATGTGCTGTTCTTAAAAAGTATACACCCTCCTTTTAAAACTATCATCATTAGACATTTCAAAAAAAAAGTATTATAATTTGGTTAACAATTTTAATTCAAAAATAAACTAAAGTTGTTGTCATGATAACATCAATTCCAGATCGGATGGAGCGATTCAACGCTTCCTTTGCCTTTTCTTATTTTCATGTACTTTTTTTTTACAACACTAATAATACTTTGGTGCTGGTATATCGTAACTTTTTTTGTGGCAGAATTAGTGATCAGCAAATCATTAAAAGAAAGGCGTGACGGACATTTGACACCAAGAACCATGCTAACCTAATCATGGCCGTCCTGCGGCATATGTATCGAGCCAGTCAGGTAAAGATCAGGTAGCAATCAGCTGGTTCTAGTTAACGACGAAACGACGACACCGGTACAGTGAACGAAACTCTAAAGAAATTGAGGTGCCAATTCGATCAATCGACCGCCATGGCTACTAAAACCGTAGTACTCCTCTGCCTGACTACACACCTCTTCGTCTGCTACCATCTGCTCCAGCTTCAAATCTCACCCGTATCGGCCGCTACTTCACTGGCGGACAAGAGCGAGGTCTTCACCGTGTACCAGCACGACCGTCTGAACGAGACCGGGTACGTGGTGGTCACCGGCGACGAGGGTGCCCCGTCCAGCGACACGACGCGGCCCTTCGGCAGCATCTACGTGTTCCGCGACGTCCTGACGACGGCGCGCAACGACAGCTCCGCGGTGGCCGGCGTGATGGAGGGGATGGCCACCACGACGAGCTTCGACGGGCTGAGCAACCTGCTGGCGGCCAGGATCACGCTGCGCCACCGCGGGTACAGGGGCACCCTGTCGGTCCTCGGCGGCAGCCACAACACCAGGCCGTCGGTGTACCCGGTGGTGGGCGGCACCGGTGACAACTTGTACGTCGAGGGGTGGGTCCGGCAGACGCCGCTGGATGCCGACGGGCCGGAGGTGCTGTACAGGTTGGAGATTAACTTGTACTGGCCTCCCTACGTCAAATATGCTCCAGTACCGTAGTAAAGAGTTGATTCAATGCAGTTTTTATTCATCATCAGGACATGTAAAACCTGGTCTTTTTTTTTAAAAAAAAAGAGAAAGTAACTGCATGCTGTGTTGTGTCGTGCAGAGTCGATCGCAGATTACTTGTTTAGTCCCAGGAGGCCGGTAAGCAGCCACACGCAGAGGTAGAGGAGTCATTGTCAGCAGCAGCTGGTTCGTTCCATTCCATCCATCATCAGTTGATAGTGGTGCTGAAACGATACGACGCATAGGACAGCGTGGCGTTGGACCAGCTGTGGTGGATAAGCTCGGCCCTGCACCCGTCCCCGGCGGCGCCGAGCGCGACGTGCAGCGGGTACAGGTGGTCGGGCCGCGGGTGCGCCGCCTCCGCCTACGGCGCCCTCTCCATGCACCGGTTCACGTCATCGTGCCTCCTGGCGAGGAGCGACTCCCTGAGCCACGCGTCGAACCCGGCGGCCCACGGCGGCGGCGGCTCGTGGCTGGTCGGCGCGGACGTGCGCAGGATGCGGCGCAGGTTGTGCGTGGCGCTGCCCGACCCGACGATGAGCACGCCGTCGTCCTCGCGCAGCGGCGCCAGCGCCCGGCCGAGGTCGTAGTGGTACGCCCCGTCGCGGTCCGTCTGCACGGAGAGCTGGCACACCGGGATGTCGGCGTCTGGATACATGAGCATCAGCGGCACCCAGGCGCCGTGGTCGAGTCCGCGGCTGTGGTCTTCCTTCACCGGCCCCAACCCGTCGTCCTTGATGAGCTGCTTGGTCCTCTTGGCCACGTCCGGCGCGCCGGGCGCTGGGTACGTCAGCTGTGCGCGTGCACACGGACACAACAGCAGCGGCGTTGTTACTACTAAGTTAACTTACCAAAATCTGAAATCCAATGAACAGCATTGCAGTTTTGTTGTACTCGCCCTACCTTGTACATCTCCTCCGGGAAGCCGTGGAAGTCGAAGATGGTGTCGTTGGTTCCGCGGATGACGTTCACCGCCGGTGATTTTCGTCTCCCAGTGCCCGGACACCACGAGGATGGCGCGCGGCGGCTTCGGACCGGCGAGGCCGGCCGGCCCCCACGACTGGAGGAACCGCCGCACCGGCAGCGACTCGTCGATGGACAGCGTCGGCGAGCCGTGGGAGATGTAGAACGTGTCCATGGCCATTGCTGCTGCTGCTGTTACAAGGATCTTGTCGTCGCGTCGTGTCTCGTGTGCGGTCTCTCTAAATAGAAAAAATTGCGTTGCGCTGTCGCAGTTGGTTTTAGTTCGAGGGGTGACATCCACGAGTCTTCCCCTTCCTCGCCGCTTATGAGAGGTTCATGGTAGGTTGGCTCGTGGCGTGGATTGAGCTTCTCCGTCCACAGTTCTGATGGCAGGCCCGTGTCACGTGGTTGTTTTGTAAGTGACGAGGCAACCGTACTAGCCTTGATCTTTACTTTTAAGTGATGATGCTTTTGATTTAAAAAAGGTGTATTTTAATTCATTGAGGCCGAAATGGAAGATAAGCCACGTACGGTGCAAGTAATCCTTTTCTATTACGGTGGAAGAGAGGGAAGATAGGTAAATTGTTAGCTTACCGCGAACACACATATAAAAATCAAGACGTTTACGAGAGAATGGAGTGGGTCATACATTGACACAACTATTATATGAGTGGTGAGTTGAGAGGTGTACCATAAGAAAACATTCAGTTAACACTTTTTTAATAATAAGCGATGCTCCTACGAAATTATAGGGTGACCGACTCTCTTGATATCGTTCGAGGGGTGAAAACAAACGGAAATCGATCGGAATACACCCTAATAGTTATCGTTCCTGTGGTTGTATCCCTAACCTGCACGAAAACAGGAAAGTCAGAAACAATCAAGAAAGTTTTAATCACTTGAAAACAGACTAATCTGGACGAGAATATTTCTGTAATGGTCGGTAACGGGCAATTTAAGTCTGAAACATCTATCCTACATAAACACGTATGGATCACTAGCAATGTCAATTTTATGTTGCTAAGAAAAAATGTGTATTTTAAGTGCAAATTGAAGGAGTCTGTATTTTAGAGTGAGTTCTACATTATCATTGGCTACTCACTGGTCACTAGCAGGGTTGAACTTGCCGATTTGGGCGCGGTTACCGGGCCGCCGCGAACGAGCGGTTACCGCGGTAACCGCTCGAAAAACCGGTCAAATTACAAATTTAAAATTTTGAACCGGATTTGAATAGAAACCGCAGTTTCGGAGCAAAAATCGGTCGGTTTGCAGCGGTAACCGCTCGGTTTTCCTAGAGACTGCGGTTTGGAGGGAAAAAAATGAATAAGATGAAAATTAATAAAAATTTTCTGAATTAATTTTTCTAATATATTGATATAGCAATTAAGAACACAGAGACATAGAATATAAAATAGAAATGATGAAGTAGTTCATAGTCCATAAATAAAAAATATATAGTTCGAATAATATGATACATAGCACGATACAGGTCAAATATCTTCACTCCCATGGAATATTATTCCAATCATGGTAGGCCATATTGCATTCGTGAATTGACAGAAGTGCAATGCCACGAGTAGCCATCAATTGTGCCTTGTACTCATTCTATGATTGACCCGTCCACAGGACCGTTGTTTCCCATTCATGTTGCAACATTCTATGAAATTCTAGCTCTTGCCACTGATAGACCCATCTGGTAGGTGGTTGACTACTAATATCAGGATAACTGTAGTCATAAGAGGAGTCACTACCTGTGTTAATTGAGCCCTCACATTGCTGGGGAAACATATATGCGCCATGTCCACGTGTACGACTCGCAGGCGCAGTAGTCCTCTGTGAAGATGGAGCTCCGTGGTCCTGATCCTGGGTAGCGTGGGTGAATTGTGATTCACCTGCCAATATGAAGATCGTCAGTGATGAATATAAAATATTAACTAATAGACACATGTTTCTACCTGTGCAATGAAGGGGTGAGATGGGTTTTGCTGCCGAACCGCCCGTATGGCCTGCACCGGCATTCCCTGCATCGTCGTCATCATCAGATGAGGTCCGTGCACTACTATCATTTGACTCTTGGTACGGGGGGCTAACTCTCTTTTCTCCGTCATCTGTGGACTCATCATTGAGCACCTCTCGTTCCTTTTGAACAGTTTGCTTTTGCTTTTTGTTGATTGCTTGCGGGGCCTTCTTTGTTCTTTCCTCTTACCTATGTGAGTGTCACCCACATGCTTTTGTGACCACTCAGACAAAGAAGATGCGCCATCAATCTTTAGCAACTGTGTGCTCTCATCCTGAACAAGCTGAGAGGGGAGGAGGATTTCACTATCATCGTCATCCTCATCAAGTAACGGTTCTAAATTTGAACGACCCTTTTTCATCCATTCTCGAATAGGATTGGAAGAATCATATAGGGAAAGTTCCATAAGACGGTCGAAGGGGTCATCATCTGTATTATATGTTGGTCTGTATAGTCCAGATTCTCTGAGCCGGATTCGAAGATTGTAGTTGACATAAACCAACTTGTGTAGTTTTTCATATGATAATCTATTGCGAACCTATGTGTGGATCAATGCAAAAGTGCTCCAATTACGCTCACATCCACTTGACGAGCAACACTGTGATACGAGACGTAAAGCAAACTTCTGCAGATTGGGTGTATCACCGCCGAACATAGACCACCATTGTGCTGAAATATTAAACACAACGTGTTAGGTTTCATTATTCAATCAATATTATAAAATTTTCACTGGATGAATAACTTACAAGGGGAGGTATTACTATCAGTAGCCATCCTTCGAGCCAAATCGGTGGAGAATGCACCTAGCTTCCTCCAGTAACTCTCAGCTTCTTGAAGTGCTAGCATTGTGCTGTCACTGTCACTCATAAATTCGAAAGCCTCACGGAGGTCGTTGAGAATGGCATGCGACGTCCCATGAACATAATGAACCCAGGGGTTTAACGTGACAGCTGCAATGAATCAATGGTTAAACATGGTTATATCAATTCAATATGAAACACATAAGTACCATTATATCACCTGCGTTGACATAAGTATCGTTAGCAATGCCCGTCATCCTAGGATCAATAATTTCCATATAACGAGTAAAATCCGGTGAATCCGCTCTGAATATACTCTCATATTTGCTACGCCCAATGTTGTACTTTAGAAGTACCTCACTCAAATTTAGAACCTTATACTGATCAGCAAAACGTAGGAATTCATACAGTGGTTCGACAGTTCGAACCACATGGCTCATGTTATCCCACGATGATATATTACTCAGACATGAATGAGCAAAACGCCCAATATCGGTGCTGCTGAAACGACTCTCCAAAAATGATTCTGATCCCATCCAGGACATAAACTTATCCCTTCGTCGAAGAATGCTTTCCAAGAACATATAATTTGTTCCAAATCGAGTAGCATTCCACTTGATCAACTCACCACCAATAGCTTTTCTCATCATTGAATGTAATTGGTTGTGGTTGTAAAGCCAACGCGAAATCTTACGAGCACTCTCAATCATAGCTTTGTGCTCAGGAAAATCACCTATTGCCTTCAGCATAAGATTAATTGTGTGCGCTACGCATGGCTGCAATACAATTGCATACTTATCCCGAAGGAGCCTGCCTGCTTTCTTGTAGTTCGAGCCATTATCGGTTATGATCTGAACGATGTTATCTGGTCCAAGCTCTTCTACCACTTTGGTCATTTCCTACAATTTACATGAAACAAAAACCATTATAGCCACACACAAATGTTTCAACTTTTGTCAAAAAACGAACGCACCTTCAGAAGGAATTTTGCATCTTGGCTGCGGCTAGTGGTATCGATTGACTTGTGGAAAAACATTATCCCATTACAGTAAATCATGAAATTAATTAGACTCATGTCTGTTGGACTCGTCCATGAATCACACATGATGGTAACACCATGCAACGGCCAATCTAGTTTGAACCGTGCAAATTATTTTAATATGTCTTCGTAGTTCTCATCTAAATACTTGCCATCAATGTCTCTGCCAGATGGGCTTCCGATGCCTTCGCCTATTAAATACAATATACGAGAAAGGTCAACACAAAATAAGTATCACTTTATATGTAATTAAATAACCTTACCCCATCTTTGTGTCTCCTTTATAGCGGATACAAAGTAAGGACTGTCGGCCTTCCTTCCAGCGACAGCTTCAGTGTGGAAAAATTTTGACCAAGCCCTACCAATTGCCGTCTTGGCAAGCTTACTTTTAGTTGTCCACGGCCCAGTGTCAATCCTTGTTTGAACGGGCTCCTTCCCACCTTGCCTACCTCTTTGAGTCTGAGACATCGATCTCCTCAACGCGCCCATGACTCCACCGCTTGTACCACCACTTCCACTTCCACTAGTTCTACTTCCACCACCTCGCTCATATTGCCCACCCCGCTCTCGAGTCTGTCTGACATATGATTCTTCTACTCGCGACTCATGTAGGACACGTTGCAGCTCGTCATCTTCATCAGACCTAACATTTCCTTCTACAGCTATTTCTTCACTTCGTAAGATCGCTGCTTGCTTCTCCTTCCTTCGACCAGTAGTTCGATCAAGGTCACGACGAAAATATTCACGAACATCCGCTGGCACATGATTGCAATGCACCACACTGTGCAGCGTCCCGCCAAGTGCTGCTTAAACCTCGTCGCACCGCCGCCTTTCTTTACTGCCTTGCAATAGTTGCAGACAAATCCAGGGTACATGTTCTGGCCATGCTCCCAAATGGAATCACCCTCCCTCCGTGATGCCATTCTACAATGCAATGAAAAAGAAATTAATCATACATGACTCAATCCACCATTCAACGAAAAACACAAAATTATTCGGTACATTGAATCCAAAATGCACTATATCACGGCTACTGGACGCTAAATCAAGGAAAGTGAGCTGCTTACCGCGCGGTTGAACCTCAAATCGCGGCAACCACTGCTCCTACGAAGAAATCGCTCCAAACCGCGGTTCCTGGTGGCAGTGCGCGGCTTACCGCGACGAAGCCGCGGTTACCGTGCTCAAACCGCGGTAACCGCTCGCCTGTCGCCGCGCCGCCTCAAGCCGCGGCTTCCTCGTCGGAGCCGCGGTAAGCCGCTCGGGAGCCGCGGTTTCCTTCCACCGAGCCGCGGTTTCCTCTCCGCGTCCATCGCTCGCGCGAAAACCGCGGCTTCCGCTCAAGCCGCTCGGTTAGCCGGCGTTTGGGGCCGGTTTCCGCCGCTTCTCCGACGGTTTCGTCGGCGGATCTGAACGGATTTCGGGCCGGCGCTGTGCTGGAGAGAGGGGAAGAGGAAGGAGGAGAAGAGGTGGAGAAGGAGTGGATAAGGTAAGTGTTTTATATAATTTTTTATTCTTTTTTTACTATTTTTTTTCCTTCACAAACTAAAAAATTTTAAGTTTTGCTTACACCATAATTCTTCATTTTTCATCTAGTTTTTTATATTTTTTTTACAAAATTTTTTAAATTTTTCAAAAAACCTCTAAAAACCATAAACCACTGTAAATGGAGCCGGAGCTGTTTCAGCGGAAACCGCGAACAAACCCGCTCGGTTTGCGGCGGTTTCGTGAACCCTGGACTCACTAGTACTCAGCCTTCTTCACCTCACCTCGCCTTCTCTGTTGCGAGCGGGGACGGACATACCGGTCTCGATTCTCAAACACAAACGCCGCAGGCGGCTGCCCCCCGACATCTCCGGCCGGGTCAACCCCCACCCTTCGCCGCCACGACTCTACCCGCTTGGTTGCTTCTCCACCCGCTGCTGCCACGGCCCACGTCCACGCCCGCCGCTCGTCTCTCTCAGATCCGGGGCAGCCTCCCGCCTCCCACCTGCTATTATGTGCTAAGGTTGTCAGGTCAAGCTCTACTTGGTGTTATGCCTCTACCGTTGCAGCCGTCTTGGTACTGACGCTTGCCATTTGGGTTGGTGCTGTGGTTGAAAGTGGCAGGCGGCGCTGCGCGCGAACCATGCTGCGCAAGGATCAACCGGCGAGATCCGGGGGCGGATGGCTCGCTTGATAGGTCTGCTCTGGTACCTGTGCTTGTGCTTTCCCTTATGTGCTACTGCAACTGATATCTATGGTCATCGTTTAGTTCGTGCTAAGCCACGGTCACCAGTCGCCACTCATGGGAAACCGAAATTGAAGTACTTCGGAGTCTGCTAACTGTTGGTTCCATGATTGGTAGCTCAATTTTGCGTTACCACTACGAGCCATGTGTTCAATCTGAAACTGGTTAATTATGCCGTCTAGCGTCAAGTCCTCTATTCTGACGCTGTACCCACCCAATTTTGAGTATGAGAACACAATCTCTGATCATGAAGTGTCACATCATATCTACATTTCGACAGTATTAGATTCAGATGCACTTGTTTTTTTTTTTTCGTTATGATGTATCAAACTCCAAATTGGTCCTAGGTACTGGTAAAACCTAACACTTATTTTGTTCACAAACACTTATGTCCTTCTATTCTCCTAGGACATTTTATATCACTAAGATAAATTTTGCAACCTAGCTAAAATTTCGCAATGCCATTTAAAATACCAAATAACTTCCTTGCTCACATACTTGTTGCCATGATTATTGCACCAAATATAGGTGGTCCACCTGTTTTTTTTTTTCGGTTTTCCAGCTTTCCTGAAATTACTTTGTGTGCTTTGGTTACTTCCACTTCCATTTTTGAATTAAAGCCATATTGGATTTGCTACTGCAGTTTTCTTGTGAAGATTGGTAAGGGGACACAGAAGATGAGGAACAAACAGCGAACATCATCTGCTCTTAATTTTTATGCAGGATATCGATGCTCTTTATGTTTTATTCTATGGGGCTTGGTGGGATTTGGTTTCATTGTCTTCTTCCTTTCTGTTAAACATCATGAAGACAGTGGGAAGACCCACACCTATTTCAACAATCTACCTTCTACCAGAGAATTGGAAGAAGTCGAGGAGGAGCATTTTCACTTGCCACCTCCTCACAAGGTGAGTCCCCGTGCAAGGGGACGAGGGGCACGCAAGAAACCAAAGGTTATTGAGGATTATCTGGATGAATCTTCAGCAGTACACACCTTGTTCTTTCCTGATCAAAGAGCTGCTGTGGACCCAAGGAAAGATGGAAATGATAGCATGTACTTTTATCCCGGTAGAGTGTGGCTGGACACCAATGGAAACCCCATTCAAGCCCATGGTGGTGGGATTATGTATGATCACAAGACTGCTAGATTTTATTGGTATGGAGAAAATAAAGATGGACCAACCTACCAAGCTCACTCCAAAGGGGCACACAGGGTCAGTAGAAATTCCTCTTTTAATTTTTGTTTCTTTTCTTAGCAATTCATTCGGACTTAATAAATGTTCTGGTTCATGTTACCTTTAGTTTGTGGCTAATTAGTAGCTTCTGCCAAATCAGAAATAGAGGTCGTTTCAGACTAGTGTGGGAATGCTCCTTCTAGTTCTCTAATATTAGATAAGACCCAGGAGGTCTTAAAAGACTAGCTATACTAGGGAGTGTGTTGTAGGTATGCATACAGTGATATTATGTTGTGTTTTCATTTAACCAGGTTGACATCATTGGAGTAAGCTGCTACTCATCGAAGAACCTCTGGTCGTGGACACATGAAGGAATTGTGCTCCGTGGGGAGCCAAAAAATGTCACCCATGATCTTCATAAATTGAAGGTGCTGGAGAGACCTAAGGTGATTTATAATGATGGCACTGGGAAATATGTCATGTGGATGCACATTGATGATGCTAACTACACCAAAGCATCTGTTGGTGTGGCTGTGAGCAACTCTCCTACTGGACCATTTATGTACCTTTACAGCTTTCGTCCGCATGGTTTTGACAGTAGAGATATGACGATCTTCAAAGATGATGATGGAATGGCTTACCTCTTCTACTCTTCTCGAAACAATACTGAGCTTCATGTTAGTCCACTGACAAAGGACTACCTCCATATCACACCAGCAATGAAGAGAATATTAATACGGCAACATCGGGAAGCTCCGGCTGTCTTCAAGCTTCAAGGTACTTATTACATGATCACCTCTGGCTGCTCAGGTTGGGCTCCCAACAGAGCATTGGCACATGCTGCAGACTCAATCATGGGCCCATGGGAGACATTGGGAAACCCCTGTGTTGGAGGCAACAGGTTTTTCCGACTAACAACATTCTTATCTCAAAGCACATTTGTGCTTCCCCTCCCTGGCTTGTCTGGCACATTTATCTTCATGGCGGATAGGTGGAATCCATCCAACTTAAGAGACTCACGATACGTTTGGTTACCTCTGTTCATTGGAGGATTGGCAGATGAGCCGCTGGACTACAGTTTTGGTTTCCCATTGTGGTCAAGGGTGGCGATTTATTGGCACAAGAAATGGCGCCTCCCTGAAGGTTGGAGGGGGAGATACACATGATATTGTACCAGTTGCAGTGAGTACAGCTATACTTCACAAATACATTAGCCGGGAAAGTTTGTTTTCATATAGTAGATATTTAAGAGTTTGCTTGAGGGTTGTAATTAGTTATTCCCTCAGGATTTTATATACATATGGCCCTGTTAGACATCATTTTTGATGCCCTTGTTTTATAGTTTTGGCTACGTTCATGTAACGTATATTAGAAATAGTGATATATTTTACTCTTGTTAATGGCAACTCGTCTTATTAATTTTTTTTTTTTTGGCTATTTTTACTTCCTTGCTGGATCAGTATGTAAGGTTTTCATCAATTGGTACATCGAGACTAATGTACTAAAAGCATCAATTGAGGCTCTATTTTCCCATAGGAGAATTTGAACTTATTATTTTTCTTCTATCAAAATTTATGTTTGAAATTCGATGATACTCCTCTGAATCGTCACATGATGCTTTGCATTATTGCATATCACAGGTTCAAGTATAAGAACTCTGGAAAAAAATGAAATGGATGAAGAGTGTTCACAGAAAGAACAAAATAATGTCAAAATGTAATAGGCAAAAATGAACAACAAGCTACATCATTACTACCTCTGAGAAATGGTTCATGCAATTTCGATCGGTTGTCATACAACCTCACATCAATAACAATTTAACTGTGCAAAATAGCCATATGGCGTGGTAACCTGGCAAAATTATAAGCAGCTATTCTACATTAGCGATGTTTCCTCTTCTTAGCATTGGACCAGCTTGAAGCATATTTCCTCAATCTGTTAAGTATCCTTTTCTCGCTCAACCGCAGCACCAGAGAATGATACATCTTCCTTTCCTTGATATAGTTGCATTTTTCCAGCTTTTCTTCATCATATTTCAATGTGTTTGAACCATAGAGGCTCTCCCTCATGTCAGCAAGTGATAGAAGTGCAGAAGAAATGCTTTTGGTATGTAGTAGCTTCTTCAAATCAGGCATTTTATCAGGACCATTAGGCGCATAATTTTGGTTGGAGTTTGTTGCTTTGACAAGCCTAAGAAGAATACTAATATTATCATGTTCTTCATTGACAACTAGATCATCAGCCACACAGATCAACCTGTCATAAGCATCAGCTTTCAAAGTGATGATATAAAGGAGGATCAAAAGTTCAAGCTGTGGCTCTCCGTCGTATGAAATTTCAAAGTACTCAGCATCTTGGCTGGTGCAACCAGAATAGCCCAGATTACGCCATAGTGAAACCCTTGCTCTTGCATGTCGTCTGGAGAACATGGATTTGCACCATTTAGTAACTAATGCTAAGTCAATGTTGACAATGTCATATTGGTTATCAACTTCCGTGAAACCATATCTATGAAGCAAAGCAGCATTCCCCATGGTACCATAAGTATTATAAACCTAGAATGGATCATGAGAAGAAAAGATGTCATATTAATACTTAATAGTCACACAAATGTAACGGAGATGGAGCAACTGGCCATTTGGGATTGGACCACTACATCAAAAGTAAGATGTCAAAGGAAGAATACCTCATCCCCTTCATTGGCATCTCTTACAACAATCATTTCCAGGTCTTCGTCGTTAATGCTTATCTCTAAGAACAAAACAAGTGTAAATCACAGAGAGAAGTTAATCAATTACGTTGACATACCCTGGTAATGTCTAATGATATGCAGGCATACGGTAATGAAAATAACCTGGAGGACTATTGGTGTTATTTTCTACAGTAGACTGGTCATCAGTAGAATCATCACTTTCATCATCTTCATCTTCTTCAACATCAGAGTCTGAGGCACCTGACACAGACGTGAAGTGTACATGTTCACCACCAGTCTTGTGATTAAAACTGTGGACAGAGAAAACATCTTTCATAATTAGGTTGAAGGGCATTTATAAGTTAATGTTCAGCCTTCGACAACCATGCACTACAATACATTAAAAAAAAAAGACAAAATGCTGTGGCATATAGAAAAGTACTAATAGCCAAGTAACTAAACTAACCAAGAACCATGCAACTTACATGTCAGCCAATGGAACCATTCCAAATCCGTGGTAGCTATCGATCTCGAAGGACCTTGAAGAAACAAGAGTCTTTGCAGAGAAATATTTCTCGAGGCTAAAATCATCTGGGTCAACTTCCAGTTCGCCAGAAGACACAAGAGGCTCGATGCATTCTTTCCAATCCTCACAAAGGAATTCCCTGTCCTGCTTCACTATCTGCCTAAAAAATTGCGTTCTTAGTTATTTTTAACAAACATAACATGATAGCAAATGGGCTACATCCTACGACACGGTTTTGGGTCAACGGGTTCTGTTCTAATAAAAAGCCACGACATTCAGTACAGGCTATAGAGTATTAACCATCCTGAAAAATCAAAGCCAGTGTAACTAATAATTCCAAAACAACCACACATTTAGAATTCTGAATTCTCCTGATCAGAAGCTTAAGCTCACAAAATATTAGCTCGTGTAATGGAACCGCTAAGAGAAAGAGGACAATCAGAGAGAGTACTGCAGCATCTATAAATGTCAAGCTCTGGCTGTACAACAGAAGCTCTCACCTTGTCGAGCTCGGTGCCTGCGAGGAGACGCTCAGCCTCGTCGGCGGGCCAGACGAGCGGCACCGACTCACATTCGGGAAGCAAGCGGAGGTACGCGTACCATGGAGAGTCTTTGCCGCGCGCGCGCTCGTACATGACGGCAACGGCGAGAGCGAGGCAGCCCCCAAGTTCGGCGGCCTCGATGGCCGCCGCGGCGCCTGTGGTGCG
This sequence comes from Oropetium thomaeum, assembly GCA_001182835.1. Taxonomy (NCBI): domain Eukaryota; kingdom Viridiplantae; phylum Streptophyta; class Magnoliopsida; order Poales; family Poaceae; genus Oropetium; species Oropetium thomaeum. The sequence goes on from LFJQ01000033.1 coordinate 1,311,963, forward strand.
CGGGGTGAGGCACGCACGCCGCGGGATTGTGGCCACCAGGTCGCCCTGTCGGAGCGGCGCCACCGCCCGCACGTGGAATCCACCGGACTCGCTGGCGTCGAGGCGAAGCGCGTCGCTGCAGACGACGCCGTGCTCGCGCATCCACCGCTTGAAGGCGCGGAGGCGACTGCGGGGGCGCACCGAAAGAGAACAGAATTAGAAAGGGTAAATTGTAAATAGGTTGAGTACAGAAGAGCGAGAGTATCTCACCGTGCGGCGGCGGCGTCCATGGCGGCAGTGGCGGCGTGCTGTTGTGGGGCTTGCCTGTTATGCCTTGGACAAGCGAGGGGCAACTCGGAAAGTGCAGCAGAAGTGAGAGAGTAGTGGACTTGAATTGGGCTTGGGCTGCATCTTGGAATGGGAAGAAAGTAGGCCCATGAACATTTATTTCGAGTTTCCTTTCTTTTTTTTTCTGAGCCGAGATTCTCAAATATTTCCTTCTCTCCCCGAAACACAACGCTTACACTCGGTAGACGTACAAGCACACACATTCTGAGCCGTGCCGTATTGAGATTCACAAATGAACTTCGTTGATGTATTCAAGCACTGACCTGATTGAGTATAAATCTGGTACTGTGGAAATAATTAGTTAATCTTTCAAGTCTACACTTAAACTTGAATCCTCCATTGCAGAAATGCTACAGAGAAATGCTGCAAGTACTTCATTTCATTGCTGTAAGCTGAACTGTAAGGTTACTGTAGAGAGGCATAAGTCGGCGAGAATAAAGGGGGAGAGAATCAATCGCCAACCTTTTCCAAGCTACTTTTGCGCAGCGGCTGCAGCAAAATTTATACACTCTGTACATGGTAGCTGTTCACGCATTAACCTCCCGACAGAAGACAGGCGCTAGAGAAAAAGAGGAAAAAGGATGCCACGATTCAAAGATGAGTTAACAGAGTAGTTAAAAATCAATGAGACCTGGAATTGGAAGTCTGGAAATGATGCACTCCGATGCCTGAATTGTAGGCTGCAGCTGTAGTAATAAACCTAGTAGTACAAGTACAGTAGTAGGATACATTTCAATTTGTAGCACCAAAAGCAGCTAGTACTACTAGTACAGGTGAGTGTATCGCGCATTAAAAATAAACAACTTAATACACATCCATTTTCATGTTTGCATGCTGTGATCCACGAAGCACTCGCTGGGAGCGTACATCTGGGCATCTACTCACCGGTAGGCCACCGATAACCATCTAGGCTCTAGAGCTTTTGCGCCTGATTAGGGCTGATTACAGCACGCTGCAGCTATTCTTCTGACGCCAGCATAGCTGAGGAGCAGTTGCGTCAGGCAGAGATCAAAATAGCTGGCGTATTGCAAGCATCTAAACGCTCCAGTCAAAAAAATCTTTATCAGTGCTTAGGCCGACGCTGAACACGGGCAGCTTTTGGGAAGTTGCCCTATGCCCGCCCCGGCTCACCTTCACCAACTGAATGCCCCAGGCATCTGCATGCCAGCCAACCGTCTACATATAAATACTTATTGTATTTCATTTAATAATCACATTTAATCGTTCGTTTATTCAAAATTTTAAAATAAAATATCATTTATTTACGATTTATTTTTTATTAAAATATTTTAATATATTTACTCGTTTAAATATTAAAATAAATAATCTGAATAGAACAGGTCATAGGTCTCAAAATCTAAACCGTACATTTTGCGGAAACCTTTACGGATTGGTTTCTTGGCCTCACAAAAAAGAGAAAGAAGAATATATGAAAGATTTTATCGAATTGGAGGATTATAACATGCGCTGTTCAATAAAAAAAATGATCGGACAAATTCAACAAAGCAATGAAGAGCACTGAAATGAACAAAAGATATCCAATGCAGAAACCAGCAGGATTTCGCACTGAATATTCGCAGTGAATCTATTCCCCCACGCTTACAGAACCAAACAGCAAAGTTACTTGCTCCCACTGCTCAGACTGACCGACCACACATCTCCACACTGTCCAGTTCTACTCAGAACTCTGCCAACATCATTGCATCAACATGTCATATCCAATAGAAGTAAACCTTTATCCTTCCTTCTGCTACTCACATTCATTCAATTAGGAGTACTACTACTTCTCCCCATCGACCGCTAGATAAATGCACGCGCCTCGCCCGTCTCTCCACCGTTAGAGAGAGAGCTCAAGAACTCTTGCAGCCCACCTTCTTTTCCTGAGGATCATGGGCGGCGGCGGAGGCGGCAGCAGCTCTTATGAGGAAATGTTCGAGATGGATTTCGAGCCGCCGTCGTCACCGGAAGGCATTTCCGTGCATCACCAAGCAACACTGAGCATCCTCCTGGAGGTGGATTCCCTCTATTGATTTATTTGATCTCTTACGTTATCTCTCCTAAGATCAGTGTCCACTTTTTTTAGCATTTCTCTGTTTCGCATTCGGCAAGGCCTGTTTCATGTTCTGCTGCGTGCGTTACTCTGTTTTACATGTCCTGACTGACAGGCCGTTCTCGGGCCTACCACTGAGGTGGAAATGGCTATACGTGAGAGGGTCATGAAGCATGTGAGAGAGATCGGGGAGGAGAGGGGGAGGAGCAGCTTGAAGAAGAGGAGGTTGATGATGAGGCTCAGGAACGACGGCTATGATGCGTCTCTCTGCGTGTCGTCCTGGGTTGCCACCTCCCAGCACCCCGGAGGTAAAATGATTTACTACTTCTAAGCTGTTCGTATTGTGTTTTTAAATTGTGTGCCGGCACTTTTCTTCTCTTTTTTTTTTCTTTCCATTTTTGGAGTTACGAGCTCTTCTTCTGAACTTCTAAAACGGGGCCGAATTTGCCTGCAGAACTTGCTGTTTTGCAACAGACCAGCATGTTTCTTCTTTAGGCAACAAAATGATTCCCAAATATATCCAACTTCTGCCTGGTCAAGCCTAGTAGTGTTGTGGTTTACTGTTGCATTCCTCCTTTCACCCTCGATTTTTCCATTATACTGGAAAGACAATAGTAGTATTAATCCCACCTGGTTAAAAGTTTGCGCGCTAATCCTTTGCCTTCATGACACGGCAATTGATCAATGCCGTCATTGAGCATTCATCCTTAGCTGTCAGAATAACGTGGTACTACTATGTATCCGCGAAGCAACTCTCTTTTCCATGATGATTGATGAACAGCACGGGTTTTTTTTTCCTGCAGGTGAATACGAGTACATCGACGTCGTGGTGGCGGCCGCGGACGGCGCGGGGATGTGCACCACCACGTCGGGGCTAGTGGTTGACATCGATTTCCGGTCCCAGTTCGAGGTCGCGAGGCCGGCTCCGTGGTACGCCCAGCTGTGGAGCCAGCTGCCTCCGGTGTTCGTGGGCCCGCGCGTGAAGCTGCACAGGGCGGTCTCCCTCCTCTCCGCGGCGGCGCAGCGGTCGCTGCGCGAGAGCGGGCTGCAGGTCCCGCCGTGGAGGAGGTCCAGCTACATGCGCGCCAAGTGGCTCCCTTCCGGCGCGGAGCTGCCCGCGGCCGGGGCACCGGCGGCGGCGTCCCAGTGGTCGCTGGCGATGGACCGGAGCTGCGGCGGATCCCGGTCCCGGTCCCGGCGGTCCGGCGGCCTGTCCATGGAGCTGGCCGGGTCGAACGCGGAGGCAAACGGCTCCCTCATTTTGGGCGGGCAGTAGTGTAGTGACGGTTGTCGGAGCAACATTTTGGGCGGGCCGGCACGCCAGTCTTTCGTTGTTCGGCGGTGGGTTTTTGTGGTCGCAGCAACAAGGTTATGAGTAGTAGTAATAGTAGCAACAGTTTAGTGATGCTAGAAAAAAGAAAGAGTAGCAACAGTTTAGTTTATCATTCCGGACTTGTTAGTCCACGCGGATAACAAAAGTACTTTGAAGTTCTCAAGTGAGACGATGTACTCCTCCTGTATAAGTTCATGAGCCGAGTACTACTGTACTGTAGTACTGGGCACTGAGGCCACGAACAGACCGCCACTGTTCTGGACGTGACCTTGAACAGACCTGAGCAACCTGCGATCATTGACTCTTGGTTACTGGTCGCTACTAGTAGCTCTGGCCTCGACTACATTAGCTACGCAATGATGTAACTATTTGGGGCTAAAATTTTAGTCCTGGTGATCCAAACACCTACTACAACGACAGCGTTCGCATCAGATGATCAATGGAGGCAAGCAGCACGGGCACTGTTTCCCGGTGTTGCCTTGCCGCGTGATGAATGATGATCCGGCACACGAGGTTCTATGGAAGATTTGAAACTACTACTTGACTTGCAGCGACGGCGAGGCCCTGTCATGTCTGTGTTTTCTCGACTCAAGTCACTGTGCTTCTCTGCAACTGAGAGAAGGGACGCTGATGGGTATCCGTCACATCGACGACTGCCATCACTGCTGCTTTTTCACACTTCTTGGTACTGTAACACTACTGTAAACCTGTGTCCCGGGTGGCTTGGGGCTTCGTGAGGTGATCTGATCAACTCACAAACTGTATCTGTAACTGTAAGGCACTGAAAGACCGGGATATTGGAGTTTAGGCCCATCCAATAACTAATTCGATTTCTGGCCCATCAAGATTGGAGAAGGAAGTGATCAGTTTACGTGGGTCTTTGGACCTGGGCGTTGGTTAGAGGGCACCCCTGATGAATGGGTGGGCCTTCTTCTTCTTCTGCGCGGATGATTAGTGAAGGGCGATCTGACGGAACACGTACTAAAACATGGAGACGTTTGAACAACTGTCAGAGGCAACTCTGTTACTCCAAAGTTTCTTTCTGTCTCTCCTGCTACCGATTCTAGCAATTGCTGTTGTAATACTAGTCGCAGTCACCAGTACAATGCAGTACGGACTACAAAGAGTATTAGCAGGAGCACCAACAACAACAAAGCACCGACCGGCCGGAGACTGGTCACTGGTGGGGGAATAAAGCGAGAAGCGAGGCCTGCCAAAATGGCGGTAGTGCATGTGGTGGAGTGGACGTCAATCGTCGCAACGGTGGTGCTGCTGTTTGTTTTTGTGCAACACTCTGGGCTGTCAAATCATCTCGCCAAACACGGGTTACTGTAAGTTCTCCGACCGCGACTCCCGCTGCGACCCTTTCAATCTTCGTCCTTGTGTAGGACCTCGAAACGGTACTTTGGTGACACAGATAAATGATGATGACTGGAATCTCATCACCGCTGCGCTGCTGCTCCCATCACTGGTACACAGTCACCCGTGTCCCCGATCTGAATGCACGTCTGATGACTGTATGAGGTGGACTACGTGCAACCCGAAACAGCTGTGCTCCAAGTGCTTAAACAGTCTTAAACCGCGGTGTTAATGTGTTATCGTTAGACAGCTCAACGGCACAATCTATTATTATGGTGTCCGTTGAACGAGACCATCCTCGCCACGAACGGACCGAAAGAATGAGCCCTTGTCAGCCAGAGACGATCAGAAAAATAGCGTACGTAGTACTAAGTACGAACTACTAACTATTAACTTTATTTTTTTAATTGTTAATATTTTTATACAAATTTATATTTAAAAAATTAATAATTAAAAAACAAAGATGGTACTAAGTATGTACTACTCAGGTTAACACGGCTAGGCTAACGCAACAGCCCTGCTGTGCTGACATCGTCCGCAGCTCGTCACCAACAACGGCAGCTCAACTGCTCCCTTTGCCGTACCCACGACATCCGTCCACCGTCGGGGGCTCTGCTTTTTTTCGAAGTGGGATCGATCGCGCATGACAAAGCATTTTGGCTTTTGTTTTTTTGCTGATGGGCAGTGGAGTCGTACGTGTACAAAATGGCTAAACAAATCCCGCGTCGAGAAAAAGGGGGTTTCGCGGGACGGCGATTTGAGTTGAGAAATGGTTTTGGATTCTTCGCGGTTCGCCGTGTCCGTTGCTTTGGCGGCAGGCAGGGTCCCACGACGGAGCAAAAGTGGCCGCCTGGCCTGGCTGGTGGCTGGCTTATCAAGCGCGTCCTGTAGTCCGTACCGCCGGCAAAAGCAGGTTCATGGGGGAGAGACAGGAGGAGCAGCAGCCTACGGTACTCTGTATGTATCGTCCGCTGTAAATGGGCCTTCAAATACATGATCGGGTGCGTTCAGCCCATGTTTTATATGCCCGTATTCTTAAGAGACCGGGCCATTCCACGTCGAGTCCACTGTAGTACTACTATGTACTGTTAACACTTAAATAATGTCGACATTTTAATCTCCACGTCAAGAAGAAGTACATACAGGCACTGTTAAGTTCGTTGTGTCGTCTCGACAATACATACGTAGTACAATCGTACATACGCGGACTGCAACAGGTTGCCTTATTTGTCGAGTGGTAGTGGCCGCTGTACTGTACCCACGCACTTGAAGTACAGCTAGTATTGTATATAAGCGACGGTCTGCGGTCTGCCCCCATCCACTTCTTTATTGCAGTATGGATTTGTCGTTGAGACGATGAAAAGATGATCTGCTTTCAGGTCTACGAATCACATTATCTGACATTTTGCTTACCAATTAGTATAGCACTGTACTACGGAGTACAATTTTGCGTAGATTTTTCTTCTCACAAAAAGGGGGGAAAAGTACAATGCTCATCAGAGTGGTTGTAAAGTAGACAAACGGATGACAGTCTCAGTCTCCGAATGCATGAAAACCTTCTTTAGGTAGTACATACTAGCAGATATGTCCGCCGTGTGTGGCCGCATCCTCCTTGTCCTGTATTAGGCTTCAAAGAAAAACAAAGATAATTTTCCTGACTTCAACCAGCCTCTCTGCCAGCCTCAAAAGAACACATGCGAATGTTGTCCTGAAGAGTTCCAAATCTGAAGCAGTTGCGGTTTTCCGCTCTGTTAGGTTTTCGTTGACGCCACACTCAGTACCTAAAACAAGAACTAATTCTTGTCTGCACGCGCGGATCAGCTCTTCAAAGTCGAGACCGTCGTTAGTTAACATCAAGGTGTCGTTCGTCCACCCAGCAGATCGAGCACTGCTGCACTACGGTTTTGCAACTCCTACGACGCACGAGGAAATGACGCCATGAATGTTTGGTTATTGGCTTATTGCCCAACGTAGTAGTACAACGAGTACTAATCAATTTGCCTTTGACTATGGGAATTATTGGTTCCGTAACCTGTGGCGAGACTCCGAAGTTTGGCCTCCCGCCGGGGTCCCTGTGAAGAACATCACACGCAATCGAAAAACTAAACAACACTTCGCTTACTCACCACACAACAGGGAATACACAAATCAGAGTCAGAGCACGTTTGTCGATGGCGCCGACGCCTGACGCGCAAGACCTAATACTGCTAGTTGGATTCCAACCTAAGTCCTAGTTACTTCATTTTTACCGTTAATTATCACAAGTTGCTCAGCTCCGTCCTAGTTAATTTCATAAATTAGTTAGCTCAACTCATCCTTTTTACAGAAAAAAAAAATTTACTCTTGCTGTTCCTGACAAGCACAACCATCCACACCCTCTACTCGGTCTCGAACAGACAACCATGATACACTACGGTACTAGTACGTACTGTACTGTGCTAATATTCTCCGCAGGAATTATCGATCGGAGAACGAAACATCTCGGTCACATAGTCACATGAGCATATTGCATATGGAACACCCGAAATTTGTACTACGTCTGGATCGCATGGTCACATGAGCACAGAGAACACCCCAAATTTGGCAACCGAGTACGCGCACAATTAAGCGTCAGTTAGCTTGGCAGTCCCAAACTCCCCCCACCCCCCGTGCACAGTAGTACTAGTACCAAGCAAAAGTCCTCGGCCGAGCTGCGTTTCGCTCGTTTGGCGGTCCGGCCAGCTAGAGCTAAGCTAGCAAGGGTGACGGTGGTGAAGTGGAGTGCACTGCACTGTGCCCGCCTTCCAGCCACCACACCACCGCGCGGCTTCGTCTCGCACATGCCCGCACGTGAGAGACCGGCCGGTAAGTAATAAAAAGTAAGCTAGCGCTTGTGCCGCTGGGGGTCAAACGCCGAGATGGATTGTTGTTTTTTCTAGTCCCCGGGAAATCCAAATGATAAGGCCAGCTAGCTCTCCGTGGCTCGGCAGCTAGTAGCATCATATACTGCCGGTGCCGGGCACATCACAGATTCACAGGTTGGCGTTGCCTGGCGCGGCTTATCGCAATTGCTGCCCGCAACAGATGGAATCTGGACGCGCCATGATCATATCGGGCCGCTTTGGTTTTATCTATCGGCAAATTTTAGAGTAGATCTAAATAGTTGTGAACTGTTTATTTATTTAGATCTCAAATTATATAACAAAGTCTTATACTCTAAGATATAATAGTTAGTTATTAAATTAAATCCAGATTTGATACTCTGATTTTCATATATCGACCCTCATTTTTCTTTTTGTTTCTTGTTATTTTTTTCTTTATACTTATAATTTTTTCTTTATAAAATCAACGATCCAGATTTATTATCTTATCTTACACTTTAAGGCGTAAAACAGTAAGAATAGTCTACCGTAAAAAGACTTTTATCTATCTATTTCTATAGGTCTGATCACATTAATTGTTTGTTTATGAGTACTACAGTAGTTGATCAATCTGGCTCGGCTGGAGAAACGATCGTCGGCACAATGCACTACCGGAGTTTCTAGCAGGCAGGGTGCAGTTTGTAGCAGAAAATATGCTTAAGCAGCGATGTATCAGCGAGGGGTTTATTGACTTGACACCGCCGACCGCTTGCCCAATCTGCATCGATTATATATTTGGAACTTCAGAGTTAGAGCGGATGGTTACCAGCGACCGAACTGGCATGCGCGCGCGATATATGCAGCCACATTTCACCTTTCTGGATAGTAATGAATTAATTACAATGAACTGTGTCGGGCAGCGCATCATATACTATCAGGTGGCAGTTTCATCCAGCGTTGACATATCAGGCCGGATTCATCAGAAACCTTAATTAGTATAATTTAAGATAATTTGATGGAATAAAGATAATTGATGGGTGATGCTAAGCAATGGCACGCCAACGATACGTTATCAGCGACAATGGAGCAACCATATCGTATAAGAAAACAGATTGCCCACACAAATACGTACGGGAAACACAGATAGAAATCGAAACAGGTACGCCATGTGACGGGCGGACGTCGCTTAATAATTAGACACGACAACCAACGGATCCTACTCCTACCTAGAGAATATTAATAAGTAAAGTTACGAGAGATCAAAAATAAAGTACAGGTACGAAACAAAAAAAAACTTGATTTTTTTCCTATTTATTTTATAAGGAACTTAAGTGATGTAGATGGCGTCGTCGGTCGGGTGGAGTGGAGGGAACTGGATTTGGATTCATTCCTGGCAAGCAAAGCGTAAGCGTGCATGTGACTGCAAATGCATGGCGAAGGGAGCATATCGCCGGCCGCAAGGCAAAGCAGGTGGCAAGATATGTGTGCAGGCTGATGATCTCACGTTCTTCTTTCTTAACGCCCCGCAACACGTGCAGGCCGATGATGCGGAGCTCCGAGAGCGACTTGACACCACCCTGGACACCCTGGCTGGCTCATCTTAGCTTCAATCTGCGGCGCCGAGAGTTAATTAAGTACTACTACTAGTAGGTAACACCGAGGTAAACCCTGTCCTTCGCCGCGGACTCTGGACCGCGCTGGCCTGGCTCCTTCCTGATGACAAATACTTGTACGAGTAGGTAGCATCACTAATGTGCGAATTTGACACGTTGCTTAATTAGTTACCGGCGTTATCCCCTTCCTTGGTGTGACAAACAAGGCCAGCTGCCCAGCTCTGCTCGCCGTACGTGTCCTACCTTAAAACATGCTTGCATGCTAAGGCTGATTCACTCCTGCGACTCGTTTTGTTGGGTCAGTTGCTTAGTGTGAATCGCGGTTCTGAATTATTCACTCCGACCGCGCCGTGCGTGCCCTTCTCTTCTTCCGCGAAGGCACGTACGGTACGGCGGATCCCGACTGGGGCTCGCCGTGTGTCCGCGGACTTTCCACGCGCGCGCCGAATGGGTCCGCGCCGAGATCCTGGCTGGCAGTGGCAGCGCCAGCAAAGCAACATTGCACCGTCGCCACGGCCGCCAGGGGACGCACGGGCGTACCCGGCCATCCGGGGGAATATTTGAGCCCGCGTCGGGTGCCGCGTTGCCGTCGTCGATCGTCTCGATGGATCAATGGAGCACCTGCGCCACCGACAGATTTGCAGAGGGCGCCGCGTCGTCGATCTCGTCCCGTTGGGTACCTCGTGGCAATGATTCCCTGTGTGACGGTGATGACTGCTGATGGTGTCTCTCAGATATGCCTCTCCGGCGTGGCTAACTAGGTGCACAGCACACACGTTCGTTGGGTTTGAGCACATGCATCCTCCTAGTTGTAATTCACGGAACTGTGCCTCCAACGATTCGATCTGACGGCGATCCCGTGCAGCTCTCGCTAGCTAGCTACTAGTATACTTCTAGTATACTCTCTACAGTTCACACCGATCACAAAAAGTACTAGTACTATAGATAGATGACAGTAAGGATGATGATCGATGAGCAAGCAAAAGCCTGTTAGCCGGCCGTTAGGCAAGGAATTTTGTCATCAATTGCGCGTCGCGTCGAGACGTCTCTTTCGTTCGCTCATGTTCAAACCCCTGGCGCGCGTTGTGTTGATCTTCCGTTTCTGTTGGGTAAAACGTATCGCATCGAGCATCGACCGTCCAAAGACCTGACAGTACCAGCGCAACTTCCGCGACATGTCAGAGGTCTTCGACGAAGACCCGGTGTTGGCCGCCGTACCTACACGCCACGGTTTACGTGTGATTTGCCTGAAGATGATGATGCAGGGACTGTTTCGATCCGATCAGTACGTTGCCTTGTTCGGTTAGTTTCGACCTAACGGAGAAGACCTTGCGAGTAGTTGAAGTTGAAGAAGCTGACACGCTACAAAATCAGATTTCAATGATAATGCGCGCCTAACAGTCTTTGTTCTTCTTCCATCGTTGCACGTTTTCCACTGCGTGCATTCTTCATCAGTCTCCATGTAGCGACTTGTCTCAGCTGTCGTATATAGACGCTGACCTCAAAGACGTACAGCAGGTCAATTTGTCTCTGTACTAAACCAAAAACTAGCGCTGGTACCTGGTAGAGATTCAGCAAACACATGCATGTTTGACGCACAGCTAGCGCACCACCTCACACAGCTCAGTTTTTCAAAGGAGAGGAATACTGTATGAGATTGTTTGGTGCCGCCACTTGACTTTTTTACTACTACTACATACTAGATTGTTTCATTCGTTCCAAATTTAGTTGAGGAGGGATCTGGTTGGCGCTTGTGCTTAGTTGCCAAATAGTAAGTAAAACGGTGATATCCGTGTATAACTAAAACTCTGCTTTATCCTGAGGACGGCCAAACATTTTCGACCCTTGTCAATAACAATAATCTCTCATCATCGTCATCATCTGCGTAAAACTAAACAATTACATTCAACTATAAACAAATTCGCTACAGAGCAAAGTCCACGTCAGAATCGCTACCGCACCATGTAGGACACGGCCAAACGTTAGGCTAGCTGTTGTTAAGTTAATTACTACTGCTAACAGCCAACCCGCAGTGTGCCAAATGTGATGTGAACGTCGACTACAAGTAGTATGGCAATATTCTAATTTTAGAGGAAAAGTATATACACCGTACTAGATTAGAGGATTGAGCTAGGTAACAAATTAAATCTCAGTATAAGCTCATCAGTAGTACTCTGTTTATATAGGACACTGTTTGTGTTCTTTAAACCATCTATTCAAGTGTCCTTTTTTGTAAAGACCAATTCTTCCACTCCGGTTTGTTGTCCACATTTGCTGCCGTACCATTGCAGGACGGCCAAAAACGTTAGGCTATAGAGCTGTTGGCAAGTTGACAGCCAATCAATCTGTAGGGTGCCAAATGTGATGCGCAAAGTGCACCAGTATACTACTATATATTGTAAATGAAAATGCTACCATAGTACAAGTAATTCAGTCCGGTTGGTGAGCGACGCGACTCGACAACGTTGCCGTCCTGATCTGTTCCCCGATTTGGTCGGTTGAAACTTTGTCCTCCGTCTCTCGCTGATCGCTTACCCGCCATGCTGGCTGCCTCGATCGTCAAGACACCATCAAAAGACGAAGAAGAAGAAACTGACGTGCCGGATGGTACAGCACAACAGAAGCTTCATGTCGCGCCGTTAGTTCAATTATTATATGATTATTACATCAAGGCCACCGCAGCTACGGACCCTAGCTTTTCTTGTTGACACACGTCCATGCATGGCCCATCGATCCGAGCTTACCTCCGACCTGCCGACGGGCACCAGCTACAGTATCGACGACGACCAGGACCAGCCACAGAAGGAACAAGACGACGGCGTCTGGAAGGGGAAAACGTGGACGGTGACGCCGTGTGTGGGATCATGTTGTAGGACCGTCGTGCTGCTGTGTCGTACTACTAGTCTACTAGTAGGACGGATAAGATGGACGCGTCATATCATATTTGCTACTATTAATAATAACCAGCAGGTTCGAATTAGTGGTGCCTTGTACTACCCAGCATAATCGGCTAGAACACCGGCGGCCAAACGGGAGGACCCCATTATACAAGGACAGCGCACACACTTGACAGACACACCCCGATTCGGTGGTCGAGGAGAGGAAAATTCGGTGGTTGCCGTCTTGCTTTCAGGCGTTGTGTTACTGGTCCGCGCGCGAGGCCCGCCCCCCTCTCCTTCCTTGTGTTAGATTCGGCGGCATCGATATGTTGACAGGTTCCAACGCAGGCCGCCGTACTAATCCAGTCCAGGCGGAGTCCCCAATATAGCAGCACGTCTGTCTGCAGCACGCGTGAGAGCTACACTTGTGCGCCTGAAGATCATGCGCCCCCACCTTTGGTTGGCCTCCACGTCCACGAGGCGGCTAGCGCTAATGTTACTAGAAGTTATCATAATCTTTGATGGAGAGTTCCAGGTGCCAGTCGTTCTCCACAAGCAATAAAAATAATAAAAAAGGAATGACTTTTTCATTACCACTTCCGATCGACCTCAATTGCCTTGCCTACCTATCTATCGGCGAGATTACGTCCTGTTTTGAGCTTGAAGAAGAGTAGAGTGGCACTTGAACGAACTATGACTAAAAAAATTCTACTACTCAATATTCAAAACTCATTTCAACGGCATGACTGAATAAAGGACGACGATGACCACAGCATGGGAGGATTTAATTAAGTTTATAGGCGGCTGTTGGAGGATGGATAATTATACAAAAAGCGGTATTTCTCTCTTGGTATGTAGTATTCATTCATTTTTACGAGATTGAAGCTACTGCCTCTCACAGCTAAACTGCGGTCCTGTATATTCGCTATAGATTGGTCCTAACTTGGTAGCACGAAGTATTTCAAGTAGTGTGAGATGGGTATCACCATCACAAACTATTCTTAGAAAACACCACAAAATCAAATGCATTGGAGCTAGTGGAGTATTGATAGGATAAGCTGTACCAATGTGGTGGGGTTTTGAAAGGAACTAGACGGCTGCTTAATTACACTCGGGAGTGCAATAAATTTTTTCTATGTAAATAAGGTTCTAGCATGCCATTTTGGATGACCACCCTATTCCAGTATTATTATTTAGCTGAACAATCAATAGTAACTCCTCGTCGGTTCCTTTTTTTTTTTTTGAGGGGGTCTATGACAACGAATCGGGTTTAAAGTGAACTACGATTGTTATCCTAAATATAATAGTATAATAGCTCATGGAGTACAAGATAACTCAAATGCTTGCTATTGATAGCATACGTGTATATTTTGAAGAGAAATGTTACACAATGATGTACTCCTACGTACTAGCATTTTTCCATTGAAAACGAACTACATTACTGTACTATTGCTGTTCAAAATTCAGCACTTGGCAATTAAAGCAACTGTCGATATAGGAAGCAATCCCTTTCAACGTGACAAGTGACAAATAAACGCCATCACATAGATAGCAACGGGCTACAAGGATGAGGAGGGGCAACCAATAAAATCGCGGCGGACGTGTGGTCTCCATCTGTCAATCGCTTGATAAGAGGTTCAAGCAGCCATTGTATGCCGCGGAAGTGCGGAACGGAATATATCTTTGAAAAATTCAACCTCAGAGGTCTCTTATGTCCTGCTCGTGGTGCACAAGCCTCGGCACCACATGATTTGTATTTTTATAATACCTGTACAGCCGTAGCGCTTCCTTGTATATAAGTTACGTACCGTACATCTGAAGAATACAGACATTGGAGCATTAAGAAAAACGGAAGGTGACGTGCACATCACATTAAGAATTTCTCGTATCGCCTCATGTTCCAAATACTAGTACTACTCCTACATTGTTATATACTCACTCACGCAGCACCAAAAGGTTAGACAAAGGACAGCATCTCGATCACGATCACTCATACTAGCTTTGAAAAGGTTCAGTATTTTTTTTACGGCCGAGACGGCCAGAGGCTTCCATGTGTCCCTCTTTGAGCTGTGACGGGCTTCTCTCCCTCCTTTAATTAGTGTTTTTTCTTCTGGAGCATTGTGATTTTCTTTTACTTTTCCTAGGCCAAGCGCATATGCGAAGCTATCCTCCGAGTTTTTCTTTTGTGTTTTGTTTGTCTCACGAGGAGGCCAGATCGACACGATTCGGCGGTCCCCCCGCTCCGACCGCAATCCGGCACGGCCCCGGCTCCTTCACGGAACCGATTCTCTGATACTACTGCCCAGCACGTCACCTCCACTGACGTGTGGGCTCCACATTCACATGGGTTCTGATGTCAGTGAGGGTAATGGGTAATGTCATTATCCCCGCGCCTGCTTCACGGCTGCCGAGCGCTTTTGTTCCTGGCGCGCCGCGTCGCCGTCACGTCCTTTTCACGCTCTTGTTTGGCATGCAGGTACCCAAGTTTTTTCACCTCAGTTTTCGTCGTAAAACAAAAAAATACACATCATCTTGCGTTGCGATACCGAGACCAGTCATGCAGCAGGCCTTCGCTGCCGCGGCTCCGGATCTCGCCGTGAGAACTGACGCGATGCCGAGACCCGGCGTGCGTGCGGCCGCGGTCAGACAGCTTACCACCGACGACGGCAATGGCGTAAATGAGGGGCCGCTAAAGTGCAGTGACCACGCGGGGGCAACGGGTTATCATCAACGCCTTTGCGCTTGGGGGCCAGGAGCGCACAGAGAGAGACACGCCATTAAGGAACCAAGTGGGCAACCTGTGAAATGCCAAGAATGAAGGCCTCAGGCGATGGTGGGGGAAGAAGAAGAACAGGGTTCCTCCCTCACCTTCACTCCTCCTCCGTGTGGGGGCAGCCATGATTGAATTGAAAAATGCTGCTGCGGAAGCGGAACAGTATATTCGTACACGGGTGTGGCGGCGAGTGCGGTTGGTGGGCACGAGCGCAACAAATCTACCAGAAGGGGGTTCCGTGGCCAATGGGGGTGTGTGATTGCCAAGGATTAGTTTAACTCTCTCTAGAGCGGGGAGTACCTCTTCTCTTGTGATGATACTACGACACTCATGGGCAGTGATGTAGCGAAGCTGATCTCGAGATGCGCATTGCGCAATTGACGGACACGCTAGAATGTACTAGTACTAGTATAGCTGTGGCTGTTATCAATCGTTTTGTGTGGAAACTATCTCGTTCAAGACCGGAAAAAGTTTGTTCCAGTTCGTAACTATGCAGGGAAAGAAAATGCGTTTTATAATCCTTGCATTTGAGTTGTGGTTGGCCCGCTTTTAAATAAATAAAAAAACGGTTGTGATCAGAAGAGGTTAGGCTCTCTGCTCCTATCCAACCATGATGCCATACCACGCCTCCCTTTCTTCTCTCCGCCTTCGATCGCTTTTCACTTATCTAAAGCTCGCTCGCTCGCAATCACCCGTCTTCTCCCGTCCATCCAACTGAGAGTTTTAATATGAGTGCTGTGCCAACTACTACCTGCACAATACAGTATGGCACACAATAATTAGTATTTTTCCCCTTCTGGTAGCTGCATTCTCCAGCACTGTAGTAGTGTATTTGCAGATTAAAGCGTGACGAAAAAGGCTTGAGTGATGTACAGGCTACTTACTACCGTCTCTGTCTAATCTCCCACTGATCATTTAATCACTGATTTGGTGAGCTGGTGTGGCACTAGTGCTGTGCGGATTAGGGTGTAACCGTAAACTAGACGAACACTTGTGCCCAAAAAAAAAGTACTAAACTAGACGAACAGTGCCGGTACCAGAGCCACACATTACTTACCGAGGACTTACTGAAAGCCTTTTATACAACATGACGATGGTATTTACGTGGAAACGAACTGTGCGGAGCACTAAATATGGACGGGAGCGAATGGACAGGGTGACTTTTTTTAATATGCGACCATATCAGAGTACTACTATTATCGAGTAGGAAGCGGATATGCAAAAGATGGGACTGATGATGATTCCCTGTGTCACCATCGAATTAAGATCATGGTCTCATGGAACAAAATTTCAGTTGGGACCGACGTTTCTACACGGGTACCGCTATTGATGGCGTGAATGGCACAAGCCACCTTCCATTGCAACACGTCGGTTTCCAATTTCCATAGCGAATTTTAGGACGTCGCCGCGGCCCGTGGTGAGCTAGGCGCCTAGGCAGCACAGCATACAGCCATGGCTCCAGGGTGCCCCATCAATCAATGGTAAGTGGCGTTGGCACCGGCAAAGTTTGCTTTGGCGAATCCGTTCATCATGTTTCATGTGAAAGCGGCCCTCCCGTCAATCCTGGCTTGACACGACACAACACACAACCGTTGCTTCCTCCCCCCTCGATCGGGTGCCTTTTGAATTGGCCCTGGCGAACGTCACTTGGCGGTGTCTGTCTCGTGAAGTTGTGAGCGAGGAGGAAAAAGAGGCAGCACCAGGCCACGTTACCCCTGGCTTCTCTTTACAGTTACACCCGATTTGTAAGTGATCGAGGAGCTTCAGTTTCAAAGGAGCTTTTTGAAATCTTGAAAAAAGAAAAAACATTACAAATGTGGCTGGCTGTTCCAAGAAACGGGTTCACGCTTTCTCCCCGGAGCTCAAGCAATGTACACTAGCACACCATGGTTTTCCTAATTTGTAGTACTATTAGGAAGAGCAGAGGAAGAGATCAGGTGGGAGTTCAAACAAAAGGAGGACAATGAGGGAGTATTATATTAGTACGAGGACGCGCACCGCGAACGCCGAGGCCTCGTGAGTCTGTCGCGCGGCGCCGCATCCAAACCGGCGCGTTCCTCGCAACGGCTACGTTACGTCGTCGTCTCTGTCTCGTGCGCGTGCGCCGGCTGACGCGCAAACGAAACGACGACGACGACGACGACCAACATCTCTCTCTCTCTCCGCCCACTACGTCGGTCAGGTCGACGGACGCGCAGCAGGTGGCGTGATCGGCGACCGGATCACCGTCGTCGTTCAAAAAAGACAAACCGCAGCAGTGATTAGCGTCGCTACAGTGCTAGCTTTCCATTTCGGTGTCACGTCGCTGTCCCGGTGAGCAGCCTCGAGTGCAGGGACGTGAATTGAATGCAGACCCAACAGGTGGCCGCGACCGGAGGAGCGCTCACGCCGAGCCAGCCAGCCAGCCACACGGAATTCACCAGCCCAATAAAGAGACGGTATCTGGAGTCTGGACTGCTGCTACGGCGAGTCCCCGCATTTTTTTTTCTTTTTTTCTTTTTCCTTTTCCCTGCAAGACGATAAGTAATGATTTGTCATCATCAAGGGTTGAAAAAAATCGTTCAAAACCACTCAATTTTCGTATTTTTCGATCAAACCGCTCCGGTTACGTTTCTACGGTTTAGCGGTTTTTAAGATTCAAATTTGATGAAAATTGAAAATTTTGAAAAAATTTGTATAAAAAGTATGATAAAAATAAGGAATTATGATGGAGAAAGAAGTTGAAAAACCTTTGTCTAAATGGATCAAATAAATCAAATAGGATGAAAAGGGAAGAATAAATAAAAACAAATTATGTGCTCTAACTCCACCTCTCTAATCTTATTTATCTGTAAAAGTATATGGTCTACATGTTATGCAATATTATATTTATCTATTAAAAAAGATAGTAAAATAAATTTTTCATTAATTTCATCTAATTTACATGTCCTATGTCGAAAATCATGATTTTCAGTCCAACCAAATGGTTTACTGTACAAATCGAAAGTCGCAGTTTTCAATTCAAATTAAGTTCATACTATGTGAATTATGTGAACATCCATGGTTTGTATTTATATGCTTATCATTTACATGTTTACATGTTGTGTAGTATATTATATCAACTTTTATTAGGAAAGGTGATGCAAATTTTTTTATTAATTCCAACCAATTTACGTATCCAGTTCAAACCGTGATTTTCAATCTGACCGAACGGTTTACCATACAAACCGAACGGTTACCGCTCGAAAATCACGGTTTTTAGTTTAAATCATGTTTAAAATTTAAAATTTGAAATTTGAGCGGTTTTAAAAATGATTACCGTGGTTTTCGTAATTTTTATCAAATCGGCCCAAAACGGTATCCAAGATAGAGACGTTAAGCGAAACCTTGGTCATCGCTGTACGGACAGATGGGCGAACCGGAAACGCTGGACGAAGAAACCGAGCTCCGAGCTGGGTTGCAGAGACCGCGCGAAGGAACTGCAGCGTGGAATCGTGTCGATGGATAGGCTGGCTCTCCGACACGTCGCTGGGACGCCGCCGAGACTTTGCCATCGCCTCATTCATGGCGTTTTCTCGTCAAATTTATTAGGTCCACAAACATTACGACGAGTTTTCAGGGGTGGGGGCACTGCAAAGTGAGACCCACTTGGATTCGTGTACCGGCGACACCTTGCCTTTCTCCGTTCTGGCATTAGGGGTCGTGTGCGCGTATGATTACGATCGCCAATCACGTAACGCTGCAACGTCGGTGGAGCTGCTTACGCAGCCAGAGCCCCTAGTATTTGGCACTTTAACAACTGTGTCCATATTTTATTGACAGACTGAAATTGTTTCGTAACAGGGACATCATCGCCCTGAATTTTCAGTACAGTACTACTTAACACTTGACAAACTCAAATTAAAGAAGGACGGGCTGGCCACCGGAGTTAGCAGCAAGGGCAGGAGAAAGCGAAAAAGTCAGCCATTGGATCAGAATTCGGAAACAATATACCCAGATTTGGGATGTCATGTGAAATGTTATTTGTGGATATAATTGACACATAGCTGTACCATAGTACTACTACCATTGTGGAAGATTCCTAACAGGTGGTCACAACTAAGCAAAAGCACTGAAGCCTATTAGTTTGGCAAAGAGTTTGTTGCCCTTCCTATGATCTTCGAACATGGCTTCACACTGACGAACTTCCAACACACGTCAAGTCCATCTCAAACAGTCAATTGTTCGAACTGTATCAATTTTGAGACCCAGTTGAACTAAATTATATGTTTACTCTCCCAGTCCAAAATAGGGATTTTCAGGTTTGATCAAAATCAAATGTTCTTAACTTTAACTTTTAATAGAAAAACAACATTCCCCTATCCCAATTTATGTATGCTCCATGAAAAAAATGGGTTGCGCAAAAAGTAATGAAGGAGAGGTAGTGAAAAAGGAGAAATGTGGATTGAAAAGAGAAAACATCACATAAGTTAGGACGACTTTTACAATTCTATTTATTGTAGGACGGAGGGAGTGGTAATTAAAAAAAGCATTAAAAACTAATGCCATTGAATTCATTGTGAGCTTGATTAGCATAATATATATTTATTATTTTGAATAAACAACCTGATCTATTTTTTTTAGAAATTCAGTTTTCAGTAACTATTTTTAAACCAGTGTTTTTTTACTTTTAAACCAGTGTCTTTTTTTTGACGATTTTGAAACCAGTGTCTAAGAAACAGAAACGACGGTGTGGTACTATTTCCTAAACGTAGCGAGTAAAAAAATGTATAGTTGGGCCTGAGGCCGCCAAACCATTCCCACCGACTCCGCTAATCCACCCCCAAAGGACGATCAATTGACGGCAGGGTACACGGCGTGGACCGAACCGCAGAAGACGGAGCACGATTATCGTTAAGCTCGCTCGCTTTTCATATTTTTCATCTGCCATGCTATTGCTTCACTGCTCACCTCGCTCTCGCTTTCCCCTCTCATGTGTGGGGTGGGGTGGCAATAGATACTGCGTTGCTATATAAAATCCCCTGCTTCTTCTTCCCCCACCCCCCCTCACAGAGAGCTGTATAGAAGAGGCAAACCGGAGCCACTCAGCCGCCACCGCACCACCGACTGCGCCCGTCCGTTTCCGCCCGTTGCGCGCGCCATTGCCGCGGCCCTGTTCTACGCGCCAGCCTCCTCCGCGTCGCCTGCCTTCCCGCCCGCTTGCTGCCTTCCGGGTACGCGCTGCTGCCCTTGGCCCGTTCGATCTGCCTCTCTGGTGCCTTGTTGTGGGAGCCGCTCGATCTGTTCCCGGTTCTTCTTCAGGGTTGTTTCTCCGGGGGCCGTGTGCCGCCACCATTTGCTCGATTTGGTCGTATCGGCTCTTGGGCAGCGGATTTACTGTTTTTCGTTGCTATTCTGCTGATTTGTTTCCATGTTTACTTGGATGTTTCTAGATTTTGGTTTGGACCTTCACTTTTCCTTCATATTCAATATTTCTTCCTTTTTTTGGGCTACGCCATTCGATTTTTTTTTCTGTTCTTTTTTTTTTTTGAAAAAAATATGTTTCTGTTCTTACTAGTAGATTTACTCTTATTCGGCTGTTTAAAGTCTCTTTCTCTGTTCCTGTTTGGCATCTGGGCTTCAATCTGTTTGGTTTCAGTGGACTACAAACGCTCACAAATACCCTGCGTCTGGTGCCTCCATTTCAGATGAGGAGCAGCGCAACCGGGGTCGCGGAAGTGCGGTCATCCTGAGTTCTTCCTTCCGAGTGCAGTAATAACCAAACAAGATTCCGGAGATAAGGCGCATGGGTTCCTTGGAGGCCCGGTACCGGCCGGCCGGAGCACCGTAAGATCTCCCTTTCCCAAACCCGCCACGATCTAAAAGCAAATCACTCTCCCCCCTCCCCTCACTCTCCTGCTTATGTGTGTTGCTTTTGAGCTGGTTACGGTGTGGCTTGCAGCTTGTTTGCTAATCCAGGTTCAGATGCGCGCTTTGGCCTGCATGTGCGGTCATGTGATGCATGTTGGATTGACTTATACTCGTATCTAACCTGGTTTTGGTGCCTCTGGTAGCGAATAGGTCACCCTGTAACACGTCCCCGCAGGAGTGGCGTAGTACTGCCTCTGTACTGACCATGTACAAGATGCCGTTCGTTTGCTTGGTCTCCTTCCTCTCACCATGCTCCTCGTCCTCCTTAATAACTTCATTGATTTTGTTGGTGTGGTGGTTGGGTCTTTATGACATCCTCTGCTACCATCCATCCGTTTTTCCCATAATATTTGCCACTCGCAGCGCACCTAGAGATAGTGGAACAGCAAAAAAAACTTTGCCCCGTTCTCCCCCTGTTGAGCAAATTCCTGATATGTTTAGCTGTTGATAGTTCGCTGTCCTTGTGTTTTTGGCTCGTGAAATCTGTCTGTCCTCACCCATCCGCTTTCCCATATTTAGACGTACTAGCGGTAACAAATTTTGGTTCCAGCTGTTGTGCCGTAAAGTGCGGCTGAGCCGTCGGTGGCCATGTGCTCTCACTGTCGTTTTGACCCCAAAGACCGTTCCTTGTTGCTGCAGCGGTATTAAATCACCACGCATCAGTTTCATGTGCAGCCTGCTATGGGACACTGCGTTTGCCACGTTGAGCTGGTCCGCTATTCCGGTTTCTGCCGGTGGGCCGGTGCTGGGAGCGTTGAATTGACGCCCTTAGCGTGTAGAAAATGCTGGGTTTCGGTGTCTACCAACCCGTGATTCCGGCTATCTTGGTCGGGTTCAGTTTTCGTTAATTCTCTCTGATGTTTACAGTACAGGAGTGTACCTATTGCTAAAATTTCTTCTATGCAACTGCTGTTATTATTTTTAGACTAAACACATCTGGGATTAATCATCTTTGCAGCCTTTTCGTTGCGCGTTTGACGGTATTCAAACCGCTGGCGCTGAGCGTGCTTTAAGAGCATAGGGGTTAGGTACCTGGCATCTTCGTGCTTAATGATGCTCCCCTTTCCTAAAAGATGTGACTAATAAAGTATTTGCCTGGGGAATGTGGGAATGCACTAATTTTCTTTTGGTTCCTTTATAATTCTCGGTGGTGGGGGCAGGTTTTTCCCCCTTTAGCCTTTTTTACTTCCATAGCCAAATCACTTTGTTTGATCACTTTGCCGGCACTGCAAATTTTTCTTTTGCAGAAGATGTGGTTTGAAGACCTTAGTTTTAGTTTTACGATACAGTTTTGTCCCACATGACAGCGTATCTACTGCTCCAAGTAAAACTTATATATGGCCATTGCGGGTTCAAAGGAAAGCTACCTAAACACCATTGTGTGTCTAGAACTAACCTTTTGGGTTACAGTTGGGACCAGGTTATGTTTCTCTGATGGTCCCTAGGTAGTTCGTCATTTTGCGCTAGTTTTTTTTAATTACTAACATTACTTCAGGTCAAAATTAATAACATAAGCTTGCTATCATTTTATTTCTGAAACACTTTTCTGATTTTCTCATCCATTTCTCCTTTTCCTCCTGAGGCAGTTATATTTTCTTATGGTGTCCACCAATGGTTGTGGCACAAACAAGTGTGAATTGTTATAAATGGTCTCTTCCTGCAAATATATATGCAATGAAACATGCACTAATGATTCAGAAATGAATTACTAATTTCTATGCTAATACTGGAGATAAATGTATTTGCTAACAATGCTTTCTTAATGCCCATGCAGTGAGGACACAGCGAAGAGAAGGACGCAGAAAAGCAAAAGCTTCAAAGAGGTTGAAAAGTATGATGTTTTCGTATTGGAGAAGAGCTCCGGCTGCAAATTCCGGTCGTTGCAACTTTTGCTCTTTGCGATCATGTCTGCTGCATTTCTGACACTCCTATACACGCCATCTGTTTATGAACATCAATTGCAATCGAGCTCCCGGTGAGTATATGTCTGATGACAATACCCATTGATGCTGTTGATTTTCGATGATACCTTGCAATAGTAATTTTTTGCTATAGGCTTATCGTAGAGGTTCTGCTAATTTATGATATACATGTCTATTAACCATGTTCCATGGTTCAATGTTTGCTTATGCTGGTTAATATTGTCTGCAGGCTTGTCAATGGATGGATCTGGGATAAAAGAAGTTCTGATCCCCGATATGTGGCTTCATCCAGTGTTCAGTGGGAGGACGTATATAGGGCTGTCAAAAATGTTAATGTGGGTGAACAAAAGCTTAAAGTTGGACTCCTTAATTTTAACCGAACTGAATTTGGCTCTTGGACTCAAATGCTCCCAGAAAGTGAATTCTCAATCATAAGACTTCAGCATGCCAATGAAAGCATTACCTGGCAGACTTTGTATCCTGAATGGATAGATGAGGAGGAAGAAACTGAGATACCATCTTGTCCTTTACTTCCAGACCCTATTTTCCCCAGGGATACACATTTTGATGTTGTTGCTGTTAAGCTCCCGTGCACACGGGTGGCAGGTTGGTCAAGAGATGTTGCACGGCTGCATTTGCAGTTATCAGCAGCGAAAGTGGCTGTAGCCAGCAGGAGAGGCAATGGTGCTGTCCATGTGCTCTTTGTTAGTGATTGCTTCCCCATTCCAAATCTCTTCACTTGCAAGAACCTTGTCAAACGTGAAGGCAATGCTTGGCTGTACAGACCTGATTTGAAAGTACTAAAGGAGAAGCTTAGGCTTCCTGTCGGTTCCTGTGAGCTTGCTGTTCCCCTCAATGCTAAAGGTAAGTTTGCTTTTCATGCAGTCTTGAATCTCTTGCAATGTGAAAACACTCCTTATTTCCTAGTGCTTAAAATTGTTTCATCTAGAAATCCCAGTACGTATAATTTGAAGTTTGAAACCTTCTATAAATTGTGCTATAAGTCTAGTGGAAATTTTAAACCATATCAGTAGAATGATATACTGTTATATGAAATGTAATGATACTGTCTCTTTCATCAATTTCTATTGGAAAATGCCATAAGATGCACATGTTGACCTAGTTATTCCTGAACAATCAGATTATTTCCTTGTAGGTAACATTTATGCATTTCTTTTGCAGCACGACTTTTTACTGTTGACAGACACAGGGAAGCATATGCCACCATACTGCATTCAGCTAGTGAATATGTTTGTGGTGCAATCACCGCGGCTCAAAGCATTCGCCAAGCTGGCTCATCAAGGGACCTTGTAATTCTTGTTGATGACACCATAAGTGACCACCACCGCAAGGGACTGGAATCTGCTGGTTGGAAGGTCAGAATAATAGAGAGGATTCGGAATCCTAAAGCGGAGCGTGATGCCTACAACGAATGGAACTACAGCAAGTTCCGGCTATGGCAGCTTACAGATTATGACAAGGTGATCTTCATTGATGCTGATCTCCTGATCCTGAGGAATATTGACTTCCTATTTACAATGCCTGAAATCACTGCCACTGGCAACAATGCAACACTCTTCAACTCTGGTGTCATGGTCATTGAGCCCTCAAACTGCACGTTCCAGCTGTTGATGGAGCACATCAATGAGATAACCTCATACAATGGTGGTGACCAGGGGTATCTGAATGAGATCTTCACATGGTGGCATAGAATTCCAAAACACATGAATTTCTTGAAGCATTTCTGGGAGGGTGATGAAGAGGCAGTGAAGGCGAAGAAGACTCGGCTGTTTGGTGCTAACCCACCAATCCTCTATGTCCTTCATTACCTGGGCCGGAAACCGTGGCTATGCTTCCGGGACTATGACTGCAACTGGAACGTGGAAATACTACGTGAGTTCGCTAGTGATGTTGCGCACGCTCGGTGGTGGAAGGTGCACAACAAGATGCCAAAGAAACTCCAGAACTACTGCCTTTTGAGGTCGAGGCTGAAGGCTGGGTTGGAGTGGGAGCGTAGACAGGCTGAGAAAGCAAACTTCATCGACGGGCACTGGCGTCGGAACATAACCGACCCGCGGCTGAAGATTTGCTTCGAGAAGTTCTGCTTCTGGGAGAGCATGTTGTGGCACTGGGGCGAGAACAAGATGAACTCGACCAAGCAAAATGCGCTGCCGGCGACGCCTTCTGGTGGTGGCCACTCAAGCTCATGAGATTTGTAGATAGTTGGAGAGAGAGAGAGAGTAGTATACTGAATACAAAACTTTCTGAAGCTCCATACAACATACATAGCAACATCTTTGTAAAGGTAGAGCTCTGCTTAGGTCTTTCCCCCGCATTGACTATACCTTGTTCCCCGTCCGTCAACTGCCCCAGCGCCCTCCCGTGCTGCTTTTTGACGGCCAGCATTTTTTTTGGTTTCTGCCAATAATTATTCATCAGTATAGGTAATTTTTTCTTTCTTTCTTTCTTTTTCCTTCTGGTCAAAACTTGTCCGGTGGTCTGTTGTTGCTCCCATGGCCTGTTGCTCTGTGTCTATGGCCTATGTATGGCATGGGTGGATGTATGGTGGTTGAACAACCGTTTCGGTGATCAATCTGGAGTGATGCAACATGAGATTGCTGACCAGGCAAACACTTGATGATGATGATGATGATGATATTGGCATGAACGCTTATTATGTAACCTTCTCTGTTGTATTGGAGGATTGGATTTGGTCAACTACTGGTGCCAAAATGATGTTTGTGTGACTTTATGGTACAAGTTTGAAGCCATGTTCTGTGCTCATTGCGCGCTTCCATGGCTCAGAACGTGTGCCACCAAACCCTGCATCATGCGGAGGCTGTGGCTCACGGTATCGAAAGGAAGTTAAGAGCAAGCATGATTACCCCCAACCCAACCCAACCCAACCCAACCCAACCCCAACCCCAACGATTCGATGCTATAGGGTTCGGTGGGGGGCGGATCGATGCTTTGCGCGGCAGGACCGTTCGGAGGCGAGGAGGAAAGCATCATCACCCGCGTCCGTCGCCTGGTCCACGTTCAGTTTCTTGGAGACGCCGTCTTTTGCAGGTCACCAGCTGCGCTGGCGCTGCTCGCTCACCTTTTCCAACAGCTAACACACACCTAAAATGCACGGGGGAGCTAGGCTGTACAATCTCCTCGAGTTTCCTTGCGTCTCAAACTCGTCGGCATGGGTTCCGAGTAGAGTAGTTGGATCAGGTACTATTCAGGTTACTCAAGTTGCCGCAAGGAAGTCAATAGCAGCAGATGCGTGTAGTAGGATCCCAGATCCAGTACACCAGACCAGAACCACGGCATCCAATCCAACCACTCAGTAGTAGTACTACTCTGCTATACTCGTATCGTACTGCAAGTCTTCCCGTATCCCCCGCGCGTCGTGTTGTGACAGACGTCGTCACTACTACTAGTATTTTATGACATCCTACGAGCAAAGAAAGCATGGTGTACAGTCCGTAGTCCGTACTGCTATGCCGCGGTAGAATATGTTTTGGGAGAAATTTATTAAAGCCGTCGGCGGCCACGAGGAGAAGGGAGGGGACGCGGCAGTCGAACGCCATCGGGAGATCGATCTCCTCTTTTGTGGAGTACGCACGGCGGCATGTGCGACGCATGAACCGACCTCTCGCCTCGGTACTCTGTGGTGGCCTAGGCCATGCCAGAGGCCACCGCTCTGAGCCAATTGGCGGATGCCTGGACACGCGTCACCTGCGCCTTACATTTGTCGCCGTGCAGTGCAGCAAGGACTAGGAGTAGGAGAGAGTACTCCAGTTCGCTAGCTTTGGAGCTTTGACCGGGTGAAAGGAAGAAAGGAACACACAAGAAGTGGCCGTAGTACTACTGTGTGTGGCCGTGGCCTTGGGGGTGGGGCTAACGGGCAGCTGAATACGTACTGTGTGCAGCCGTCATGCCCTTGCAAACGCGGAGGGCATCATAGTCTTCTTCCCTCATCGGTTCACGTCGGCAGCTCCGCACCGCACGGGACGGGAAAGGGAGGGGCATATGCCGACGTCCGGCGTGCTGCTGGTGCCCCGCCAATCGAATCCAGTTGCGACAGAATTTCAGACTCGTAAAGCAGATGGGCTGCGAGGATAGATAGGGTCTGCGAATGCAGTCATGTGCACGCAGGTGGGCCGATCGATTACGGTGGTCCAGGTCGGCGGTAGTAGTAGCGGCCCATCATCTTCCTTACCTTGGGGGGCCGAATTAAATCCTACGGGCACCAAGTTGGATGTGGCGTCAGGGCTATCAGCCCATTGGAATAAAGCCATTTCTTGAGATTGTTTCGCTTCGGAGGCTCAGAACCTCTCCCACCTGGCCTTGGAGTAATGTTTTGGGCTGTATTTAGAAGGGTCATGATTCGAGCCCAACGTGAGAAAAATTTCCAATCGGCAGTGCCGTTGAATTTTAATGACTCACTCGACGGAAGCAGGACCAGGATCACCCAGATCCTCGCCTGAGTAATTTACAATCGGCAGTGCCGTTGTCCGCACAAATATCTCACGCGTCGTCAACGGCAGCGACGAGCCATGGCGCTCGAGCCTTTTTTGTTGGGTCGCTCGTTGGGCGGCGAGCACATACATACTGTATGCGGCGATGAGATGACGTATTGATGGAAAAGCACAGCACGCTGCAAAAGCATAGTGTGCATATGCCTGCAGCGTTCCAGCGATGGACCACCACGACACGAGTGGCGAGATCGCACGCCGAGTTTATCTGCCTGTCATTTTCCGCGATCTGCCGCTAGGCGTTATAGTTATACTTAGTAGTAGTAGTATTACACACTAGAGTTTAATTTGGGTATCCACTCGTGGCCCTGTATGAAGTTGGCGACGCTGTACACGTCGACGTGGTCCTTGGGCACCTGGCTGCTCCACTTCACCCTCTGTCCGGCTCCGGCGGCGCCCGGGCCGGCGCTGTCGAACTCGGCGTAGTAGAGCGTGTCGAGCGCGAAGTCCCCTTTCCACGGCATCCACCCCTGCGGCTGCACGACCTCCGCGAGCGTGCACCCGACGTACACGGTCCGCGAGTACTCCTTCCATGGCCGGCCCAGGAACACGCGGTGCACCTCGGGGCGCCGGCGGTACATGGCCACGTACTCGTCGCTGCCGTTGACGACGCAGCCGCGGAGCACGAACCCCGTGGGTTGGGCCGGGTCGGTGCGGCCCTGGGCCGTGACGGCGTCCGTCTCGCCCTTCTCCGGGCGCAGCTGCCGGGGCAGGACGATGAGCCGCGTGTCGTGGAGGACCGTAGCCGAGTTGCCGAAGACGAAGTCGACAGTGCCGGCGACGCGGCACCGGGTGTAGAACTGGCGCATGGAGTGAGCGTACAGCGTATCCTGGTGCCCCAGCAGCTCCACCGCGTCCAGCACCGTCCGGTCGCCCGTCGAGCGGAAGGCCACGGCCTGGTGCGCGTCGGGCCCGGCCGTGTTGGCGATCGTTAGGTCGCGCGCCATGAACCCGTCAGCGAGCACACCTGCAAGGTTCAGCGAACACCGTGACGTTCCAGTCTGGATTGATTCCTGTGAAGCATAGAAGAAATCCTGTTTCGTGACACGTGGTCATCTGGGCTGCACGACAACACCGTGGCTGGTCTGCTGGTTTGGCCTTTATAGGATCTACGACACGCGGTACGCCTTTTGGTTTGTAGGGCCGGCCGACCGGCCGAGGCACGGGAAAGTTCTGAGTGTTTATGAGCAGGCTCGTGACGCTACGCCGCATTGTCGCTTCCCGCATGAAGACATGCGCTTGCGGTTGTGCAGGCGCAGGCGTTAACTCAGCAGACACTCATAAAGCGTGCCTAAAAATGCCTTTTTATATTGTAACGGAGTAGTAAAAGAAGTACTAATACTATGTTACTACCGGATGCCAACCGCAACATGTACTAGTAAAAACTGAAAGGACACAGTGCGCCATGGCCAAAATGCTAGGATTAGTAGAGGTTTCTCAGGATGCGGCTTGCCGGCTTCCACTCACGGTCGGTCTAGGTCCTTTCCACTACAGAATAGAGTTACTATAGACTTGATAATGGAAACCTACTGTCATGCGCATTCTAGAGCGTACTGGTGGGAGGCAGAAACGGTTCGTGTACTCACCAAAGGCCTGGTACTCACGCGCTCACCTGCTCATGCATTGCGGATGCGTCCGGTCATCATGTGCCATGCCGAGGGCCGGGCGGGCACGGTGGCAGTGCACCAAAAGCCCACGGAAAGCGTTTTCGGTGCTTTCGGTGGAATCAAACGGCTGCCTTAATTACCGGCATTCATGTCACGTACGTACCTGTAGCACCGCGGAAGCAGTAGTACTATACTTTTGCTAACTCCGCCATACTTCTACGTACGTTGTACTTGTACGTACAAAATGGAGAAGGAGCAGGCGGAAACGGAAGGCGATAATATACTCACCTACGGTAGCCGTGTTGAAGGTGGACACGCCCGGCGTATCGGCGTTGAGGTCGCTGGTGATGACCGTCTTCCCCATCCCGTCGCCGACCAGGACCACGTTCGTCTTCTCCCACGGCACGCTCACCGTCTCCTTGTACACCCCTTCCTTCACGTGCACCACGAACGTCCCTTGGCCGAAATCCGGCGCCGCGGCCACCGCCTCCCGCACCGTCCTGTAGTCGCACCCGGCGCCGCCGCACACCGTCGCGTTCGCGCGGAGGCCCTTGGGCACGCCGAGCGCGTCCTCGTCGGCGTCGGCCTCCGCTGTCGCGGCGGCGGGGGGCCAGTACCCGTCGCGCTCGGTCTGCGGCGGGGCCCAGCGGGAGGTGTCGTCGCCGTAGCGCTGCCGCGCGGCGAGCATGGAGATGTAGTTGCTGTTGACGGTTATGGTGTCGTCGAGGTAGGCCATGGCGTCGGAGACGGTCCGGGAGAAGTTGACGTACTTGTACGCGGACCAGCAGTCGTAGAGGTGGAGCAGCGCGGTGGAGGCGGACAGAAGCGACGGCGACGGGGTCGGCGAGAGGCGGTGGGAGGAGAGCGCGAGGAACGTGAGGCAGTTGGTGGCCGCGTTGGACAGGTTCACGTTGGAGGACGCCGCGAGGACGGACTTCGCGGTGGAGACGGCGGGCGGCAGGCGCGCGCGGAGGGCGGAGAGCGTCGCGGCGAGGAGGTCGGAGGCGGAGGAGTCGGCGCCGGCGTCGGAGAGGGTGGAGACGCATGCGGGCTGGAAGCGGGTCGCCTTGCAGGCGCGGAGGACGGCGATTGGCGCCGCCTCGGAGGAAGCGGGTGGCGCCGCCGGCGTGGGGGAAGGGCTGTGGTGATGGTGGCGGGAGGAGAGGGAGACGGGGAGGTGGAAGAGGAGGACGAGGAGGAGGGGAACGAGACGAGCCGGAGGCGGCATTGCTGATGGCTGGATGGATGGAGTCGTGACTCGTGAGCCCACACCACTGGGAAGGAGGGGAATGTGGGAGTGGCCGATGTGCTTATATCGTGGTTTGCAGTGGAGAGTGGACACAGGAGGGAAGAAGAGTAGAGAAGGAATGGAAATGGAACCGAACGGAGGAAAGCATTCATGTATTACTGGACTGAATCCTATGAATTGATTTTACCGGATGCTATAAATTGATTTGGTTTTCCTTTCTTGGATGGCTACGTAAAAATTTGCATGTTCTAAAACTGACAGGACATACATCAATCACCTATGTACTCACTATCACAAAGACAATGAGCTTACGGTGAAATCTTACACCATGTCAAATTTTTTTGAAGATACTGTGGGTGCGGAACAGATCCTTGGATGTTAATTAAAACCTTATAGGCTAATGCGCTTTGGCTGCTGTTGCTGTAGTGCAGTTCTACCCCGTCGCATCACTTAACAAGACCTCTGGTTTTTTTCTTAACAAGACTGCGTCCTAGTTGGTATTTCCAGTCCAGTCTCGTACATGAAAACGCAATGCATACATTTGGTCGCAAGTTTTTGCAGTTTACAGATCAAAATTTCATGTTAAGGGTAACAAAAAAAAATTAATTGAAAATGCCTATAGCCAACTCATCGAAATAGGCTTACATTCATCCTTGGAATCGAAGGGATTTGTGCAACCGTGCACGGCACAGCGGATGTCACCTTCGGCTTGCAGTACCTGATTATACCTCCAGTCAGGCTCATTGACGGATTAATTTGGCATGATAGCTCAAGGATACGTACACAGATTACTGCTCTGCTCACCATGGCCATCAGCAACAGAGAAGTTTGTACCATCTGTCATGCGACATTGGATCTACTCACGGGACAATGGCGCAGCCGCAGTCACGGGAATCATAGCGGAATGGTCGTCGGGCCGAACTGAGGACAGTGGGCCGGTACCGATGCAACCGCGCATTGCCACAATTATTTTCCTTTCGGAAAAAGCAGCAACAAAAAGCAATTTGATAGAGGGTTTCCACATGTGTGACTATGGCGAATGCGTATTCTAGGAAAAGAAGTATGACAAATGCGTAAGAACTGAATATCCAAAAATTTCAAATGAATTGCGGTTACATACAGGTTGGCCGTCGTGGTGTTTTTTATACCTAAGAGCCACAACAAACTAATACAGAAATATATATCTCAAGGTCAAGGAGACGTGCATTCTTACGTGAATAATGGTGGGAAGAAAGATGAATACCCAAGTTGCCAGAAAATGATGCTGCTATCTATATCTATGAGACTTTTATAGAAAAAAAAAATCCAACAGGACAAAAATGTGTATACCATGTCAACAGTCAGCTAGTGAGCCCTCGCCAACCTGCAGAATCAGCGGAGAGAAAACATCAGAACTCCATTAATTATCTGTGAGGAATCCATCATCAACCAAATACTAAGACATGGTTACTTGGACAGCGATTTGAAGGTGTCTATATGGAACTCTGCAGTAAAACTGAATCTTATGGACAAGTTCTACATTCCTCGAATATACATTTTCTAGAACGATTATTCAAAATACAATGAATCACTAGAGCATAGGCTTTCTGAATTCACTCATGATATGCATGAAGGCTATCCAATACTGCAGCAACCTGTTCCTTTTTTTGTTGAGATTTTCAAGCTTAGGTCTAGAAATCAGTATCACATGACATTTTACAGGAATTGCACCATTGAAATATGCTTATTTGCACATCAAAAATTCAATGGTGCCCATTTTCGGATCACCTCAGAAGCAAAATTGTGGCTTGTGAGAGAAGATGATTTGTGTTGGCATGATAATTGATTGATTCAGAAACAAATACCAATAAAACATCACAAAAGATCTGTTCATAAATGATAAGCTTACCATTCGTCAAAAGGTGGGAAAATACAAGTTCGTTCCAAGCATCTGGAACTCCAGGAAGGCACCAATGGCTGCAATCAAGTATGGTATTAGGATGAGTCCAAATGCCAATGTGAGCATCACTTCTGAAAGCCCCCATCAAAGTCACATTTAGAACGGTGACAGGGACACTCAAATTCGCCACAACATCAGCAAGTATATCCCCAAATTCTCTCCTGTCATCTCCTTTGGCCTCAACTGTTGGTTGTTCTGTCACTTCGCATACCTTTTGATTTAAGCCACTGCAGTATGCATAATCTCAATGAGTGTATACTTTTTTCACAGAATGAAATGTGCACAATGCAAATGTACTTCCATATGTGCACAATGTAACACAACACACCTCCAATGAGACGGTTCATAAGTACGGAAGAAGACACGTGTTCGGCTTAAATTAATCCTCTCTTTTACCCATGACGCCCATGTTTCCAGTGCCATTTTGAAAGCAGCATTAATGGATGTTCCCAGTTTAAGCACGCCTCCGGACTCAAAATAGCAACCCCTGTTGCAAGGATCAAGCTTGAATATCTAAGATATAGGAAGTTGACATCAAGGCAATTGTAATGTGTTATACCATATGCCAAGAAAAAATAGGGGATAAAATTGTGACAAAATCCCCATCAAGAGGTAATCAGAATCTCTCAAAGCTAAGCAATCCAAGGACTTTACTAGTCTACTGTTATATGGTTGTATTAAATTCTAAAAAGAAGTCTTCATATCACAAGTGAAATGCATGGTATAGTTACATTGTGAATGTAAAAGCATGAAAACAATATAGCCACTGCTCTTATAAAACACCGAACACATTGACAAGCCAAAAGAACACACAAAAAAGAAATAATGCTGAGTGAAATAAGCATTAAGCTCAGTATCATCAGAATAATAGCGATCATGTAGAAGTCTTTTGTTGTTGTTCTCGTTGTTGGAGTACTAAGCAGCCAAGCAAGAGTTCAGGAAATGAGTATGATGTATGAACATCAACCAGAATGAATGAGATGACCGGAGGGACCTAACAAGCTTTTATGTTGCTAAGACTTCAAGAAACAGATAGAACTGATACAGCAGTGGGCGGTAGGCATAACATGGATTTATGATTGTCAGTTCCTCATTATTTCAGCTAATAATCCACCTCGTTAATGATTCATGCTAGGATAAATGCTAAATGGTGATGATATATATTGATATCATTAGGAAATACAAATGTACTGCCTATTTTATTCACATGGAAAAAAAGATATCAATGTTCATGGATTCTAATAAAGAAAGGTATGTAACTATTCAAAATCCAGTTATAACCTTTTCTATATAATAGGATAGTTAGCTGTGAAAATATCTAGCAACAAAGGGCATCATGAATTGAAGTAAGATTACTCACATGTCAAATAATTTGCTTGCAGTCCACCAATGCCCTGAATTGAAAATAAGCACATCGGCGTTAGCCCATTTGCTGCTCAAATCATCCAACTTATCGAGCTTGAGGATTTTATGGACCCTCCTGCGTCCGAGGTGCAGTGCGGGGATCTGCTGCACAAGGAACACAGACCGGTAGAACTCCACATTCAGGTCAAACGACTCAAACTTCACTCCCAAAAATCGGATCGTCTTTGAAATTTGGTTGCCGTTAACCTCATAAACCGTCTTGGGGTCCTCCACCCCGGTCATGAGCATGCAGATGAAGGACTCCCACTGCGTGCGGCTCATGGAGTCCCCCACGAACACGACCCTCTTCCCTCTCAGCCACTCGAGCACGTCCCGGGCACTGAACCGCGGCAGGTTGCATCCCCGCGGCTTCCACCGCCACTTGAGGTACTCAGTGTCCTTCCTCCCATTAGCCAGGCAATTGAACCCCCGCTCTGCAAACGGGCACTCGGAGCTGTTGTACAGAGGGTACCTCTGGTCGGGCACCCAGCTGCCGTCGAACACGTCGCAGGGCTCCAGGTCCTCGCCAGCGAACCCGGCGACCGCACGGGGCCGTCCCAGGTACGGGAGGAGGTAGAGGTACAGCGCGCAGCAGAGAACGAGAGCGATGCAGGCCAGGAAGAAGGCCAGGGCAATGCGCTCGAAGGACGGCCCCGGCGGCGCCGCCCACCAGTTGTGGTGCGCGGCCCGCGGCGTCGCGACCCGCGGGCTCCCGACGCCGCCCCTCGCTGCGAGCCGCGCCGATGTGGTCCGGTTGAAGCTTCCGCTCACCATCTGCCCGCCACCGCCGCAGCCGCCGCGGCGACCCGATCTCCCATTCCAGAAGATCTCTGTTGCTGAATCGGCTCCAACCCAATTCACTCCAAATCACAATCAAGTCCCCCAAACTGGGTAGTCCGGCGAAGATTGAGCAGCAAGGCTCCAATAGAAGCCGCGTTGAGATCAGGGAGCTACGACGAATCGGTCCTCGGATGTCAGAGTCGACGAAGTCCGACGCAGGACACAAGGGGAGATCGGGAACTCACCGGACTCCTTCCCCGGCGATCGCCTGGGTTGCCGCTCTAAACCCTGAGCTGCGACAAGGAAATATCTCTGGATCTAGCGGCGGTTCGAGGCGCCAATCGCGACCTGCGCGGGTCGTGGTTCGTTGAGGTTGAGCTGCTTCCCACGCGGCGCGAGGAGATCGAAGTCCGGAAGGGCGGAGAAGTGGTGAGGCGACTGACTCTCGCCGGCGGTGGGTTGTGGAATGTGGACTGGGTGAAAATTCTTGCTGCTGGTCCAAGGAAATCCCGTAGGTCCGAAGACACCGCAGTATGCAGGACCCACCGAGCAGCGACCCTGACCCGTGTGGCGTCCGATTGCTTTTTTTGACTTCCGCGATATGCATCAGGTGGGCGTCGTTTTTGACGGTAAGAGGAGCGGAGTTGGCGACGAGGAGGAGCGCCACCCGACGACGATTTTGTTGGACTGGAACCGGAACGACGGCGCGGCGTGTTGCTGCTGCATTGTTGCCGGCGAGCAACAACAGCAGCCAAACGTATAGCTGTCCAGTCGGGCCGGACTTTACAGGCCGGTATGAATAAAACTCTTCTTTTCATTTTGACATCGAGCGGTTATGGGCTTCAGGAGAAAATTAGCGAATTCATTCATAGTGTCACGGCGGGGTAGTACTGTATGCAATCCATGGACCATAATGGATTCGGAATCCACACGAGGCAGGCAGGGCGAACAGTGTAGGAGCCGAATCCGACTCTGCTGCTCAGGTGACTAAAGGGAAGGTGCAGAGCAGCATCCACGCCAGCGACGACCAGAAGCACAACAATAACAATAAGAAGAACAAGAAGAAGCAGAGCAAGGCGGTTGATGCTGCGCCCAACGCCGAGGTGACTGGAAAGACGATTCAGAAGAAGAAGGCGAAGAAGAAACAGCCTCGTAAGAAGCAGCAGCAGCGCAAGGTGGCGCCGAAGGAGAGCGAAGCCGCGGCGGACGCGTCAAGTGAGGACGAGGACGGTGATGAAGAAGCGGTGGGGGCGCCTGGTGCCAGGTCTTTCCGGGCAATGGTCCTCACAGCCGTGACGACGGTCCTCGTTCTCTTCTTGTTTCATGTCTCTGCGTCCGCTGCTCCAGGCGGGAGCTCCCGCCTGATTTGATCTCACCGTCCTTTTGGCTCGTAGGCCAAGTATTCGTTATTTTTCTTAATTATACCCTTCTATAAGTTGTAAGGTTTGAGTAATAGTATACGAGCAGTACAACATTCAAACCTTGGATTGCATCCTGTACGCCGTGACACCACGCCGCGACACGGGCACCCTCACCACGGGCACTCGACCTCTCCACGGTCTCGTTCTGCCAAGGACAAGAGGCTTGGTGGTGCTGGGAACGACTCAACAATACTCTATGCCACTTGGCACTAGCGCGCCCCATGTTTTAAAACCAGGGGCGGATCAGGGTGTTATACTAGTTTTTACCTTAATTAACCAGCCTCCGTAGTAATAAAGCCGAAAGATTAACATCGCGCGGCTGCATCACAGCGGCCGACACCACCATTTCAGGACTGTGGGGCGCTCGTATTTGCAGCTCCTCACCCGCCAAACCGGCAAACCCAGAACCCACGAACCCAGGTGTTCCCAGGTGCCGTGCCCCCAGTCATCCATCACCCACAGGATCGATTCTTGAGCCCCCGATTTCCATCAGAAACCACTGCACCCACAGTTTTTCCGCCCACCAGGTCACCAACAAGAGGCAGCAGCAACCACCATCCAGCTGCTCGCAACCCGTCTCTCCCAGACTATATACACGCGCCGGCGTTCGCCGTCCGACAAAGCAGTTCACTCTTTCGCTGCACTCCAGCGTCCCTCGCCGCCTGTCCACCCGTGCGCGGAGCACAGATTCAACAATGCAGGCACAGGGCATCGTCGTCCGTGCTCGCGGAGCCCCGGCCGCGACTGCTCCTGCCGCCGTGGGACGCCGGCAGTGCCGCGTCTCCACCGCGGCGGTAGCGGTGGCGGCGCGGCCCCGCGTGACGCACTCGATGCCGCCGGAGAAGGCGGAGGTGTTCCGGTCGCTGGAGGGCTGGGCGGCGCGGTCGCTGCTGCCGCTGCTCAAGCCCGTCGAGGACTGCTGGCAGCCGACGGAATTCCTGCCGGACTCGTCCTCCGAGATGTTCGAGCACGAGGTCCGCGAGCTGCGCGCGCGCGCCGCGGGGCTGCCCGACGAGTACTTCGTCGTGCTCCTCGGGGACATGGTCACCGAGGAGGCGCTGCCCACGTACCAGACCATGATCAACACGCTCGACGGCGTGCGCGACGAGACGGGCGCCAGCGCGTGCCCATGGGCGGTCTGGACGCGCGCGTGGACCGCCGAGGAGAACCGACACGGCGACGTCCTCGGCAAGTACATGTACCTCTCCGGTCGCGTCGACATGCGCATGGTCGAGAAGACCGTCCAGTACCTCATCGGTTCCGGCATGGTATATACTACTTGTACAATGAAATTGGACCGCTGCATTCTCAATTTCAGTCATCATGATGTCATTAATTGCTCATGAGATGGAGCTGTGAATTGTGTAGGACCCTGGAACGGAGAACAACCCGTATCTGGGCTTCGTCTACACGAGCTTCCAGGAGCGCGCGACGGCCGTATCGCACGGCAACACCGCGCGCCTCGCCAAGCTCCACGGCGACGACGTCCTGGCGCGCGCGTGCGGCACCATCGCCGCCGACGAGAAGCGGCACGAGACGGCGTACGGCCGCATCGTGGAGCAGCTGCTGCGGCTCGACCCGGACGGCGCCATGCTCGCCATCGCGGACATGATGCGCAAGCGGATCACCATGCCCGCGCACCTCATGCACGACGGGCGCGACATGGACCTGTTCAAGCGCTTCGCTGCCGTCGCGCAGCGGCTCGGCGTGTACACCGCCCGGGACTACGCGGACATTGTCGAGTTCCTCGTCAAGCGGTGGAAGCTGGAGACCCTTGACGGTGGGCTCTCCGGCGAGGGTCGCAGGGCCCGGGACTTCGTGTGCGGGCTCCCGAAGAGGATGCGACGCGCCTCAGAACGTGCTGAGGACAGGGCGAAGAAGGATGAGCAGAGGAAGGTCAAGTTCAGCTGGGTCTTTGATAGGGAAGTGACTGTATAGTCACTTGGCGTGGTTGCTGATTTCTGAATCTTCTTAGAATGTTGCTGCTTGTCAAGTCATTTCATATCATAATGTGCTTCATGTATTTGCAATGCAGTAACGATGCTTTTTGTGGTATTAAAAAGTTACAATGAATGTAACGTTCGAAAAACATCACCTGTTGCTGTTAGCCTTCGAATTGGGAATGATGGATAGAAGTCAATCGCGTCAGTAACCTTTTGGAAACAGACACATGAAAGTTCAATGATTCCAACCCACATACATCATCAGAGCACAACATAATAATTACGAATCAGAGTTTCATCAAATGCAACTGAAATTAGATCAGTAAAACAGGAAGCAAAATATAAGTAAACATACATACAGTAAAGCAGTTTAGCATTCTACTATCTACCGCCTGCACACGCTTCACATTCAGAAATATCAAGCTCAAGTGAACTGCATCCAGGAGTCTTCTCAATCCCATGGCGTTCCATTTTCCTCCTCACGTGCTCTGCCTGCTCCCACCTCTCAGAAGCAGCCATGATGTTTGAAAGCATGATGTACTCTGAATCATTAGACGATGGGTGACCAGAATGCAATTGGTGGATCTCCTCTGACACCCGTCTTGACATCTCTGCATCACCATGAACTCTGCAGGCCCCAAGCAGAGCTCCCCAGACCACCTCGTTGGGTTCTTCAGGCATGTTCTTGACAATCTCGTAGGCTTCCATCAATTTCCCAGCCCGACCTAGGAGATCAACCACGGATCCGTAATGCTCTACTCCAGCCTCAACTCCGTACACATGAAAGTTATGGAAGATTCTTAGGCCTTCTTCCACAAACCCTCCGTGCGTGCAAGCTCCGAGGACGATCAGAAGTGTGATCGCATTAGGCTTCTGCTCTGAGCGCTCCATCTGGACGAACAGTCGAAGTGCTTCATCACTTCGGCCATGGCTAGCAAGTGCAGAGAGCATAGAGTTCCAGCATTCAGTATTCCTCCATCTCATGCTGTCAAAGATGTGCCGCGCATACTCAAGGTCACCACACTTTGCATACATGTCAACCAGACCGTTCATCACGAAGTGGTTCTTCCGGATATGGTTCCGGTTGATGAAGTCGTGTACCTTCTTCCCCTGCAGCAGCGACCCAAGCTGGGCGCAGGCCGATAGGACGCTCGCCATGGTGAACTCATCGGCCTTAGCCCTCTCCTCTAGCATCGAATGGAACGCCTCCAGCGCCTCTTCACAGCACCCGATTTGCGTGTATCCAGCAATCAGGGCGTTCCAATTCACCAAGTTTCGCACAGGGATCCTGTCGAACACCGCTCGCGCCTCATCCACGTCGCCAGCCTTGAAGTACCCGGCGATCATCGACGACCAAACGAAGGCGTTCCTCGCAGGCATCCTGTCGAACAACTCCCTTGCCGTCTCCATATCGCCAGCGGCCACGTAGCCGTGCACAAGCACCGTCCACGTGACGACGGTCCGCATTCCCGGCGGCGTCGCCTCGAACCACTTCCGCGCCTCCGCCACGTCGCCCTTCTCTGCAAACCCTCGGATCAGCGTCGCCCACGTGACAGGCGTCCAGGTGGGCATGCTGTCGAACAGCGCCAGCGCCATGCCCATGTCGCCCGCAGCAGCGTACCCTGCCAGCAGCGCGTTGAACGTGACGACGTTCCGCTCCGGCATTTCGTCGAACGCCCTGCGCGCGTCGACGAGGGCGCCGGTCTTGCAATACATCGACACCAGCGTGGTGCCGACGAGCAGGTCGCGGGCGAGGGCGGACTTGGCGGCCTCCGCATGGAGAGACCTTCCGAAGAATGATGGCTCGGTGAGCGAGGCGGCGGCCTTGAGGAGGACCGGGAGAAGGGACTGGTGGTGCGTTCGCCGGGGCAGGTAGCGGGTGTAGACGAGGGCGGCTTCTCGAAGGAAGGAATGGGAGGCGTACTCGCTAACGAGGTAGGCCCACTTGTCAGGGTCATGGAAACCGCTGATCAGGTAGACGGCGTGGAGCTGCCTCGCTCGGATTGCCATTCGAACAGCGGCGACCTCACAGCCCCAGTTTTTGCCGCGCTCATGGATGTTACTGTATATGGCATCCCAGACGAACTGAACTGATGTCATCTCCACGAGAGTTGGGACGAATCTATCAGTTTCTTTGGACTGCCACTGCAAATCAACAAAACATAGTAGATTTCTACAAACCGAATAGTACTTGTAAGAAATGTTCGCGAGTTATGCGTGTTTTATTTTGTTCTATAAGAGACGAAACAGAAGACCCATCAACCGAGTAGCAACTAACCTTTCATCAAAAGGGTGATAAATATGGGATAACATTAACCGTCACGGAGGCACGGTACAACCATATACGGAGTAGTAATAAGTAACAAGCTATGAGGTGCAAACCCCGTCTTTCGCGACGCATCAGCTAGTTGTAGTTGAACGGCTATTCCTATACAAAAGACTAATTTCTGTTTCCTAGACTATCCTTTACACCACCTGTATAAAACGACCAGAGGAGGATAAACAAAAGGGCAAAACGCACCCATATAGTGGGGACGACGGATTTTAAGCACTAACAGCAAGAGATGAGACCACTTCAGGTTCAGCAAGATCTGGGCTCTTTGGATCATTATCATCAGAAGAGGAACTGCCACTAGATCAGGAAGGTTTTGGAGCTTCAATTGCAAGAATTAGGGCATGTGTCTCGTTCCCGTCATCATAGCTACTACGGTGTGTCTTCGGAGCATCAAGTGCAGGGTATACAGGTGCAGGAATTCCATTGTTTGGTTCAGAAGGATGCGAACTTGATGAGGAACCCTCTGGAGCATACATATCATCACTATCCGAGTTCTCCATCACATCAGCATAGTTCACAACTCTCCTTTGCCTCTTACCACGGCCAAGATCCACCTTGGGGGTAGCAGGCTTAAGAACTTTCAGATCCTCAACCTTGGGGGAACCAGGCTCTTCATCATCAGCACCATGTGCAAAGCTCACAATGCTTCCAAGATAACCGTTATCATCTGTAGAGCACTTCTCATCAGCACTTGGGTCTAGCTTTAGCAGATTCTGGATAGCCTCATCATCATAGTGTATCGAAGTGGCACTGACTTTTTTCCTGTCAATTATTGTTTTGGCACCATGCAGTAGTATAGACTGCAACTCATCCGCATTTGGCTTCTTGGCTGAATTCATCAAAATATTTTCAACAGCTAGCTTCTGCTTAGATTTCTGAAGTATTTTTTCTTCAACAGAACACTTTGTAATAAGCTGGTAAACAACTACTGGCCTGGTCTGTCCAATCCGGTGGGCTCTGGATTGTGCTTGCAGGTCCATAAACGGATTGAAATCAGGATCTGAAAATGGGGTATCAGTAATTAGTCCACAAGCTCAAAGGACTATAGGTGACAAGTCTGCATAGATCACAAATCAAAAGCTACTCACCATATATAATTACTCTATCAGCACCAGGCTGCAAAGCCAATCAGCACTGTTAGATCAATAGTACAAACATGCATACAAATAAAACAAAATCAGAAATGTTAGAATGCATACAAGGTCAACACCAAGACCACCAGCACGAGTGGACATCAAGAAAATGAATATTTCACTTTCCGCTCTATTGTATTCTTTTATGCTTTCCTGCCTTGCTGAGAGTGGTGTCTGTCCATCAATACTGCCAAGCGCCACCACAGGCAGTGAGTGAAAAGAATTTAAATTAAGATTATTTTATTAGTTTTCAAACCGTTGAAGAGA
The DNA here is from genome assembly GCA_001182835.1 of Oropetium thomaeum. Classification (NCBI taxonomy): domain Eukaryota; kingdom Viridiplantae; phylum Streptophyta; class Magnoliopsida; order Poales; family Poaceae; genus Oropetium; species Oropetium thomaeum. The sequence goes on from LFJQ01000033.1 coordinate 1,353,552, forward strand.
TTTTTTTTTTGTTTGAATTAAACCGTTGAAGAGAAATGAAACTAACAAGAAGCGGATGTTCTAATATTATAAAATGTTAACCGTTTACAATAAAAATGCAGGACCAAAAAGAGAGATGGTTGACGAAAGAAGCATACCGTGCATATTTGTACTCCAAGTCATCAAGAAACTCCTCAAGAATATCAAGCATCATAGTCATCTGTGAGAAGATCAGAACACGATTTCCTCTTTCTTTTAATCTTGGAAGTAACTGCAGATCAGAAAATTTGAGCTATGCGTCACAGGTTAACAGTTTTGCATATGTAGTGGTCAAATAGAGATTGAATGCAATAGAAGGGACCTTATGTAGCAGTTGAAGCTTCCCTGATGCAGCAACAAGTGACTTAAGAATATCTCCTGCTTGCTGATTAGTCTCTTGTCCTGGAAATAGATACTGAAGCAAGGCAAAAAATATATAGTTTATTAAGCAGCAAGACAATTAAGTTACAAAGCAAACATCACACTTGATCAGAATGAATGTTATAGTAACTACATCATGCTTCTTCAAACTGCGAAGGGGCACCATATCTGACAAAACTTGCTTAAATTATGTCACAAATGTCATGCTTTCAATATGTACAAAGTGCAAAAGCATACAAAGATCAAGTAGTCTGGTGAATGATTTTTTTTTTATGGTCCAGCTAATGATTATCGTTGACTAAAATGGAAGGAAGAACCTACAGGGTGATTGCAGCATTTTCTCAGCTCCATAAGTATATTGTTTAGAGCAAGCTTCCTGCCTGCAGAAGTATGCACAAAAACAGTTAGCCTCAAAGTAAAATGTGTGGACATAAATATAAAACATAAAAAGGTCAAGAATAAAGATGTGTAAAAAGTTATTGAGAATATCACACATGCATGAGAGACATAGGATTCCATCTACTAGCAAAAAGAAAAAGAGTTATAATACGAATAAGAACCTTTAGCTAACCGCCTTTACAATGTTTTTTTTAGGAATGCACAGCAAGGGTAGCCCCTAGTGTTGTATTTACCTCCTTCCACTGTACATGCAGACAATGGTGCAATGTCATAGGATCCAGGACCAGTATGGTTTTTAAACTAACATCTGTCGTTTACTTTTATAAAGTCCTAAGTGTTTTTCTACATTGAAAGGGTGATATTTCTACCCAGATGGGGGGGGGGGGGGGGGGGGGGGGGAGGGGGGGGGGGTGTTGGGCAACAGGCATTACCAAGTGAAAACTGGAAACACAAATAAAATGAAAATAATAATAAAATAATTGGATAATTGAAAGGAGAAAATGTGGGCAAGACATACATACCGTTCTTAATAGCACCATTGAGCTTGGAATAATTCTTCTCTAAAATATCAATATAAAGTTCCCTCTGGATATCTGTTAGTGCACATGGAACTTCCACCCACTTTTTTGTTGGTATGGAATCTTTTAGAACTTCAGACTTCATTCGCCGCAGCATCCTATAAACAGAAAAAAGTAAAAACAAAGAACCACATCTAACCAATGGAACGAATAGCACCTCTTCACATAAGAGAGTCAAAACACCTGGGCTTTAAAATATCATGAATTTGTGCAATTTTATCATCCATAGTCAATTCATTCCCCGATTCAATTGGTGCAAATAGACCATCAGCTTTGGGATCAGAAAATTCAACTGGATCAATATAATGAAGCAATGAAAATAATTCCAACATGTTATTCTGCAACGGAGTTCCCTACACAATAGTGAGAAAAGAAAAATGAGGACAAGTGCCACCATTTTTAACATTAAAGGAAGGCAATTACGATGTGGTAGTGAACAAAATTGTAGGGTAGTACCAAAAAAATATTTGATTCCAGCTCATTTCCATAGTGTAAGTCATAAAGCATTGATCACAATATTATCGAAGGCAAGAAACTGAATCAACCATTTTAAATTGTACTGCCCATTGACTGGATCCAGGTCTAATAAATTGGACGTCTGTGACAACTCCAATGACTTTGGCATTGAGAGCTCATAAAATAATCATTTGGCGGCAGAATATATGATTAGTGACATTCTTGGTTAAAACAATTTACACAAGAAATAAATAGGTATTGTAGTTCAGAACTCAGATTGCAGAACTTCTATAAAGATCAAAATATCTTCAAGATCCAGATAAAATTATGGTCACCAAAAACTCTATACTCAAATAACTAATAATTTGCATTAGGAATTTTAAATGTGCATTAGGAAACAAAATATTTGGCAACAACAAAAAATTTGCATCCCAAATTAGATAGAATTAAGAACAGAGTGGGCAATACTTACTGTAAGTAGCAAGCGGAAATCAGATCTATATCGCTTTAGACAAGTTGCAAGGTTGCAGTCAAGTTTCTTTATTCTGTGAGCTTCATCAACTGAAAAGGATAAAGAGAAATTGCATAAGTATGATACAGCAATAAAGAAAATTCCTAAAGAGTCAAACCCAATCAAGGCTTCTCAGGATAACTTACTGACAATCGTAGACCAGTTAAACTTTTGTAAAACTGCTTTATCAATCTGGACAAACTCATAGCTTGTTACAAGTCCATCAAATAAAATCTTCCCTTCAGAAGAGTACATTTCATGAGCTTGAATGCACTTCCTAGATTCCTTGTCTCCTTGATAAACAATAATGTTAAGACTGCTTCCCCAGCGACTAAATTCCTAGTGCACAAATCAATCATACAAAATTACATCTTTCTTCAATCATACAATGAAGTAAATTTGACATTGTAACAAATGGATTTTCTTTTGTCGGCTACGACTGATCCAGTGGTATTTCACAGCGAATAATGTATACTGTATGCCTTTCCTGATAGCATACTGAGGATAACACGACAGAAGATATGAAACAGTCTAGGTACCTTTTCCCATTGCAATAGGATGCTCTTTGGAGCAAGAACCAGTGCAGGAAATGTTGTCATACTTCCCTTGATTATGTGATTGAGAAAGCAAACAACCTGCACTGTTTTGCCAAGACCCATTTCATCTGCCATGACAAAGGAAAGACAAGAATTAACATTATCATGATTTCATGGCATCATACAGTAATCCGAAGAAGAATACATCCCAGTTTTGTGGTCAGACTAAAATATGAATTTAGTGTGAATAAAAACATTATCTTTCATTCCCCTTTAGTACAACATAAACAAACTTCCAAAAAATAATGATATCATGCACTAATAAGAACAAACCCTTTAATACATAAACACTGAAACGTCTGGTGTGAATAGCACTATCCCTTGCAATTCCCTTTTATTTAGTTAACATAATTATCTCAAATTTCTTATAAGTCATGCACCGCAACCTTATGCATCAAGACTATAGTGAGTTTGCCAAACATGGAGAATTTTTAGAGATCAAACAGGAATAAGGATAATTCATAATAGAACAGGAAAACATACATGCAAGTCATACAATAAAGCTTTTCATCAACGTACCAGCAAGAATGACGTTCCTCTTAGTTTTGAAGTTATCAAATATCCATTGAAGACCTTGAAGCTGGTAACCATATAAAGCACCATTGTGGATCTCTTTTGGAATCACCTCATCTAGCCATACTGGGCTGACGCTACCAATTCTTTTAAATGTATTTTGATGTCTTCCAATAAGTTTGGAAACAGCAGCCTCCACACCTTGCGTAAAAGAGGGCTCCCATGTAGCCTCGCTATAATCAAGGCCTTTCCACTTCACAAGGAACTCATATTCCTCAAACTCTTTATTATTATACTCACAAATATCCAAGATGTCGCATGTAGGAGCAGGAATAGACTTCCTCCGGCAAGCAATGGCACGATCTACTTCAAACCACTCAGATTTCCGTTGATCCTCAGAATAAACATCTTTAAGCAAGCTGACATAATTAAATAGTAGAATCATTAGAAAGAGTATTTTGACATGGGTTAAATACATTTCCACAGCGATAAGAGAACGAAGTACGTACTAATGCCAGCCGACATACAGATTTTAGAAAAGATTGGAAATGCTTAAAATGGAGATCACAGGTCACAAGAGCTAAGAACACAAGAAATTCTAAGAGTAACTTGACAACACTACATAGCTAGCAACAATCATATAGAACATATCTTAAAGATCAGTAAGAGTATAAAAGGAAATTTCTGATTAATGAAAAAGATCACATAATCCAAAGAACATAAGCCGATTTCAAATATGATGAGTTTTACTTGACATCCATAATACTGAATCTACAAAGCATTAGAACATGCTCTGCTACAAATAAATGACAAAAAAGTTAGAAAATTATTGCTAGCACTAATTATTATTAATCCAAAATATAAAGGGACCCATTATTATTGATTGATTAACATAAAGCATGTGGAATGGCGACACCTAAATAGTTATATGATCAATAAATTTGTTGACTGTAGATGTTAGAAGAGTTCAAATTAATCCATGTACAAAAACTATGTAGATAATGCGCATCCATGGTTGTATTGAAAGGACTGCTTGAGTTGCAGCAACAAAACAATTAAGAAATACAAGGTTTTGGAAGATTTACAAAAACAAAACACAATGCAGAACTTACATGTTATTATTCAAATAACTCTTTACTCGTAAATGATCAAAAACTTTAAGCCATTCAATTGGAACCTGGAGGAAATATATGGCCATTACAATTCCAACAATCATAAAAAAAAAAAGGCTAAGGATGTGTTCTGTCATGCCATTATGGCCCAAGAGGTATTTGGATAGCTCTTACATTACATATGTATCTTTAAACACTTCCAATTTATGTGGGGACAAAATTGATGGAACAACGTTATTTGCACATATGCATCTTTTTACACATACACAGATAGCAGTAATGGAATCAAGGGGAATAGTGTTCAAACAACTTCCATTTTCTAAACAAAATATAGTAGTCATTACATGGAATAATAATCCATACCCAACAGTCATGATGATGAGAAAGTGAACGCCATTTTACAAGGAATTCATACTGGAAACTGCTTTCCTGAGAAGCTACCAATCTGTGACCCACTATTTTTTCTATCCTTTTCACTGTATGCTCTTTTTCCAAACTGGCCGAAGTAACTTGATTCATTTTGCACAAAGAACACATAGATGCCTGAGTAACATCTTGCAATGGTGGATTTTGACAGAAAGTGTAGGAGTTGCTAGAACAACTGGAATTCTGGCATTGAATAAGATCGGAGCGGGCTGTTCCACTCTGGAATAGAACAAATAATCCAAAAGAGTGACTAATGATTTCATATAAGAGCATGTGAAAATGAGACATGATAGGCTGACAAACCTTACACAACACACAGATCGGGCCAGCAGAAGTTCCTGTGCTTGACTTTACATAATTGTGCAATAATTCATTATCTGAAATAAGCAAAATTATTAGACAATATCATTACAAATATCAAGCTAACAGAGAAGTCAATAGAAGAACAAATGCATTGTGAAGATAGCAAAACTGCACAAACACAATTGAATCTTTTAAAAGGCTGCATTAACTATTTAGAGGTCACTCAAAGCATCATACATGCATAATCAAGAAAATTAATTCTTAAGTTTACTTCATAAAATGTCTATGAAATCAAGAAGTAGTTAATAAACTCGTGGCTCCTAAAAAATTGGAAATTATTACCGGACAAATAAGATCCAGATAGCACAGCAGAAGCTTCAAGGCAGCTCTCCTAAAAGTCAGGAACATTAACAAAGTTATCTATTGATAGAAACACAGATTGATAAATTAATCATTTATTTGATGACATACATCAGAAACGTGATTGGCCTTTTGTCTCTCTTTAAGTCGCTTTGACGTTCTACGTCGAATAACCTTCCTCTGATCTGTGAGAATTCAATGCAACATGAGTTACTACATTCAATTCATTTGTGAGTCACTCAACTCGGACTGGAATAAAAAGGAAAGGATAGCTGTATTCCTATGACTAATAAGGTCATAAAAGGCTGTTATCATTCACATCTGATCAAGTGATAGAAGAAATAAAAGCCACATATAAGAAAGTATACAAGTGAACTTAAAATATACAAATGTATACGTAACAATCCGTGCGAGGTTATACTTAGCCCTTTGTCTACACATTTGTACAAGTCTCACCAAAAGTTCGGGAAAAGAGTTTGCTAACTGCATAGTTCAATAAAAGGAGCGGATAAGACATATCCTTTTGAATTGCTAGCTTTTTTTCATAAAACGAGTATTTATTTATTTACTCAAACAGTTTCAACTTACAGTAAATAGTGTCGCTATAATCTTCGTCATCACTTGCAATAGTTTGAGTTCTTAATTTGTATTCAAAGCGCTTTGATTTTCGGCAGGGGGGCAGATTATCATCATCTACATAGTGTAGACTTATTAGAATTGTTTGAATATGATAAGCAAATAGAGGTATTTTTCATTTCGAGCTGCTCAGAGATGTATCTTTATCTGCACTCATCTCACCAATGGCATATTCAGATTTATTTGTCTGTCGTCTGAGGCACTTTGATCTCTGTGGAACCAACTTCTCCTCTACAAACAAAATACATGATAATGCAAACAGAGACATCATTCTTAAATACAAACAAAATACATGATACTGCTCATCTAGTCTTACCATCCTCAGAGCTACTGCGGCTGTTCTCAAATATGTCATCATCAGTATCCTCACCATCCAAATCTTGCTCCCTAGTTGGTTTGCCATGTAAACGATTGGATCTTCTGAGTGGAGCCATTTTTCGGCCACCTGATGTATAAGAGAAAGAGGATATATCTAACACTGTGAAAACCAAAATCAAAACAAAAAAAAACATTATAAAATACAAAGTTATGCAGATGAAGTTAAATTTGTCGCAGATAGTTCCTAGTGGTTCTCGTCCTAATCTCCATCCGAGCCTCCACCTTACCCTCAATCACATCGTTAGAGATGTTTTTTAATACATGGCGGTCATCCAAACACATATCGGCGGCTGAATTTTCAGATTCTACAAATGAGGAAACATCTCTTTTAAGTAACACCCAACCATCAAACCGCTTTGAGCAATCAACCAGAGATGTACTACGCAGAGCAATATCATGAATTTATAGTTTCAATCTCACCACTCACCTTCGTCTAGGGCATCGCGAGCACCTATTCCCGAATCATCCACCTCGCTTTTCAAGTCTTGGATCCTCAGCTTCGTTCGCGACTTATCATCTAAGAAAACATGTGTATAGCATTTGAAAATTCAAACCTAGACAGCATTTAGAATGTGAGGACATGATCAATAAAAAGCTTCACCGACGAGCCCCCAGAATCCCAAAACACCAGATGGAAAGGGGTGAAATGTGGGGATTTTTCTTTTCCGATCTGACCCGAAACCGATCACTGCTCATGACCGTACCCAAACCTCAACCACAACAAGGATCCAAAACGTGAAACTTGCTAACTCATCGTCAAGCCAACAAAAAATCCCCCAAAAATCGCCCGATTGATAAATCCATGTGTAAACAAAGAGAAATGCCAACACGCGCAAGCATACACTAAACACGTCCAGTTCACTCACCGTCTCCAGTATCGATCGCCGCAGTGTCCACGGCGGCGCGCTTGCGCCGCGTCCCGGCAGCCACAGTAGCGGCGCCCCGCCCTCGTCCTCGCCCCCGCCCACGCCCACGCCTCCCGCGGCGCCCCGATGACCGCACGGGAGGCATCGGGACCGGTGCCATGGAAGCCCAGCTGACCTTCGAATTCGAAGCGACGCCAACGAGGAGAGCCGCGTGAGCCGTGAGTGAGGGGAGTGGCGTCAAGGGTAAGAAACGTGGGAGGTGTGGGTTTATAGCGGCTCACGGCTTTGTGGTGGGGAGAGTGGGCGGGAGGTCCACGGTACGTGTTCTTGAAAATGGACACGGTGTTTCCCGCTGCACACCTGCTTGTGGCCCCGAAAGATGACCTTTCCTTGGTTCACTGTGAAATTGGTTCACGGAGGTGTACGTGGGCGGGAAGGCGAAAAGGTTTCGGAGGATTTGGGAGCGGATTGATAACTGGTGACGCAGGGCTGACTTGCTGAGAGTGCTGAACGAAAGATGTAAAAAGTCATCTCAGATGACCCTCATTTTTTGGGGTTTTTTTGTTTTTTGCAAAGCATTCATTTTTCTGAATGAAGCATTTTTAAGTTTGGTATAAATGATATGATTACATTTATTACAAAAAAAAACTATGGTGATATGCAACTCTTTACTTTTGAAATATTTATTTTCATAAATATTGTTAGCCAAAGTTTAAAATAACGATTTTGACTAAACTAAAAAGTACCTATATTTTTCTAGAGTTTTTCCTATGTGAATCGCAGGGTTTTCCCGGTCCCGAGTCACCTCGTCAGTCACCTGAGATTTTATCTCTTAGTCATATTTTATAGCAATTACGTAAGAAACATCATTTTTAGAAGATGGAATGATTTCTAATTGAAACTAAAAATTTTAGTGTTTTTCCTGAAACAATTGTTCATTGAAGATGGAACATTTTGTTATTCAGTAGGATATTTTTAATAAAAAAAGCTCTGAAAAGTGTGTCACGTAAAACACTAAATATTTTAACTTTAATTGCAATTTATTTCAACAGTACAAATGAAATGTTCCGCACATTGATATTGATTGTTTTAAAAATATTACTGAAAAACATACAAAATCTCAGAAGTCTTACAAGAGCGGATCTTTTTCTTTCATTTGTCCATGTTACTTGATGCGGATATCAAAATTTGGGTGCCACATACTATATTCATACATGTTCAAAAGTACTTATTCATACATACTGCTGCCACGCCATTTGTTCCTCGGTAAGAACCACCTGCCTCATCTTCAGATCCACCATCTGAACATACGTTGGTGGAGGAACGGCCATTGACGCCGCAAATGGATCCACCTTTGTTGCTGGTGCCCCTGCCCCAGGCGGCGGGGGCGGCGCCAGGCTGCTTGTGCTTCGGGCAGCAAACCCACGCGTAGCCTCCCTGTCGTCAAACAGATCTTCGAATGCCACCCACTTCGGCAGTGCTGGCTCTAACGACGACTCGCCGTCGAGCACTGTCAACGGCAGATTTTCCGAACGCTCATTACTACTTGACTGCGGTGACGAGGTGCCTTCGTTCAAGTTCAAGAGATCGGCCAGCTTGTCGTCGACCCCGGACACGGAGGGCGCTGACTCAGCGTGTGCGGTACCGCTCTTCTCATGCGCAGCAGCAGATTTCTGCTCGGGTTCTTTAACGACGACATCGTACTTTTCGACGCGGAAACGCGGCGCCGCCGCCGCCGACGATGAGCGCCTCCTCTGCAACTGCAACGCAGACGTTTGCCTGTCGCGGACGAACTCCTCCACGAGGTCGAGCTTTCTCCACGTGACGCGTTCGACGCTGGGAACGTCGAACGGGCGGCAGACGGCGCCCGAGGCCAAGCACCAGCCGTAGAAGTCGTCGAGCTCGTCGAGCGTCTTCGCGAGGCCGGCGAAGACGGAGCGCACGCGCACGCAGCAGGGGGTTTCCAGCCCAGCGAACCGGTCGACGAGCGCGATCATCACCCCCGTGAGCTCGCAGTACGTCGCCGCGCTCTCCTTCACCAGCCAGCGCAGCGCGGCCGTGACCACGCGGTTCGTCCGCGCCTTCCCCGCGGGCCGGCAATCGAGGAACCGGTCGAGGAGGTGCTGCAGCTGCTGCGCCCTCGCGATGAGGTCCCACGACACGAGGTCCCAGGCACCTCCGGTCTTCCCGGTGGTGTAGAAGCTGTCGCAGTCGACACGCCATTTCCTCGTTGGGCTGTTGGCCACGCGGCCTTGCATCCGGAGCTTGAGCCGGTCGTCGAGGTACCCGGCGTAGGCGCGCACGAACGTAGAAGTCCCGGGTGCTGCTGCCGGAGCGCACTCCGAACCGGGACATGTCCAGAAGGTGCCTGCCGCCGCGGCGCGTGGTGGCGAGGAAGACCTCCTGCTCGAAGGCGGGGTCGCCCTCCGCGAGCAGGCGGTGCACGAGCGCCAGCGCCCTGAGCGCGACAGGCCAGGCGCGCGTCCGAAAGAGCCGGCGCGACACGGATGCCACGCAGGCGGCCACCCGCACGCGGGAGTAGCGCGTAAGCGTCAGGATCTCCTGGACGTGGCTCTCGTCGTCGGCGGCGAGGACCTCGCCGTGCGCCGTGGCCCTCACGATCGCCACCTCGAGGTCCGCGGCCACCGCGTCGGTGCTGCCGGAGCGGACCAGCCCGATCGTCGTCTTGTCCTTCGCCGCGCCCAAAGCCTCTCGAAGCTTGCTTGGCGCCATAGATGCGCCCGCCGACGCCTCTTTTTGCAATGACAGGGAATCAGGATCTGTGTTAGCCGTGAAGTGGGAGGAGAGGAGAGATACGTAGGCGAGCGCGGGAAGTTGTGTGGGTGGTTGATTTCGGGTGCTTGTGTGGGCGGTTGTGCTTCTGTTGAAACCTGAATCTTTCTTAACAGAGGAAGCAGCGCATGGCGTTAGTTTTTGACGCGGAGTGCACTCGGTTACAGCTTACAGAAGAGCTTGATTGCCTACGGCTCAAGTTTTAGTTTTGCAGGCCTATAACGAACCGCGGTTGACAAACCTCTTTGTTAGGATTTACTGATATTTTGGAAATTCAAGAATTGTTAACTATTATTATCTTTTGAGGAAAAAAAAACGAAGTCCACGAGTGAAAAAGGGCTTAAATATAATGGGCCCTCAGATAATCCGAAGAGGAAGCCCAGAAAGCGCTCCATTTCCAGGTGAGGCATTTCGAAACACCCAGCTTCGCTCAAAAAAAGAAAAATCGAGACACCAAGCAAGGAAATGGAGATTTCTCATCTCATCTCAGCATCTATTAACGTCACATTTCGCTCAAAAGAAAATCTATTAACGTCACATCGGTTTAGCCTGTCAGACAGATTATTTTTTGAGTCAAACAACAAGCGTAAATCTTTCTGTAAGAAGAAAGAGAGAACGTTGTGGAACTTCTTATAATTGGAACAAAGAAAATATTTTCATGTTCTACATGTGCACCTAGTTTTTCTATTTCCACTAGCCTCCGGAGTAAGAAAAAAATGATGAAAAGACAATATATCGAGATGGACTAAATGACGATTTTATAATAATATAAAAACTAACTATATAAGTATGAAATATATGATAAGAAATGCCATCATTTTTTTAAAAAAAAAGAGTCTATTTTGGGTCCCTCAACGATTGCTTCACTCCAGTTCGTGTTCCTCCACCTGAAAACCTGATACAACGTGTCCTCCAACTTTTAAAACCGTTTTGTTTCTTTTTATCCCTCCGTGACATTTCGAGCTTGTCGGACGTGACATCTAGGACGCAGGGTGAAGTGGCCTCCGTCATTGTTGGATTTAGGTTTTCTTCGGAGCTTAGAGGCAAGAGAGATTGAGTAGCGGAAGTTTTTGTAATAATCGGAATTGAGTGTCCACTACAGTGCCCTGGGGGGCTATTTATAGCCCGAGACCATTACACCTTTATTAATCCTATTACAGTAATACCCTCCTCTTTCTACTTTTTCATAGGGCATTTGGTAATTTTATTCTCTCCGATACGGACACAGCTGTACCTTCGCGCTTTATACGTCACCGGCCTTATCCTTCCGTCGTTGGCTTCTCCTTTGGTACGGAAGGGTAACATAACCGAAGCATCCTTCGTACCGGAAGGATCCTTCGGGTCCGAAGGGTTTCTTGATAACTAGTCTTCGCGGGCTCGTCGCAGGTCTTTATGGGCTTTGCGCTATCTTCTGAAAAGGGGCCGTGGGTGGGCCTTGGCCCCCCAACGGTCATTAAGTCAGCACACGAATAAGAGAGGGCCGAGTGAGTTGTCTCTCACTTTTTTCTCCCTTCTCCACATAGGAAAAAAATGACATAGAGTCTCTTAAGCTAGCTGACTGAACCTCGTAATACTCCTTCCTCTCCATGAGTGCCGTCATCAGCGAGAGCGTTTATTTTGCTGCCGCACTGATCACTTGTCTCTCAGATTACTTATCAATCCCGCCGTGCTTCTTCTTCCGCACCACGCTTCAGGGTTCACCCGTCTCGGTTACTGACGGCACGGGGGAAAACGGCAAGCCAGCCAATCCACCGCGCGCAACGGCAATGCGCGAACCGCGACCCGGCGACAGGGCGACGGATGGGTCTCACCGCTCCACGACAAAGTCCCGAGACCTGCCTGCATCGGTGCACCCTGTGCAAGCAAGGATTGTCCAGGATTGGGGTCGTTGGGTCGTCGCAAGTTCCGACGTCGTCGGCGAGCAAGAGCGAGCACGCGCTGATGCTATTATCCGATCTCTGCCGGTGCCGGTTAGCTAGTGACGCACACGCGCGCGGCTCTATCCATTAGTATATGCAATGTAGGTGTGCGCACGCGTCGGTGTATGTGCTCTAGAAGGCCCTAATACTGCGTCGATCGGTCCAGGTCCAGTGACGTGGGGATCGATCGAGACTCAGATTCGCTACTGTTTAACCTAGAGTACTACTGTAGAAGGTAAGGGCGATGAGCAGAGAGGCCAAAAAATATCCCAAAGGGTTGGTTATCTAGTCCTGAAAGCTTTAATTTGCGTCGCATGTGGAGGTGGATAAGATGGGCGCGAATCATTTGGCGGATTGGCGATATGGCAGCGACGCGTGATCGATGCATATCCGCCGTCCACCACCCATCAGCCGTCTCTATATATGCAGTAGAGAGAGAACGACCATGGCGTCCTTGGTTTTGCTTCATATAGCCAAAAGCACAGCGCTCCATCAGAAATGATGGACGATGACACACCCCTCTCGGCGACGAGGACCACACGCGACGCGACGCATTGTTGCACGACGGTACGTGCGTGTTTATCAAGCATTTCTCCCGGATTCGCCGTGTACCACCGATCAACGATGCACACACGCGGTCCTTCCCGAAACTAATCGATCGGTCTGGTCCACAAACGACGAATACGATCCATCCTGCCGCCAATAATTTAGTCAGCGTCGTCGCGTGACGATTAACGTTCATCTGTTTTGGATAAACTTTGTTTTCGCCTTGGCCTGTTATATACTCTACATATGGCTAGCTATATATCTCGTGCATGATGGGAACACGTGTGGGGTGATGAAAAAGAAAAGAAAAAAAAAAGGATGCAGAACCATGTCCTTGTGCAAATGTTCTGTGGGCACGCACGGCACGCATATGGCATCGACGCATCGATGATGCACCAACAGGGCAGGAGGGAGGTAATTTGCACGAGGCGCAGACGGACGAGTGACAAACACACCGTTCCTGCATGGCCGCTCCTGTGCCGAACACAGCTACTACCCTGTTCCGTGCGCAGTGTTTGTTTTCTCAATCCCAAGCACAGGTCCCTCTGATCGAGAGACTCGATGAGAGCTCACGATCCGCAGTGATTTCTAAATCCGAAGACTGAGCCCGTCGTTGCAGAGCAAGAGCAGAGCATGCAACATCCACCCGGTCCAAGGTCCCATGGAATGGAACGCGCCCCGCATTGTTGTCTCGGACCAGGCAGCAGATGATATCGCAGGTATTGGTGTTGGTGGTGGATACGGTGGCGTGCGGGCTACAGCTTGTTGGAACGGACGGGAGGGTGCCGCGCGCTGCATCCGTGGCCGAGGCACCAACAAGAGATTGGAGTGGATGTTGGCGTGCGCACGCGCCCAGCACTGCCGGCAAACGGTACTAGCAGCGGATGCGGAGCGAGGGGAACCGGGAACGAGACGTTCGGGCGGAGCATGGCGGGGACGATTTCTGACCGCTTTACAGTACTGCCCCGGTGGTGATTGGCCACCTCGTCTTCTTCTCGCTCGCGCAGACCGCTTGCTTTGTCGGCTCCTCCTCCTCCTCCTCTCTCTCTCTCTCTCTCCTTCCATGGACTAATCAATCATGCAGCTGCAGCACGCACAGTGCACAGAAACTCTAGCGGTCATGGCCTCATGGGTATAGTTTCACTGTGCGTTACTGTTTTCCTCTGAGGCTGGCACGCTGCCTCTCCAGCTCTGCTGCATCTGCATGAAGGGGTCCACGTCACAACCACCGCCCGCCGGATTACCTGCCCCGGGCATGGGCGATGGGGCAAGAGGCATGCAGGGGATCGGAGTGGCCGGCGCGCGCCGCTCACACAACTTTTGCCGCTGCCGCCGCCGACCCAGGATTTGTCCGTGCTGCAGGAGTAGTGTACGCCTGCTCCTTCTGCTCGATCTTGACTCGAGTACTCGACCAAAGACTTCCGTTGCGTACTAAGACCAAGACTTCCCCCGCTCCTTGACTGCTGGACCCCATACGACGAACAAGCTTTTTCTAGAGCCAAGTCCGCATCGTCTTAATTCCGTAAAAAAAAAGGTATCGTCTTAATTTGCGATACGGCCAGCACGCACAACTTATAGTAATTGGGAACAAGTGGCTGTAAACACCGTCGCTGTAAAACTTCGTACTGATAAGAACGCGCACTGTTGTACTTATACTGATCAGCAGGCGGCACTCTACCAGTAAGCTCAACACCACACCGCCCCGCAACACCCCCTATATATATAATATATAGCTCCGCCGCTCATTTCTGGGCAGAGTGACATCGCATTGTGGAGCCTGGTCTGTGCTGGAGCCGGAAAAGACCCTTCCCTCCATCTCTTCCAGCTCGCTCCACTCTGTTTGGGATTCAGCCCAGTGAAAGGAGACAGGGGATGGAGCATATAGCGAGGTTCTTCTTTGGAGTTTCCGGTGAGTGATACTTTAAACTTCCGTGAGAGCTTCAACTCACTGGGCTTGCTTTAAAATCTCGTGCTCATGGCTATGGTTTTCAGGGAATGTCATCGCGCTCTTCCTCTTCCTGTCGCCTGTGTAAGTAGTAAATACTCGATGCATCCTCCTTTCGTTTTGTGTTGCTGCGGCCCTCTGCACAAAAAGGGAAATGATTCATACTACGAGATGAAATAAGCTACAGGGGGTAGTAAAGATGGGCCTCTGTCCTTGGATCTCTTCGATTTTTTTTTTTCTTTTGCTCCGTGCTCATCTTTAGTGCGTGCAAAGTAAAAACAAATCCGGTGACCTTTATGAAAATAATGAAACCTTTTCAAAAAGGGCGTGCGTACCGATCTTTGCCGTTTCTTGAAGGTAAAATTTGGTGTGTCACTCTAACTTTGGTTGCCTTTGTTGTTGCACACTGATTTTCTTTTCTTCTGATAATGGTTAGGTACGTACCATTAATTTTTTTTGGCTCTTTGGTAAAACAAAATAGAGGCAACATATAATAAAGTAGTAGTATAGACAATTTTAGGAGAAAAAGCCCCTATTACGGTGGATTGTATTACATCAAATAGTGAAGTAGGATTATTTATCATCTCATCTGTAGGATTGCTTGACATCCAGACACCATGTATTACAGTATATATAAACAACTCACGACACTCGGCGTAATCATCTAAAAGTCTGTTGTACGCAATATTAATTCATATTCTCACACTATGCCATTTGTTACTCAGTTTTGTGTGGCTCTTATTATCTTTTTATCTTCCTTAAAAGAAAATATTATTTCTCATCTTGTGCCCAAGCGCAAGCATGCTATACTTATTTCCTCCCTCCAGTCTCCACTTCTACCCGGTGAAAGATTTGTTCAATTTTACAGCGTCACCTTCTGGAGGATCATCCGGAAAAGATCGACGGAGGACTTCTCCGGCGTGCCCTACAACATGACGCTTCTCAACTGCCTACTCTCTGCCTGGTAACTAACCGCTCTCCAACACAAACTCCGCATGAGCAGAGTCCGTAAACTTATCTGTTTCTTCATCAGTAGTATTTACATTGCTTCCGAGTGCTGGAGGATCATATCTTTAGCTAGGCCTAGGCCCATCAGATCAGCAGCTATCATCAGGGCTAAATATTCGCTAGCGTGTATTTTCGTGACACGTAAACAAGTAAATTGAGCTGAATAAACGAAAAATGTAGTAACTTATTTTACATCCTGAAATGTTGCATGATACTATATGTCCGTTTCTTTTTACTCACTGCATGATAGTATATATACAGTACTTGATAGAACCAAGCATTGGCTCTATCCGTTTCTCTCTGTAGATAGAAAGCTACTATTGGGCCCACTTGCCAGCACTACGATAGCGACTGCTATGAGCGGGAAAAGTGTTTTGTAGCACAGTCCGTGGAGCCGGCCTGTCGTCGGCGTTTGACATGTGGGCCACAGGGTCTACGTTGTCCTGCTGCAGGCTCACGTTTTATAGCTCGAAAAAGGTGGTCGTGCATTTTCGGTTGCGATTTGGGCGTTCGGAGGCAAGAAAAGTTGCCGGGGTGGCGGGGTCTGATTCTCACGCATCCCTTTTTTTTTTTCCCTCAAAAAGGAGCGAGGCCCGTGAGAAAGCATGAGCATTTCGTTTCGTTTTCGTTAAAGCGTAGGCATCCATGAACGCACTCGTACGATTTGTGAAGCTAAAAAACGTTATTCCATCTCGTGCGTGCGAGAAATTGAAGTGATCTTCCTCAAAAAGAAAAGAGAAAGAAATTGAAGCGTTCTGAAAATTTTCTGATTAGCCGTGTCCTGAAATTAATTCCAGGTACGGGCTGCCGTTCATCTCCCCGAACAACATCCTGGTGACGACGATCAACGGGACCGGGTCGGTGATCGAGGCCATCTACGTGGTGATCTTCCTCATCTTCGCGGAGAGGCGGACGCGGCTGCGGATGCTGGGGCTCCTGGGCGTCGTCACTACCATCTTCACCGTGGTGGTGTTGGTCTCGCTGCTGGCCCTGCACGGCACCGCGCGCAAGGTCTTCTGCGGCCTCGCCGCAACCATCTTCTCCATCTGCATGTACGCCTCGCCGCTCTCCATCATGGTAAGCAACAACTAGTAGTAGTGGTTAGTGGCTCTGGTAGCTCTGCATATATACACGTACTGAACTGCATGCATACGGAAATTAATGAACAACCAATTGATAAAGATGTGCGTGTGCTGCGCGCGTGCGTGCAGAGGTTGGTGGTCAAGACGAAGAGCGTGGAGTTCATGCCGTTCCTGCTCTCGCTGTCCGTGTTCCTCTGCGGCACCTCCTGGTTCATCTACGGCCTGCTCGGACGCGACCCCTTCATCGCGGTACAGAATCTCTCCCTCTCTTTCTGCCTTTCGTCACTAGCAGCGTAGTGACCACGCTCGCTCCAGTCGGCGGGTGCCGGCCGCCCGTATGCACGAGCTGGCCTGTCCGATGGGTACTTGGGAACCACCGCACCGCTGTTGAACGTCTCCATCTGACTAGCTCAGTGGCTTCTGGCTTGTACTACCTCGGTACCTCCTCATCGCGTCCTGGTGGGTGCCCTTTCGGTGTCTGTCCCGCCCAACTAGGCGCACATGCCTGCCGCCGTTGATGATGCACGGGCTAGCTGCACTGTCTTTAGCACGGCAGTGTGGCTACCCACACAGGCGTGCACGTACAGTGCACGCTGTCGTCGCCGCGCGGGCACAAGTCACGACACACGCTCCCCCGCTGCTGGCGACGGGGATGGGGGCCTCCGCGTCCTGTGCATCTGCGCAGGAGTAGCGCCGCGGTGTGCACGTGACGACGACGACGCCGAGAGGAAATATCTTAGCCTCGTGTCTACTGCAGAACACAAAATCACTCGTGTGATCAGTCTAATTAAAGTTTGGAACTCGCATAATCAACCTGCAGATCCCGAACGGATGCGGGAGCTTTCTGGGCTTCGTGCAGCTGATCCTGTACGCCATTTACCGGAACCACAAGGGCGCCCCCGCCCCGGCCGGCAAGGGAGACGACGCCGCCGACGAGGTGGAGGACGCCAAGAAGGCGGCCGCCGCGGTGGAGCTGTCCGACGCCAAGACCAACAAGGTCGACGACAAGGTGGCGACGAGACAGGTGTAGGCTGCGCAACCATGGATGGCTGATGGGAAGTTGGTTCGCAGCGGCCTGAAGGAGGCACTACAATTAATTAATGGATTATTAGTTCTTGATTATTTTGGTTTTGCTTTCTCTTCCTTTGCCTTGTTTGCTCGCTCTGATCCCGATCTCTTCCCGGAGACCGCCGCTCTGAAATGTAAGGTTCTGGGAGAGATACGGCCGCTCTTTGCAAGTGTGAAGTTTTTTCTTGTCCCATTTAATTTCTCACTGTCTTTTTTATTCATTTGTTTTATGTATTCTCTGAAAAAATTTAAATGCAGAATATATACGCGATCATGCAATATGGGTACGCAGTTTAACCAAACCATAAAGACAATTTAGCAAATTTTAAAAATAAAAAAGAAAGAAAATGTAGCATATCATGGTTTGTACGAGTACGAGGAAAAATAAAAAGGAACAACGCAGCTTCTCGGGTTACTCTTGTAGGGCCCAAATGTGTAAGAGCAATGGGCTCAACAAACTCACTCTCAGAACCCAGTCCCCACATGCGGCCCGCCCAAACTGCATAGGCGGCAAAAATATCAGGTTTCGGATGCGTAGAAATTCCAACTCCGTTAACCCGATAGCCTATCTTCCGGAGGAAGGAGGCGGCTACCCACTTTCCGCGCGTATAAAAACCGGCGCAACCAACTTTCCATAGAGTGACCCTAGGAACCCGACACAGAACAGAGGAGGACTTAACAGTAAATTTTAAAAGTGTAAGGGAGGATGCCGATAGAGATGCCGCGGGGTCTCCCCTTCGCCGTCGATACATGGGGCCCTTCCTCCCGCCGCCGGCGCCACTGTTTCCTCACCCACGCGCACCGGGACCACCTCGTCGGCGCCGGGGCCAGCGTTGATGGAGGCGGAGGCATCATCTACGCCACCCGCCTCACCCTATCCCTTGCCCTTCGCCATTTTCCCCAGGTAACCCCCTTCCCCCTTTTTTTTTGCGACTAGCATTTTTCCCAGTCCGTTAAATTTGATTCTGCGGGGTGACTCTGCTAAACACTGAAAACTCCTGCGCCGTGGTGATACAGTTGGAGAGGTGGGAGTTCGTGGAGATGGAGGTGGGGAAGACGGTGTTGGTGGATGATCCCGCCGGCGCCTTTTCCGTTACCGCGTACGACGCCAATCACTGTCCTGGTAATATTTTTCGTTTTGAAGTGTTTCAGTTCTGTTGATCTGTTCTGCTCTGCCCATGTCATTGCAGTATGGTTCGTTTCTGACGCCGTGTAACACTTTTGCCTTGGTAATTAGGCCGAACGGTAAACCTACTGGATAATAAAAAGTGAATGGTGTGCAGTAGTATTCTTGCTCTGTGCAGGGACCATATGTCTATGATTCTGTTCGACCCCTGGACTGACATGTATTCCACGTGCTCTGATTAGTTTGGGAGGCTTAGGCTTGGCCTGGTTGTTGGTTTCAGGAGCACTCATGTTCTTGTTTGAGGGTAAATTTGGTAGCATACTGCACACAGGGGACTGTCGGCTTACTCCAGATTGTGTACAGAATTTGCCAGTAAAGTACATAGCGAAGAAAGGAAAAGAAAATGTTTGTCGACTTGACTTTGTGTTCCTAGATTGCACCTTTTCCAAATGTTTCCTCAAGCTACCAAGCAAGGAGTCAGCTATCCAGCAGGTTTTCCTCTCTACACTGATATTTTGAGATGTCCTTATAGGACGTCATGATTGAGAAACATTTCAGTGATTGTAGGTTATAGCTTGCATATGGAAGCACCCACACGCACCTTTTGTTTATCTTGCTTGCGATCTTCTCGGACATGAAGAGATCCTAATTGAGGTATCAAGGACATTCGGTTCAAAGATTTATGTCGATCGGAGATTGGATTGTTTTGGAGCGATATCACTCACAGCCCCTGAAATTATCTCTCATGATGCATCTTCTCGCTTTCAGGTTTGTATTCTGTCATCTTCCTTGTACCACAAATTTGCATTAGGTTTCAATTTTTAAGCCTGTAAGAAGCAATCACAATATTCAGTAGTAATGTTTCATTTCTATTTAAAGCAGTATCGATTAACATCAGACCATTAAACTTGAATTCAGTATCATAACATCTACTAGTTATTTTCAATACAGTACATTGAATACGAAATTTATCATTACCTGGTACTTGCACATTTCGGAAGTTTTTGGAATACTTTTTGTGATGCTTTAACACATGTCGTGGCTTCTTTTTTTTTTTTTTTTTGGATGCACAACTTTTTCCTTTACAGATGGTTGGATTCCACCAGCTATATGAGAATGCAAGTAAGAAGCTTGAAGAAGCAAGGGCAAGCCTCCAGCCAGAACCCTTATTCATTCGTCCGTCAACACAGTGGTATGCAAGCTATGCTCGAAACCAGGAGCCCTGCCTAACAGAAGCTGAGCAGGATGAGTTTGGGGTTTGGCATATTTGTTTCTCCATTCACTCTTCTCGTGATGAGTTGGAACAAGCACTGCAACTTCTCCAGCCTCAGTGGGTCATTTCAACTACACCCCCATGTTTTGCCATTGAGCTGACTTATGTAAGGAAACATTGTTTTAAAACCCGCTTAACAGCTGATGATCCATTGTGGAAGATATTCAAAGATCCTCCGGGAAAGTCGTTATCCTCCCCTTCTTCAGTGCTTGCTCCTGAAACTCACACAGATGAAGATCACTCAAATTTTTTTTATGACGATGAGCATTCATCACCTGCCAATGAAGAATGTACATATTTAAATGCCCTTGAACTGAATGTTGTATCATCCCCTCCGCCTGAAGAACCAGACATCACATTGTTTGGGAGAGCAAGGTTTGCGTCTCAAGTGATTGACATAATGAAAGAAGAATTAAGCAACCAGTACCTGGCCTTTGAAGAAGCCAGGGCATGTGCATCGACAGATATGGTTCTTGGTAGTACTGAAGAAGTTGAAACATATTCTGCAATGGATATGGTCATGAATAAAGTGTCATCCTGCCTACAGGAACATGCGGAAGCTGTAGAAGAGGTTCCATTTCAACACGAACCATCCCCAGCGCTATCAGAAGTATTTCAAATTCAGTCATTGCCTACTGTTGAAGGGGCTCCTACGGTTGAAGGCGATACAGTAGAAGCAGCTGATCAGCATGATAAGTCTGAAGCTGCAAGTGAGCCAAAGCCATTAAGTCCAGCTGAAGACTCGAGCCTTGCTGTGGTCAAAAGTGCTGAAAGAACCGATTGTCAAAAGGAGCCCTTGTTCATTAGTGGATCATCGAAATGTTTGAATGCAAGTTTGAAGAGGCTCTACAGGTCAATGAACATCCCTGTCCCTCGGCCTCTCCCATCTCTTGTCGAGCTTTTGGAATCCTCTAAACGGACCAAAATGCAACAAAGCACTAACTCTAGTCTGTTGAATTCACGACACAGCTTGCCATGGTTACATGATTGAGCTTTTACTGTATTTGTCACATTGTGATAACCAAAATTTCCAGAGTATACGAGTATAGATGAATTTTTTCTGCAGATAACACAGATATCAGATCTCCATAAGCTTGTACAGGGATTTGTATGATTTTCATATTGTTGTACAGAAAGTTTATGTAATTACATGTTGATTCTATTAGATGACTTGTGATTTCTTCTACTGCCATCCTGGTAAGGCTTTGAATCGTCTGAAAATATTTTGTTATGATCTGATACTCAGAATATCATCATATTCTGGCAAGGATTTTGTTAGTAGTTTCAGCATCCTTTGGTACATGTCAGTCCCAATATTTCTAGTTCACCAATACGTAATTTTAAACATGATAAGCGGAGTTGACATGTCATGATTGTATCTCAAAATACAAGTCACTCGCGTGACAATATGGCTTGCTACACTACAACAAAGCACCGGGGTGATCATAGACTCATTATTCCGACAAGCAGAAGCCTAAGATTAGGTAAGATCAGTCAACAGCCCAGCAGTTCAAATTTTTGTACAGTCTCTACACCAGAAGCTCCTAAAATACAGCAGTACTAATGCAGATCCATCAGTGAACTCTATTGCCATGCGGAGGACACGATGAGACTCTTCTCCCCCCATCCGAAGTGAAGCCCACCATGGTTCTCCTCAAACTTGTACCTATCACAGTATGACTTCAATAGCGATTTTATTCCACTGATGACATTGCTGTTAAACGGGCATGGCTTGAAGCCAGCCATCATCATTCTTGCTCTCCATTTTCCTGCAACCTCGTATCTGCATGAAAAAATTAGATGTTACATCTGTGAAATTGCAAGGCTATCTTTTCAGGAAAAAAAAAAGATAGGTGAGAATTTGCAGGATGCATGGCTAGAAAGCAGTGCTGGAGCATACCTCTCCACACGATCAGGACCTTCACATGCCAAGATGTTGACAATTTCTCGTGCAAGGCACTGCCTCTCCACATTCATCCTATCGGGACTTTCTCTTGGAAGTGTTGCATCCAGTGAATCGAAAAGTGCTGAGTAGTAATCATAGACTTCACGGAACCTGTTAATATTGGTAGTGGTATTGTAGGGGTTCAGCAAACCAAGCAAACATGAGACCACAATATAACGCCAATCAGATTATCATACAAAATGGATTTGGAGATCAATCACTA
Organism: Oropetium thomaeum; assembly: GCA_001182835.1. Taxonomy (NCBI): domain Eukaryota; kingdom Viridiplantae; phylum Streptophyta; class Magnoliopsida; order Poales; family Poaceae; genus Oropetium; species Oropetium thomaeum. The sequence goes on from LFJQ01000033.1 coordinate 1,376,013, forward strand.
ACCTTGTCAGGAACGGTGCAGTATTGGTATTGGCATCCTGCTCGACCAGAGTGACTAGCTTTGGTTGGAGGCCCTTTACCATACGAAGGAGCTGGTCTCTTTCATTCATGATAGAAACGCTCTCATCAGGAAGGTGGTGCAGCTGGAATGCAAAATTGACAACAAGTGCTTCTCCAGGACGACAATCAAGCATTGCAGGAGTAACATCCCCAATGTTAGCACCAACTGCCCTGAACTCAAAAGATACCCCACAGTCCTTTGCAAGCTGCTCGAGGCGTTGCCCGATGACCCTCAAACCTCCAATGGGCCTCTGCACCGTCTCAGGATCATCAACACCAGTTATCCTCAAATGGCGTGGCTTGTTTGCATTGTTTTTCAAAACTTGTATGAGTGTGATGTACTGGCTGCCCTGATTGATGTCGAAGTCGATTATGTGCACTATGTCTTCACCTTTGCAGGCTTCAAGAATAGCATAATTAGCAGCCATGAAACCCAAACGGAAGCATGGACAGATTTCAAAGAGGATTTGCATTGCTGAAAGCTGATACAACGTTGGAGGGTCCTTGCATGTTAATGCCTTGTAGATGCCTTTCCCTGAAGCTACTATTCTTGCGGCAAGGCCCTCCACTAGATAGGCTGCAATCCTCTCCGAAGGGTCCCCTTGAATGGAGACCATCTGCCGGAGTTCCGTTATGATTGTCTGTGCTTCATCAACATTGTATTCCGATAAAGCCATAGCACAATCAAAAAGCAACTGCTTTGGGGTCCGTGGTGCTCCATTATTGCTAACAGCACAACTGACGCTTGATTCTGAATCTTTTGGTGAATTTGGAATCAATACATTCTTCATTGGATCAGCCCATTCATCATTAATGCTACCGGTCCGGCAAATCTCAAACAAGATGTCATCACTATCGCCAAGTAAAGCATGTTCCAGCTCCTGAAGCTTTAATCTCATTTCATCTTCATCAATTTCTGCTTCGAGTCCAGAACTCTGACTACCTGATATAGATTGTGAGTTCTGCTGAGAGACATTGGAAAGCACTGGTGAGTCTTTCGCGGCATCAGAGCAAGAGTTGGACTGAGTATCTGCAGCAGTCGTAGATCGCCCATCAGCCGTTATATGGTATGGTGTTAGTGAGGCCTGCTGACTGCAAAGTGAGTTTTGAAATTCAGCAGATGGTGCACTAGTGAAACCCATGTTTCCATACTCAGCATTGTATGGTTCAGGGCCATAACAGAACAACTGTGTATCAGGGGCAAATCGTCGCGAACCAAAATTTGAACTGGGTGCAGAAAATTTATGGACGTAGAGATTATCCGTGTAAGCTGTTGATGGGTCCACTCGCCTAACAAAAGACATAACTTTTCTCAAGCACCTGAATTCGCTATGGTATTTAACTGTTTTCTGACAACTCCAAATCAATCTGGAGCTTCTTGTGGTTGAATAGGTTGTGAAAGCTTTTTGTTCCTGAAATGGGGAAACAGTATGACAACTAAACACGTGAAACATGACTTGCGGAATGAAATGTATAAAGTTACCAGGCAGCCAAGGTGGACGTTAAATTTTTTAGAACATGTGGCAGTCATCTATTGAAATGATGACTTTCGGGAAATACTAAGCAACTACCATGCAGCTTCTGGAACATGCTAAGCAAGCGTGTCTATAAGTTAATCAATGTTGGCCAAAAAGGGATTTGCGATATTGAGTAATTAAAGGAGAAAACAAAAGACCCACTTGTGATTACCAGGTCTTGGGGAAAATTGATAGATTAAGCAAGAGTAGGCAGCCACAAAATTGAACATGACGACCTGGATTGGTTTTGAGGCACAACAACTGTCATGAACTACTACACACCAGAAGTGCCAAGACAAAGGTGATGCATAATACAGCTTATACGCGCCAGAAATTGAAAAGGGCCACTTTAATTCCTAAAAACCATTAACAAGAAGCTGTTGTCGGAAAAAAAATCTGCTTCGTCTTCGATCAAACCTTCTAGAGAGCTATTGAAAAGTTTCAGCATGCTGAGTTCCTGACCCTGAAATTCTTGCTGCCCTCAATACCAATCAAATGGGAAAAAAAAATCCTAATTGATGCAAACAACACCAGCTAGATTAAGCTCCAAACGTCAAGCTTTTGCATATGCAGGGGGGTAACTAATCACACATATGTTTCCCCTTCTAGACCATCACCGTGTCATCCCAAATTCTGATTCTCTACGGACCCAGCCAAATTCATTTTCCCCAGTACTACTCAACAAGGTCAACCATCATAGTTTCATTTCGTGCAAAGAAAGAACTCATGTATTATTTCCCCGGGAGCATAAAAAATGATACAACCAGACAATACCTTTGATCAAATAAAAAAAAAGCGCTTGATTATTTGCATAGAAGTAAGTATGCTGAGAAAAAGCAAGAAGAGGGGCAACAAAGGAGACAAACAGCGAGGAGGCAAGAGAAACTCACGGTGAGATACAAACAGCAAGAAGTACAGGGAGCTAATCAACGTCGCACCGCGTGAACAGGATGGATCAGAGACCGCGAGGTGGGAACCCGGATGAGAGCTGCTGGGGAGCGGGGATGATGGGGAACGGGAGAAAATGGTAAGTTCGGCGGACTTGGGAGCAGGAAGCGGGGAAGAAAAGAGGGGGAGGATGGGTGGGTGGTTGGCTGGGTGGATAGGGAGCGGCGAGAGACGGGGTCCGATGTCATACGCGCGGTGGCCGCGGCCGCGGTCAGTACGACCGGCGGCTGTGCCGGGATCCTCTGCGTCGACCGCCGGACCGACTCCTCTGTTTGCTGTTGGGTGCGTCCGCCACGTCCTTACCTTCTCTCTTCCAAGACCAAGAGGTCTCTAGCAATCTTAAAAATTCATGTAAAAAGATCGTAGTGTCGCTTTTGACTCATTATTATGTTGTGTATTGTGTCTAATTTAAGGAAGGATCACACATGATTTCTCATGCTATTTCTTCTCATGCATGTTGTGTTTCCCTTTTACAGGATATTCAAAAATAAATTCACTTTTCTTACATTTCCCCTTTGTCTCTCACCACCTATTTGCATGGGATTCACATATAGGTTCACTTTTTCTTATATTTCCCCTTTGTCTGTCACCACCTAAATATTTGATTTTTCTTTTTACGAGGGTAAATATTTGATTTCCGGTGTGTCTTATTTTCAGTATTTTTTAAATTTATTTTTTATGATCTTCACGTGTAGGTTCATTTCGTATCATACATACAGATTTGGATTCATACATGATAATAAAAGAATATGATATGATGGCTAGTTTTACACTTCAACTCTTCTAGAATGTGGTCTTTCTTGACAATAGAGTCAAAGTTTATATATACATAAAACTATATAGCCATAACAACACATAAGAGACTTGATATAGTAGTTTCTGTACAATTATGTGTTTGAAACATCCCCCAACCAACGGATCAATGGGAAGACTTTACGTTTTTTTTTTAGAAAAATAAAAGGATTTAATACATCAGAACACACCATATTTGTCATTTGCATGGGATTTTGAATGTCAGGTCAACCAAAGGCCTCCACTCCAGTAGTCTTAGACTCTTAGTCAAACATACCTCTAATAGTTTTCTAAGATATATATATTTCTAAGATATATATATATATATATATAGTTTCTTTTTTTTCTATGATTATGTATAGCTAGTTTCGGTGATCTGTTGGACCTGGTCTTGTCCACCCCACCCACACAACGTTGAATATAGATGTTTGGGATCCCTATCCGTTTGCTGGCGCTGGGCAAGCGAGTTTCTCATTTGCGGCTCCATGTTCCACCGAACACCGCCCCCCCCCCCCCCCCCCCCCCCCCCAAAAAAAAAAAAAGAGAGAGAGAGAGAACACGTTAGCTACTCCTTTTATCCCAGCTTTGGAATTGAGATGATGGAACATGTTAACGACATGGGCCTCATATTAATTTACTAGAGCAAAGTAGTACGAGTAAGTTTTTCTGTTATATTAACCTGATAGCAACAATTTAATAAAACTAAAGAAAAGGAAGTATAGTTACTAATCTCCTGTCAGGCTGGCTGTCGCACTCCGAAGCGAAGCGACCATAGCCCAAGTGTGAACGGCGGTTTTCTCTGGGGATTCCGATCCGGGTAAACTCACAACACCAAAAGAAAAAAAAAAACATTGCTTTCCACATCTTCCCGTGTGCTCTCGCTCAAAACGTTGGGCGACACATATATAGTAAAATATGGCGCAGGACGCCCCGGCAAGAGATTAGGCACGCCGACGAGAGAATGTCGTTTCGGATGGGCTTCCCTTTTGACTCTCTCGTACACAATGCCGCCGTGTGTGACCCCTGCTACTAGCTACAGTATGAAGGACCGAAGGACTGGGATAGGGAGTAGTCAAGCGCATACGTCTGCATTAGTTAATGACGCCAATGATTTCGCCGACTCCCGTTCCTCTGCTCTGCTGGCTAACAAAATCTCCATAACAGCAGCTAGCGTGGAGTACGTAGTACAGTAGCACGCAACGAAGCGTATGCAAGCGCAACTTGTTCCTGAATGAATCAGAGCAGCAGAGCAGGAACATCAAACAACTGCCCGTGAACGCAGATTAGTACGTACAAGTTCCTGAGGAGGAGGATTCTGCGGAAGAATGAATCGTTTCATCCTCGCATACATGCATGCGCTCTCATCAACTCATCGTGGTCCTAGGCCCTACCTGTGGGCGAGCTCGCACGCGAATCGTATCCACGGTTTTGGAATTTTGGATGTGGGACGGGATCGGTCGGACGGAGGAGTCCTTTTTCCCGGGCGCTTTTCTGAGCTTTTGATGGAGATGGACGAGGACGACAAGCGGATAAGAAGAAGGGGAGAGAGAGAGAGAGAGAGAGAGAGAGAGAGAGAGAGAGAGAGAGAGAGATGGTTCCAAGGGCAACGGCGTGCCGTTTCATCAAGCGCACGCATGATGCGTACGTTGTTGAGAAACTTGCGCGTTTTATTGCTGCTAGCTTCGATCCTTTTCAGAGGCCGTGGTAATTTTGATGTCAACCGTTCGTCCGATCGATTGAGTCCAAAGAATTAAGGACCACCTAGCAAAACGGTGATGTATTCAGAATTTCAGATACACTACTACAGTATTAGTTGGTATTGGTACTACTACAGTACAGTATATCGGAGGTCACAAGTTGGTACCACCACGGAGTCCGCGCTCATCGTCGTCGATCGTTCCGAACGATCGCTAGTTACTGCATTGCTGCATACCATAGTAGTAAATAACAACAACAAAAAAAAAAAAAGTCGCACGGACCCTTTCTCAGCAAGTCCAGAAGAAAAATTAATACTGTGAGATCTCCGGCCGGTAGAATAGATTAATCTAATAGACTTTCTATGACACGATTCATCTTAACTTCGAGAGAGCTTGGCTTCTTCAACTATGTACTTGCGGTGGTAGTGGTAATAACCTTTTGGACTGCCGCACGCAGCTAGCTACCAAGAGAAGACCAACCTAACCTACCATAATAATGCTGTTGCCAAGCTGCAGACTGCTCGCATCGGAAGGAAAAATGTGTGGCCTAATCAAGCCGAGATTTGGCGAAGGTGACAACATCGTTGACCTTTTTTTTTCTCTCTCTTTGGACAGATCACTCTCTTCTACTAGAAGGAAAGAAAGAAACAGACGACGCTCAAGGATACTGAGATGGTGATTTGCAGGCCTACCTGGTTCAGCATCAATCATCTTAACCCGTCGGCTTAGCCCAACTTCCGAAAACGATTTCGCAACGCACGAGCGGGCCGAATGCGGGGCTCTTAGGCCCCTTACAAAGCTGAGCTGCTGCTGGAAGAGGAGGACGCACAGCCGCGACGCACTGATCTGAGCCCTGCCATGGCGGAGGTGAAACGGAGCTGAAGGGTGGAGGCCGCCACTGGCTGTGGGTCTGGCGTACAAGGGGCGCGCAGATCCGAAGGAGGAGGAGGAGCGAAACTCCATTCGCGACGGCGTGGTGGCCGACGACGGACGGTGGAGCAATCCACGAAAAACGGCGGCTATGGCTGGCGGAGACAGGGAAGAGGGATCGCTTTGCAATTAAGGGTATGTTTGGTACGGCTCCACTCTAAAACTCTAAGGAGGAGCAAACATTTTTTAGTCAAACACCCAAACTCTAAAAAAAGGTGGAACAGCCCAACTCCATGGAGTTGGTGGAGCTAAGTTCATTTCTCTAGAGTACCTCTTTTCCTGCTCCAAAAACTCTTAAAATAGACTTCCCCACGGAGTTGTGGGGTAATTACCCACCTTTGCCACCGATTACACAGAAAAAAAGGTTCGTTCTTTCTTCCCCCACCTCATTTCGTAAAGCGGCAGGGCACCGCGCCACCCTAGCGCTACCGCACCGCCGCCTGGCTCCTTGCGCGCCGCCTCCTCCCCCTGCACTCCGTCCCCCTGCGTCGGCCCCCTTGCGCCGGGCCCCCGCCGCTCCGGCCCCCCGCGCCGGCCCCCCGCTCCGGCCCCCGGCGCCAGCCCCCCGCTCCGGCCCCCTGCGCCAGACCCCCGCGCCGGCCCCCTACGCCAGTTTCTATGTGCGGCTCCGATCCGGCCCCCCTTCCCGTATCCGACGATTCCGATCCCGTCTTGCTCGCATCCCACGCCGGCGACCGAGGAGGTAGGGCGACGGCGACATCTCTTTCTTCATCCGCTCCGGCCACGGCTAGCCCCACGTCCTCGTGCCAGGTACAGCTTCTCTCTCCGTCTCGCTACCTACCTCTAAAATGTACGCAGACGCGCTCTGCTAGTTTGCTTAGTGCTTGTAAGCGTGAGCTAATTTGGCTCAAATCTCCGTTCATCGCCTCGTCAAGCAAAGAATGCTGAGACGGGTGAGCAGCCGGCGGGCCGGTGGCTCCGTCTCTGGTCAAACAAAGAATGTACTGTTTGTTTTGTTTGTTATGTTCATGTCGATACAATTACCCAGTGGGGAAGAACCTAATTATATGTGAGGACCGAGCTAATTATGTACTCTATCCTGGCTTTGGAGCATAGAAGAGAGTGTCAAGTGAATTTGGGGATTTCAGATAGATTCACCTAATCTATTTTCTCTAATTGGTATGCATAAATGAATGGCTTCTATTCTGCCACTTGCTTAATGCTGCTGCTGCTGTTGCTACCTATATTCAACCACAGTTTGCCAATAAACCAGAGCTCCCTGTATATCAGATGAAAAATAAGATATTTATGTTTCATTTGGTAAGTAATAGTTATATCAAGTGTGGTTGAAAGAGTGAAAGCAACAATAAAATATGCAGAAAAAATGCATTACTGCATTTTTTTATCTTCTGAAAAGACTAATACCATTTCATCTGCTGAACAACTAGCATCGTCTACAGGCTAGTGTCTGATCATGGCATTATCCAGACTTCCATAACAAGCAACATCACGATAACGAACGCCACGATCACATGGAGAAGAGCACTGCATCCATGGACCAGCAACCCAGTGAAAAGTTTCTGCAAATATTATCAATAGTCATTATCAAATAGCAGGAAGATTCTGTACCTAGCCGTGAAAGGACTTACTCTTTAATCCAATGTCTTCCAACTCTTCTCTCTAGTTAAGAATTAATCCTGTACCTGAGCTTTAACAACTATTGGACTTTATCCTTGTGGTTTAAGGGTTATTGATACTTGTTGCAACTTTCATTCTGTTAGTATTGCCGTCGACTCTTTGTTACTCAGTATTTTTAGTTTAAAGTATAATTTATCAGTTTGTATGCATAGAAGATATACTGATTGGCTGATCTTCAAGCTCCTGGGCCGCCCTGCCTAGTGGCTGATCTTCAAGCTCCTGAGTTCGATTATAGATGCCAGAAATTGATTGGAACACCGAGGCCACCCGGGTCCTTTGCCAATTGTTTGCCGAACAAGTTGAAAGAGGAAATCGCCCGAATACTCATTTAAATTCTGTTGGGTATGCTGAAATTGAGAAGGGCTTGAAAGACAGACTAGGGATATCTGCCACAAAGGGACAAATTAAAAATAAATGGGATAAGTTGAAAGAAGAATACAAGGCATGGAAGAAATTATTGATGAGGCAAACAGGGACGGGTTGGTGCCCCGTAAAGGGCACCATTGTTATGGATGACGATTGGTGGAAGAAAGCTAGAGCTGTAAGTGCTTCCTCTCTTTTTTTTTCATGGTCCATTTTTTCAAACATTATGCACAATCAGATTGGTCTCTTGATTTTGTCATTATGTTACAAGATATCCCAGGATGTGGTAAATTCAGAAAATTGGGGCTACAAAATGAGGACGAGCTGCAGAGGTGTTTTGCAGATATCACAAGTATTGGTGTTGATCATTGGTCTCCTCATATGGCCAATGCATCGTCCACTGTTGGTGGTGCTGAAACGCAAGAAGATGGTGGCACTGGTCAGTCACAAGAGGACGAAGTCGGTGCTCAGTATGTTGACACTAATGAATTTGAGGAAGTGACACCTACCAATCCAAATGGGAAGAGACCACCAAGGATCGTCCTCGACAAGGGCAAGAAGCCTAAGACTGGCACAGCCCTAATTATCCAAAAGGCAGTGACAAGCATGGCTACTTCGGCAAACTCATATGCTTTCATTTCTGTAACTAATGTTTGAATTCCACGTGTAGGTAAATACTATGTCGTCGATGCTGGCTATCCTAACAGACCGGGATATCTAGCTCCCTACAAGGGTGAAAGGTACCACTTACCGGAGTGGCATCGAGGTATGGAACCGAACACTCCAAGGGAGAAGTTCAATCGCATGCATTCATCTATCCGCAATGTTGTAGAGAGGTCGTTTGGACTATGGAAGATGAAATGGCAAATTCTTTATAAGATGCCTGGTTATTCAATGCTCACTCAAATGAAGGTTGTGGCTGTCACGATGGTTCTTCATAATTTTATCCGGGAACATTCAAGTGGCGATGTTGACTTTGCTAACTGTGATAGAGACCCTGATTATGTACCTACAATCCCGGATAGGTACGACAAATATGCAGTGTCGACCCATGCATCCGATTCTTCTACTGGTGAATCTAGTATTCAAACAATGGACGTGTTTTGTGATAAAGTAGCAACATCTCTTTCACTTGCGTGGAATGTGTGAGTGAAAGTGATCGTCTTTGCGTAGTAAACTGTGGACTTGTAATAATTTAGGATCTAAAACATTTGCATTTCAGTTGGTCAAATATCATGGACTTGTAATTTTGGAGTTCATTTCGTCGTTGGAAAATGGAGACTATTAAGTTTTTATTAAGTTTTAAAATTAATTATTATATTCCTTAAAAAAGTCTTGTCAAATTATATATGTTTCATTACATGTGCTTAAGTTACATCCAAGGGTAAAAATGTCTTTACACCCTCACTACCATGTAACTTGGAGCTGAAGACAACCTTGTAGCCAAACACCTCAATATACAGCTCCAACTCCACAGCAGAGCAGCTGCTCCCTGGAGTTCTGGAGTGAAGCTGCTCTGTCGTGGAGCAGAGCCATGCCAAACACCCCCTAAGTATCCGAATCAGGGGGTTTTCTATAAATAATCAGATCACGATTATTAGTCACGATCAAACTAGGTATTTTTCTATAAATAATCAGATTGTGATTAATAATCACGATCCAAATTAAAATAATCGAATCACGAATACTGGATCACGAATAATCCTCGCGTCCCTAAGCGAAACGTTCGACGATCGCCACCCCCGCCGCCATACCGCTCCGAGCGTGCAGAGCTCCACCGCTCCGGGCCTTGGGCCGCCTTCGGCCGATGAACCCGCCGCCAGAGCTCTGGTTTATCTATCACCAAACCTCCTCCTCCCACAAATCGAATGAGAAGGATGGAGAAGACTGCGGAACGTTGATGACGAGGCGGCGGCCATGGATTTCGTCATCGCGAGCTCCCGCATGGCTGCGAGCGGCGTAATCAAACCGCAGCACTCACTCACCACGTCGGTGTGTTCATGATTGATGATCTCTCTTTTGTTTTGGATTCGCCACCGGAACCCACATTCCTTCTGCAGCACAATGCCCTCCGTCGTGCTACCGACGACGCCATGGCCTCATCATCGTCACCTCCAGCTTATCCCTTCAGAGAGGCACAATTTCTGATCAAATGAGTTTTGATTGTCTTGAATTGGGAGTGTTAAACAGGTTTTTCCATGAATAGAGCGCCACATGGAGCGACAACAAAGTTCCCAAAAGGATCTAAAGAACATCCGAAGCAGGCTGAAAAGATCTCAAAAAGCAACAGCAGAAGAACACATGCTCTATATTAGAAGGTTTTTTTGTAAATAATCAGATCACGATTATTAATCACGATCCAAACTAGGAGGTTTTCTTAAATAATCGGATCATGATTATAATCATGATCCAAACTAGGAGGTTTTCTATAAATAATCAGATCGGGATTAATAATCACGATTCAAATTAGGGGATTTTCCGTAAAATACTGGATCGCGAATAATACTTGCTATCCAACTCAGGAGGTTTTCTACAAAACGTTTGATGGTCGCCGCCCCTGTCGCCATACCGCCCCGAGCGTGCAGAGCTCCACCGCTTTGAACCTTGGGCCGCCTCCGGCCAATGAACCCGCCGCTAGAGCTCTGGTTTCTCCATCACCAATCCTCCTCCCGCAATCGAATGAGGAGGATGGAGAAGACTTGATGAGGCAGCGGCCATGGATCTCATCATCGCGCGCGCTCCCGCTTGGCTGCGAGGCGGCGGTGTTTTCGTGATTGATCGTCTGTTTTCTTTCGGATTAGCCTCCGAAACCTACCACGTTCCCGCCAGCTCGTGGCTCCTGCAGCACAATGCTCTCCGCCGTGCTACCGACGCCATGGCCTCGTCATCGTCACCTCTATCCAACTTATCCCTTCCGAGAGGCACACTTTTCTGATCCGATGAGTTCGGTACTTGGATTGTCTTGAGTTGGGAGCGTTAAGCAGATTTTTGCATGAATGCAGCGTCACATGGAGCAACAAAAAAAATCCCAAAAGGATCTGAAGAACGTCCGAAGCAGGCTGCAAAGATCTCAAAGGCAAGAACAGAAGAACACATGCATGCTCCATATTTTCCAGACACATAAAACAAGATAAACTTTGTTGCACCTTCAGCCCAAGTTCCGACTACTCAACGCACACGAACATTCACATACCCCAACCTTCAAGTCTCACACAATCCCACATTTTTACACACGCAACCAGTAGCAGTCAACACGGTTCCACTCAAGAGTTCCTACAGCACGCCAAGCCGGGGTTCGTTCAACGGCTGCCTATGTACACACCATGCCATAAAGCCTTCATCATATCGTCGCGCCCAAGCGGCCAACGCTCTCTCCATGCCGAGATCCGAATTTCCAAGGCTTTTTCAATAGGCGTGGTTGGAGATCATGGCCCTGCCGCCGGCACGGTGCCGGTGGAGCGCGCAGGCGCAGTGGACGGAGGTGAGGCTGAGGCACCCGCTGATGATGAGCGAGTGCCGCTCGGGGCACGTGTGCAGCGCCGGGAACGAGTCGCACACGGCCTGCACCGCCGGCGGCGTCAGCGCCGTGCACTGGCTGATGTTCAGGCTCGCCAGCCCGTCCTTGTCACGGTCGTCCACGCTCTTCACCGTGTCCCAGCCACGGCCCTTGCTCCGCACGCGGCTGTTCGCGGCCAGGGAGTACATGGCTCGGTCGGTGATGTTCTGGCAATAGTACAATCCCAGAGAACGTAGGTGGGGGCACCCGTTTGCAAGGGCAACCACGCTTTCATCTGAAGATCAAACATGAGGAAGACAAGTCAAGTTTCAGATACTTTGTAGCAGTCTCAGGAGCTAACATAGCAAGACAAACAAGTTATTTAAAATGATATAGGCAATTCAGTGTTCGTATAACCAAATGATGTCCCGTTGCAAGGAGTGCAAATGCCATATAAAGCCATGCCGAGTCTTTGAACATAGATGTATAAGCCAGCTAACTACCTGATGTGGTTTCAGTAAACATGCTTAACCTTAGCCTCAAAACAGGACAAAAGAGTTCAACACAGCCCTGAAACATTACCACTAATACTGTCTACCCTAGCAGCAAGTAAGCACTAAAGTTTGGCAAAATGTCAGGTTAAACAAGCAAGCACTGCATATTACCTGTTATAAGAACACAACCACACAAGTCCACAGCCCTAAGTTCTGGGCATCCTGATGCCAAGCAGGTCACTCCCTTGTCGGTGATACTGTCACACCAACCCAGATTTAACGATTGCAGGTGACCACAGTTAAAGGCGATAGCCTGCACCAATATAGTAGAAATCAATACATGATCATGAAGATAATGCTATAGCAAATGAAGTACCTGCAGTGCTCTGTCAGAAGCTGCCCTCACACACCCGCACAGATTCAAGCACTTGAAATTCTTGCACTGACTAGTGAGGTAGACTAAAGCAGCATCGCTGAAATTGGAACACCCACTGATGTTGAGTCTTGTAAGATTAGGGCACCCTTGTGCCAGGGCATACAAGGACCGGTCACTAAGCCTAAAGCTTCTGCTAAGATCCAACTCCCGCAGATCATGACAGTAGTTTGCTACAGCCTCTACTCCAGTGTCTTCAAGTTGAGGGTTTATTTGTCGTAGAGACAGAACTTGCAGCTTTGTAAATTTGTAAGCTAGTGATACAACCAAGTCATTCATGTGATCCTGGCACCTGAAAACGACCCTTGCTATTGTCAATAAGCTTACCTTTTCAAGAAACCATAAAAAATTGTTCAAAAAGATGACACCGTAATCATAGCGTCTACAAGATTTCCATTGATAGTATTACCCACTGAAACTACTTCGAAGTCTAGATACACTCCTTTATTTGTGTAGCAGCATAAGAAAATGCAGCATAAAGCATTAAATAAGTCAGACAGATAAATATCATTCAAATTTTGAGATCCATGAAAGGTCACACAGAGAAGTTTTCATGTTGGAGTGATTCAAATCAATGGTTTCGTATGCGTAACCACATCTGGATAAAATGGTCTGATTTAAAGCAGATATCTGTAAAAAGTTGTAAGCAATCAATCAGCAAATTGCACTGCTGCAGGGACACTGTAATAAAGTGTTCACAATTCCAATGTTTTTTTTCAAGAACCGACTGGCGGCAGAGTAATTAATCAGTTGCCATATCCCCAATCTTCAGTACTTCATAGTATAATAGTATGGAACATATGCTTCAACTCATAAATATTTTCAATCATCTTCAAATAGCAACACAGACTTAACAGAACACATGTCTGAAAGTCTAATGGCTTACCATAGAAGCGAAAGCTTAGTGACTCCCCAACCTAATGCTTCACGCCATCCTGTGCACACACCAGAGGCCACGATGACCATTCTATCATCTGCAACTATCGACATGATCCGCAGCAGCAGCTCCATGGGAAGGTCCTTCCAACCAGTCAAGGCGGCTCCAGTGTCAGCCTTTTGAGCTTGTCCACTCTCATTGCCTTCAGTATCCATAGGGTCATTGAACGAGCTGTTCAATTCCCCACTCACAGGATGCACACTATCCATTCTACTAATACTATCAGGATTCCAAAATAGAGCCAATCTTTTTCCTCAGGTCGAGCACAATTAAACCTGCAATCATCACAACAGTCGTCAGTTGAACTAAACTGAATACACATATACGAACTATGTGCCACAAATAGCTGTAAGCAGCAAAAATGAAATCTCAAGATACCAAACACCAACATAAAGACATAAAGATGCAGGCTTGCAGCCTCCAAAATATAACATGATCAGTAATTGAACTCAGACCTTCACAAGGGCAAAGCTATACAGTACTGTAATAGGTTCCCAAAGTTGCAAAACTACAACCAGCAATCATAATCGAGCTCTGAATCACGCGAGTACGGCCTGAGATGCATCACACCTACCTAATATTATTGAAGCTTCTACAGCCAAATACGTTCAGAGTACACCCTGAGACGCATCACCTTAAAATGGAGAAGTTGTGTAGGCGGCACGCGAGTGCCGAACTTTTGGTGAAGTACCCAAATTTCTGGTCCTTGCAAGCTGGAACGCAGAAACATCGGAAACGTGCTTCGCGACGCAAAAAGCATAACGAAACAAAGGCAGCAAGCCAAGGTTCCAACGGTTCAAGGCCAGGACAGGCGAATCCATTCAAAGACATGACAACCCCCAAATACATGGTACCAATTTCGAATCCAAATCCATCCTCCAAGCACCAGGCAGACAGGGACTGTGTCTGAGCAACTATCTGGGGCGAAACGAATATTCAAGAAAAGAACTTCAAATCGCCCCAAAGCTGCAGTAGCTTTCGTGCACATACAACCACAAAAAGATCACGATATTACTCCCGAAAAGGCCCAATGATTCACGGCGGAATCGGGGAAAATCAACGGAAAAAACAGCCTTTCAAGGCGATCCCAGCATCCATGAACCTCAATTACCAGACAGAACCAAGAAATCCTAGGAGAGAAGAAGGTGCGGATTTTCTGCTCACCAAGTCCAACCAGCGAAGAAAAGGGACGGGATGAATCGCGAGCGACGGGATGAATCGAGACGATATTTTACTACAGTCGCAGTTTGTGAACTGGCGACTGCCTTGGGACAGAGCAGGGCGAGGTGCTAAAATAGAGGGAGGGGAGAGGACACACGGGACGGGAGGCTCGAGGTGGCGGACGGGGCGCGTGGGGGAGGGCGGAGCCGGGCACGTGTGCGGTGGCGTCGGGATCGCGACGGCTACGGAGCTCTGGACCGGGATTTTTATCCCCGTTTTTTTTTTTTTTCACTTGTTCACCGGATGCGGGGACGGGAAAACGGGAGGAAGATGTGCCCTGTCCGGACCCGCCGCAGGCCCGCAGCCCCAACCGGAAACGTCTGGAAGGGTTGCCGTTCTTCGTTTGTTGGGCCGGGCTTGGGCTCAGGGTTGAGAGCCTAGTTCTTTTCTTTCCATTTTTCCTGAAAACCAAGTTGAATTTTTTTTTGGACGGAGAAAACTAGTTAATTCCCTCCTTGGCGCTTAGAAATATGGTTTCTTTTATTATTCAGCAACAGTTGAATTGTTTTTCTAATAAAATACAAGAGTCTTTTTTAGTTTCCATATTTCTAGCGAGTCTGAATATAGCCTATTTTAAAACATATATTATATTGAATAGAGCCAAAAATGAATTAGATAAAATTTCCATGTCAATTAGTAGCAGATAACACTTAAATGTGGATTAGTGAATTTGGATTCACTCCTTACTATGCAAGAGAAATGCTATTTGTATAATATGTAAAAAACTTTGTAGGTAACGTGACGCACGCAATGACGTATGAATGGTAAGACCAGTAAACCTCGACACGTGTACATTGTATCTCTCAATTTTAGAGGCCTAACAAGGGGCTCATCGACGACTTGTTCCTTGATGATTTATTTATCTTGTCTCTTATTCAAATATATCATCAATATCAATGTTCAAAGATTTCCCATATTATCTCATTTGATGTTTTCATCTTGTCCCTTATCACCGTTGGGCTCGGACATCTTTATCACTGTTTCGTAGCTCTGTAAAACACGCACCTATAATTGTACAGTGAAAAAATGATCCACCAAAACCGCACAAAAGCTAAGGCTACCCAAGGAGCCGTCTAAATTCAATGAACCAAAACGGCTATCCTGCAAGAGGCCAATCATTCTCCGACTGAACGCTAGATCGCTAGAGCCAAAAAAGACACGGCGGCACTTCTATCTTGCTCCCTAGTGGCCATTGTCACTCACCACTCACCAACTACTGGTCACTGACTCAGATAATACGTTTGTTTGTCCTTGCCATTGCACAACCAACAAATATAAAGGTCTGCATTTCCCCCAAACATAGAAAAATGACGTTTGAAAAAGATACTTCCTCCTTTTTATAGTCACTGTTGACTTTGATCACCAAATTTGATCATTCGTTTTATTTATTTATTTTTGAAATATATAAAATTTAAAACTATGTCTGAAAAACCTTTAGTGATAAATCGAATCATAACAAGATATTTAATATTTTTTAATATTTTTTTAAATAAATAAATGATCAAAGTTGACGGTTAAAATCAATAATGACAATAATTTAAAAAAGAAGGAAGTAGAAAAAAAATAACCTCACTAGTGATCCCAATATATTACAAATAAAAAAAACTTCACTTACACCTCATATTTTATACGACGACTGATCACATGTTTCAACTAGAGATCGCCAGCGGTTTGCAAACCAAGTGAGTCGAAATCAAAATAAATTAAGTCATCAGAATTTTTTTGAAAAATCATCAGATTTTCGGTGATTCAGATGAGTCTGATGTATAACAGTGTTCTTATTTTCGTACACGTAGTACCATCCAATAATCGTGAACATGTTCTGAACGAGATCGGAGAAAGCATTTCATTGCCAGCTCGCTTGTCTGCTGCAACTGTGCAATTACGTACTGGCGATGAACCTGGCCGCGAATCCTGGCCAAATTTGGTAATGCACCTCGAACTCTTGAGAAAAAAAAAATATATCAGGAGCAAAAGGCAGCGTGCCGTGATAAGATGATCGTCATTGCGTAAAAATTAAATAATTGGTGAACCTAATTGCAATGCATGGCAGCTTTTCATGCCGGGGGTCGATCGACGCAAGCATGCATGTACGCCTTTGCTACCAAAGTACGGTCTTGTTGATCGCCCCTGCATTCGGCCAGTCTCACCTCACATGTCTAATGTCTTGTTGATTTCCTTCTGAAAACCTAATCCATGGATAGTAGCAAAATGTAACTAATAGATGGCCGAGCCCTTTTTCATCTTGAATCGCAGCGCATGTTTTTTTTTTCTCTTAATACAAAAAATATTTAGTTTCTCATGAGCTAATCCTTACGCGACCACTTCATCCAGTGTGGTAGGACCTCCCAATCCCACGTCGGACCGTGCAAGTTAACTGGGGATATTGTGAGAAGTCATGTGAATATGACAAGTTGCTTCTCGGGGAATGAATTCAGTTATCAGTGCCAAACTCTGACGTACAGGTATAATAGTTGTTCCATTGCGAACTGCTTTTGGTTCTTTCAGTTTCAGATATGCGTAGACGAGTCGAATCAATGCCAAACTTGGCTTGTTGAGCTGGATTTGCTACTTTAGATGATCATGGCCTGGCAAGGTGAGGGGAGTGCGTGAGAATAAGAAACTCTCAGATTACTACCAACAATATTAGCTGCACTGTATTCCTGGATACTGACAATATCAGAAGAAAGAGAAGTGTGTCGTCCAAGACCAATGTACTTGCAGTATACTACTCATATACTACTGTATTGTTTTTTATCGAAAACAAACAATGATTCCTTTGTAAGCATTAAACGAGCCTTCTTCTCACTTCCCTTCCAGGCTCCCCAGCCAAAAAGTATTGTTTAACTAAACTCAGCTTGAGCTCCACACAACCATTATAAACTTTCAATTTCTTTTTCCTTTTTTCTACTTAATAGTTAATATAATGAAAAACAATTCTCCTGCATTTTCGAATAAAAAAAGTGTCATCATTTAAAAAAAAAAACATTCTTGTGCAAAGACCTCTATGCAATACAGATTTTCCATGCTGGTGCTTGCAACTCCTGCTTTACTTTCCAGTAGGCATCTATTCCCTCCAAATCTAAATCATTGAAACAGTTTTGGCGAGCTAATGGTTGTCCAAAATCCTCACAGGCTCCAATCTTTCCTCCAAACCGAATGATGGCTCCATTGCCAAATTGTACAAGCTCGAAAAGAACGGCAGGTAGCAACTCACAGGTCTATTCATTGCCTTTTAGCATGATTGGAGTCATGACTCGCACCAGCTCAATTTATGCCAGCAGTCCGATCAACTCAGACCAGAAAAAGAAAACCTGAAAGCGAACTCGATTAATCCTTATCATATTCAGGAGAATTTTCTGCCCATACGCCTCCATTACCAATTCTCAATTATCTGTTCATTTGTTTTAATGTGGGAATTAGGGAGAGATGGAAAAGGTGGGTTACAAAGTAAACAACGAGAGATATCTCTGTGCCATTGCATGAGTGAAACAACAGAGCATCTCCTCTCCCAATGCTCCTCAAGTAGGCAGTGTGAGGAGTAACAACAGTTTTACAATTACATCTACCCTTGACAATTTTCAATATGGATGGAACCTCACAGTGGCTAAAAGTAATCACTACATCAGGTTCTAAGAGACACAAAAGGAGAATGGCATGTCTCCTCTTTACATTTTGGTCGCAAATATGGAAAGATCGAAACTGCAGGAGCATCGTAACTTCCTGAAAGCGCTCAATTTATCTGTTAGACTAGCTGTTGTGTCGAAGTTGCCGTGATGTTCTTTAGTAGTCTGTTGTGTGGCAGGCCTCTATCTTCTTGTTTCTTGTTTTGAGCGTGACCTGCTTGCTCCTTTGTGTTCTTTAGATGAATGGCAGAGCTCCTACCTTTGCAAGAGCGAGAGATGCTATGATTTGATTTACAACAGGCAGCAAGCGGGATAGGAGCTTGAGCAGTAAGCTCTCAGGATAGAATTTCCTGTTAATTACCACATCACTTTGTAAAATGTGGAATAAATTGTCTTGACAAATCCCTGATATGCTCACTTTCTGTCTCAATAAGACGGACAACCTGCTTAGCCATAGAAACAAACTCGTGGTTATAGCACTTGAAGAAAACATCACTCAAGATTTGATAAACAAATAAGAAAGAAAAAGTGTAGAACAATTTTACAAACCAACCTCTCCCATGGAAGGCCGTTGCTCTGGGTTTGTCCTGACACAAAGATATGCAGCTCTGGCTAGATGATACAACGCATATGTATCATATGTATCCTTTATGCGTTCATCGATTAGTTCATGAAGTGCAAGTCTCTCAACCAATGGCTCTGCCTGAAAAAAAAAAGGAGGTGTTGGAATAGACTGGTGAGGTGTACTTAAGCAGATTGACATTGACAAATAATAGTAAGAAGAGTTCAGAATAAATACCCATTGCAATATATGTGTACACTGTCCACCACATTCATCAAGCACCTTACGGCCAGATATCAACTGGAAAAGAACAATCCCAAATGCATAAACATCTGTCCTGACAGAAACTATGCCAAATTCTGCATATTCAGGTGCCAAGTATCTGATTGACATGACAAGAAATTAAAAGGAGGTCATAAAACGAAAGCATGGGATGGTAACAAAGAAAGAATTAGAGATTATGCATACCCTGATTGGCCTAGAATCCTTGTCTTGATGGAACCATTGTTGGCTTTCCATTTTGCAAGACCAAAATCCCCAAGCTGTGAAGGACAACATAACTTAAAAACTGAATGCAGAGGTGTTTGCATCTCGACATATACTGATACTTAGTGAGATCTACACCTGTCAACCTTACCATAGGGACAAAGTCATGCGTCAATAGTACATTGCTTGGGCGCAAATCCCGGTGAATGATGGGACCAGCACGACACTCTTCATGTAGAAATCGCAACCCTTTTGCTATACCGAGGGCAATAGCATGCCTTGTGTGCCATTCTAGTAAATTTGCAGTTTTATCTGTTCCACCAAGTAGAAAGAGAAACACCAATTAGTTTGTAACATCTTAAACAATATGAATTCATTTCTTGCACATCAACTGAACATGTACCGAACAAATGCCACTCAAGCGAATTGTTGCAGATATACTCATAAACCAAGATATTGTAATTTTCTTTGCAGCAATATCCAAGAAGCATAATGATATTTCGGTGCCGGGCAAAACTGAGAACTTGCACTTCAGAGAAAAACTCTGTATAGCCCTGCGAGCTAGCTTCTTTGTGCACCTTGGCTGCAATAACTTGGCCATCCTTGAGCTGGCCCTTGTACACATGCCCGAACCCACCCTCACCAAGTAATTTATCCTTTGAGAAGTCAGATGTTGCGGCTTGAATTTCTGAAAAGGGGAATTTCATGGACTCCTTGATGTAAAGAACTGATTTTAGCCCACAACCAGTGCATAGAACTGGTCTTTCTGGTGAATCATATAGAGAGCTCATGTTTGCTTCAATGTGTTTTCCTGTAATGACCTTAAAATATGAGTACAAAAAATCATGGTACGATTGGTAGGCTGCGAATTTATGTTTACTCAACGTCAGGTGAATGTATCCCTGGGTTCTAAAAGATTGGGTACCACAAAAACTTATTTTCTTAGTGCTATGTGAGATAAGGGTCTGATTGGAAAGGAGATTGGTGGAATGCAAATCTTCGAATTTTGTACACTGAAGTAAACTCTGAAAATAGTTCTAGCAATTTTCCCACTTCCCAGGACTTTAACCATATTTTATTTATACAGTTATACATGAAGATTTTATTCTGAGAAGCTGCACTGTCTTATTTCAACAATTGAGCAAAGAAAACGATCTAACAGTATTTTATTGAAAAAGTGGCACAGAAACATATCGTACCATCAGATAAGGATTCCAAATCATCAATTGTGAGAGACATGCCACTCATCGATGGCGTCAAGTATGGCATGCTGCTGACCACCACGTTAGAGCTCCCATGGCTCTCATGGTTGCTTAGAGAAGCAAGGTAACTTACAGGGGATGCTTTGATTGACACTCTGTGGGTATCAGCATCTAGTGCCTTGGAACTCATATCACGTTTCACTGCTAAATGTTGCAGTGCCTTCACTTCGCCTTTACTTTTGCTTGACGGACATGTTCGTATTGTCTTCAAGTATGTCACTGATAAGTTATCCTCAAACACGGCAATCTTGCAGGCTATATGCTTTTTAAAGTGCCCAAAATCCCTCCTGAAGTGCCTATAAATTTAATATATAATCAATACTGAGGCACCTGAACCAATATATGCAACAAATTTTCCATCAGAAGAGATGCAGTATCAGTACTGACATAGCATGAAATGATTCACAAACCTATCCATGACAACCCAAGCAGCTTTGCTGAGATTTACTTCTTGGATGATGACAACCTTTGCAGGTGATCCAGGAGTTATATTGAGGGTCACAGTAATCTGAATCACAACTGCAAGTGTCAGAATGCTCTAGTGTTCCTAATCTAACGAAGTAATTCTTGTTATTCAGACATAAAAATAAATGCATATGTAGTAGCGAAGAGAACCAGCATGGCTTTATTTCTTATCAAATATTTTTATTTCCGTACGGATTAGATAGATGTAGGCATTTACCCCCACTTTGCGGAGCTCTTCTACCTCTTGAAGGAGCTTGTCTTGGTACATATCAGTGACTTTCACTACCTGATCTCCTAAGTACCGATCACTTGTCCCAATTAAAGAATCTGTACAAGCTTTGGTTTGATAGCCCACTGCAACACCAAAAAGGACAAGAATCATTAAGTTTCCAGCAAATCCCAGTGTTAACTTGAACCTACCTAGAGAAAAAGAGAGTGTTGGACAGTACTATTATAACTTCACAGTATGGATCCTGTTTTATTCCACTTAAAATTGTACATTTCAAGAAAGGAAACATTAAATATCATTTCAGAGATGACAGAAATGATATTGTTGAAATTCATGTTAGATCATACGTCGTACATATACTAGAACTACCACCACCCTGGCGGGTTCCTGGACTAGAATTCAGGTTTGAAGTCCGAAATGGATATTGTAACAGTGCCCACATGAAATTATACATTAAATGCCCCATAAATATTTTTTATGAAAACAAAACAGGGTCTTTGACCCCCACCCCCTCCATTCAAGGCTTGCAAGCCCCGAATTGGAGGCTAGGGATGAACCATAGATTTCAGTGTACTTCCAAAGAAGAGCACCTATTCCCTTTCTGGTATTTCCTTATATTCTTTCCTGATTTGTTCAGCTTCATTGTGTATTTTCTATTATTGTTTTGTAAATCAGCGAACTTATGTCATGAAAAAAATCGTTAATACTCGTTTAATGTATACTAAACTTTTAGTGCAACTCCAGTAAAAGTGCTACAACAATATTTAGAATTAACACTTTCGATTCAGTACCAAAAAAAAGCAAAGAAGTAGGAATGTGGCAAAATAAGCACCAACTATTACTATAACACTTCTGACAAACAGATGGCAATACTGATGACAGCATTTTCGTTGGCGAATTAACAAACATCTTAAGATACAAAGATTAAAAAAAAAATCGGATAAGTCAAGGGCAAGGAGATGATCCTCACTCGGATGGGTGATGGTGTGCAGCACGCCGAGCACGAGGAGCGAGTCGCCACCACGCAGTATGTCCCCACGCTGGACCAACCCCCTGATGGCCACCTTGATCTCCTCATCGCGGTGGTCCTTCGTCGCGTCCAGCACCAACACCACCAGCTGCGGCTCCGGAAGCGCCGGCGACAGGGCGCTCATCGGCGTGACCACCCCACCCTGTGCGGTGTCGTAGGTCGTGCACGACGATGCAGGGGTCGGGTGGTCGTCCCCCGCGCAGATAATGGAGCTCATCGACATGGGCGAGCTAAGAGGTGTGCTGGTGGCGCTGCTCCTCCACCTCCTCCTCCTCCTCCTCCGCCGCCTTGAACCCCTCCTGCTGAGCCATCGAGACTCCGGGTGCGCGGTTATTAATTCGCCGAGACGGCGTCGGACCGCGCCGTATATTCGGGAGATTACAGCGTACATTCGATCTCTACCGCTAACGCAGGGGGGCATCACGAAGCCGGACGGAGCGAATATATCGCCGGCTCCCATCGCCATTGGAGGCACAACCAAGGCGGAGGCGGCGAACTGTGGACGCTTGTGGTTGTACGGGCGTGGGTGGGCTGTTCCGCCGGCGGAAGCAGCGAGAAGTAGGGCTGGCAACGGGTTGGGTTTCGTATCGAGTTCGGGGAGAAAACGACATCCGCATGACAGTTCGCACCGTGTCTGCGGGTGTAAAATGACACGGCGTCCGCACCCGTCGAGTTCTTTGAATCGGATTTGAATACCCATTAGATTTATATATAATATATATGAAATAATATTTTTTAAATAAATATATGATATAATTAATATAAAAATATAGTTATACATTAATTAATAGAATATTAATCTTTTATTTTTAATATTAATATTTACTTATATTTTATTTATATTAATGAATATTTAAAGGATAAAAATTTAATTAGATAGGTTCGGAGTGGATGCGGGCGATACCCGCGGATAAAAAATACCAACCGCACTCGTATCCGTCAGATGTGGTATCCGTCGAATTTCGGGTCTGTGGATAAATTTATCATCTCTAGCGAGAACGCGGAAGCAAATCAAAAGCAATCAGTAATCACATTGGGCACTTCCAACTAATTTTATTCTTTGCTAAAAAAACTATTTTTATTCAGGAAATGATTATGGACGAACTCGTTCAGTTTCATTCGAATTTCCCCCCTTTTTTTTACTCATTTGGATTCTATCAAAAGTTGAATCTTGCACATAGTGACATTCAGCCCACATTGAATCAGCAGGGAGATAAGGACACTTAGCCCATCTTAAAACTGCTTGGGCCCTGAAGTAACCCCTTCGATGGGCCCAAACAGAGGCGCAGGTTCTAAACTGATAAGATTACGGCACCGCGCACGTGGAGGTTTTAGCTGCCCTGCCGTTTTACCACCCGAGAGAGAATTCACCGACGCGCGTTGCCTCGATGCCAAGCAAGCCTCGACTCGAGCGCCGTGGACCAACTAGCCACCCACCCAAAAGCCCACGCACCCAATCTCCGCTCCGCGCAGCGTGGACTACTCTTCCATTTCTCCTTCTATACTCCGCCAGCCTCATCGCCGGAGTCGCCGTCAGCCCCCTGCCCCCGGCTTCTCTTCGCTTCAATCCACCAGCATCGTGAATGCGAAGCCCTCCCCTCTATTAGCCCGGCACATTCGAGCCAGCAGCGGCTGAGCACCGCGCGCCTTCGCCTCCCTCCACGCGCCCGGATCTCGCATGCGCCGCCGACGCCGCCGCGCGATCTAGCGGCGGCGTGATACCCCCCCTGGTAGGGTAGGGGTTCTGGGGACCAGCGTGGTCCGGCGGCGGGTATGGCTTCGGAGGCTTCCACCTCCGCTGCGGCGGGGCACGCCAGCTGGGTCGACGGCATGTCCGCGGACAACATCAAGGGCCTGGTGCTCGCGCTCTCCTCCAGCTTCTTCATCGGTGCCAGCTTCATCGTTAAGAAGAAGGGGCTCAAGAAGGCTGGCGCGTCCGGTGTCCGCGCAGGTGATTTGATTCCTCCCGTTCCCTTTCCCTTCCCTTCCCTTCCATTCCCTTCCCAACGATCGAGACATTGTGCTGCTTGGTAGTGACGGAGCTGTCTGCTGGATACTGTGGGGTCTTAATTGTTCATGGGATCTCTGTCCCCGTTGATTGCGTTCTGCGTTCTCCGGATCTGCATTACAGTCAGCATTAGTTTGGGTGTTTTATTGGATTGAGATGGCTAGGAAGTTGTCTTGAGTCGCGGTAGGTCGTCTAACTGGAGTTCATGCAGTCACGCCGGAGTCTAGACATCTACTGGAGGATTCAAGTTCATGGTGTCATAATGATGCATTGTTTTCGCTTATACTGTTTTATGCCACGATACTATGAATGGTTTGCAGCAACTGTCGCTCAGCCACTTGGAGTATGCATATTCTGTTCGGAATTCAGTTCATATGAGTTATACTGTAGGAGGGTGATATGGATTCTTAACAAGGGTTAAAAAAAGGGAAACCAATTTTCTCGGCTTTTGATAAGGTTTGTTTCGACCGCAAATCTGTTCAAACAAGTGACCTACTGTGGCAATGAATGCACAATGTACAGTTTTTTTAGAAAATTGTGGCCCTTCCATTTGTTGTCGTTCATTTAGTTGATTTTACAAGCAGAAAATTTTTGTTTCTTCCTGGTTGACATTGGTGGTCAATTGCAGGTGTGGGTGGTTACTCTTACTTGTATGAACCATTATGGTGGGCAGGAATGATTACAAGTAAGTCTTCCTCTCATCCAAGTATGCTATGTTGAGGTAATGCTGAATAATGTGATATTGACGATGTTCAATGCTGCTTTCCAGTGATTGTTGGAGAAGTGGCTAACTTTGCGGCATATGCTTTCGCTCCCGCTATTTTGGTCACACCACTTGGTGCACTTAGCATCATCATTAGGTAAACTAAGAATCTATACTAGCTCGGTGGCAATGTTGATTTTTTCTGTTGTCTTATTATTTTAAAAGGTTTTTTGTTCAACCTTCGTTCTAACATTCTTCTCTCACAGTGCTGCTCTTGCAGACATTATGTTGAAGGAGAAGCTACATATATTCGGCATACTTGGCTGTGTTCTTTGTGTCGTGGGTTCAACAACTATTGTACTCCATGCCCCTCAGGAGCGTGCAATTGAATCGGTAGCAGAAGTGTGGGATCTTGCTACTGAACCAGGTGCTCTCCTTTCTTACCTGATTTTTTTGTCGTCAGCCATTAGTTAGGCCCCTTTGGTATGTTATCTCAGTGAGAACTAATGTGTGAGTTTTTTTTTTTTATGTTGCAGCCTTTCTATTTTATGCTGCCATTGTCCTTACTGCAACTTTTGTGCTCATATACTACTTTATCCCACAATACGGTCAGACACACATCATGGTGTATATTGGTGTATGTTCACTTGTAGGGTCTCTGTCGGTATGTGTTTCACTTGATATTAGATCTTTTAATATCTATTTTCTTGTTTTGTTTTGTTTTGTTTATATTTCCTTGTTTAAAAATGCTTGTTTTTTGCTTACAGGTCATGAGTGTGAAAGCTCTTGGAATAGCCTTGAAATTGACGTTTTCTGGAATGAACCAGCTAATCTATCCACAGACATGGTTTTTCACCATTGTTGTTATTGCATGTATCGTAACACAGATGAACTATCTGAACAAGGTAATTGTGATTTCTTTATAGTCAGCATAACTTGACACTTCACAATTGTGCCTTGTGAGCAGTATATATGCCCCTATCTGTTATGTAATGCATATTTTCACACTTTTTATACTTTGTTCATTGAGTTCTTAGTGATATTTGTCCTTTTATCAGTTTGCTCTCTTCCCATATGACTACGGAAATAGATATATTTTATACTTTGGTGACCAGCTCATATCTATCTGACATAATATTTTTTTTACTGAAGGATTGTTAAGAGTCCAAAAGCTGTAGCACTGTTTGTTTATATGATCTCTTATTGTATTCTGCATATTTGATATTATTTTATATGTGCAATGTCAAGTATCGTGGTGCCAAGAACATGTACTAGTGCTTGGTGGCAAAGCCACGTTAGGCTTCGGTGGGGCACTGGCACCAGGCTGAAGAAAATTGCCCACTATAACCGTATAAAACTTCATATATTTCTGATGTAAAGAGGAGTGCCTCCATCCTCTTGGTACTAGCTTCCCCCCAGCTAGTACCTGTAGTTCCATCCAATTTTAATTTGTTAACATTGGTTCATAAGCAGATTAAAACCGGTGGGAGTACTATAATACACACCGAATGCCAGATTATGCTGGAAAAACACTGTCATGATGTTTCTCTATTTCACTCTGTTACCTTTCTAGAGCACAGTCTGAAATACAATGAACTTACCAATTTCAGTTTGCAGGCTCTTGATACCTTCAACACAGCAGTAGTTTCACCGATATATTATACGATGTTCACATCGCTAACAATTTTGGCAAGTGTGATAATGTTCAAGGTACATCTTTGTGCTTGTTTCATTTCACTGTATTCATTGTTATATTTATTGTTACTGGTT
Organism: Oropetium thomaeum; assembly: GCA_001182835.1. Lineage (NCBI taxonomy): Eukaryota > Viridiplantae > Streptophyta > Magnoliopsida > Poales > Poaceae > Oropetium > Oropetium thomaeum. The sequence continues at coordinate 1,402,700 of LFJQ01000033.1, forward strand.
TTTGTTTCATTTTTAACATGAAAAACTTCTTAATGTGTTTCCTAAATTTTCTTTTCAAAGTTGTATCTATTTACCTGCACCTAAGTGTTTTTGATTAGTATTGTTGAAATGACAAAGGGGAATTAGTATGGATAAGGAGAATATGATTCTCTGGAGAAATTTAAAACTTAGGAACTGAAATCTGATGAAGCATTCAGTAATGTTATTCCAAATTGTTATAGTCTGATGAAGCACTTCAGTGATTCCTTTTGTAATCGCTTCAACATCATCTAATAGTGGAGTCATATGATTTTAGTGGGTCAAATCTTGGATCACATTTACAGATTGGATCCTATAAAGGAGTGTCATTCCATTTATTTTATCAGTGACACTGCAAACTATGCTGAAATGTTTTAAGGCTCATTAAAGCATGCAGTGCTTACACTTTTTGTCTGAATTATTTGCCGAAAGGGACTCATATGCCTATGATGGATGCTCTTCCTAGAATATGCTTAAATCAGTGTCATTTCTTTCTAGAAGAAATGCTGCTTTTATTCACTTTGTATGATGGGGATACATTTGATTTTCCTGAAACTGTGGGATATGGACTGCCTCGACGTGCATGGTTTGCTGCAAGGATAGTGGTGGAATTGTGAAAAAGCTGGTAGATGTTTTAGGAAGTTGTCAACACAAAATGGCTGGGGTACATGGTGGCTTCTGGAGAAATAGGGGGGAAGTCTGAAACTCTGAATAATGCGTGTACATAATGGAAAAACAACAACATACAGAAATAATTGATTTTAAATTTCTGTTTTCTTGTGCTCAATCATTCTTTCACGACCCAGTTCAAGGCTTCAGACCATGTAGTCATTGTCCAATCGTATAGTTGCTCTGCTATTCTTGGTAAAGATTCTCAACAGAACTAATTTATATACTTGCACACAGGACTGGGATAGACAAAATCCGACTCAAATTGTAACTGAGATGTGTGGTTTTGTTACCATCCTCTCCGGTACTTTTCTTCTTCATAAGACAAAAGATATGGTTGATGGTATGGTTTCATACTCTCTGAGACTTCCTTATTTGTGTAGATTTCTTTTTGTAACTTTTCACTATCTGGCATCATAGGTCTCCCACCAACTCTTCCTATCAGAATACCTAAACATTCAGAAGAAGATGATTATTCTGCTGAAGGAATTCCTCTTAGATCTGCTGCTGAAGGCCTCCCACTCAGGTCACCGAGGGGAGCAGAATCATTTCGGTGAACATGATGTGCTTGGTGATGCTTACAGCCATGCTCACCTCGGCCATTCTATCATGATATGCTTGGTGGTCTTTGCGACAATGCTCAACCTCGGCAATTCTATCTTTGCGACCATGTTCAGCCTCAACCATTCTTTCATTTGATAATCCTCTGTAGATTGTACTTTAGGTCTGAAAAGGTAAAAGTACCACTTCCCTTGTAATTTTTGAGACATTGGTGTAGAGTGTTGGGGAAATCTGTCATACGTCTCAGGAGGCCCAGAATGGGCTGTAGTCTAAGTTTATGGATGTACATCACATAGTGACCAATACAATGCCAATGCAGCAAGGCAGTAATTGTTGTGTTCTTTTGACAGAAAAATTAGGAATAGTAAAGGCACATTGCTAATTTCCCTTGAAGAAACTTCGCCTCCCATCCACTAGTAGCTATACAGCTGCAGTTGTTTTTATTATCATGAGTTCGTTGCCTCTTTGTGAGGGTATAAGGCGCACGGCGTCATGGTGCCTTGCCTTGTTACGACCGCTGAAGCAATTCTTTCTTCCATATCCAAAGTAAGTAAACCAAAAGAAGGGGGATTCTTCTGAGCGTCTGATGAGTTTTAACGGGCTCTTTAATTGGGCTATGTCTAGCTCGTCTCATCCCTACCTAGTACCTATTCTGTCTCAGGCTCTCAGCACACTGTCAAATGGCTGAGAAAGACGAATACAAGGTCCTCATAGAGCAAGCCAGCAAGGACGTCGCGGATACTCGACATGAAGAAGATGAAGATGACGATAACTCAAGCTTCATCTTGCTCCTCAATCTCGTCCTAAGCGGCACCGCTCGCCTCAACGTCCTCCTCCCGACCGCCACGATCCTCGCCTTCGCCATCTTCGCCCCTCTGCTCACTGACGACGGCAAATGCGCCCGTGTGAACCACATCCTGACCGCGGCCTTCGTCGTCCTCTGTGCCGCCTCGTGCGTCTTCTTCACGCTCACCGACAGCTACCGCTCCGCGTCAGGCCGGCTCCGGTACGGCGTCGCCACGCCATCGGGCATCCGCACGTTCTGCGGCAGCAGCAGCAGCAACGTCAAGAAGGGCCCGAGGGAGCTGGAGAGGTACAGGCTGCGGTGGTCCGACCTCTTCCACACCGCGCTGGCGCTGGTGGCGTTCGTGACCTTTGCCGCCTCGCACCACGACATCGTCCTGTGCTACTACCCCGGCGTGCCCAGGAAGGTCGTGAACACCGTGCCGCTCGTGATCGGGTTCGTGGTGAGCCTCCTCTTCGTGATGTTCCCGTCCAAGAGGAGAGGGATCGGGTACCCGTTCCTGCTCCGCAGCGATCTCGTCTACCTACGTCGCTGAATAAACTGAATCGGCGCGGGAGTGTGGGCGCCGTAAGTGCACCTGCTGAATTGTTCTGAGAAGTTTAGTTCCTGTATGAATGTTTGAAAGTTTGACAGCTTTGTAAACCATTATTCTTTTGAAGTACTCTCCCTATTTTTAAAATTGATGCTGTTAGGACAAGAATTCTAGTTTAACAACAAACTAGAGTTGTTGTCCTTAAGACAACAATTAGAGAATGAAGGGGAAGTAGTATATATACGTATGAAAAAAATTTACATGATCTCTTTTTAATGTTGAGCAAATAGTAAGTATCGGTATATTCTTCATTGCCTGTCCTTCAGCATGTACAGTGCTAGAACGACTACTGATCGCAAGCCGCCGGGGAGAGACGCCGGTCGAGGAAGCAATTTGATTTTGTTTTCGTTGCTGCCTTGCAAGTGTTGCGGTTGCAGCGCTCTCTCATGCTTCTGCATCAGGGTCCGGCTCAAGGCCGGCGATCTGCTTCAGTGGTTTCCAAATGAATTTCCTCCTGCACCATCCAACAAAAGTAAGCCCGGCCAAGAGTTAATCACAAACAAAGGCCTTGGAATTTCCTCGGTTCAGAGATTTCGCCCGTTGTTCTAGTATTTGAGATGGAGGTTGAGTTGAGGAGGAATTTATTACCAGTTGCCGCATTCCACGACCACCCTGACTTTGGGGCGGAGGTCCGGGAGTATGGCCAGGAACTGCAGCTCAGCCTTGGATAAAACCTGAAAAATTGAAAGGGGATGCAGAAGAAACATATTCAACCTGGATCCATGCAAGGTGCAATCAAGTCTAAAACATATGGGGATGTCAGCAGCACCTTGGCTTCGATGATCCAGACGACGAGACCCTTGGCGTCCGGGTGCAGCAGGCTGAGCCTGTAGTCCACCTCCGGCGGGAAGTACCACCTCGCGACCGGCTGCCTCCCGAGGCTAGGCTGCACGTACGGCGGCGACCCTTCAACATCAGTCCCGCGCACGACGCCACTACTAGGTAGCTGAAATTAATTTGCTCGGAATCGTCGGGCACTGACCGGGCAGACGGGGTGGATCTTGGTGAGCGTGGTCTCCGGGTCGCCGAGGCCGCGCGCGGTGAGGTCGAGGAAGTAGTAGCCCTCGCGCTTGAGGCGGGCGAGGTACCGGCCCTCGTACCCGCCCTCGTGCGGCGGGTAGATGGCCAGCGCCTTGTGCTCCTCCACGTCGTCCACCCACTTGCCCAGGTCGGGCCGCACCAGGTCCCCGCCCACGAAGTCCAACAACGTGCTCCGCGGCAAGGTCACCCTCCCCTTCCGCAACGCATCTCCGCGCCGCCGACCGCCGAGGAACGACGGCGCCGGGAGAGGGGAGGAAGACACCGTGCGCGCTGCCGCAGCCGCCGCCGACCACATTGCTGCTGTTGGCGTGTGTGGGTGGGAGTTGCTTGTGTCAGCATGTGGCGGGAAGGTAACCGATATGGTGTGTGTGGATATATGTTACTGGATAAGGCTCGAACCCGTCCGTCCGTTTGCCCGGGTCTGCCGGCTGCTTCATTCGGTGGAGTATTGGGCCTGCGGTGTACGTGCGGCCTTGGGCTGGCTCAACTTAGATGAACGGTCCAAGCCACTGGATATGGCTTCTTTCAGTGTCCCTATCCAGATAAAGTTCTACTCATGCGTGTGCCTACCCGTGACAAAGATGACGACACAGCAATACGCGCGCGCGGCAAACCACACCACACGATAGCATCCGAGATGTGTTTCGTGAGCAGGTTGTGTTATCAATTTAGAGCTCACAACTCTGTGGCGCGTCTTCATATTTTTTTTTCCCTAAAAGAAAAAAGACTGACGCACAAGCTCCAACTCCCATTTTGTTTTTAAGAAATGAAATCTTGTTCAGGCGACATGCGACGTGATTCTCTCCCTTTTCATCATGTCGGTTACCCTTTTCCATTATCTATATATGTAGATGAAGAATGCGGATTAGCCTTTTTTTTCCCCGCAGCAATGATGACCTGCACGTAATTAAGCTTCTCTCATTGATGCCAACCGGTTCTTTGCTTGATCCAACCGAGATCATCACGCCAAGTTGCTGCTGGTGATGAGGCCCCGTGATGGGAGTGAGAAAAAGCCTTTCTTTCTGGCAACATGGAACCAACTTTCTCATGATTCTCACCTTGAGGTCCTGACGAGTCGTCTCCCCTGTCGCTGCTCTCTGCTACCTACAGTACAGATTAGCTCGAAAACAGTGCTTCAAGATGGTGCACGTTGTTAGCCATTGACTTGCTGCTGGTCGACCTGAAACCACTGCCACACGCAGTCACGGTTGCTGCCATTCCGGTCAGAGATGAGGAGATATACGAGGTTGAAACAGAGATCGATCCAGCCTTCTTCTCCACAACCGCTATGCTACGCTACGCCGTACCAAGTCCGCCAATCTGGCACTGACAGGCCGGTCCCGCGAGTGCTTAAAAGGGTTCCCGCAAAACTCGTACCTCGCCTCTCGAGTTCTCATCCCTCGGAACACGCGGCTCAGGCCGGCTCTGTCGTCGTAATGACGGGCATGCGGAAGTACTATGTCGGCGTCCTCGCCGTCGTCATCCTCACACTGTGTTCACCGGTGGCACCGGCGGCGGGCGGCGGATCAAACTCGACCACCGCATCCGCCGCTTCATCGCCACAGTGCCCGCTCGACCTGCGGTACGTGGCCACGTTCCCGTGGGACCGCGCGCCGTGCTTGCCGCCGGTGTCGAACCGGACGGCCTGCTGCACGACGCTGCTCTCCGTCCTGGCGCTGGGCCTCGCGGCGCGGCTCCGCGTCACGGGCCTCTTCCGACTCCCGTCCGCGCGGGCCTCAGACGCCTGCCTCCGGGCCTTCTCCGACGCGCTCGCCGCCTCGTCGCTGCCGGGCTCCCTCCTCGTGCCGGCCTGCTTCGCGGACCGGAACCAGTTCGCCATCTCCCCAGCCTACTGCGCCGGCGTCACCACCGCGGCGGAGTACGCCGCGGTCGCGGGAGCCGCGTCCGTCGCCGAGCTCAACGCGTCCTGCGGCGCCGACCTGACGTCCATGACCGTCTGCACGCGCTGCCTCGCCGCCGGCATCGACGCCTCGGCGCGGCTCACCGTGGCCGCCGGGAACGGGTCCAAGTCCCTCAACTGCTTCTACCTCACCGTGCTGTACGCCGCCGGCATCTCCAGCTCCGCGGGCCCCAGCTCTCTCGCCACCGCCAACTGCGTCCTCGGCCTCGCTCTCTCCACCTCCTCCTCTCCCAACTCTTCACCCGCTTCCGGCTCTACCAACCACACCAACATCGCGGTGACCACCACGATCCCGATCGCCTCCGTCCTGCTCGTCTCCCTCGTAGCACTGCTTCTGTGGAGGAGGAAGAGGCACGAAAGCATCAAAACGAGCAGGAATGTCCATACCTCGGCAGAGCAGCGGTCTCGCCCGCGGCCGAACACCGGCTCGGTGCTCTTCGACGTCGGCGACCTGGCCAAGGCGACCGGCGGTTTCGCCGAACGCAACGTGATCGGGCGCGGCGGGTTCGGCGTGGTGTACCGAGGCGTGCTCCATAACGGGTCCGTCGTCGCGGTGAAGAAGATGCTCGACCCCGACGTGGAGGGCGGGGACGAGGAGTTCACCAACGAGGTGGAGATCATCAGCCAGCTCCGGCACCGGAACCTGGTGCCGCTGCGCGGGTGCTGCATTGCCGACGACGACGTCGACCAGGGCAAGCAGATGTTCCTCGTTTACGACTACATGCCCAATGGCTCGCTCGACCAGTACATCTTCTTCTCCGAGGACGACGGCAGCAGCAGGCGGCGTCGTCCGCTTCCGCTCTCGTGGCCGCAACGCAGGACCGTGCTCCTGGACGTGGCCAGGGGCCTCGAGTACCTGCACTACGGCGTCAAGCCGGGCATCTTCCACCGCGACATCAAGGCGACCAACATCCTCCTTGACGCGGACATGCGGGCCAGCCTGGCGGACTTTGGCCTGGCAAGGCGGAGCCGCGAGGGCCAGTCGCACCTCACCACGCGCGTAGCGGGGACGCACGGATACCTCGCGCCGGAGTACGCGCTGTACGGCCAGCTCACGGAGAAGAGCGACGTGTACAGCTTCGGCGTGCTGGTGCTCGAGGTGATGAGCGGGCGCCGCGCACTCGACCTGGCGGACCCGGCCGGGGTCGTGCTCATCACCGACTGGGCGTGGGCGCTCGTGAAAGCGGGACGCACGAGGGAGGTGCTCGCCGACGCGCTGCGGAAGGACGAGGAGCCGACGAGCGCGGTGGCGGCCATGGAGAGGTTCGTGCTCGTCGGGATCCTGTGCGCTCACGTCACGGTGTCCTGCCGCCCGACCATGCCGGACGCCCTGCGGATGCTGGAAGGGGACCTGGACGTGCCCGAGCAGCTGCCGGACCGGCCGCAGCCGTTCGGCGGCCAGAGGATCGCGTTCGACGAGTTCCAAGGCAATTTCAGCGCTTCGTCGGTGATGAGTGGTCCGTTCATGGACTATGGCGATATGCTCAGGTGATGCACGGCGGCGCACCGCGGGGATGAATGGATGGGTAGCAACTTGCAAACGGTGATTGACACTCCAGGTCGAAATCACATACTTTCACGTGATAAGTGTTTAGTTGGGTAACTGAAATACGAGCATGGCAGTGTATAAACCTCTCTATCATGGTGTAAGAAGATTAGTATACCACCTTGAAGAGAGAAATAGATGCCACTATTACTGAAATGGTTTGTTTCTCGCTGTTTTAGCTGCGAACAGACATAATTCACTGTCCGATAATAAACGCAGTGTTACACAATCATACAGGAATAAATCACTGAAATTTCAGCTCCATTGCCGGCCGTCCGAACTGGAACGACCATAGGCCAGCACCCGAGAACGAGTACTACAGTTTCATGACATCCACGTCATGCAACTAACACACATTACATGTTCATTCATCCAAACACACTGGAATAAAGAGATACAGTTGGCAATGCCACGCACGCCAGAGGTAGGTCAAATTCAGCGCGCTTAATTATTCTCCTGCAAGTTCGGATGACTGGGCTGCACGCGGAAGGTGATTGGCATCTGTGCTTCGAAGTCCCTGTCACCATGGTATCCCAGCTCAAGTTCTCTCATGCTGCCGCTCAGAGCGATATCTTGCTGGTGCTGGAGACAAGAAAAAAAAAAAACAGTGGTTCAGGTAAGCTTTCTACATTCAGCTTCAGTGTTCGAGAAAAAAAAGATTCAGCTTCAGAAAAACAGTTACAAATATTGAGCAAACCAATTTATTAGGTAGCCAAGAGAAACCACGAAACAGACTAAAAGAGTTTGTCCCAATTAACTCAGTAGCTAACTACCATACAAGGGCAATTTTTTATACAATAATTGATAAATAATGGTCTAAATGTTGTGACCATGATGACATCTACACCAACTGCAACTGGATACAATAAGCTTGACATCTAGTTATTCAGTCCCTATGTTAGTTCTAAAGGAAGCCAAATTCAGTATATGGAGAAACTAAAAAAGGTCAATTAACATTCATTTATAGTTTATATAGATTCAATGCTCAAGTGAAGATAGCTCAACTCTTTTGCAAGTATAAATTAAAAAAAATTAATTGTGGTCCTGCATGGACACTTACCACTTTAAAGGCCAGCAATTTGTTCTCATCTTCAAGTATCTTGTGCTGCAGCCAACCATGAAAATACGGGATTACACAAAGCAAATGAGATGCCAGTATTGTAAAAAGAAATTATAATACACAAGCATGTAGTTAGATTTTTCTCGTACGTGTGTCATGCACCTTTCCCAATGTTCCATCTGCCTCGACAAAACATATAGATGTCAGAAAAAAATGGAAAACAATATAATACCACTAACATAAATAACAATGTTACAATGAGATCAACTGATTGAGCCAATTCGTTACCAGTTTTTCATTCAGGTTTGTCAGCCCATTATCAAGTGCTTCCTCGATCATGATCAGCTCTTTGGGTTGCAGCGAATTTAGATCTTCACCCTTCAGATGCCTATATCATTGCCGAAGGATGATTGAAATTCCCATATGAACATGAATGCGCTGTGGGAAATTGTCATAGAGACAACCTATCATAGTTTAAGTGTTCACCTGAGCTCAATCTGCATGTTGTCGTTCTCTTTCTTGATACGATCAATTTCAGCACTAAGGATCTGTAATGGCTCATGCTCAACAATGGTCAGTCAGTCAAAACTCTGCTGTTCTTTTAGCTAAAATAGGTGCTCTAGTTATCTTTTTTTTAAAAAAAAAAATTACCTTGTGTTTCTCATCCCAAAGTATCTTTCCAGAGTTCGTCTGGTACTTCTCCAGGATTCTTGATAGCCTATTTACGCAAATATGATAATGGATTTTGCTAAATATGTAGTGAGTTAAACAGACATCAAGTGAATCATGCTATTCGTAACAATTTTAGTAAAAGAAAAGTATGACCTGTACAGACCAAAAAGAAAAAGTAACTAAACAGCCAAGAACCAAATCGAGCAAAAAAAATCTTATAGACCTACACACTATACAAGTTCGTCCATGGTGAGTTTCGGTTATTTTGCCTTGTCAGACTCTCTTCGAAACCAAAAAGGCAATAAGAGTGGAACAAAAACTGCATAGTCGTGGACGCAGTAATGGCGAGAAAAGGCAGGATATACCAAAGCAAGTAGAAAAAGAGAGGAAACGCACGATGTCTTGGGGGAACAGAAGTCGTAGAGCTTGCCGGCGCTGGAGAAGATGACGACGCCGACCTCGGCGTCGCACAGAACGCTGATCTCCCGCGCCTTCTTGAGAAGCCCGTTCCGGCGCTTTGAGAAAGTCACCTGGCGGTTGGTGGAGTTCTCGATCCGCTTGATCTCGATCTTGCCGCGCCCCATCCTAGCTTCCTGCAGCAAGCTCCCACGGGAGGTTTGCCTCTTCCGTCTTCACCCCTTCTTAGAATGGAGCCTTGAGTTGCTTGGTTGGTGGTGCCGCTGTAATGTGGTTGGGAGGGGCGGTGGAGGAGGAGTAAAGGCGATCGCCATTGGCGGAAGAGGAATGGCGATGAGGGAGGCTTTCGGGTTTGTTCAGAGCCCAGCGCCGAAAACGGCAAGTGCTCTGTTTGCTTTGCGTCCTTTGGCTTCTGGCCGTACCTCGCTGTGCGATATGAGTTGATGGCGAAAGCCTAAAGAAGAGGAGAAGCGACTTGACGTGATTATTATGGCGGAATGACTTTGTGTCCTGCCCCTACTTGTAGGTCTTCGTCAAACCGTAAAATCATTTGCAAAAATTTATGATATTATAAAGTCATTTTTTTTTTCTCTTTGGAGCAACAATTTTCATGATATTTTTGCATATTTATCGTGTTAAATTTGCATACCATACTTGAATTCTAATGTGGAGGCGAGAATTGTTTTTTCATTCTCTAGAAAGAAAATCTAAAATAGTAGTACTAGTAGCTGCCATCGAATCAACCTAAACAGCAAACAACGCTGTTTAGACTAATTCGGACTCATTTTTTCATCCTTCTTCACCCAGGAGTAGCCTACGCTCAGTTCAGCCCAGCAGAAATTAGGCCTGTCCGTAACCGAGTTGCCTATTCGCCGGATCTAGTTCGACAACAGACCCAATGGGCCGCCAGACCAGCCACGAATCCCAGCCCGCGCGCCCCTGTTCTGAGAGGGAGGAAACGAGCACGCGGCGGCGAGACGAGGAAACGCCGACGAGGAATCCACGGCGGGTAGCTCACCCATCGGGCTTGCAACGACCAGCTCCATCCGTCTCCACCAAAATCGAGGGCGTTTCGTGCCCTCTTCTCTCCGGAGCTCCACCTCCCTTCTCTTCCCCATCCCCTCCAAAACCCTAGCCCCCTCGATCTAATGCAGTGACCTCACGAGTTCCCGATTCCTCCCCACATCGCCATGGAAGACACCATGGCCGTCTCCTCCTCCTCTGCCCCCGTCCCTGCCGCTGCGATTGCAGCAGCTAGGGTTCCGGCGGCAGCAGCCCCTACCGCCACCGCGGCGTCATCTGCTCTGGCCCCGCAGAAGCCGCCTATCACTACGACGATGGCGGTTTCTCAATCGGCGGCCTCATGTCAGAGGCAGTTGTTCTCCGTGGAGCTGCGGCCCGGGGAGACCACCATCGTGTCATGGAAGAAACTCCTGAGGGAGGCCGGGCAGGTGGCGCCTGCACTGGCGGTGCCGCCTGAGCCGGCGTTTGCTGCACACGCGGGCCCGTCCGGTGCGGTAAGCACTAAGCAGTGATATTTCGGTCTTGCATGTTGGTTTACCTGATGTAGTGCTGTAATTTGTGCAATGCTTAACTTGGCCTTTGGACTTGCTGAACTGAAGTTAAAAGGATTCTCTGGAGCCTGAAATAAGATCTGGAAGAGGAAACTTAAATGCTCATCTCTGTCGATTTATGAACAATAGAACCTCTGATATTCTAAAGTACACAAGAGTTGTTGATTTATAAATACAGTAGTTGATTTCTGAGTTGTCTGTGCTCTAGCTTTCATAGATTTTATACAGTATCTGTATTAATGTCTGCTCATGGTATCCTGGAGTTTAAGTTCTAGTTTTGTCTCTCTTATAATCTAACAAAAACTGTAAGGCACTATGCAACAAGGATTCTGTGACACAATGTAGTTAATTCTCATACTCGTGTACTTTACACATGCGCCATAACCGTAATATTCCAGAACATGTTCTCATGAATTGCTTGACATTTGAGTAGTTTTTCTATTTAACATCTAGTTTATTTTATCTTTTGAATCAGGCACATCCTGCAGAAAATGACCCAAAGGATCCATCACAGCCAAACCGCTTCAATGCTGTTATTGAAAAAATCGAGCGCCTTTACATGGTAACAAAAACTGATGTTCCAATCAAAGATTAAAACTGGTGTTATTCGACCCTGTATTCACTGCACATGATGTTTTGGCACCATATTCATATTGCCAGGGAAAACATAGCAGTGATGAAGAAGATCTCGACGATGTACCTGATGATGATCAGTATGACACCGAGGATTCTTTCATTGATGATGCTGAATTGGTTAGTTATCCAAAGTTTTTCTCATATATTTGTAGAGATTAATTTGGTACTTTGGTATGTTGCTTTTGGATATTTTTGTGTCTCAGATGTATGCTACTTGAGTCTGGTGCTTCTAGTGACCCGAACCAAACATTGTATCAAATCGACTATAATTCTGAATTTGTCACTTGTAACTATATGTGCGCTATAGTAATTACATACATAATATTAAATAACATTTCTCGATGCATCTCATTTCTTTATTCAATGTGCACCCAATTTCCCCTCTATTCAACTTGCTTGAACTCTTCGCTTAGTAGTACAAAAAACTTTTTCGTTATTGAGATATAGTGGTATGACTTTATGACCCATATCTACACTATTTTGAAAAACCTACATAGATATATCTGCATAAAATTACCACAACATTCTCCATTCCTGGGGTATATTCTATCAAAAAATCCCAGTTCGACTTTATTAGCCTATCCTTATATGCTCCAAGGATTCAGCAAAAGCTGAGTTATATGTCTCTCGAGATGGTGCTTGTCAAATATTCTTACTAAACTGCAGAACCTGAGTGTGTATGTTTTTAATATGTACAAGTATACTTCCTATAAGTTAGGATATATAAATGGATTTAGGATTGTCATGAAATGTGCCAAAACACGTTTTTGTCCGTAGCTTCATCTTTAAATCAACTATTGATGTACCTTTTCTTTTTTGTTACTAATTTAGGTCATATTCTTCTCTTTGCAGGATGAGTATTTTGAAGTCGAAAATTTGACAACTAAGCACGATGGGTATTTTGTGAACAAAGGAAAACTGGAACAGATGTAAGTTTCCTCAAAATAATGCAATTGGACTTAGTATTGATATCCAAATTTCTAAACTTATATTCCGAATCATTTTGCTTTTGTTGCTTGGGTTCCTTAGTTTAATTTTTTTGTTAAACAATATATGTGTTCTCTTGCAAACTACACTGCTTTTGACTACTAGTTGGTCTTTCAAAGGAACTTTGGCTTATTTTCATACAAATTCTTGTGCCATCTGACTCCATTAAACTATGGGTATGGGCATGTGAATTGTGAGAACGAGACCATCAAAGCAACATTGTGAATAACTGTTAATCATGGCTTATTTTGCACACGCTTACATATATTATATATATGATCTACACAATTTTACCAGTGGATCAAAATAACATCAACACATACCTTCTTTTACAGCTGCAATACATATGTCCATGGCAGAACTGATGAATATGATATACATCAATCTGATCATCTTATGCAGTGACCCTGGCACATCTACAAATGTTGCTCCAAAGAAACGCAGAAGAAAAGACTCATCAACTGACAACAATCAGGTAGCTCCAGGTGATTATTTCAGTACCGGCGATATGCCTGGAAAATCATCTGGAAGAGGTTCTGCCCAGGCAGGGAGGCCATCCAGTAGCAATATAGGTTCTTATGGTCAATACTACGAAGACAATAGAGTGGCAAAGAACAAAATCAGTGCCTCTGGAGCAGCCCCTAAAAGAAAATCTTCTGATTTTGCTGTTGGTGCTGATGCTGCAGCGCGTGCAAAGATGTTTAGTAAGGATGTCTCACATTCTCCTTTGGAACAAAGAGACTTTGAAAAGCATAAAGCTCCAGTATTTCAACCTATTGGCTATGCACATAAGTCAAAAACAAGTGAGACATTTGATTATGCTTATTCAGCTTACAGGGATAAAGGTACTTCAATACAACTTGATTTCCAACAAAGAAAGGCGAGTGGGGAAATTCAAGATCAATCAAATAGACTACATCGAAAAGAGAAACAGGGAACAAGTGAATATCCTTCCATGGCTATGGCTAGTGCCTATTCAACACAAACTGCAGTAATATTTTTTTCTTCATATTCTGCTCGTTGTCTCAAGAAAAAAACTTCAATCCATTGCCACAGACTTGTTATTGTTTTTTCTTTTACTGTAGAGGCAAAGACTTAGTATTCTAAAAATCACTTACTATTGTTTTCAGCACCCAGTCATCGGTAGGGAGGGTTCAGGCACTAAACCCAAGGGCACCAGGCTTGAGCGAGCTATCCGGGATCTCCAGAAGATTGTTGCGGAATGTGAGTATTATAGTATTCCCTGCTGTATTTTGGCAATGGAAGAGTGCAGGGTCTAATTCAAATACTTTGAACTCTCTGCAGACAGACCACCTACTATTGATATTAATGAGGTAGATCCAAATGCTCAGGCAGCAGTTAAAAGACGGTTGCCTCAAGAAGTCAAACAAAAGCTTGCCAAGGTTGCAAGGCTATCGGTATGTTGCATCACAGGCGATTTTACTTGAGCATCTTTTGTATTCTTATCCAGTACTAGCTTAGAGCCCATGGTTTGCCACATGTATACCTTTTTGTTTATTTTTTTCAAAAAGGCCCTACTTTTGAGTAAAAAGTAATTGTAGCATAATTACTTGGAGTAAAAATTCAGACTTTGAGGCAAACTGCGTGTGTATTGTATAAACAGATTTATGTAACACAGATAGTATATTAAATTCCGCCTTAGATGTCGAAAATAGGTTGCAATGAGTTGCTCAAGTATGTCACATTGAAAGCTGAAGCATGTCACACAGAATACCTTTCATATGCCAAATTCAGCAATACAGTTGGATTCAGCTAGAGAGAGAGAGAGAAAGAGAGAGAGAGAGTATGCATGATGGGTCTATGGTTCATGTAGCTCTCTCTCCCTCTCTTTCGCTCTCTCTCTCTCTCTCTCTCTCTCTCTCTCTCCCCCTCCTGCTTTGTTCACATGACCCTCTCATGTGAAAGTATGGTTACACGCCTGATAGAGTTATGGCTATTGCAGCTTTGTTTTCAGTCAGTTTGATGAAAACAATACTGTTGATGTCATGCAGGCAAATCAGGGAAAGATCCAGGAACACGCGTTGATGGATCGCCTCATGGGCATTGTTGGACATCTTGTACAGCGCAGGACCCTGAAGGTTAGTAACTGAAGTAAATAAACCGACTCGTAGGAATTTCTCATAGCTGATTACTTCTTTGTGTTTTGATTATTCTTCTTTTTGTGTATTTCAAATCAGAAAAGATAACTTCTCAATACAAGAAGATATGTGATCTCCAATTTGTGATTTGCCTATTACTCTTAATATGTGTTATAAAAAAGAGCAAATTACCTATTTCGGTTCAGATAGAAACATTCTCAAACATTCGCTTCGGATTTAAAAAGTTCCTTATTTAGCTCAAGTTAATACCGTTACCTTGCAACCATGAGGAAGGCTAGATAAGTAACTTTGGAAATTTTGGAGGCCAAATAGGTAAGATCAACTGGAAAAGGGCCAAGAAAGGAAGAACTTTTTTTAAGGACAAATACATAATTTGCTCAATAAAAAATACAAGATAGTTCAGGGAATATTTTGTTTGGACTTGGTTTAAATATTGTGCAAATCCAATAGATTGATAGAAGGAAATGAACATGGTACGCATGTCGCTAACGTTTCAGGCTAATGTTTTGGAAATAACAGAGTTACAGATGGTGTTTATTCATAGGGAGATATGATGGTAATAACTAAAAAAGAAACAAGAGCAACTGAGCAACCTATCTAATATTTTTATGCACTGATGTGATGCATTTTTGTCTTGTCTATTAGGCTGTTACTTTCTTGTTTCTGGCCTTTTTCGGAGGGCTTCAATGGCTGAATTCTTGCAAATTCTGTAGTTCATTGGTGAATATAATGTGATTGAACTCCCTGGTTTTAGTTGAAAATAAGTACATGGATCACCCAAACACCTTCAGGGTATCCATATGCACACTGATACTATGGGTCATCTTTCACTCAACTACAGTGTCCATGTCAGTTACAGTTAATTTTTTGCTACTCAGCTTCTATCTCTAACTCATGTTATTTCTAACAGAGAAACATGAAAGAAATGGTAGAATCAGGTCTGTCTGCTAATCTAGAGAAGGCTGATAGGTTTCAGCGTGTAAAAATGGAGATTAATGAAATGATCAAAGCACGTGTGGCTGCCAAGTCCAAGGTAAAAATATAATTGAGAAACAATTGTGAGATTTCCATCTAGTCTATTGATGCCTTTTTTTTTTCTAAATAGAAAGTTATTTCCCAGTGTTTCGTACCTTATATATTTTGTTGGATGATGGTTAATTTTCTTCTTTTTGGATGCTGATTAATTTTCTTCCGATATAGTAAGTTGCTCTTTTATCTACATGTTACCAGGTCAATGAGCAAAATGATGGTTCAGCCGATGACTTTCAAGTTGGTAACGATGAACAAAGAGCTTTAAAAGGAAGGTCTGTAATGGATACTGCATTGGAGGACAGGATCTGTGACCTGTATGATCTTTATGTTGAGGTATTGTTCTGTAACACGTTTTCTTTATAGAATTTTGGTCAGTTTATGATCTTGTTTACCTTTTTGTTGGGTTTGTTTACTGAGAGCGTGAAAAATCTTTGCTACAAAGACTTTTAACGAACATGCCTGAGCATATGGGAATCTTACCTACAAAGACTCTTTTCCTTTTGTAAGCTTTTGATTTGTCTTTTGCATGTCTGTTGATGGCACAATTACATATCTCCTCCATGCCTTTTTCTCTGAAGTACAGAGCTAGCATGGCCTCAATGAAATCAATCATAGAATCATTTCTCTCTTTTTTGTAACTTGGACATTGTAAAATGACCATCTTAATCTTTATCAGGGTATGGATGAAGACAAGGGCCCTCAAAGCAGGAAGTTATACGTAGAGGTAGTGGTGCTGAACCTTGACATTATTTATCATTTTGGTTTCTTTTAAAGATTCTTGGGCACCTTATAACTTATTGATCAATGATGATGTTTTGCCCTTTGAAAGACACTATTTCTAGTCCCTATGGTGGTCAAAACTTTTCTATATTCATTCTGAAAGTCTTCCTGTAGCATTTGTGTCTTTTTTGTGTGTTTTCCTTTAGTTTATAAAGATCAAATGTGGCAATTTGGATCCTATTAACAACTCGATAGAAGTGTATTTCTGTTTGTAGTTGATGTTTTATTGTTTTCTCTCCTGTCTTAGATGAGTACACATTACCTTCAATTAATTTCTCAATTCACTTTCAAAGTTGTGTAAACTACTTGTTTCGTGTACAGAGTAAGGGATGCCTTAAATGTAGATATTAGTATAGGCAGGATTAGGAGGGAAATGTTTTCCTT
Source organism: Oropetium thomaeum (assembly GCA_001182835.1). Taxonomy (NCBI): domain Eukaryota; kingdom Viridiplantae; phylum Streptophyta; class Magnoliopsida; order Poales; family Poaceae; genus Oropetium; species Oropetium thomaeum. The sequence continues at coordinate 1,419,515 of LFJQ01000033.1, forward strand.
TTCTCCTTTTTTGCGTTTCCGGTAATACTCTGCTTTATTTAATTTGACTACTTATAACTCCTAACAAAACAGTGTCGAGTACTTCTCAAATAAGCTTTCCAAAAAAAACTTCTTTCTTAAATTATCGGACTGGAATTTTTATTTGGTCCAAATGGCATTAACCCAAATGCCTTGATCTGGCTTTGAAGTGTCAATGTTTTTTTACCAGCTTGCAGAATTATGGCCACAAGGTTACATGGATAATATTGGAATCAAAGATGCTATTTCTAGATCAAAGGAGCGAAAAAGAGCATTGTACAGCCAGCAGAAGGTCATCATTATTCATGTTCATTCCTCCTTTCTTTTTAAATTTTTGAATGTAGCATTTAAAGTTACAGCACATGCAGCATAACCATGCTGTGGCTTATGGTATCTCCAGTTGTTGGCTTTGGCGGCATTTGTCATGAACTGACAATTTTGCCTCTTGACTAAACTAGGTTCGCAATGAAGAGAGAATGAAGAGGAAGAGGCTTGCGGTAGCAGCTAAACTGCAGGATGGCTACCCTTTGGCAATGCAGAGTGCACTTATCCCACAAGCCCCACAGCCCTCCATAACAAACCCCATAACATACCCTGCACCAGATTATGGACAGAACCAGGGATTGAAAAAAATTGAAAGGGTTCGTGAAATGGGCTCCAGTGTAGTTTCTGATGACAGCAACAGAAATGCTGGTGAGCTGAAGAAGAAAAGAAGAAAACCAGAAACTGATTTTGTGGATTCACTGAAGGTTCCATTGCAGCATGTTAGTGAGAAGCAAAGGCCTTCCAAGCCTTTGGATGAGGGAAATGCTGGTAGCCTACCAGCCACGGTGTCAACTGAAACCGTGCTTGGTCTTCCAAGCAATATTGGTCATAACCAACAGCCTAGCTGATTATTTGATGTGAAATCGGTTTTATAATTCTCCTAGGCCCTTTTTGAGCTGCTGTGGCAAAAGGTGGCCTTTCCATGTGTTAAAGCATTGATCCTCAGATCAACATTGATGAATGATGATATGATTAACCATTGTAATCTTCGAGCACTAAAGTTCCTTTCTCTAGATTTGACTGTAGATGTTGCTAGATCTGATCAGATTCAGATCTTCACCTCAAAAAATGTTTGTAAGTATCTGAATAGTTACTGTTGACAACCATCGAGCCATGTTTTGTTCGTAGTATGAGATCAAATAGGCTTGTTCGTGCGTGCTTTTGTTTCAATCAGTTGGTTTTATTCCATTTATTAGTGAGAATTACGCATGATCTGTATTGTTTAAGTTGTAGCGTCTAGGAGACTAGGACTAGGAGGACATGGAAATGACTGCGCTTGTGTGGAATGTCGGGACTGTTCATGTCTCAGGCGGGGACATGGAAATGACTGTGCTTGTGTGAAATGTAGGCACTGTTCATGTCTCAGGCGGGGATTTCGGCAGCATTTATTTGCATTGCATTATTGGCCCTGTGTTATGCTCAGATGAAATGCAGGCACTATCCTTACCTTACCGTACTGCTGAAGCATAGGGAGGATAGATGAGCCTACTAGTTCTATTGTATCCATACCCACAAGGCAATCAGCCGAGGCCCTAAAAACAAAAGGTGGGACATCGGTCATCTTGTCAAGTAACAAGTCTGATGGCATAGAGCTCCTCAATCGTCATCATTTTGTGCTGTAAAATCTAAATCATTTTGTTGAGTTAATAAGGCAAGTCGGCGTCTCAAGAAGCTAGTAGAAATGACGAACAAATCCTGGGAGATCTGGCTGCATGCTTGTTTTTTCTAGGAAGCTTGGCGGTGGATGCAGGTCTACCCTGAATTTCTGAAGCTCTTGAGAGATGGAAAACGGCTGCTGACTAATATGAAGCTCTGGAACGAATGCTGACGGCAGACGGCTGCGCACACCGCACAGAGTAGAGCAGCACTGTCTGTAGCTGTAGCAATGACGCACCTTGTACTGGAAGCCGGACCCGGGGACGAACTGGCACGTCGCGGCTATTAATCGCTGTCCCCGACCACCACCTCCTCCATCGCCGGAGGTAGCTTCACCTCGTCGCCCATCAGAGAATGTTCACACAAGGCGCCCGCAGTGGAGCAGGTCCCGTCCCGTCCCCGTGTTGCTGGTTGCCCTTTCGCCGTCGATCTCGTCGGCATCGCGGTAGTAACGACCTGTGGTCTGTGGATGCCGCACACCCGAGTCCTCCAGGGAACGCGAGCCCCGGTCATGGCGTTGGCTGGCTCGTCGTCTCCGTTGGACTGCACGGCCTGTTGAGATGAGAGAGACAGAGAACAGGGAAGAGAGAAGAGAGAGAGAGAGAGAGCTCCTGCACGCGCCTCAATCTGGATCGAACGTTTCGGATCTAACGGGAAGGTTGAGTGCTTAACTGAACAATTTACAAAACACCCCTCCAATTGGATCGCTACTATTAATCGCGATCCGGTTATTTTCACAAAACCCCCTAATCTGGATCGCGATTATTAATGGTGATCCAGTTATTTACACAAACCCCCCTAATTTGGATCGCAATTACACATACACCCCTGCAATCCTCCGCGCTGTCGCGTCCCTTTTCACTCGAGCGCCGTCCGTGGACTGCTTCCTGCCGGCGAACGGGACTCCCGCTCCTTCCTGGGGCCATGGGCCATGCCTCCTTTCCTCGCCGCATCTCCTCCTGATCCGGTTCTCTCCGCCGTCGCCTCTCGGCGCTCCCAGCTCCCTCCCCACTGGGTTCAAACTGGCGCGTAGTATTTGAGAATGAAGAAGAAACCGCCTTCCCCGCCGCGTGGAGCTGCGCTCCGAGCCTCCAGACTACGGTCCGCATCCAGCATCGCTGGATGGGGATTCCAGAACGAAGACGGTCGAGGTAACCGCGCCGCACGCTGCTGTTCCTTCCCCTACGGACCAATTGGCTACCAGCCTACCAGCCGAGCCAAGGATGTGGCTAATTTGGTGCTGCATTACTGATTCCAGACCATTGCCCGAGCCGTATGAAAGAGATGACTGCGGCACTGGTAGTGTGAATTAAATCTGTGAAAGGTTAGTATATTATAGTCGTATTACTGAATTCCCGCCAAAAAAATAGGTTTATTACTGAATGAGTCAGTCTTGAATATGTGAGGAAAAAAATGCTCCTTTTCTTGAGAACAACAAAACAAAAGTACAGGAAAACAGTCTCCGTCAATATCCGTTGGATTAAGAACCTCTATGGCTACGTTAATTTGAATCATCTCAGAGATTTTCTTTTTCGTCAACCGTACACCTAAGAGATGATGCAACCTGATCTTCTCCTTAACATTTTCATACTGATGGTCTAAGTGCACAAACACATATTTCGTGATTCCCTCATTGCCATTGCAATATTGCTTGATCCCTTATTTGCCAGCAAAATTGCACTGGCAACGAGCGAATTTTCCCCATCGCATTACATTTTTACCAGGATCATTATAGTTAACACCCGGGAGTAATTTCTTTAGTTCAGGGGAAGAAAGTGGAACTGTGGAAGTGATATAGTTGTCCACCTGTGCAGGAATTGTGAACACAACCTGCATTGAACGTCTAAATCTGGTAAGTTGCCACTGTCACCAACCAGTTTTAGTCCTGGAACTTCTCATTCATGTGCCTTAACATCTGACAAAACGCTGTAATCAACTATTATGTAAAAGCAAGCAGTCTCATCTCTTTTTATGTAGATGCAACAAGCCAAATTTTAAACGCCATAAATAACATCAAGAAAGTGTTATCATCTAGTTTATAATTCTTTGGGAAATTAATGTCTGTTGTAGATTTTTTTCTTTGATTTTTTCCCATTGAGATCACTTTACTAAACTAGTAAAAACAAGGATTCCATTTTTAGCTTAGACTTTGTCTTTTGATTATGTTTTATTTTTCCTTTTCATTTTTGTCATATTCCTTTTCATTAATGGCATTTTGGCTTACAGTTGTCAGTACTTCTCTAGGGTGTAAAACATCTTTCGCTGCAACTATTAGCACTGTTGGGGTTCTTCCAAAAAGAAAGAAAAAAAAACTGTTAAAAACTATTGGAACTAACAGAATTTGGTAAAAGATGTGTCAGACGCCAGATCTGTAGTTTGGAAACATTAGCATCCAAATGTGTGGAGATGGTGGCAATAATACTAGAATTTTGTGAGATCACTTGAGATGTAAATCTCACATTATGATGTACTAAAGTTTAACTCAACAACAGTAGTTTAATGTTACTCATCTGTTCTGTTTAAGTCAACGATTATGTGCCTCTTGACATTGTTGTTTTGGAATAACAGTTGCACATACGTTTTAAAGGATGAAGAATGTTGAATCAAGATGAGCAGTGGGAGTCGTATGGTAAGCATAACTCATACCAACTTTAAGTTCATAACCAAATACTTATGCGGTAATGCTTTACATCTCAAAAGAATACTGCATTCTTGTGCCCAGCCTAAGACAAAATTATACTACCTCCACTTCTTTATTGTTGATTTTTTTTAGTACAAATTTGTACTAAAAAGCAACGATAAAAAAAAATGTAGGTAGTAGTAGATAATTACCCTTATCTTGTGCTTATAAGAGATCAAGAAATATCACTCCTTAGTATAGCATGTAGCATAGGAAAAAAAAAGAACATGTAGCTGGGCAAAAATTGTATCATTTTCAATTAACAATGCTCTATTTCAAAAAAAAATGACGCTCTACAGAAAATGCCAATTGTATCAATATTCAACATTCAAATATTGACGAAAGCATCCGGTATCGGGACTGCATTGATCATAAGTTTCAATTAGGAAAATAACTCAGCAAATGTACAGGGGGAAGAATTGAAAAAAAAATCTATAATTGCTAATAAAAAGAATTCTCTGGGGGGGGGGGGGGGGGGGGGGGGGGGGTTGGCTGGGCTTAATAGGAAGCAAACAAAAATGGAAGGGAGTAACTCGCACCCAGTGTTGCCAGATTGTTATCAGGGTCTTCCCATCATCGCTGTGTATCCAATACAGATCTCTTTCTCTCCGTTCACCTGCAAATCTTCGCAGGATTCCGAGTTCCTCCTACATTTTCCCGAAATACAAAACTACAGCACCGAAAGGCACAGGTACTCTTCAAGCTTGCCCGCTTTTCCCCTACTTTGCCGTCTTGGCCACGTTTCACCTGCAGAATTTTGAACTTTCTGGGTGATTTTGAGGGGGATTAGGGTTCTGCAGGGGGAGATGGGGATTTAGGTCAGGTTTTCTGCCTTAGGGTGGTGATTTTCCAGAACCTGTTTTTTGTTTTGTCTTAGTTTCGATGCTTCTTTGTTACACATAGTTGTTTGGTCCTTGGGATACAGAGTTCGATTGGGTTACAGCCGGATTTGTTGTCTGAAGAAGAGAAACGAAATACTGCTCTGAAAATTACGTTCTTTACAAATTCTTACAGAACATGTAGAAGTCATTGATGCTGTTCAATCCATCTAATCAAATCAGGCACCTGGACTCAGTGGTTTCCCTACCGAATTTAATCAAATAAGAGCTGATAAGAGCTGATAACAGGCTGAAGTTTGGTGCGATTACATTGCTACCAATTCCAGAAGTAACAGCAGTTCAAATCGGTTTAGGATAAAGTACTTTGGCTATCTTTGGGAGACATTTTTATTTGGCTTTAATTTTGATTGATGAGGGAGGACCAGCAGTTGCCTACCCGAACTTTCTTGTGACCAAAGGACTTAGTTGTCATGGTTGTTGTAGGGAGGATTAACAATTACAGAATATGGGCTCGAAGCAAGGATCTCTCTCTCTCTCTCTCTCTCTCTCTCTCTCTCTCTCTCTCTTTCCTTTTCAGTTTTATTCAATTTAGTGGCAGATGGTTCAGCTGTTATGCTGAGAAGAACTCAGCAAGTTGGATTAATTGAGGGAGTAGTTCCATTTGATCCCAGAAGTATTAGCCTTTGCTTCAGTCTTCGAATGGTGGTGTGGTCTGGTCAGAATAGGACAACTTGTTGTACATGTATTTGGGTTGAAAACTTGATCAGACAGTAGAGATCCTGAAATTCATTTAGTTGTTGTTATTGTCTTTTTTCAATTGCTTACCCATGAGTTTGTTCTCAGTCAGAAGGTTATAGGTGGACTGACAATGATAGATAAAGAGACAGAGCAATTAGCTCTATGAAGGTCCTTTAGCTCTGAAACAATATTCTGAGATGTAGCGATTCAAGAATATGAAGTTCAGCAAAGATTCATGAGTCTGGGATGTTTTCCTAAGTTTAAGATGGATCCCTGTATGCAGTTTGGTACTGGAAAGTGGGCTTAGACACCAGAATTCCTTTTTGGGGAAGATATCTGGCTCTATGATATTCTTTTGTCTCTGAAATATCCTGAGTTTCTGACACTTAATCTTTTTCTTGGCGAGTTCGTTTTTCCTATTGAAGACATCTTGATGAGAAATTGTTGTGCTTGTCATATTAGATTCATAACTTGAGAAGAAATGTACAGAATGGTAATCTGTTTTGTTGCCATACAACCGAAAAAATATTTTGCACTTCAGCCTTTATATCAGGAAATGTCTGCACACAACTATACTACATCAAACCTGCACTTGGATGAATTCTATGTTAGACAGCCTATCCAAGTATTAAACCTATCAAGATGGAGAAGTGTAGTACAATTACAATACCTGGCTCTTGCATTCATCAACTGTTGTAGTCGTAGTGTCTACTTCTAGTTTACTGAATTTTCATAATATTTCTGATCTCGACTCAAATCTCTGATATGTTTTCATTTAATAGATCTTTGTATTGTTGTATGTCTTATAAAGTTTAATGGTTCCTTATGGAGAAATATATTAGAAACATTTCTTATGCTTGCCTGCTATTGTGTTATTTTACATTCCATTTTCTCAATTTTAAATAAAGGATGTTGTTCTTCCAACAGTTATCAAGAATGGAGCCAACTGAGGTTGTGGAGCTGTCGAAGACTGCTCTCTCTGGTTGTTGCAAAATATGTGGAGAACCTGAAGAGGAGCAGAAGAGATACTTGATATGCAGCCATTCCCTCTGCATGTACAAGTACTACCATATCCGGTGCCTAACTCCTAAGCAGATTCCAAGTGATGCTCAGCTTGGCAAACCACAGTGGTACTGCCCGTCTTGCCTCTGTCCTTTCTGACAAGGACGATGATAAAATCATCCTATGTGATGGCTGTGATGAGGGCCATCACCTGTACTGCTTGAATCCTCCTTGTACTTCAGTTCCGGATGGTGAGTGGTATTGTTCATCATGCATTGAAGAGAGGGCAAATGAGGAGAAGTTGAGAGCCTACGAGCAAAGGATGCTGAAGCTCCATAGGAAGGATGGTGCCATCCTGAGGAGTCAAAAGTATTATGGTGTGGACATGCTGCTTAATGCAGCAGAGATGCTGAGCAAGGATGAGAAGATGGTGATTCTACAAAAGTAGGCAGCCATGATTGCTGATGGTCAGGAGTTAGTAGAAGCGGCTGAGAGGTCAGAAACTAATGAATTGTTGATGTAGAAGATAAGGAAATCCATTAGAATCAACCTTTTTTTTCATCGGTTTTGCACCTCTGTGAGGTTAGCTGCAGAATTGCAAAGATTCTGTACAAAGTGTTGTACTCTTTAGACTTAAATGGTTACTGGCGGATATTGTCATATTACTTTATCTCTTGAGCTGCAGGTTTTTTGTGGTGGTGTGTGTGTGTGTGTTTTGGGGGGGGGGGGGGGGGGGGGGGGGGTGGTGTGGGGGGAGGCCTTGTAAATCACAGATGCAGACCTGTGGATGGTTTTCCAGTTAAACCATAAACTCACCTGTGGAAAATTTCCTCAGGCATCGTAATGCTATGATTCCAAATGAAATTTCTGTTTTCCCCAGGGATTCCCCCAGTGCACTGAGTTAATGGAATTATTCAAGGTAGCGGTAGTCACTGTGCCTGAGATCAAGGACAATGGTAACCCACGGCCGATTTTAAATGCACTCTTCAGCAAAGCACCTTTCTCTTCTTGTGGAGCTCGAGCATCCTTCGCTCGTAGTCTTTTCTTTTCTACTTCATATCTTAGTTGCGCTCTCCAAATTACAGGGAGGAAAATACAGGTGATGACCTGATCACAACCATCACAGAAGATGATCCGATCGTCGCCGTTGCCAGGAAGGCAAATCTAGCGGAGGCAGCCCCTGCGTGTTTTCTCAAGTTGCGAATCGCTTGCTATCTGCTTATGAATCAGGCAACTGGATGGGGTAGTCTTTGTACAAACCAAGAGAGTGACCACAAATCAAGAATCTCTTATTCTCGCTTTCTCCACAAATCTTATAAGATCCAGAGAGAGCAGTGTTTAAAAAGCTCAACAACCAAACCTCAGATGGCTGAGAGCAGTCTTGCAGTTTGTAGGAAGAATAATCACCCTTTATTAAAAATTAGTAAATGGGTAACATAATAGAACATCTAAAGTTCTGTAAGGTTGCACCATAAAATTTATAAGAAATTCAAACTTTGAAAGAAAAAAAAAACTACCATAATTCACTCTTGGTCATTTCCTGAATGGTGAAACTGTAGGACTACTAAGATATCTGCTTTCTGTATAAATGCATATTACTGATCATTGGCCTTTGCTATGCAACTAGGACATATTCTAACCGCCAACTACAAGTTATCGGATCAATCATTTCCGACCATCACCAGTGATCCATTTCTATGCCATCTCCTATTTTTGTAAGAACAAAAAGAAAGCAAAAGAAAAAGAAGACTACGACATGACACATGCTAAAAATTGATTACATTCAACGAACTCCTAATAACCACATCATAACAATAGACCACTGCAATCCCTATCAAGATCGATGGACAATATATGACCAACAGATTACATACCTGAAGCTCAATCTTCACTTGGACCATTATCCAAAAATCTGTTTGGATGAAGAGCCCCCAAAATGCACCTTTTCACCTAGAAGCATTCAGACAAGAAACAGCCAGACCTGCATCGAAATCCTTCAGGGTCACTCATCAAAGGATCAAGGACATGTGTGATCTCAACTACAGTAGGTTGGAATCTTCTGTCCTTTTATAATACTGTTGGCCCCATATAAACATGACTAATAATTCCTTCGCAAAAAAAGAAAAAAACATGACTGATAATTTGTTTTTTTTTCCAAAAAAAAAAAAGAAAAACTTGTGTTAGTCACTCACGTACTGCATACTACGTCCGACATAGCCAACTTTACCAACTCCATTCCCTTTCATTGAGCCGACGCATTCACTTTAAGCCCACGTGAAGGCTCGTGCCTTGATGTGAGATGGACGATACGAATGGACCTGCGATGGGCCGCAGCTCAGGCCCACCCTCCCCAAGTTGCGAACAAAGATCCCTCTCCTTCCTTTTTCTTTTTCATAGATAAAGGGTTGAAAGAAAACAGAGAGAAAGAGGGTGTCGCTCTACCTGGACATGACAGACGCAGCTTTGTTCCCTCTCCCTTGTTCTTGTAGGCCATACCAGCGATTTCCCGTCTTGAGTGGTACTAGCAAACACTGACGAGATGTCCGAACTACCTTAATCATGTCCCCATCTTACATCTGCAAAAAGGTTGATTGAAAAGCCATAATACTATCTCTGTCCACAAATAAGATTCATAATCGAAACACATGATCAGATTGAAAACAATTTTTCTTTTTTGAGAATGGAATATTCATTAATCTTTAAGCGTGGATTGGCGGTGCAAAGAAACAAAAACATTTTATCATGGGTAAGGGATACAAACTATTCTGAATCTGTGCCACTCATCTATCACTAACATATTTTTCAAGTCATAGCTCAGGTCAAACAGGGCGAGGACACTCCATCCATTGATGGAGATCGAGATGATTTTTATCGAGAAACCTAAGAACGAGATGTTCTAGCGTGTCGACTCTAGAGAGGAAGATCCCCCAAAAAAATTATTTCGCCATGCGGATGTAGATTTACCTTATTTTGTATATAGTAATTCTTCTCATCCTCACCATGCATAATTCGAATAAGAAACAAATTATAGCATATATGTACCTAGTTCTTATCATCATATCCTATCCAGCGGCCATGCTCAGGATGAGCCCCATGGTTGAGTTGACTAATAAGAAAGAAATATGGGAGGGACCGATTTTGGGTTTGAGCAAGACGATGATGTGAGATGAGGGAAGGGCTTCTGTTGAATAGCCTTATATATACAAAGAATACATGGTAGGAAGAAGTGGCGGCGGCGGAGGGGGAGAGGGGGAGGGGGAGTGAGATGAGTATATTTAGGGTTCGAGTCGTTTTTTGATCCAATGGTGGTTGTTGATCGTGGTCGTATAAGGAGTTATAGGCAAAACGGGACAGGTGGCGACGGGTGCGGTGGGAACTGAGGTGGGGATTATCGAGGTTGAACGGTCCAACGTCGATAAGTTGCCAAACATATTCAACAATTTACATATTTTAATAATAATATCTTTAGTAAGTACTATAGAAGTTTGCATAAAAATACTATCATCGCCATTGCCACCTCCTTGGTTCGATCCGCCATAGAGAGAAAGTAAAACATCGCCGCCCCATCATTTTATAGAGAAGTCTCCACCACATCATTTGTATACATATGTTCTATGAGATCTTTTATTTTGTAAGAAAAACATTTTGAAGTAAAAGACAATCCATTAAAGATAATAATGTATAGAGGTCTGTCTAACCTTTTTTCCCTTACACGTTCCAGTTCAATTGAGGTCAACCAGCCAGCCTATGCCTTCCAAAAAAAAAAACAGCCAGCCTATGAGGAACCAACACGTGTCGTGGTACCTCATTCTGCCAGGAAGAAACAGGAGCTCTTATTATTTTAAAAAAAAAACAGAGAGAAACGAAACAGGAGCTCTCAGCTGCTGTCACTCCGTTCCACAAACGAGAGAGAAAGAAAAACAGTCACTCATAGCAATAGCGCCATCGATCACGTGATGTTGTACCCAAAATGTCGCCGATTGGTTGGTTGGAGAGTGAGGTGATTGGTGCCGACCAGTGCGACATAACCCAAAATGTCGCCGGGCCGGAGGGCCCATCCCTCATCGTCTCACGTCCGATCGATCGGCCGTGCGGTTTTGTTCACTGGCTCTTAGATCGATCGTCATCATCGTCCGATCGTTCGCTGGGCTAATAGCTTTTCACCGTTTTGATGGCAGCAGTGTGGGTCAGTCCAGGATCAATTTAATTTATGATGAAGTAATAAGGTTTGGATCCGCATTTTGGAATTAATTAGGCTAAGAACATGATGGTCTTAATTTGTACCATTGATTGAGTGTATATTAATTGTCTGAATGAAATATTATTGGGCATGTTTAAGTACTGAAAATGTAATTTAGCGATCGATCTCTTGAAAGGAATGAAGGATGGAAGGACAAGAGAAATCAAGGGAAGGATGATTATTAAGAGCTAGTGATGGACACTGACTTTTGAGAGTCAGGGCAATCTAGGCGTGGAATTTTCCCTGACACTGTCGCTACAGCCATGTTGGTCGGCTCTGTACTAGCTGCTACACAAATTGCAAACACAAAGGTTTCAGAGAGCAACGTTTCAAAAATAGTTGATTAATTATCTCCCCTCTCTCTACTAATAATAATTAGATAATGGCTCTGCATATATACACTCCTATATTTTTAATTTCCTTAGGGTCCGGTATACAGAGTATGCTAATGTTGATGGGTAGTCTTCTTCACACAAGTCCTGTAACCACGCACAAACATCATGCCTGCCTGCGCGCTCTACCCGTAATAAACAAAGCAAAACAACGAGCTAGATACTCACGAGTAAGGTTTTGAAAACCGTTCGATTTTTACGGTTTTACACAAACCGTTCAGACTCGGTTTCTCAGACCGAACGGTTTTATATAAAAATCGTAACTGTTGTACCGTAATAAAAACTATTTTTATTTGATTTTTACGGTAAACCGTTCGATTTTTACGTAATGGAATTTCACGACTTGAGTGGTTTTTGAAACCTTGCTCACGAGAGGCCGCCATGTTAATTCTTCATCACCGGGCTACTACCAGCAGTAGCTAGTAGCTTTTGCATCTCATTCACATCTGCATTTCGACGAGACGACAAAACAGAGCCCGTGGGACCTTGCTGTCAGCAGCTCGTAGTACAATCACCAGATTTGCCTCCGTCATTGTAGGATACGGCAGATCATTTCATTCTGACAGTTAGTGGAACTCGTCCTTTTCGATGGCCCCACCACAAGATATTGCTCTGCGCGATCGCACGTACGGGTACAGCACATCGCCTTGTCTTCGTCCTCGTCGATCGAGGGGCAGAGCAGAGAGCACCGAGCGCGCGCGCATGCACGTCGATCCAACAGACACAGCAAAGGCTCCTCCTCCATGCCTGCCTGCAGCTTGCGTGTGTGTGTCGTCCTGCCTCAGCAATGGTCGTCAGTGAGAGATGGAAGCAGAACAAGCTGTCTCTAATACGAGTAGTAAAATTAAAGGCCTCTAGCTAGCTGATACGACGACGACACAGATTAATTAGTAATAGCATAATAGTATGGCGTCGTTATTGCTAAAACCGATCTATTCTCCTCGGGATCCGCAGATTACGAATGCTGCCAAGAGAGAATCTTATCGGCCATCGATCAGGAGGGCCCTGCGTCCCCTGGACTGTTTTCTTCGTCTGAACCTAAGTAAATACTTATACTATAGTAGTACTCTGTATATAGATGATGATGCAGTTGCAGCGTGTGTGGCTGTACCTGTACGTGTATGTGGTGGTAGCTAGGCGACAGAGCAATCTTTGTACGTACCTTTGCGATTAGCTCCCAAGGATCTCAAGGATTATATATATCCTTCTAACCCCAAGCTAACCTAGCCTGTCCCCAGGCGCTCGTGATTAAGACTTGGACAAACTAGAAGTCAACGCCAAAGACAAAACAAGAAAAATGACAATGCCATGCTTATCTGTACACATACATACATTTCATTTATCAAGCAACGAAGAATTTGTGTGGTATCTTCCAAAAACATTTATTTCTACAAAGAGAAATACCAATGTGTGAGGACTGAAGAAGGATCATATATCTGATAGAGAGAGTAGCAACAACACACAGCATGGGCACTTAGCCAGCGAGAAGCTGGCGCCTCCAGTCCTCCAGGCATTTCAGATTGCGATCGCAGGCTGTGGCTTAGCAGCCATGACCCGCCACGATTGGAGGACCCACACATTTATCCACTGGCTCACTCACGCTTCCAATGTTTTGATTAGATCTAGTCTCAGGTTTAGCTAATAGATCCGATCTTCCGGTAGTAGGTTAGCCAGGCCGGTTCGTACGTCGACTGTTCAATGGAAAGTTGTTGATGTGTGCTGTGTTACCTGAAAACAAGACAAGTGAACGGGTAATTAATTGACGTTGATGTGATCCCCCCTATGTGGATTGATTGGCTCCTAAAATCTGTGCCTGTTAGAGCTTGTTTAGGTTACGTATACTCGTGCGCATTCAAATAGTTGCCATGTTTTAATCATATATGCACTAACGCATGCATCAACAACCAAAACTGCTACTAATTCAGACCATGCCTGCATAACTAGAAAGTAACTCATGCTTCGTTGAAAAAGATTTTAGCGGACATGACTATGTACGTAACAAGATAATGAGTCGTTCCAACAACACGAAGAGAGATAGAGAAATATCAAATTTGACATGCGAGGAGCTGTAAAGAGGGACATCAAGCAGGATCGGAGTATCGCTAAAAGGCTAGTAGCCATGGATAGAAAAATGTGAAAATTAACGATACATGTGCCGGAACCTTGATTTTCTTTTTTTAGTCCTTTTTCATATGTTTTTCTCTTTCTGTTTTTTTTTCTTGTCCTGTTTTTCCTTTTTTGTTGCCGTCGTTATTTGTCTTCACTGTCTTCCTTTTTCTCTTAGCTGAGTCCGATCTCATGGTTTTCATGTCCTGGTGTTATGGTGGTTGTTGCGCTGGACATATGACAATTGACAGGTGCGGCATTTGGTTCGGGGGCAAATGCAGCATGCAGGCGGTGTTTTGCTAAACGCCGAGGGCCCTTTTGGAGCGGCGCACAGCTCCTGCCTGGATACCCTCCCACTCTGTTTTTTTCTGTTCCCCTTAGCTTGTCAGCTCTGCGTTGGTATAGTGTTGGTGGATGCCTGACGCAGTTGGGAGTTTGGCCTGTAGTTCACCCTGAGCTATCACAGTAGTAGTAAGTGCTCCAGACAAGCTGTCGGGAAGCCGATCGATCGACAGTTTGGGTGAAAGTCTTTCCTGCCCATCCCTCCAAGGACTCCATTAACAGGCAACAATGCTGGCTAGGGCTCCATGATGATTGATGAAGGCGGGGGGGCCTGGGCTCGATCGATCGGTTTCCTCCTCTCTCCCAGTCCCAGCTCGATCGGGCGGCCGGGCGGCGGGCACACGACGGGGCATGGGCACACACAGTCCATTGATATGTCCACCCGATTTGGAGCCAGTCGAAAGGCACGAAACCACCGATCTCTCTCGGGGACCATGCTGACTTGACATGCTGCTCGCAAAACCACAGGCCTTGCGACCACCTTGCAGAGATGGTCACTTGCGTGTACTGTGTACTGACCTAAATTAGACGTCACACTGCTAGCTGCTGCTGCCTGTAACTGTACCAGCAGCTGCAGGAGCTCTCGATCCGTTGTCTTCTTGCTCTTTTCTCCGATTCCGTCCAGCAGCAGCAGCAGCACACACGAGTTAATTTAGGTCGTGCTTCTCAGATCGATCGATCAGCTGAAATTAGCCAATCATCAGCCGATCGATCTAGACGACGAAGCGTCCGAGATCAGAACACACTGAGCTAGCGTGCGCGCGCGAGCAGCTTCCCCCACTTGCAAGCTCGATAAGAGAGTAGAGTGTGGGAGTGACGAAGCCGACCAGAATCCATGCGTAGAGATGCACCTTGGGAAGCTCAATGCTGCAATCTTCCTTTTTTCCCTCCTACTAGATCCAAGGGGATCGGATGAAAGGATAGGTTCAGCGGATGTGTGCAGAAAATGTCTTCTCTGCTGCAACAGGATAATACAGGAAAAGAAGAACATTTAGGTCCTCTGAAAATATAGCCCACTTTTTTTTTTCTTTTGATGAAGTTAGAAATTAATCATGGTGTGCAATCAGTTGGAGTAGTGGACGATCGATCTTAGCACAATCACATCCTGCATTGTGATCAGGTGGTGGTGGCGGTGCATACAGAGCGCCAAGACACAACGTACTTGCAAAGTTGCAACTGAGCTCATGACGAAAAGAGGACAGGACAAAACAAGGAAAACAACACAAGTACGGGTGCAAACGTAAAACTTTCGGTGAAAAGTTTTGGGACGTACTGTAGCGCTCCACTTTTTTTTTTGGGCTCAAAAGAAATTAAATCACTTAAGAGAAAGTACAAATTTAAAGACTAAATCGTCCAAGAAAAATTTTCAAGTAATTTGTCGATGTTCGTTACTGTCGACTAGTGAATTTATCGTGGGGGGTGCGTTTTGAGGCTCCGATGATTCGCGAGAGGACACAATATTTATACTGGTTCAGGCAACGATGCCCTACGTCCAGTTTTCGAGCTGCTCGTGTTACTCGTGACAAGGATTATAAGGAGGGTTACAAGTGGGCGAGAAGGGAAGAGTGCTTCCTGTCTCTAAGCGTGCTCGTGGGTGTGTAGGCTTGTGGAAAGACTTGTGCGCTTGTCCTTCGTCTTCGATCTCTCTCCCCTTTTATACGGCGATGTGAGGAGGGCCGGTTCCGTGGAGCTGATAGTGGCCGTGCGTCCACGCCGTTCCTGTTCGACGGAGTGGTTCGTGCCGTCACTCGGTGGAGTCCCGTCCGTATGGAGAAACACCACTGTAGGAGCTGGCTTGATAACGCCGTAGTTGTGGTCGTCGCTCCGGGACGTCCTGTCGCATAGGGGTGATGAGTCTCTGACGGGGCTGTAGGAGAGACGCCCATCCCATGGATGGTGCACGTCGTGTGCATTTAACGCCCACTTGCCTGGGTAGCGGGCGGCTCTACCTGTCAGCGGGCGTGGGCGTGTCAGGCATTTATTTCCCAACCGTCGCCGTCCGTCCTACTCGTGGAGTAGTGGGCGATTCGCCCGACCCCGGGATCGGGCGAGGCGGAGTTGCGTTCACTCGACCCCAATAGAGACGGGGTCGAGCGCGCCGCCCGAGCGTGGAGGATCCGACCCCTCTTCGAAGGGGTCGGGCGAGGCAGAGATCGCCTGTTAGCTCGGTCCGTAACGCGCCCGTACGACGCGGAGGCAGGTTAAGGTGGGGATTATTTACGCCTTGATCACGTCATTAAGATCGAGGGTCATTAAGGTTAACTACCTCTGGTATTGACCCTCAACATAATTGTTCAACTAATATTTGCTTTAATTGTTAGAGAATTTTTGTAAACTACTTGTTTAATCATGAGATTTTGAATCCAGTCAAAATCCTTTAATTCAAATCCGAATTTTCAGGTTTTCACTTTTGTTCTCCAGTTTCAGATTTAAATTTTTTCCCAAATTCAGAGAATCAAACTTTGGGGCTGATTCAAAATTTTGAATTTTGAAATTCCAGAATTTGTGGCTAATATTTTTGTTCCTCTCAAAAAGTTTTCCACCAGTAGGACCCACCGGTCAGCAGGCCCCACTTGTCAACCACTCCCCCTCCTCTCCCTGTTTCTCTTCTCTCTCTCTTCCTTCTCCCGCGCGCGACGCACACCGTCTCACGCGCGCGCATGGGCAGAGATCGACCACCACCTGCCGCGCGCGGAGCTGCGTTGCAGCGCGCCGGGCGTGCGTGGCGAGCGCGCGCGACAGGATTTAAGCAGTCTCGGCCACTCCGTCGACTCGCCTCGCTTGCGTCGCTGCAGTCTCTTCCTCTCTCGTTCTCTCTGTTTCTTCCTCCGTCGAGCGCTCCGCGACGCCACGGCCGATTTCATCGCAAAACTCGGCCATTCCCTCGCAAAATCGAAGCACCCCAAGGCCCCTTTCCATTCCCGAGCCCAAGACCACCGCGTTCCAACGGAGTTCGCCGGATTTTGGAGCGCGCAGCCCGAAACTCACCGTCGCAGGGAGCCACACTGGTGAGGGCCCTTTTCGCTTCGCGTTTAAGTCCATTTTCTTGCCATTCTTGGTCCTCGGAGCACGAGGGAGCTCTCACCACCGGCCGTTTTCTAGGGTGAGGCCTCTTTCGCCGGGAACGCCGCCCGTCGGCGGCCGTCGCAGAGCACGTCGCCGCCGACCGCTTTCCGGTGAGGATTCCTGGCCATTAACTTCCGTTTCGGCTTCTTCTCGGCGCGTTAGGAGCTTTTGGGCAAGGTCTAGCGGCCGGCCATGCGCCACAGCGCCGCCGCGCCATGGCCGCCGGCTCCGCCGCGCCGCCGCTCCTCAGTTTGCCGCCGGTCGGGACCCAGCCCGTTCGAACCCCCGCGCGATGCTCGTGCCGCCGGTGCCCTCGCCGCGGCCAGTCGTCGCCGGAAGCACTGCCACCGTCGCCGGCCGACGCTAGGGCAAAAGCCCTAGCTAGGGTTCCTGTTTTCTAATTTTCAAAAGTCAATTAATTCGGCTAAGACTTAATTAAATTATAAAAATTCGAATTTAACTCAGAAAAATAAAAGTCCAACTGTTCTGAAACCAGTGAAAAATGTAGTTTTTATGAAAAATATAAAAATTCATGGTTTGGGTTTAATAATTTTGGGACTTTATTTAATTAGTAATAAATGGCCACAAACCTAATTAATTGGATTTCAATTATTAAAAACCAGGAAAAATTTGTATAACATCCCAGAGTGCACCCTTGAGTTATGAAGTGTTTGAAAGGTCAATTAGGGTTTGATTAGATGCTATTAATTATTTAGCATGGTGTTTAGGTTAAATGGCTTATCGATCAATTTAGTACTTTAAAATTGTTGCGATCATTTTAATTCATTAGCTGTTAATTAATGCTTTCACCTCTCCACTTGCATCATGTAGACGCCGACGTGAACGAGGTAGCCATCGAGGTGGACCCCGAGTTTTCTGAAGAAACCATCGTTGCAGACCAGGAAAGACATCCACAAGGCAAGCCCTGGTGCACTACCGTCTTCAGAAATTTTCCTTTATCACTGTATATGTGAGTCATGTGATGTGCATTTAGATTGATAGGAGTTGAATAGAACCCTAGATGCATATATTTCCAGTAGTACCTACTATGGAATATTGGTACAGGTAGCCCGATGTAGATGCTGTGCTTAGCAATACTATACGGTAGAAGTCGAGCAGAGAGGACACTGCTCGCGATATGATAGGAGTTGTTTGAAACTTCTACCCCCCCCCCTATTAAAGGACTTGTAGCGAGCTCATATTTTCATGAAAAGAAACTAGGGTCAGACAGGGAATGATAGGAGGGCAACAGAACATGGGTTCTGTGTGCGGTAGCTCGGCCTGATCCGTGCGGCACAGTTTGGCTAAGTATTGAATGTACTGTTCACATGCTGGAGCTATGGGACCCAGTAAAACTAGATAGTCTAGAGACGGCAAAGCTGAACCTATCTTACGGTGTCTGATTGGCGGCGGGCTGGGGTGGATAGTGTGTGAACTCCACACATAACATCTGAGACGGGTGCTCTGGTAGGATGCGACACTGTTGAGATAGCGTAAGAGGAAATTACCTTTGCCAGATCTGGTGCGAACGGTTGCCACGTGCAGTCTGGGACGCGCACGTGTCGTGTGACCAGGTTAATCCTGCAGGTGTAAATCGTTTCGAACTGCTGACACTCTCAGTCTAGAGTTTGCTTGACCTCTGTGTCGCATATGCTAAGAAGTGAACAAGGAGAATAATGATGATTAAAGTTGTGATGCATATTATGACCATTGTTTGACAAACATGGTTGTTTACTCATAGTGCTTACTAAAGTTTATTTTCCTGAATTTAATATGAGCTAAAACTTGAAAGTAGAAAACTATTAATTAGGATGTGTCTTTTTTTGTAATTACCTTACCCAGAGTCGGCCGTACATGTCTAGAAGTCGGATGTAGACAGCCACGTTGACGGATCAGTCTTGCTGAGCTTTTTAGAAGTTCACGCTTTACGACTTATGGTTTTCAGGTGGATCAGATGCTTTCGGTGGTAGCGGTGGTCATCTTTGGGAGGAGTCAGCCTCCGAATAGAGTAGTTCTCAGTGAGAGCAGATCGAGTAGCCGCGGCTTATGTGTGGCTAGTAGCAATGTGTCGTTGGGCAAGACACTTGCTTTTACTTAGTGTCGTGGAGTCGGAGTCTTTACGCTTATCTTTGCTTTTGTTTGAAGGCGACGTTGTTTCCGCTGCTGTTTTTAGAACTTGATCGTGTATAATCAAACTCTCTGTAATAACTACTCATGTAATATTTTCTGCTGTCTGTAAATCATTCTGTTATCTGCCTGTGTTGTATCCTGTATATGTTCGCTTCGACGAGCATCGCTCAGAATGTATCCCGGTAGGAGGGACCTCCCCCGTTTCAGGGGTGGTCCGCCACACGTACAGCAAGTGTTGTGAGAAACGTCCAAACTCAGTCCCAGAAGTATCACCAAGTGCTCTCTGGGTGCCTCGGCCAGATATGCCCTTGTCGTCCTTTTTCCTGCTTAATTAATTTCCTTCCTCAGATCCAAATATTGCTCTCTATCCGTTCCAAAATACTTACGTGTAATGCACTTTTTTTTCTATCTTCTATACATATCTATCTCTATACTCTGAATACTGGTAATTCTAGTCGTTTGGGGTAGGATTTTAAAAATTCCGAAGGAATGAACTTTGTTTTGCGAAGAGAAGGAATGATTAAATTAGAAGTATTTTCTACACATATTAAATATAATATCAAGAGTAGCAATAGTCAAATTTATTTCACAATTGAATTGGTTATCACCTCCTCTTCAGTGGACCATAGGTCGCTGGTTCGATTTTCCATCCTCACTAGTAATTGTTTTTAGCTTTCGCACTGGATGATGGAGAATTTCGCATTATTGTTTCTTGTGTAACTATCTTTTCCACCTCTCCTTGTTAATTCCCGTAACCACACTCGAAAGATCTCTAATAAACTGAGATGGAGGGAGTAGTAATTAGTTTGTTTCGAGAAAAGGGGTGTTTTTTTTACGTCAATTCAAGTAACACATGCATGGCATCTTATTTGAGCTAGTAGTGATGAGGCAGCCTTTAATGATTGGATGAAAGAAGTTTGGAAAAGATGACGACAAATTCCCTTATATAAAAGAGAGAAAAGACAGAGAGGTGAAATTTGCTTTGAGGGTGGCAGAAGAAAGTGATCCGGCCGGATTTGGTGTGTGGCTTCCCTCAAGGCAGGCACCAACAAAAAACATGACTCCATGAGAGCTCACACACCAAACGCAAGAGCAAAGGAAATAAAGACTGTAGGTAAAGTTAAAGCAAGCAACATTGCCGGGAGCGAACCCTGTCAGCCAGTGATGGGATCTCAATACAAACAACCAGCGTACCGTACCCAGTGGGGGAAGATTCCTATCTTCTCTATTCGACCTCTCCAATGGGAACTCATTGGCTCTCATCACTCTCAACCAAAAACAGGGATACAATAGTGTTATACTTGTGTCCATTACTTCATCACTCATCTGATGGAGTTTTTTTAATTAATTAGTTACCTCTAGGACGTACACACAAACAAAATTGGCTCTCGGTTTTTGAACTACTTTAAGTTGGCTTGTGTTTGCCCTAGCTAGCTTTGCCTACGTACAGAGACGTAGATGCTGCAAAAAACGTCAAAAAAACAGGCAAGCAGGACGACCTGCTGTTGAACGTGCGTACGTGATCCGAATAATAAGATCTGTATCATTGGAAGTATCGATGGGTCAACTGTGGCAACTCGTCTACTCTGGTTGGAGTTGGACACGTAGCTAGCACGCGCGCTGCTCTTGCTTTGCATTACTCGCTGACGTGTCGGGGGACTCCGGCGGATAAACGTGCTTGCTTGTCTGGCTGTTCCGAAACTTGGACACGTCTAAACGTCACTACATTGTTGTTGCTTTCCTACTCTGACCGCAACAACAATGCCGCCAGCTTCATGTCCCGTTAGTACACTGTACTACTACTACTACTAAATGTTGTTGACTAGTGTCACAGCTGGGGTCGTCAACAATTGTCACGAGCACACTGTTGACCATGCATACTGAAATTTTGATTCGGCGCAGGCACCAACACCACCAGGCAGGCAGGCAGGGGATGGTATAGTTCAGGCTTTTGTGTGATTGTGTCTTACTCATATTGCGCAAACAAAACTTATGGATAAAAAGTGATGATGAAACAACTGATGATGATGATGATCTGATAAGGTAGCATCTGGACGGAAGCAAAAGCCACACACACACACATTATGTGCAATGAGACATCATTCATATCGTAATGTTGGTCCAATAAGAGGTTAGGGATACATGGATGCTGTTTGCCACATTATGCTGCTGCAGGACAACGAATAAATATATGGAGTTCTTTGTATTTGTTGCGAAGAAATATTTTTTTTTCTCTCATAGAATGGATCCTCTACTGGCTAGCTACCTATATATAGAGCTACACGATATGATCGATATGCTTGCCACATTGTTGGACTGTATTTGGTTTATACCGCATAAGTAATGATATTCCAATCTAATGAATTAATATCGTAATGCTAAATTATTAATTTTAATAATCTTTGAGGCACCGTAATAAGATGTATGCGTTAGCTTAGAACATCGTCTAATTAAGTAGAGAGAAGATATGTCCATATTTATTTCTGATGATGACAGTGAATAGAACAAATCGTTTTCAAATAATGATTTCAGAAAAGTCTATGTTGTAAAGAGGGTTCATGTATTATTATTTTAATTACATAGAATCTTATGTTAATATATTTTTAATGTTGATTATAACTACGTATGATCCTCGGAGTGACAAAAAACCTTGGTCCTCCTCCTCAAGAACGAGAGAGGAGAAAAAACCTCATCAACCTTTTGCCTAATCACAACTGACGAAATAAAACCAGTGTACGTAACGGATGGTTTAGGGCGGCCCTTCTTGTATGGGCCACAGGTTCCAACAAGACCCCATCCCCTGTGGCAGGCCCCACATGATGAGGTCGTCTCCCTCCTCTTCTCTTTGTCGTCGCTCGCGGGCTCCCCTGTCCTCCTCCCCTGTTACAAATAGCCGCCGGCCCGGACAGCTCCCCTGCACACTCTCGCGCACACACACACACACACATCTCATGGTGTCCCAAGCACGGCAAGAGCCAGCTCTTCTGCCCCACAGCAGCGGCGTCGCCGCCAAGCTCGCAACCGCTGGCATGGACGCCATCCCGGCCCCGCCTCTCCTCCTCCGCGCCCCGACTCCGCCCAGCATTGACCTCCCCCCCAAGGACAAGGCCGGCGCCGCCGCCGCCGCCGTGTTCGACCTGCGGCGTGAGCCGAACATCCCGGCTCCGTTCGTGTGGCCGCGCGACGACACGCGCCCGACGTCCGCCGCGGAGCTGGACGTGCCCGTGGTGGACGTGGGCGTGCTGCGCAATGGCGACCGGGCCGGGCTGCGGCGCGCGACGGCGCAGGTGGCCGCAGCGTGCGCGAGCCACGGGTTCTTCCAGGTGTGCGGGCACGGCGTTGACGCGGAGCTGGCGCGCGCGGCGCTGGACGGCGCCAGCGAGTTCTTCAGGCTGCCGCTGGCCGAGAAGCAGCGCGCCCGGCGCGTCCCGGGAACCGTGTCCGGGTACACGAGCGCGCACGCCGACCGGTTCGCGTCCAAGCTGCCCTGGAAGGAGACGCTGTCCTTCGGGTTCCACGACGCCGGCGCCGCCGCCTCGCCCGTCGTCGTCGACTACTTCGCCAGCACTCTCGGCCCGGATTTCGAGCCAATGGGGTAACTAGCTGGATCTTGCTTGGCATTGTTGCGCTCGACACATTATCCACCTACTATCTAGTAATAATAGAGCAAAGGAAGGAAGGAAAAATAAAAAGCAACACGTGTGAGTGAACTGAACTGAACTGAACCAGCATGCACGTGTGTGTAGGCGCGTGTACCAGCGTTACTGCGAGGAGATGAAGGATCTGTCGCTGACGATCATGGAGCTGCTGGAGCTGAGCCTGGGCGTGGAGCGCGGCTACTACCGCGAGTTCTTCGAGGACAGCCGTTCCATCATGCGATGCAACTACTACCCGCCGTGCCCGGAACCGGAGCGCACGCTGGGCACAGGCCCGCACTGCGACCCCACCGCGCTCACCATCCTCCTCCAGGACGACGTCGGCGGGCTGGAGGTGCTCGTCGACGGCGACTGGCGCCCCGTCAGGCCCGTCCCCGGCGCCATGGTCATCAACATCGGCGACACGTTCATGGTATCCCACCAACACACTCTGCTTTTTTTTCTCTCTTTGTCCTGCTCTGTTCCCCGATGACACAGTATCCTAATGGAACTAATTGCAGAGTACACGTAGGCACGTCGCGTTGCGGCTCGTAAGGCTGTAGCAGCGCAATGTAGACACGCGTTCAAGTCGGTTCCATTTGTTCTTTTTTTTTTCCTTTTGGAAAGATGAGTCGGTTCCATTTCGTTCAGTGGGTTAAACACACGTACTACAGGCTCAGCACTGTCCGTGAGTGAAGAAAAAAGAGTCCGCTCGGCGGCCGTAGCATGAGGAGAGAGAGAGAGAGAGAGATGGGTGTTGGTTGTTTGTGCCGTTGGCTTTGCACGGCGGCGGGGAAGGGAGAGGGAGGAGGAGGAGGAGGAGGAGGGGATACGATGCCGCGGGTGTTGGCGCTTTCGGCGCTGGCCCCCGCGCCCAGGTGCGCGGCCCGTCGTCTTGCTTGTTCTGGCTGTGTTCGATCGGAGAGCTATCTAATCCGCGTGCCTACGGGCCGCCGCGCTGGAACACAGCATCGCCTTGGCGTTACGCTTCTACTACTTGGCTGGCAGCTTCTATACTTGGCTGTCGGCTCCGGGTTCTAGCTGTTTCCTCCGCGGTTTCGGTTTCGGGCAAAGTATTCGCACTGACCTGCTTACTACTACTACTTGCATTCTGTTGTTTTCACACCTGTTTTCACATACAGCTTTGCTTGTGATGCAGGCTCTGTCGAACGGGCGGTACAAGAGCTGCCTTCACCGCGCGGTGGTGAACCGGCGGCAGGAGCGGCGGTCGCTGGCCTTCTTCCTCTGCCCGCGCGAGGACCGCGTCGTGCGCCCGCCGCCCACCACCAGCGCCGCCGACACGCCGCGCCGCTACCCGGACTTCACGTGGGCCGACCTCATGCGCTTCACGCAGCGCCACTACCGCGCCGACACGCGCACGCTCGACGCGTTCACGAGCTGGCTCTCCTCCGCCGCAGGCCCGGCCCAGCAGCAGCACCAGCAGGAGGCGAGCTAGTAATAAGGCTGCTGCTGGGATCAGTCAGCATCAGCCGAACGAAGCCGTCCGTGTCCCGTGTCCCGTCTCCTTCGCCGTGCGTAGGGTGCGATCCCCGGCGGGCCCCGCGGGCGAGATCCGCCACGCGGCCCACGCGCGCGCCCAGGTGCCGCGCAGGTGGCGGCCACGTGGGCCGCGGGACCCGCCGGCGCCGCCTCCTTCCCATTTTTGGACGCTGTCCTTGCTTGCCTCATGCGCCGACGACAGCTCTAGCTGTACATGTACATACATAAAGACATAGTACAAATCTCATTATATAACCTCTCTTTTCCCCATGTCGTCGACCACGACCGTCCGATGGATGCGTGTTTGTACGTATACGTATACGTTGGTTTGAGAAATTTCTGAATCTGGACGAACGCGAAAGAAAGCTCCTTGTTGCGTAGCCGTAGCCAGCAAGTAGCCTGCACGATCGAGTGACTGTTGGTTGACCGAAGGCTACAATTTTCATTACTAAGTTGAGACGGACAAAAAAAAAAAAAAATCTGCTACTAGCAATTTGATCTCAGGATCCCTCTCTTTCCCAGTGGTCAGTTACGTTCTCACTTCTCACGGCGACCGCATTTGCACGGATCCACAACAGCTCCAGCTGCTCTACATAGAAATGCAGTGGCTATGGACGCTGTCACATAGAAATTCAGCAGGATGCATCGGCCGAAAGAACCAATTATTATGTCGCTGCCGAGTGGAAGTGTCTATTGAACTCAATTTGCACCATGTATGTTACTGTCAAGTGAAGGTGTCTGATGAACTGAATTTGCACCAAGTATGCCACTACTGAGTGAAGGCAACCTCTAAAACTGAATTTCGCTATGACTTCGGTTCTATCTTACAGCAACATCACGTACGCTCTGAACAAACAAATGGAAGAAAAAATGTACTAGTATTCTACAGTTACACCGAAGACTGTCTTTTCAGCGTCAACAATCATATGCTTTATCCGGACCAAAAGAGAAAAAAAAAAAAACATCATCTAGCTTACCCTACCCCGTAACCGTTTTATTTGTCACATGCTTGCGTCAACCTCCTTGGGCCGCCACATCGACTTCTCTACGCAGAGCAATCCCTCGTTGCCCTTGGTGTAGGTCATGCGCACCTCCCACTTGAGGGATTTCGCCATGCTCTCCAATTCAGTTATTGTCTCAGCACTATCCCTCACAATCAGTTTGCCTTCTGGCCTCAATACCCGATCAACCTCAGCAAAAACCGCCATCAGTTTGCACCTGTAAACAATGAGGCCATATTAAGCAGTACACAAAGATATTGAGTTTCATACACCTAACCAGTTCACCCAAAAGTTTAAACTGATGAAGAAAGGAGGGCAATCCACTTATACATCAACACTCCCCCTCACGTGCAGCCTCCCGCAAGGCGCAAACGTGGAATATTGGATCAGAAGACTTAAATTACGGAAAATTGCCTGTGCCAGAATTCGAACTCGAGACCTCTGGCTCTGATACCATATTGAGTTTCATGCACCTAACCAATTCACCCAAAAGCTTAAGCTGATAGAGAAAAGAGAGCAACCTACTTATACTTCAACACTCCCCCTCACGTGCAACCTCCCGCAGGGCGCAAACGTGGAATATTGGAGCGGAGGACTTAAATTACGAAAAATTGCCTCTGACAGGATTCGAATTCGAGACCTCTGGCTTTGATACCATATTGAGTTTCATGCACCTAACCAGTTCACTCAAAGCTTAAGCTAATGACAAAAGGAGGACAATTCACTTATACTTCAACAAAAGAAACATCAGTACTTTGCATGCTGCTTCTACCAGACTCGACAAACACACGAAATCATAAGAATTTTGTACTACTGTATTATTAGTCACTTCAGTCGTTCAAATTTCAGATTTTTAATAGTATTACACATATTCACAAAAACTAAGGAAGCAGTACTCAGAGTAACTGGAGCATGAAGAAACTGCAACCATTCACCATTCAGAATGTTTAAGGAAAACACTAACCTCTTTTTGAGCTTTGAGAACAGATGGTCAGCATGCAGAAGGTCATATGTTCTTGGGTAAGTGCTGAAAGATTCGCACCAGTCATGATACATACCAAACAAACCACGCTCATAAATGATGGGCAGTGTGTCTGCTGAATCAATTGGCACAATATTCATAACCCAGACCTTTTGGTCTATCAGAGCTGCAGCAAAACTGCCATGCAACAATGTAGAACATTAGTTAAGAAACTGCATTGCTCAATATCTCAATGAAAGATGATATTATAGGTTTGAAATCTCATTATCCAAATACATCACCCAGAAAAACAAATTACCCATCGTGTAGTCCGAATGACCTAAAACTTATGGTTTGGCAAAAGAAACTGAGAAAGAAAACAGTTTACTTACCCTCCATATACAGCTCTCATGTCCATGACATTTCTCACTTTGGACCAGTCAATTCCCATGCCATTCACATATGATTTACTCACAACCCTTTTCCAGTGAGCATAGTCAGCCTCAAAGTCTTCATTTGCAGGTTTTCCATAGACTCCGGTCTTAGAACCATCAATCCAGAAAGGGGTCTTCTCAAGCCTTTGTGGCCATGACTCTGGCCACTTTGATCCTCGGACTGATGGCTCAACAGGCAATTTGTGCATGCATGCTTCCAAAGATACATTCCTGCATATCATAAGGTTGTGTTAGCAAAGCAGATATGTTCCCTACACAATTGTAAATGTACTGTCTACACAAAGAACCCAAATCATACCAAGCAGCATCTGCAGCATCAGTTTCCTTGCATAATGGAGGACTGTTTTCAGTTCTTTTCTCATAGCAACTGTTATCCAGTGGTTTCTGATATATGGCCATACCAACATGGTTTAACTTATCCTTTGTCTTGCGAACCATCTTCCAGCACATGGACTTGGTCAGAGAGGACATGGCTGAAAAGTGTAAGCATTGGGTGTAAGAATAAAATAAAATGTTGCACAGTTGGCAGATAGCATATAGATCGAGCAAGTGCAAGCCAGGTATTAGCTGGAAGGCTGTATAATGTATAGTATAAATTTTATTTTATTTTCCATCACAAAGTAACTACATGCTAACTATATTGATGAATATATTTTGTTCCTGCAAAATGATATGCTCGTTTGATATGGCCACTGACATAACTTCATTCGGTTTGGGTGAAATTGAAGGAAGCACATGAAGTTGAGGAAGCAGTTACTGCAATACCATTCCAAATCTCCACATCTTCTGGGAGGTTTTGGTAAACAGGAGTAGCGGACCAGACAAAATAACCACCAGGGCGTAACAGGCGGTTCAACTCCAGCAAAAGCATGCCACCTGAAAGTAGCAAGAGCCAGCAACAAGACTGGCATTCAGAGCGGATCAGCAAAAGAAATGAAGTACATTCCAAAAACAAAGACAGACCTTCAATGTGCCAAGGGACCCTGCACCGAGCACAATGAATGACATCAAAGACCCTGCTGGGGTATGGAAGTCTCTTGGTGCCCATTACAGCTGATATTGCTGGAATTCCTCTTTCTAGTGCAAATTGTACTTGAGCTTCATGCTCATCTTTTGGAGCAAAAGACATGGTAAGCACATCTCTATCAAACATGTAGCCTCCAAAACTGGCAACTCCACAACCAACATCTAGAATGACACGACTTCGTTTGCCCCATGCAATATCAGGCAGTGCCTGCAGATAGAGCACAAAAGGTAAGCACATATCACACCATAGATACATCATGAGAATTTAAGTATTATGTTACAGTATTTGCTATGCTGAAATTAAGGAAAAGGGGTAAGATTTGGTTCTGAAGGGGATTGTTTTTGAAAGGCAAGTAAGAATAAGAGGCATGCTGTATTAAAGTAAATAATAGTCCATAAAACCGTGCAATTATACTGGAAAATTTCTCTGAGGACTTTGGCTCAGTATATACGTGTGCAATAGCATAAAACTGGTCAATTAGTAATTCTTAAGAATCTCAGGCTAACCAGTATCACTAATAAGGATTATGCCGCAAATATGGGATGCTAGGGTAACAATGACAAACCTGCTGAATGGCATCAATGTAATGGAGGGCACCATTCTTGAACTGAGTTCCACCCCCAGGAAACATGAGATAGTCACCGGAGACTTTAACCCAGTTTTGGTGCCCCTTGTACTCTGCAAGCTTGGTGTGAGGAACATTGCTGTACCATACCTGCAAAAATATTGCAGCTCAGAATACGCAAACACGGAGCTGAAAATAATTCATGGTGCTGTAAAATAAAGAATAGACATAATCACCTTGTCCCTGCTCTGCGGCCACTCGATCGGGCGCTTATATCCCTCTGGAAGTGGAACAAGGCAGGTAGGAGGTTCCTCAGGGCAATGCCTCTCACGGTGCTCGTAATGTTTGGTACTCCGAAGCTTCTTGATGGCCTTGTCGTTGTCGAGGCAAGGAATGTAATCGGTTGTGGCACTGTTATTACAAAGTTTCCAGGTATAGCTGGTTGTGTCGTCTGAAGATTCTGATGACGCTTGGACCTCCTTCTCGTTCTTTGATTCTGCAGCCTGTGTGGAGAACGAACCATTCTGAGCATTGGACTCCTTCAGAAGTTCTGATTGAGCCCCATCAGGAAACACCTCACTGGACTTCGAGCTCTCTTCCTTTTCTCCGTTTTCTTCCACCTTCTCTTCTATTTGAGGTTGTTCGCCATCCCCATCAGACTTTTCTTCTTGATCTTCCTTAGTACTGCTCTCATCTTCTTTCCTTTCCTCGCCCTTCTCCTCGTCATCTTTCCTCTCCTCGCTCTTCTCGTCATCTTTCTTCTCCTCACCTTCAACATTCTTTACATCATCTGACTGCCCTTCAGATTTTCCATTCGCATCATCGAATGTATCCTTCTTGGTCGCCTCCTTCTCCGTTGGCCGTTCCGGCTCCTGTTCTTCAACCTTCTCCACCGGCTTCTCCTCCGAATTCGACTGTTCCGGGATAGTGTTATCAGTGTCCTCATATTTCTCAGAACCTTCACCGGCACTGGCCTCCTCCGACGCACCGAAATTCACCGCAGGGGCCGGTTTCCTGACCTCGGACTTCTTGTTGGACACCATTTCCAACGGGAAAACAGTGGACGAGGTCATCATCCAGGCGCCGACCAGGCAGAGCGCCACGAACACGACGACCGTGGTGGTCGTGCAGAACGAGGATGACGACGACGGCCGGCGGCCGTCCATCTTTGAGCCGCGGCCGAACGCCATCAGTCCCTCTCGCACATGCACCGGATCACGCGGTTCGCCTGTACCGCCTACCGAGTGGACCACCAGAACGCACAACCCCGAAAAATCGCAGCTTGTCTGCTGCTACCACCAAAAGATGCACCTGGAGCAAAGCAAACTGAATCGTGTGAAGAACTGAAGTCGCTGGAGGATTA
Organism: Oropetium thomaeum; assembly: GCA_001182835.1. NCBI lineage: Eukaryota > Viridiplantae > Streptophyta > Magnoliopsida > Poales > Poaceae > Oropetium > Oropetium thomaeum. The sequence continues at coordinate 1,449,276 of LFJQ01000033.1, forward strand.
TACGCATCAATCTCTGTATCTAAAGAAGCAGATCCTGGATCTAAGCGGACTCGACAATGTGAAAAATAAAAAAATACTGTGGTAAGTATGCATCAGTCCTTTCCGCTATTTGTGCTTCCGCTTTCCTTCCTTCCTTCTCCTATAGTACCGAAAATAAAAAAACAAGGCAAGCGCGAAAGAAATCTCTCCGTGTCTGGACAAACATGGAAAGGAAATTACTGAAGCGTGTAGTATTCCCGAACTGAAGCACGGGCTGGATCTGCCGCCGAGGATTCCAGCCGGGCTCCAAGCTGGGTGCAAGAACGCGGACTAATTAATGCCGGACTTCTCCTCCTCCCATCCAATCCAAGCTAATCCTGTGGAATCCAAAGCCTGCACTGCAAGCAGGCGGACGCAAGGCGACGCGAGAAGACGAACGGGGAGAGGAGGAATGCAGAGGGTTCGTGGTAGAAGTACCTCGCCGGAATTGGAGCAGCGGAGATCGGTGCCACCCGGCTCTCCGCTCGGATCTCGAAGAGCGAGGGAGGCGTCCTTGGTCTCTCTCTCTCTCTTCCTCTGCGCGCTGGCCTCGCCGCGTTATAAAGGCGGGCACAGCGAGCTGATGAAGAGGGAGAGCGGTGGAGTCTGGAATGTCGTTGTAAACAGCACTAGTGTGTGAGGCACTAGCACTAGACGACCGTACCACCCACACGGATAATTTTGGTTAGATTAGTCCGAAAATCTTGACCAAATGTCCGTTTCCTATGTTGGGTGTTTTTGTAGATTTGCCTTTCGAAAATTATTATATTATCGGCATACGGCTGTTGTTGTGGAGAATTCGTGCAGAACGCGGCCCTGCTTTCAGGGGGTTTGGATGCAAAAGTTTGTCGTGCCAAGGGACCGACGTATGAAGGCGCATGCAAGTGGCCGACTCCTCCCCCGGGACCCATGCATGCCACCACCAGCCACACACCTCGTCCACTGCACCGTCTTCGGCGAGCAGCCACTGACACTGAGCTGCGTCTGCGCGGTGCACTGAGCCGGGCGTGTCGTGTTGCCCGGCGACGATGGCGATCGGCGTCGGCGTCGGTGGGGCCGGTTGGGGATAAATCCACCCGGCTGCCGGGGACTGGGGCTGGCTGATGCCGGCAGCCCAACCGACCCGCGCGCTGGGGGCTTGCCAACCTCGTTTGTGCTGCGCACCAACTGCTTCCACTGGTTTAAGCTGTTGCTTGTTTTCTGACCACCGTCATCGCTGTCTTCGTTTCGTTGAATCCGTTGTTCGTCGACTGCTATTCCCTCTGTTTTTCTTTTTTGTCGCTGTTAATTTTAATTAAAATTTTGATCATTCATTTTATTTAAAAAAATTAATTTAAATATATAAAATTAAAAGTTAGAATTCAAAAAACTTTAGTAATAAATTAAATCCTAATAAAATATTTAATATTTTTTATATTTTTTTAATAAGATGAATGATCAAATTTATTTGTTAAAATTAATAACGATATAAAAAATGAAAAAAATATACTAATAGTAGTAACACTGTACCCTCTGCGCTCCGTGCATGAGCACCAAACGATCACTGTACAATTCGTTTGCCAGCTTGCTCACACTCCAAAATTGAAAAAGGCACTGTGTCTGCGCGAAATTCATGTGTTTCGATTTTCTCTGTTTGACAGGGAATATTACCTTACTTAGTAGGTGCAGAAATATTAGAGTGAAAAGGTGCGAGATTTCAGTTGCTTGGAACGCACCTCATGTCGACCTGATCCCGCCCTAGATCTAGAGGGTTGGGTTGGGTAACACAACGACCCAGCATCACGTCAATCATGAAGAATTTCCCTTTCGCTTATTATTAGTACGAATATATGCTAGTGTACGTCCGACTACTATTAAATTTGGTTTGCAGTTCGCTTGGCTGTTCCTTTTGCCTTAGGAGTGGGGCTATACCCGATTCCGGCAACCAGAGGGGGGGATCCGGCCACTCACGTTCGCCAAACCCTGGCAAATATTAAAGCGGGTTCATCACCGACTGTTTTTGACGTAGAATCTTCAAAATGTTTGGGACAAACCACTTACGCCCAACAAAAATACTCTAGCCGGAACGGAATGAGCACGCCGTACTCATAACAAGACAAAGTTGCAGTCAGGGCAGCACCAACTCCTCAGATTTCCTCTCTAAATCCTTGAAAAAAAAAAAAACTTGTCTCTGACCGGTGGGGAACCTATAGCCACGATAGTAGTAGTTCACAATCCACGTGAATCCAAAGAGAGGCGCATGTGTTGGAAGGACGAAACAGCAATGAATTTACATGAAACTCTGCAATCTTGAGCGAAACACTTGAAAAATTCATAAAAATATATATAAAAAAAAATGAAACGCGACGACATGTCATTTGAGGCCCATCAAAACCACTAATAATAATAGCGCACAAAGAAACGTCTGCAGCAACGGGTCTCTAGAAAATGTTTTCAACTGGATCAAAAGTAGGCCCAGATCATAGATAACACATAAGTGGACAAAGGGCCCTTGCAGTGGCCCAGATCAGAGACAGTTTTGGGCTTTCGGCTGGTAAAATGATGGGCATTCTTCTGCTTATCTGCTGTGCGAGCGAGAGATCGAAGGCAAACAACCAACCATACGGCGCTTCTAACCGCTTACAAACTGTAGATTGATCAGTGTTGGATAGCCTACCGCCTTGCATCCAGAAATTTTGTTGCTAAGATACTTCCTCCGTCCAACTATCTAAATATTTCTGCTATTTTCAAGGCAAGGGAAAGAGAGAGTAAAAAGATAGTAATACCCCTACTCACTAGTACTATATGACAGAGAATTAACTACAGAACGATGCATCGAGTAAATAGCATCACAGGTTAAATTATTTGCTCAGGCGATAGGCCTAGCAGTGAGCCTCACTACGCTTCCAACTCTTCTTACATTGCTGGACAAGCCTGAACCCCTTCAAATGGTTAGATAGCTGGGCGGAGGAAGTAAGCTGCCGATTGACCTGCCGTGATGTCGCTGATGGATATGCGAGCAGATCGACACCAAAGTTGACAACCTATGGATCGGACAGAGATAGCGAGATACTAGTACTTACGATTACTAGTAGTACTTACCTTAGCATAGGCCAGGAGTCAGGAGCAATGCAAGCGCTCTGCTCACCTGCTTTTGTGGGTACTGGAGTTCTTTTGGTTGGTTCAGATGCACGTGCGGCCCAGGGCTCTGACGAGACGAGCTTCGCGTCCCTACAGCCTCCAAATCAACAGCACGACGTGGCAGCATTGACACGCCGCAGAAACGTGGAGCTAGGAAAAAAGAAATCGAGTCGTTCTACGGCGGAGACTAGTATTCAAATGGACCGACCGAACCGAACAGGTGAGACGAGATTCAAAACAACGTTGGACGGCGACGGGGCACGAACGAACCCGCGAGTGAACAAAGATTGTTTGACCGTGCACGCCGTACGTCGCCGCCAGAAAAGTTTCTTGGTTCCATGGACAGGATGGGGTGCGGTGCGGTCGCCCAGCCCACACCACACGTGTTCATTTGACCTGATGCGGACCAGTTTGGCTCGTGCCTATCCATTTCTCGATGCGTTCGGCATGACTTTGCAAAACAAGCACGTTTTTTTTTATACTACATAGTTTCAGCATGCCGTCGTTTGCTTCGTACATAAGGAAGTTACTAATGTCTGATGTACAGCTGCAGCACAGCTAGCGTGCCACACAGTAGTATCCAAATAACAGAGATTTGCTGAGACGAGACGTGTAATGGCTAAATTGTCATGGAGAGTTTCTTTCATTTGGATTGAGCACATCCATATTACACGAATGGCTCGTGCTACGTACGGTTCTATAGCACCATTAGAACTCTATAACTAATTAATCCCACACATTATACAAGTATAGATATATGATAATGAACCAATGAAGGAACAGAAGAAACCCCTGCACCGAATCAACCAACCATCACGTATGCATATGTACACCCCCTGACACACACATGCTTCGCACGATCGACCGCCCAATGCACTGCAACTCCCTGCATAGATCCTCCCGGCGTGGCCTGCACACGGGTCTCATTGCCGCCTGCACCATATAATTTTGTAGAGTACTGGCCTTAATCCAGCCATCTTTAAGCTCTTAAATTAATTTCACCACCAATCTCTTAACGTCAACTCCGGCGGCTCGCCTGAGTCAAGCCCACACCGCACCGCTTGCAGCGAAGGAATGGAGGATGAGGTCTCGCAGCGTCGTCCTCCTTGAAGAACCGACGGCTCCCGACATATACTGTACTACGTCTAGAACGGCTTGCCCCAGTACATGAGGATGTCCTGCAGCAGCGGGTCGCCGGCGCCGCCCAATCCGGTAGGATCGAGCATGGATCCGGCGGGGTTGACGGGGTCGGCGGACGAGGCGAAGGTGCGCTCCCACTCGGCGATCTTGGGCTGGCTCTGCACCTCCGTTAGGTGCTGCTGCTCCGGCGACAGCACCTGCTCCGAGCAGCTCGAGTCCGCGTGCAGCCGCGGCATCGAGTCCGACGGCCGGTCGTAGTACGCCGCCAGGTCCGCGAACGCCGCCGGCGCGCCGCCGGCGCCGCCAATGAACGGCTTCTGCTCCGGCGGGGAGCTCACCGCGGCTGCGGCGGCGGCGCCGAACACCGCCGGCTTGCGGTCCGCGCCAACGGCGACCGGCGGCGGCGGTTTCTCCAGCCCGCCCTTCTTGTTGTATATGCGGCACAGCACCCAGTCATCCAACTGCACGTCACAACAGAGAGAGAACAAATTAATCAATCGACTTGTCGGATACTACTCGGATGATGATGACGGCGCATCTCAAGAAGTACTACTATCTAATCCCGCTCGAACCGACCACGAAAGGAAAAAAAAAAAAAAGCATTAGCGTCGCGTCATTATCGCCGCCGGTTGTTCTCCGGTACGTTGCTTTCGTGGCCGTCGCTGTCGCAGGAGGGGGGGCCAGCGCTAGCTCTAGCGCGACAATGATTGGCGGCAGCGGAAGAGGCTATGGGCATCGGGCGGTTTCACACCGAGAGGACAGTGACGCCAGCCATCAACCGAATCATCGAGGCGCAAGTGCAGGTCCCCTTGGTGGCATGGCCCGTAATTTTTAGCGGCCCAAAACCGTGGGCCACGCTTATCCGCTGCTCCATCTCGACAGCAACACATTATCACTCACCGTACCGTCGTCTTCTCCTTTTTTTTTTCTTTTCCTTTTTGATGACGCGCGAATCTGCTGGCTAGAGCGAGAGCGAGCACCCTTATCCCAATTAAGTTGATCACCCGTGGGTGGGACGGGAGGAAGAAGAAGAAGATGATTGTCTGCTTAATTACCCTGAGGCTGTTCTTCTTGCGGGCGGAGCGATCGACGTCGGCGAGGCGGTACTCGTGCATGATCCAGTTGGTCTTCTCGCCCTTGGGCGCCTTGCCGGCGTAGAACACGAGCGCCTTCTTGATGGCCACGGTCTTGGGCGTGCCCACCGGCTTGTCGGCGCCGGTGGCCTTCCAGTAGCCCGACCCGGCCGCGCGGTTCGGCCGCGAGCCGTTCGGGTACTTGCGGTCGCGCGGGGAGAAGAAGTACCACTCCTTCTCGCCGTACAGTGCCATCCCTGTAAATCATAGGCATGGATCGTCAGGGCCATCCACACACATCGATAAAAAATTCAATTCTATCTAATGGAGTGCAGGGCTAGCATGCCGATGATCGATGGTGTGCCAGGCTAGGACGACGTACTCGGTAGCTGCCATGGGTCGAACTTGTAGAGGTCGATCTCGGCGATGATGGGCACGGCGATGGGCATGCCCGTGCACCGGCGGCAGAGGTAGTGCATCACCAGCTCCTCGTCCGTCGGGTGGAACCGGAACCCCGGCGGGAGATGCAGGTCCTGACCGCCGCTCATCTTGTGGACGGATTGATTACCAGGAGAATAATCCTACTACTACTCTCGATCACTGACTGCTGCTGCTCTAAAGAACCGCGGGGATAATACTCCTCCTACAGTACTAGTACCTGTTGGTCCTCTGCCTGCTTCTTCTATTGCTGGGAAGAGGAGAGGAGGGCTTGAAACTTGTTCCGGGTGCGGAGCCGGGCATTTATAGCCGGCCTCGACGGCGACACGTGTGGCCCGTGCGCCCGCCCTCCCGCGGTAGCGCACACGTGGAGCCGCGCTCTGACCGACTGACCCCGACTCGTGGACGCCAAGAGGCGGCGCCAATTCTGTCACTGCTTACGTCAGGCTTCTTGGACGGACGCGCGCCGGCGTCAGCCTGGTGCTGGCGAGCAGGGGGGAGACAGGGACTTCGGCGGCGAGGCCGCGAGGCTGGCGCTGGCGTCGTGGGCCGTACTACACCACCGCGTCTCGGGAAAGAGCCGGGGATGCACGGTGGGCCATACTACGGCCGCTCTCTGCGGGCGTTCGATGATGATGATGTCGATGGCCCCGTGGCGGCGCGACACGTGGGAGCGGCCAGCGGTGCGGCGGCCGCGAAAGTACGGATGCGTTCGCGAGAGAGCGAGATGAGGTGATGATGGATAAGGATCGATGGATGACTCGCGCGCGAGGGGAAGCTGACCGACGAAGCGGCAAATGAGATGAGTAGGTGGGTACTAATTCACTGTACAGCTAGTATAAATCCGGTTGGGAGTTGGCAGCGCTTATTTTTGCAAGAAAAGAAATTGAAGAAGATAAGGTGTAGAGCGAACCAGCGACTCCAGGTTTCTGGAACATTTCGCACTAACAATTCCTGGGAGATTTGCTCTCATTTTTTACTGCCCTTGAAAGTCATAAATGGTGCATCAGCTTTATCATTGAAGCAAAAAAAAAATGGAGCTCATCGTTTACATACTACTTCAGTAACTCGAATAAAAAACAGGTCGTACGTACTACTGCCAGTACTTGCTTGTAGATCTCTGTGCTAGGTACTCCTAGGTACTAGTGACCACAGTACGAGCTTCACAAAAGATCCAGAGAGTCTCCATGCCGCACACAAAAGAAGACCTGCAAGGGCAGGCAGGCGCTGGAACAAAAGGTCTGGGGCGTTGAACCGGGAAATATGGCACGTGACGCAGAACTAGAAATGGGCATGGCAGATTACTGGTGGTTCACGAGACCAGCTCAGAGCCACCACGCATGGCGGCAATTAAAGGTTCGCATTAGTAGTCTCTCTGATTCCGATTAGACGATTGATGCGGCGTCGTACTAGTACTACTAGTCAACAGTCAGCACCGGCCACACATCTTTCTGGTTGCTCGATCGGTCCGCGCGCGCAGCTAAAGCTGCTGCTGCTGTAGCTGTAAAAGGGCCGCCCAACTCAGCGACTTGTTTGTTGCTTTCAGGTCAGCTCGTTACTTGGACCGCCGAGATAGACGCACGCATGCGGGCAGCTCTGCTCTGCTCTGCTCTCGGAGAAGAAAACAGCCGTGTCTCTAGTACTAGTACTACTTACTTTGCAAGCAAGATGCGCCAAGATGCCAGGATAAATTGTGCAGCGGCTTACTATCATTAACTAGCAATAATTCAGCTGGCATCTGCGCGCACGGATCATTACTCTCAGTCAAAAGGATGATCTTTAATTGGTAGTAATTCCGTCAGCAAACGTAGACATCATGCTTATCGCTTCGCTACGTCGTCGTCATGATCTCTTTGACTACTAAAGTAGCTAGCTCTCTCCGATGTCCGATCCGATCTTTTTTTTTGTCCCTCTCTTTATTATCGAACTTGATCTGCATCAAAGTTATTTTGGACGACGTGTGGAAACCTCTCTCCCATCTCGGGCGACTCCGCGGGTAATCCAGTTTGCTGATGTAAACTACTCGTAATTAACCACTAGCTATTGCAAGAGCACTGACGACGGATAATTAAGTTTTCCATGACGAGACGATGATGAGTACACATATATATTATCATCTTGGCACACGTGGATGGTGAAGTACCGGATTACATCGATCGCGTGTGGTGTGGATACCCCGGTTTAAGCGTATCCCATTCCCATCTATATATACATATAATTAGCTTTAATTCTAGCTTAGTTTATATAACACACAGGTCCTGGCTGTGTCTCACTCACTCGGCACACAAACGACTGAAATCAAATGGCGTCGGATTCCAGCAGGGCGAAAGCGCTCGCTAACCTAACACTCCAATATGATCTCACTTTCCAATAATAATGCAAGTAGTAAGTACCTGACTAGTAATTGTTTAAGTAAGGGATCTCTGGATGATTCCACGGCCTTGTTAATTATATGCTTCTTTGATGAGAGATAGCGCGCATCAGGTTGATTAATAATATACTTGATGAGAGATAGCGCATCAAAGTCGATTAATCTAAGGTCCTAATTAGTGGTCCCTAATAAAGTGATATATTCCCGGTCTGCAACGCAGAGATGGGACAGGGCAGGGACCACGACTCCTGGTACGAAGACAGGTTTCGACAATCTGCGTGTGCGCATGTCAGCTTCAGTTGAACCAGCTGATTCAGCAACGGTTGCGGGCCCCTGCCAGTGAACTGCAGGTTAGTAATGTCAGTGCCTCAGTGGCTAGTAATTTAAAATCGTGTGCCGCGTGACATCTGATCGCACCAGTCTGGTTATTCATCTGAGATACCGCACATCTTTCCATCCTGCGAGATAACCCTGAAAAGTTGATTTCTATAGAAAATGAACCCCAAATTGGAATTTCAAATACTTGTAGCAGTTTGAGTAGTATGTCTTATTAAGCTTTTGATGTGCTGAGAAATAAAAAACTTATTAAAAACCCAACACCAAAAGCTCAACAGCTAAAAAAACTTGAAGGGATGCCAATGTACGTAAGCAAGATTACGTGAAGGGTGATTTTTATTTTTACTTTTTTGGAGCGAGAGGTGAAGGGTGAGATGGAGCTAAGGAAGTTGAGAATTTTGACAAGTGGCACTGAAGAGCCCCATCCATGTTCATTGTTCATTGGCAGGAGGAATTCAGCAGCCACACAACACTGGAGTACGTGGAACGTGGACCAAATGTTCAATTCCTTGGGCCGCGGGTCAGGCCGACTAGTACACGCGGCTTGGACTAGTAATAAAGGGTAGTGCACCGTCGGGGGCCCGGTCTCGGCCCGTCTCTCAAGTCCCAATCCGTGTAACACCGCACCACAGTGGGATCAGAGCAGCGGGTCCTACCTTTCAGGGAGCAGTTGCCGCCGTGCTCCGGAAGTCCCATCTCCAGTGTGTGCACCGGGTCTACAAGAAGCCGCTCTCTCCGCTGTGCATTACTCCCCATCTGTCAGGAAAGTAAGTCCTCGGACCACGAAACACATGTTCCAGCCATCCACCGCTCTGACCCGACCACCGCGTCCTCCACGGCTCTCGCTCGGGTCGTGTCGCTGCCGCCGGCTGGAGTTCACTTCACACGCGCTCCTCGATCGCCAGACCGGGGCTCTAACTCCAACAACCTTCGAGTCTTCTTCCGTCATCGTCTCCGCTTCCGCCTCGCGAGCCGCGACGACCTCACGGAGGCGACCGCCATTGGAAGCTCCCGAGGTGCGAAATCATCTCTCTCTTCACGACTGAAATGCCTTATTTCCTTCGCTTGTGGTGTGTAGTATCATGTGGAGCAATTTCTGTTTAGTAGTATCCCATTTGGAATCGGACCCCTGAATTTCGACCTGCGTCTGGGTGAGATAAACATTGAATTTCTGTTACGATTACACCTCGGTTTAGTGGACAGGAGGTTCGGAGATGAATCCGCGTTTCAGCTCGGTTAGGCCTCCTGTGAAAAACGCGCAAACGACTGTATCAGTTTGATTCGTCTTGAGAGATTTCTGATTTTTTTTTTGTGCACATGCTGATTACAGCAGAAAGTTTTTCTACAGAACTTAGAACATCATGTACAATTGGCTGTAGGCTTTACCAATGTTCACTGCATATCATAGAGACACACGCTTCTATTCTATGTTTGTTCGTCTTTAAATAATAAGGCTCTGCTCTGACATGTCGTCTCTAAACCCATGTGCTCTGCAGCTAAAATTGGAATGCTTGTATGCTCTTCAGGCAGGGCAATGGACGAGTCGGTGCCAGTGTCAGTAATCAGCAGCATTTCAAACTTCCATGTACTGTTTCCTAGTAATGCTGCTGTTCCTGAGTTAGTCAAGAGATATTGGAGGAAGATTGACGAAATCTTGGATCTTCTAAAGATGGTCCTAGAAAGAGTTTTACCCCACATCACTTCAGCTCCAGATGATAAGCTAAGCGAGGTGCTTGAGGAACTAGATTCTACAATCAAGGAGGCGATAAAGCTGCTTGGAGACTGGGACTGGATGATGAGCAAATTCTATTTCGTAAGTTCTTTACTCCTTCCATTTATTTCAATCTTCAAATCTGTGGAAGTTATTTCCATGGGTAATCCCCTCTATAATACTCGGAAGTTACTGCATGAAGGTTATGCTAGTGGAGTCTATTACCACAAAGATGCAAAACTGTGTGCTTGAAGTGTGCCAGGCTGTGAACTCTCTTGTGACACTCCCAGAAACCAACTGTATTTCTGTGTACTTTGCGGTAATGGAAAAGCCTTCTTCGTCATATGTATGCCACTCTTTTGATATATCATGTTCTTATGACTTTGCTTCTTGCGATTTCAGAAAGCAAAGGAATTTCATTTTGAGAAAATTAGAGTTGTGATTGAGGAGGCTTCCGGGAATCTTGTAGGGAAAGCAATGCCAAAGTCAGAGACATTAGCAAAGATCCAAGTCTCCTTAAGCTTGTCCACTAATCTAGAGTTGCTGATGGAAGCTGTTGCTCTTGCCAAGATTAAAAAGAGAGGAAACAGTGAGCATAAAGCAGAACTTGACAGTGTCAATGATTTCTCCATCTTAGTCGATCATATGCTTGATAAACATGTGGAAGCAAAGCAGATGCAGAGCATTAACGGAGTTCCAATTCCTGCTGATTTTTGCTGCCCACTTTCACTTGAACTGATGTCAGATCCAGTGATCGCGGCATCTGGACAAACATATGAACGGGTTTTCATCAGGAAGTGGCTTGATCTGGGTTACAATGTCTGCCCCAAGACACGTCAAACGTTGGGGCACACAAAGCTGATTCCAAATTACACTGTCAAACAGTTGATCGAAAATTGGTCCGAGATACATGGGATAGTGCTACCGGATCCTACGATTCTTTTGTGTTCGAGCTTTCCTATTTCCCTGAAGCTGATAAATGATAGTGCCAGTGATAAATCTCCATCCTCTGAGGAGGACCCAACGACAAAAAGGTCTGCCTCACCAGATCACAATGACCTGATGTCATCGGATGACAGTGGCCATGGAAACTTATTGATGCATGATAACTCTGACTCGGATGACCAAACCTCCAAGGCATCATCTACAGAAGATGCATATAATTCTGAAGCTGATCATTTGGGGCTACCGGTTGGAGTTAATCAATATGATGAAAGAATCAGTGCCTCTGAAACTCTTAATGAGGTGAGACATGACTTTGCCCCAGTTTCTCATGTGGAGCAACATCTTCAATGCAATGGCAGCAATAGCGATAATGGCACGGCCGCTTCTTCCAGTAGCAACCATTTTGACGTCAGTAAGGAGAAGCAGGAACCAGTCTCATCTAACAGCACTGCATCGGAAAGAATACAAAGTGCTCCTGTTGGCACCTGCTCGAAGGTAGAGTCCGATTCATTGCCAAAGCCAAAGTTGGGTAGTATTCGTTCTCGAAGCCAGTTAAGGTGGCGGCAACACTCAGATACTAGTACTGTTAAATTGGATCCAAGTTCTGATTGTCCCAGCGCTGAACCTCAAATTTGTAGACTTATAGGGGACCTGAAAAGTGACTCTGCTGAACTCCAAAGGACAGCCACAGGAGAGCTTCGCCTTCTTTCCAGGCACAACATGGATACTAGAGTTGCCATTGCAACTTCTGGAGGTATACCCTTACTAGTGAATCTTCTTCTCTCTGCAGATCCCAGCACACAGGAAAATGCTGTCACAGCGCTCCTGAATCTTTCGTTAAATGACAACAACAAGATCGCCATCGTGAACGCTGAGGCGATCGAGCCTATAATCTATGTTCTTCAGACAGGAAATCCTGAAGCAAAAGCAAACTCAGCAGCAACTCTCTACAGTCTTTGTGCGATTGAAGATAACAGGGCCAAAATCGGACGATCTGGAGCCATCGAACCCCTGGTCGACTTGCTAACAGATGGGAGTGCGCAGGGAAAGAGGGATGCAGCCACCGCTCTCTACAACCTATCGATTCTTCACGAGAACAAGGCCCGGATCGTTCACGCCGGGGCTATAAAGCATTTGGTGGGACTGATGGACCCAGCGACTGGTATGGTTGACAAGGCTGTTGCCGTCCTGGCAAACCTTGCCACATTGCAAGAAGGACAGAATGACATCGCTCAGGCAGGTGGTATCCCGGTGCTAGTTGAGGTTGTGGAGCTCGGCTCAGCACGGGCGAAGGAGCACGCCGCTGCCGCCCTGCTACATCTTTGCACGAACTGCACCAGGTTCTGCAGACTGGTGCTCCAGGAAGGCGCCGTGCCGCCTCTGGTGGCTTTGTCGCAGTCAGGCACATCCCGTGGAAGAGAGAAGGTATGGTTAGCCATGTTGCCATAAGCTGAAACTTTCATTCATATGCTATCTATAGTACATGTACATGAGAACATAGCAATACCTTGGGTCTTCCTAGCCGACCATTTTGCTTTGTGTTTGTGCAGGCACAGGTTCTTCTGAGCTATTTTCGTAACCAACGGCAGGGGACGGTCAATAAACGATAACTCTGCCCAGCGATTTGACACTGACAGTACTGTGGCCAGATTCACTTTGCATTTTTGTGATGCTTGCTATTTGGGCAAGTTATGTAGATTTCATAATGGCCTTCGGATATTGCCGGATGGTGGTTCAAGGCTTCGATTCTTATCACGGTCTTTAAAAATATTGCTCGCATGGTAACTGCAATCCATGTTGTATCCTGTCAAATCCCAGTGAAAACATAAGTACATATCAAAGTTGAGGTGCATTTTGTTCAGGGCCGAGTGGACTCTGTTCCTGTTCTTTCGACATCAATTTGTTGATAGTATTATACTATAGGGGATATTCTAGTTCTGTCTGAATAGCTACAGCCGTGTTGTGACTGCCTTGATCATGGCTGGACCGCTGGAGAATGTATCCCAATAAACGTTTGCTAGCAGATCACCCTATTAGCTAGGAGCATCCAAACAACCCCTACCGATTTAGTAGCCAGCTAATCAGCTAGCTAACTATCAAGGGCCAAACAGGATCTGGGAAGTAAATTTAAGCTAAACATGCTATGCTTTCTCTAACTCGACAGATTTTGATACGGGCAAAATAAAGATAACGCTATGAATAGTTAAGCATCCAACCCATTCTAAACATTCACATAAGTTCCATAGGTGTTCAGTTTCATCACAGCAGAGAATAGCAACAAAACGCCGGAATGTTCCCAGGCAGGCTTATCTAAGTCTTCTCAGTTCAAATGAAAATAAGGAGAGGTGGAAGACTCGAGAAAGATAGCACGCTACTTATACATACACAATGCATGTGTAAGCAAAATAGCATTTTCCTCTGTGTTCCCTGCCTGCCACACTTTGAAGTCCTCGCTGAAGTAGCCGTCCCTTTCCCACTCCCGCAGTTTATTCAGTAGAAATGGCCCTCGGGTGACCTTCTGAGGATCTAGGTAATACCACAAGGTGGTCTGAGGTGGGTCAGGATATATGGTGTGACGTGACCTTTTCCTTGTCACAAGAGCAGCTTCACACTCCAGTTCAAACCAATTGATGTCTTCCTCTTCCTCTTCCTGATGCCCCAAGGTTGTGTGACTTGAGATCCCATTCCCTGTCACAAGAGGCCCATTCATACTTCCATTAGCTTTCGAGGCTTCATGTGTCTCAGACTTGGGTTGCAAAATGTGAACCTCACCACCATTCATACTTCCCTGAGCATTCAGGGCTTCATGTGACTCTGACTTGGGTTGTAAAATGTGAAGATCGCCACCATTCATACTTCCATGAGCATTCGAGGCTTCATAGGTCTTAAACTTGGGCTGCAAAATGTGAAGATCACCACCATTCATGGCTCCAGGAGGACTAATAGTTTCACATCCTGGGCCGTGATCCTCCTCTCCATCAGTACTTCCCAGATCGATAAGATCATGAACTGGTATGTTCTCAGTGTGGTTACTTTCGTCTTCATCACTGTCAATGGCCTGCGTTTAGCTACCATCTGCATTAACAAACAACGTTAGTTGTGCTTGGAAAAGACAGGGGGAACTAACAGAAAATTAACGACAAGATTGGAGAGCAGCATGTTGCAGTGCAATATCTTCACAATGGACAGTTATACATACAGTTATTTCTGCAGCGTGATCATATCAACAATAATACAATCAGATTGAAAATCCCTTGATTATTTAAATACAATCCAAAGTGACAAAAAAGTGCACTTACAATGTTCATCCATCTAAGTTTAACTTGACAATTAATCACCACACTTAGAAAATAGTTACAGAACCTCAACGATCTCTATCATATATCGACGCAGGGGTTGAATAGCAAACCTTGAGCCACATATACTATAGAATGCACCACAGGATCAGGAGTAACAACTCTAGAAAAGGCCTCTTCAAACACCCATTAGATCTTCAATTAGCAGTGATAATTGCATAGAATCAACATTTCATAAAGAAAAAAAGACATAGAATAAACATTTCAGAGAAAGGCGACAATCACTGCATAGTGGTCATGATTTAATTATGATTCTCTCAAAAGCAGATATTCCGTCCATTCTCAAACGGTTGTCATTAGGACGCCAACTTTAGTTCATTTTTGAACTAGATTGCTGTCCTAACAACAACAATTTAAAAAGGAGGGAGTACATTTTACAAAATTCTGCATGAATGCAGTGGCATGCAAACAAGCACACCATATATATGTGTTAGATGCAAGGAGATTGTACTATTAGAAATGTCACCTTCAATAAATTTTCTTTTTCCTAGTTTGTTTTTGCACCAGTGGTTGTATCTAGCGTCAGCACCACCCACTGCACTAAGTGTATCATGTTTTGAATTAGTTCAAAACTCATGTTTCTCAATAATATCAACCATCCTATACTTTTCAAAAATTATAAACCCAGTGCTGTAAGAAGATGCACCTGTTCCTTTGTTTATGGAACGATTGATATTTCAGTATTGTATCTATAATAATGTCAGTTGAGTTCTGATGTTCATAAACAAGTAAATATATCTATGACTGGTTTCACTATTTATGAAAACTTTAAAGTTGATTTGATGTATAGATTGAAATGGTTAGCTTCCTCACACTAAAGAAGTGTTAGCAAGGTATGCCCCATCTAACAGTACAAAAGTATTTTCACACCACCATAGAGAAAGGTACTATGGAAAAGGTTCAGTGAGGAGCTAAAAGAATTATTCTAGAGTACCTTCAAAAGCAACTTCATGAGCTGCTTGCATGCAATTGGAGACAGAAACAATCACCCAAATAACCCATACATGGTGGTTAGTTACCCATGGGAGAATATAAGGAACACAAAAGGAATATTTCCCTATCCAAAGACATGATCATAGATGAAACAAACCTGCTGATGATACTTCGTTAAGGCTCCATGAATAAGAATGAGCCATTTTCTTAGTAGCACCTAGACACAAGCAAGAGGTCTTAGATACAGAGATGATAACTTATCATTAGTTGCTCCGAATACTAGAACTGAATTAGCCTAAAAAGGTACTGGAACTGTAATTCAAAATAAAAGTGTAGCTGTGGATAATAAATAAAAGGAATCATGTAAGAGTGAAAAAAGGGTTCAAATGAGAAAAAGAAACCACCAAACACAAAACAATGTGAATACATCATAAGATGCATTCTGAATGAGCACAACAAGAAGAAAAAAATATTTCAAAAAAACAGAAGAAAATAAGCATGTCAGGGTTCGAATCAGCCTCCTTCCAAAATAAGCAAGATGAAGGTTCCCTAGAAATTCCCTGTCCAGATCTCACAAAGTGTGGGAGCCCTTGTTTTTGTCCCAAGCATGTCAGGGCATGCTTATGGTGTTTTTTTTTTTTCAACATAACTTGGGAAGCATAGCTAAAGGGAAGTTATGAATTATGATTAGCTTAGCAAGCCAACGTAAGAATCCAACGAGTTTCATGGGGATGAAGCCCAAAAGAAATGAACGATAAATGCCCAACTGGTAAAAAAATGTAAAACAAAGAAGAAAACAGCATTTGATGATGAATATAAATTCAAAAACAAAAAAAAAATCCACCATAAATACTCATCTCATAAGTTTTCATTAAAGGCAAACCTGCTGGTGATTCCTCTTCATCATGGACTCTTAAAGAATCAGATACTTGATCTGCTGCACATGGGATAAAAAGGTAAGCAGGTCAGGTCTGCAGGCTCCATTGGCATTTTGATAGCTTTCCAAAAGCATTTCAATATTTCTATTTTTGGATGTCATAGTTACCTAATGATCTATAGTGAAAATTTAACAGCAAACATTTACTACAATTAGTAATTAGTAATTGCTCCACTAGCTTAGTAGAATTACATAATGCAACATAACAACTAACAATTAGCCCTTGGTATAAAATTAAAGGCCTAAAGGGAGACCAAAACAAGCCTCCCATGATTCCATCTAATAGTACAAATGGTGCTACAGCAAGATATCAAGGAAAGAACAGGTAGAACAACTTTCACTATATCTTCCCAAATGTCCAACTTCACTGTTATTGGTATCAAAGATTAAAAACAATGATAAACTTCAAAACAAAATACGCAAGAAAATTCACATTCTACCATAGTAGTGGAAAGTCCCAACCACAATAAAGTCTCAGTAAATTTCAGAAAATAGCTCCAGTTGTCCATTGGAATGTATCATGAAGAAATTTCATTTTTGATCTTAGCGACAAATTACATGGTGAATAATGCAATGTGAAAAGTTTGAAACATTCAGGTCAATTCCTCTTACAATATATTATGTGTCTTTAGTGTGGGAAACTGGGAGTGTACGGTAGCACAGGAGTGTAGGATGGTACAGACCTTTCGATGTTCCTTCATTCAAGTGTTGAATGCATTAACTCAAAATATCTTCAGAATTGGTACAGACCTTTCGATGTTCCTTCATTCAAGTGTTGAATGCATTAACTGCCTGCTCTGTTTCACCTGGAGACAGCCAACACAAGCAGGTTTGGTGTTAGATATGAAGCATACAAATCCAGCAACAACTTCAGTTCAGAAAAGGAAAATCTGGTACTATACAACAGTGAGAGTGAGAGTTCGTCGGATGAGCTTTTTAACACCAAAATATGCCAATTCCTTCATATAGCATCTAAATTGCCCATGTTTGGGAAATTGCCAGTCCATTTAATCAATCATTCCTACCTTTCGTATGGATAGGATGGTCCTGACCCAATCCTACATCTCACATTAAATCCCCTTTCCGACCAACAACTCTTGCCACTTGTAGCTGATCTGATAAAAGCAACATTTGACACCCTGATGACCGCACTCGAGGTGATCGATAAACCAACCTTGGCCCAATTCTAAATCTAGATAGGTGATAAAATCGGAGGAGGTAGTTCCCTTCAAATCAAAGTGAGAGTCAATCTAAACTGCGGTGCTGACTGAGGGCTACTATCGTAATTTATTCCACTCATCTAGACATGTGAATGGGATCCTAGCGAAATGGTTAGGTCTCTCTAGTAGCACCCCAAGACTCCTAGGTCCAATTCCCCATTGGAGCGAATATTGGCTTAAAAAAAGGTCGCGCATACAAGATGGACTAACCTTTGGAGGGCATATCCTCCTGTAGGGGCTGGCATGGGTTCAAAGCAAGTGACATGCCTTGGCCTCAAGTGGCGCGGATTCGCCGGGTTGCTCTGACCGCACCACAAGGCCAAGGAAAGGAGAAGGGGCCTGGTATAGCAGATTAAATCTCCTTGCTTGACCCCTATTGACGGACTAACCTATCCTTATATATAGAAAGGGACGACCTAATACTAACCCTAGCCGCTGCCACAATACTCACCATCTAGAGCGATGGGCCATGCTATGGTAACCCACAGGCCCAGAAGCCACAATTGCCGATAGGGCAAAGATCTAACCCAGATGGGCCGGGCCTCGCCCTAAAAGGAAGCTAGCTTTTGTTCAACCAAGATTCGGTAGAGCTCTTCTTAGTCAATATTGTGGCATGATCTATTCCCACTAGCTGACCTTTTCTTTTGGACCAAGTTACATGATTGAAAATGATTGCTCACTCTTCGTCGTTCGATGTGTAACCAAAATATCGAAAAAGCTCACCATAGTGGCTTCATTCAGCAACAACACCAAGCCTTTTAGTCCGAAAAAAGTTGGGGTGGGCTAGATATGAAACCCATGAGATCCAACACAAACGAGAGAAAGAAAAACATAGAAGACAAATGATGAGAAAGACAAAAAGGCCCAAAAACTAAAGGTAAAAAAGGATGAAGCACATAAAAAAGGAAGGATGGAAGGTAAAAAAGAGGGAAAAGGTTAAAAAAAGCAAATCAAGGTTCTGGCACGTGTTCACTAGTTTCCACAAATTCTATCTATGGCTAACTCCTTAGCAATATTCCAATCTTTCATGTCCCTCTTTATAGACTCCTCCCAAGTTAAGTTTGGTCTTCATCTACCTCTCTTCACATTGTCTAGACGCCTCATTATCCCACAGAATACTGGATACTCTTGCAACCTCTGTTGGATATGTCCAAACCATCTCAAAGTATGTTCAAATGCTAACTTTCTTCACCCAAAAGAGAAAATTTACTCCTGGCTTCAAATGCTAACTTTCTTGCATTTAGGTTTATTAGTTTCTTTATTCATAATGTAGACATCGCCACTTAGTCCGAACACATTTTGTAAAATCAACTCCCAACATCATCCTTATCATTTCTTGATCCTCCCTTTTCTATGGTCCTTACAAATATGCTATTGTTGTTTGAAGGACAATAATTGTTTCTTTGTCGGACCATCTTCACTCCCTTGGCGGAAGTCATCATAGGTTTAGAACGATAATTAATTTCACCATTTCCTTGTTGGCTTCAAATGGTTACATTTTCCTCTGCATATATTTGGCTCGTCTTAACCATCTAGTTGACTATGTATATTTGCATCATGATTGTGTATTACTTGGCTTGGACGAGGCCAACTATTTAGGAAGCCTCGATCACGATTGTACAACATTATGTCCAGAATCATGTACTTGTGTTTGCCTAGTTTTCAATAATAGTACTTCTTTTATGTTAGATGAATCTTCATCAATTTATGTTGTCCTTCATATTAAGGGTGTGTTACAGTTGAGTTGTGTCTATAAAACTCGGACACAACTAACGGCTAAGTGAACCGTGAAACGTGGTTTGATGTACCTTGGTTTCTATTGTGGTTTAATGTGTATTGAGTTCTATCGTCAGCATCTTCATCATTTACCAACAAAGCCTTGTCGCTTACCCACTCCGCCACCACGATGCAAGCCCCAACCTTACCTAACCACTTTGACAGGACTCTCTCAAGACCCCACTCACCAACCTCCTCCCTCAACTGTTGTAGCCGTCACCGCCCGCCACCAACCCTTATGTACTTCCTGATCCAAACGGTAACCAGCTAGTCCAAGTTCCCAACCATCACTACCCTTTATAGCGTAGTGCTGGCTCCACCTGTCGATGAGACAGAAAACCCCAAGTTGACGGTTGGCGTCGAGGTCGAGTTGCTCAGCCTCAACCAGCGGCAGTGCAGGCTTCAGTGAGGCATCACGATGTCGGAGCAGATTGGGAAGAAAGCCAAGGACAGAGCTAAACGAGTGACCCACAGCGCTTGCGAGATGCCAGATAGAGATATTCTTATAACTTTATAATGATTATAAGCACCCATTAGGGTGATGAATGATAGGGAGTTTTATAAATAACTTAAGGGAGTTAGGCAGGAAGTTAAACAACTACAAAAATGTAATTTTGACATGCATATTAATGAATCAGCACCTTCCAGTGGTAAATTATAAATTGCTAAATCTTATTTCGTATATGAACATTTTTACTTCAGGAGAAAGAACAAAAAGACACATTGCATAGATGTAATGGAACAAACAAGTGGGCAGAACGTTAAATACTTGTATGCCTATCTCTCTATATAAGAAGTGTAAGTCTAGCTCAATCAGGGAACATGACTCTGAAAAGAGCTTAGGAAAAAGAAATCCAAATAGACTAGCAACACTGATACACATATTCAGTCATCCGTTTTTTTTCTTGAATAAATTTCATTCAACCATAGGTTCAGCTGAAATGGACTTGGTTGCTGATCCAGGCAAAACAAAACCTCCCCTATTCTTGCGCCTCTGATATTTAATTCCATACTTTCTGTCAATAACATTATGGGAAATATGATTGCTAACTAAAGACAAACCTTCTGGTGACTTGTCTTTGAGGACTTCAAAAGATTCAGACGCATACTCTGCTACACCTGTAAACAAGGTACAATCTTATCTTAGACGTAATAAAGTAGAATGAGATCGAGCATTCATACAAACCCAAAAATTAATTTCACCTACTAGAAATCAATTCAGAGTAGCAATTATGTAAGAGAAAAGGTTAGAGGTGGAGAACAGAAAGTCTTTTAATAAATGAAGCATCAAGAGGACGACATAGTAAAACAAAGCTTTAGTTTGTGTCTTAGACGAAAATTCGAGAAAACAAACAATTATAAGACAAAAGAGGGAAAAAGGTAGAACAATTTATATAATCATTAGATACCCTATACATCATCATAACCAAAACAAACCTTTTGATGGTTTCTCTTTAAGTATGTCGAAGGAGTCAGCTACAGGCGGTGTTGCATCTAGAGCCAGGGTAAGTATTAGTATTAGATAGAGATCATGCAAATTCACCATCAATACAATCCAACTACCTAAAGTTCAGAAAAGCATCTACCAAACTTTGGGGGCAAAATAGATGTCTGAAAGGAGAGTAGTTAAATGTTGGTGGAACATCATGACTAAGCATAGCCAAAGCAAAATTTTGATATAACTTCATATCTAAGGGCCAACTACGATGAAAAGTTGAAAATAATGAGTCCAATCCATATCAAATTGAGGATCAGAACAATGGCTCACAATTCATATTGTCAAACCTATTGGATTAGCCTTGTTCTGTTGATATACAAAGACATAGCTCCATTTACAAAAAAAAATAATGCAAATCATATCATCATATATGTTGCTGGGAAAGCAAAAAATACAATTGATTGCCATAAATAGATATAAAAAATGGTAAATATTTGAGAACTACCATGAAAGCAGCTGCAATAGTGTTTGAGGGGGGGGGGGGGGGGGGGGAGCGAAGCAGCTATAATATTAAATATTAAAGAACCAGCTTGAAAGCAAACTGCAATAGCATTTGAGGGGAAAAAACAGCTGCTAAATTAAGAACTAGCTTTGACATGTGTAAAATGAGCAAACCTTTAAAATTCTCCTTCATGTCCACCAAACAAGCAGTGTTATCGATTTTTTTACCCGCAAAATGATCTAATATGTACCGCTCAATATCAATAAAACAGATGCTATCAAATCATATAATACACGTAGAGAAGATAGTAACAGACAACATGCACACATGCAGTGTGTCGAACAACCCCATACATGTTGCACAGATTTTGCAGATTTTTTTTTTCTCGAAAAAACACAGGAGATCTGTGCATCTTTATATTTAAGAGAAGAAGATTTTGCAGATTGATAGCCAGTATATGTTCCGTTGGAATTTGGACTAAGGGCATGCGGCATGTAATGAGTCAGGTATGTGACACCATTATGAATGAAAGAAGTTGCGAAGGAAGGATACAATGGTATAAGGAACAAAATTAAATTAATCGCACCTCTATTCACATGACAAGAGTTGCCTGCTGAGATTTTGAGTTTGGTTTCTTTCTCATATTCATCCACAATAATTTCTGGAACCTCTTCAAGGCGGCGCTGTCTTTCAGCTGGTGCGCTTAGCAGCTTTGTTCGGTCCATTAGTTCAAGCATGGTAGCAAAAAAATCAGTCAAGGAAGAAACTATAATATAATTTTATTTGGTAATCCAAATGAAATGTATCATAATTAGTAATTAGAATTACAATACACATCTAAGTATCATCCACTATTATTATCTCAGGTCATTTTTCCCAAACCATTTTCTCAGTTCATAATATCAGAGTCGACTGTAAAGGATATTGTTGGCACCACCCTTTTTCATGTGCCAAATCAATCTGCTTTTCCAGTCTCTGAAGTTCTCTATCAATCCACTGAAAAGGGGCAATTCGGTCAATATGAATTCAGAAGCATAAGACAAACATATAGTAAGACAGGGTAGGACAATCGGAGGAATAAAGGAACTGTACTGCTAGATTGAGCACTTACAAAAATTTGCTTCAGAATCTAAATTGCATCTAATAAATGTTATGAAATGAATATGTACGTTGGGTAACATGCCCACTCGGACCTATAGCACTTCCAGAACAATTAGAATTCACTGTATATTTGCTAGTCTATAAATAAAAAAAGAGAAACATGAAAGGGAGCAGCCGTACAACGAGGAAAAGAAAATAACAACCATAAATAGGAGGATAAAAACTTTTAAATGATAATTTATTTGTGTACAACTTTCCTAAAAAGAAAACTAAGTGTTCAAGACAATAAGCTCAGAATTGTTTGCTCAATGGCACACCATGCCCTCCACTAAGGTTACAAAAGGCCGATTATACTAAACTGAGTCAAATAGCCAATTAGTCCTTAAAAGTTAAAGATTTTCTCATTTATCCATCTGCACTACTTTTTTCTTCAATACAAGCATCACATATCAAATAAGTGTCACTCAGTGATTTATGAGTGTGTGCTTACATGATTTACAATGACCGTACGTACAGCTTCTAGTTTTTCTTCAAACTCCGCCTGCCAAAAAGAATGAATTCAGAGCATTAAACAGGGACCTTAGCATGTGCACATCAGTTATAATACAGAAAAGAGACAAGATCATCCAAATATTCCACAGCAGACAGGAATAAACAGCTGCAAACTTGCTACATACTCCCATAAACTGTGCATGAAATCCAACCGCCATATAATACAGAAAAATGTTACTCCTCCAGTCGTAAATAGCTGTCATTTAAGACAACCTCTGCAGGTTAAAACGAAGCTACGACAGCTTGTTGGAGCGACACAAAATAAAAAACGAAGGAGTATCGTGATCTCCAGTTCCTATATGATCTCTGTCAAATATACAGGGCCAAGGAGACTAAGCATCCAATGGGACCAGAGATCAGAGAAAAATGCCTAAATCAACCTGATTACATACATACAACATATAAGCACCTGATATACTTGCATACAATTTTATTTGGAGATTGGATATGCAATTTATAATTTTACTTGCGCAGAGTGGTCAGACCCTTCCCCGGACCTACGCAAGCGAGAGCTACGTGCACTGGGCTGCCCTTTTTTAATTGGATATGCAAATTTGTACAAAATATGCAGATTAAAAAATGTCTTTGTCACTAGAGCAATGAATTTTAAAATGATAAATAAAACTGTTCACTCACAAGCATAGTAAATCTATTCCATCGTATTTCGCATGACTCATGATGGCACATTGCATTTAAGAAAATAAATCTTTTAAGAATGGAAACTTACAACAGTAGTCCTTGGCAGAATTCCTTTCTCAGCCAAAGAATTAAGTTCATTGCATTCTTCCTGTTATCAAAGGAGAAGGCATGATCATCACGATATAATTTATTCACCACAGGAAAAGTAATCTATATTAAATGTTGTGCTGAAACTGCTTTACTTAGAAAGATAACCCATTTGAAAATAGTGGCGGTATTAGTGCAGCTTTGTATCAGTAACGATCAATAAGCTACCATTAATGATACTGGACTACGAGAATCTTACCTCCTCAAAGTCCTCATCAGAAAGCATCGTGATCATGACATCATCCCAAAATCCAGCAACACGTAAGAGAACTTTTGAGGTGGTGTTGGTGTCTTTTATTCTGTACTCTTCTTCGGACTCCTTAATGTCTGTAATAGAAGTTTCATGAACAAATCAGAAAGAAGTTTCCTTTCTGAAGTGATACAGCAGAAGAACTCATGCACAAGGGGCAACTTTGGTTACAACCCTGGGAATCCTGCCTGGGGAAGGCAGCAACCCCAGGCAGTGAATTTTGACAGCCTGGGGATGGATCTGCTCCCTAGTCCTAGCGAAGTTCGCCAAGCAGCAAGAAAACGAGCCCAAGGTATCAATCAATTTGGATCCTTGTTTTCAAAACAAAAGAGCACTTTTATATGTTGGTTAGTGAGGAGAGGAGGTGAAATGGCACTGTATAACAACAAAACCAATCGGCAATTAAAGTAGAACATCAAGACTAAGGAACAATGCTTACAGTTGAACTTTACCTATCACTAGCCCAAGTTGAAAGCTTTTGCGCTTTTGATTGAAACTAGAATATGTGTAATGCATGACTCTCACAAAACAGCCAACAATTTTCTGTTCAAATTTGTTCTCATCCTTAAGAGATTAGCAACTAATTTCCTTCTCAAATAAATGAGCTCTATGTTACGCTGATTAAGTGAGGTAATGCATTTCTTGTTTCTTTCTGAAACCCTTTTAGCAATCTTCGGCTCGAGACTAGCTTCTGGTTTCTTTTTAATTATTGAGTAACCGTCATCGTCAGAACCATCAAGACTTTCATTCTCTGAAGCAGCAATCGCAGCAAGATGCGTTCGCAGCTTGCTATGAAGCATATTATACCTCACTTTTCTTCTTGTAAACAAAGGGCGCAGCTTATCATCACACTCGAAATATTTTTTTGTATCTCCCAGGAATAGACCCTTCTGCTTGATGTATTCTTTAACAACTCCAACAATTTCAGCTTCATCAAGAGGTTCTTTTGTGTCCTTGCCAAAACATGACAAGAATTCAATTAACTCTTTTGTACCCCAGTCAACATATGTTTTCCTTTTTGACCTTTTTCTCTTCACTGATGTGTTCGTTTTATCTGGTTTGCTGTTCAAGGTGGAATGGAACGTTTCCTCATTGTCATCAGCATTACCCAATAAATTTTCAATAGGAAATTTCTCTGAATCGACTTCACATGTATGGTTTGCACCTCTATGATGAAACACACTAGCTACTTGCAGGTCCAGCAGTGTCAAACGTTCTTCATCTTTAACTTCGTTCCAGTAGGCTTCAAACAAAATTAAACCCACATCTGAATCTTGGTAATTTCTCTTTGCCCGGAGATGCATGAACTATTTGTCAGAAAAAATGAAAGGAAATACATATATGACATGTCAAATCAGGTTCTGTACAAAGAACTTGGCATTATTTCTACAAAGAAACCTAACTCAAATTCTGCAGAGGAAGAAAACAAATAAATCTATATCGAATGGAATTTATGATCAGCAGGGAACTGTTTTTACTTTTTACAGAGTTGTCTAATAGAAAATAATTGTCAATTTTTTTTTAAAAAAAAAAGGGTTGGGTATGTACATTCAGTTACCCGAGGATCAGCAGCATTCTTCTCGATTGACATAGCCAGGTCGAAACAGAATCTGCACAATCCTTTGTCCTGCTTCCCCAACTTGAAAAACTCAACCGTTTGGAGGCAGTTATGGCAAACTGAGTAATTTGGACAACACAAACAATAATAATCTGGACTCTTTCTGCAGTTAACACATGTGTGCCAATCTGTTCATAGTAAAAAGTTAGCACGAGGAATCAATAACGTCAATTGACTACAGAACATAATTCATTAAAAAAGGTACTTTCAAAGGCAGGCTGAAGACTCAGGAACATCAATTTGCCATAGTAACCAGATTTAAACATAAATCCATAGCCGGCGCAACATATAGTGAATTTTTTGGCAAAATTTCATCCTCATGTATATCATGTTCAACGTGCAAAACTATGTACTGTATTAATAGTTGGCTGGAGACATTGGAATACTGGTAAACAGTGTCATCTAGCATGCTACTCAAAAACTAGCTATGTAAAATGCCGGACAAATGAAAATTGAAGAATCCAGTAGCTGATCATTTTTTTCCTTAGAAAAGCAAAGATGAAATATATCTTAACAAATACTGGAGATTTCATACGGCAGAGTAGGTTTACGATAGGTGGCCACAACTAATAAATAAGTAGGTGAACACAAGTAAGCAGCATGATGTGTGCATCCCCAATCCATCCGTCGAAAGGAAATATTAGTAGCACTTTCACAACGGTCATTAATGCTCACGATGAATTATAATTTTTTTTTTTAGGTCATAAAACCAGGATGGCATTTAGGACACATGACTATGTTCACTTAATGAGTAGGTGCTGATTAGTGTGCAGCATACACGCTATGAACTGGTAAACCCCATGCCCATAAGAAAAACATCAGTCGTAAGTATTGTTCGACATAAACAAAACTGTAACATTCATGGAAAACTTCAAAGGGCGGCATATTTGAGTACTCACTGCAAATGAATGGGTCCCCAGGAGGATCCTGTTTCCTATCTGTACACTCTGGATGGTAAGACTTGAGGCAGTTCCTGAAACGTATCATGAAGTAAGATTATCTCTGTTTCAAGCGACTAGATTGAAAAAATGAACTACGCTGATGTTCCCAGATCCACCAGAGACTTGATCAGGTTTGATTCAGTCTATATGCAGAATCGCTGCATCAATATCTACCAAGCTGAATTGCACACACGCATGACGCAGCAAGAAAACGCAGCCGACAAGTAGCTATAATAACCTAACATTCTCCCCAAACATAACCAGACCAAACCGTGCTAGGCGGACGACCGGAAACACCCGCAACTCCTCGTGTTCGAACCAACGGATGGAGGACGGGAACGCTCACATGTATTTGCAGGTGACGAGGACCTCGGCGCTGTCCTTGCATTTGAAGCAGCATTGCTCCGGGACCACTATCCCAAACCGCGCCTTCATTCTCATCGCCGATTCCCCTTCTCCCCACGTGCTGCCGGCGGCGCGCGGCGGAGCAGAGTCGAACTCGCCCCCTCGCCCAAAAACCCTTGGCAAAACCCACAGTGGACACCCTCGCCTCCCCGAACCGCGCCAGGAAAACCTACAGCATCGACGCAAAGGACACCAGGCGTCTGATGATTTCGAGGTCCGGCGGAAATGGGGGGCGGCCGGCGGGCGGCGATGGTCTCGGCGGGGCGAGAGATGGTGTGGTACGGTAGGTGGGTGCGAATGCGTGAGAGGAGCGGGGCGGGCGTTACTTGTACAGTTGTACTAGATGAGGCAAGGGAGGAGCGGAGGACCCGAAACCGAAACGGAAGGCTCGTCGCCGAGGAAATGGGGCCGGAAGCGCACCGACGAGCGGCCGAGCCAACGCCTCGCGTGACACGTGGCTCCTCGGCAGGATGCTGGCCCCTTTTCCGTTCTTCTTTTGCCAAGTCTGATCTGTGGGCCGATCAAAGAAAAAAGTCTGATCTGTGGGCTGTGGACCACCATGTACGCGCAATATGCAATGGTGCAGGCGTGCAATGCGTGACGCTCTGCCAGATTCAGGGGCTGACGTGTGGGCCACCATAAACACACAGTAAGACTGAGGTGTAAGATGTGATATTTTCTTGGTCCACGAATATAAGCATTTAAAACCCCTATTAAAGTGTCTAGATTTATTATATATTTAATATATCTAAATATGATGTATCTTTATATTAATAAATCTAATAAATAATTTTAAATTTTATATTTATGAATGGAGGAAATACGTCAGCTTCATCATTTGATAGCTGCAGCTGGGCTATTATTGTTCTTGTATTTTCCTTTTTTATGTTTTCGCATCTTAGTTCAAGGGGTTTGGATATGTTTCTTCTCATGGATTCTTTTTTATTAGTACCTAGTAGGTTATAATTTGTCTACTGCCTTTGCAACTAAACATTACTAGTCTCTTTGTCTCACTTTATTAGCATTCTAAGCTTTTTAAGTTACATGTCATTTTGCTTTGTAATATATCTTTTTCTTTTAATATATCGATATCGCTCTTTTTGTTTGTGGACGTATCTTTTTTAACTTTTTTTGCTCTCCATGCATAGAAGTAAAACGCTATTTAAATTAGGACGTAACAAGTATTTTTATGTTGAACCTTGATAGATAAAGATGTACCTTCTGACAAACGGTGTAAGTGAAAAAAGATAGTACTAGCAACTATGCTATGTGGACATCATATTTAAGAATATTTTTTATTATAGTGAAAAGTGTGAAGGAAATGTAGAGCTAGCTATTGTTCCATGAGTTTCATAATGTTCAATAATTGTGTCACTCCATAATAAACATGAATAGGCATAAGTTGGAGACAGAATCAAATATTACCACCGTTGACTTTTAATGTCATTTTTATCATTCATCTTATTTAAAAATTTAGTTTAAATGTAAACCATATTGTTAAATGCATCTAATTTTAATGTGAATTATTTACATAAGATGGATATACAAAGTGTTTAAATGTCAACTACAACGTCAACAATTGAAATACAAAGGTAGTAGATATTTGTACAGAGCATAGTATAGAAGCTGAACTAAACTGTGAATGTTTTGTATTCAAAAGTAGTGCATCATTTAAAACATTCTTCCTCTGTTTCAAAATAGAGTTTACACGGTCTTCAAAACATAATTTTGACTTTTATTTTTTGTGAAATATTTATTCAAAAGTTATGCATGTATATTTTTCTTAAAATACATTTCAAAACAAATCTATTCATGTGATTTTTATATTTTAAATTTTATTAAATTAAAAAATTATTCATAATTTATATTTCAGGTGTGTTTGTTTTTGATTCAGCCACTCCGCTCCTTTGACATCTCCTCTAACGTGGGATACTGTAGTTGAGAGTACTTTTCCATCGCGTGTACAAGTGGAACGAGGAGCGGGCGAAGCTGCTTTTTCCAGCTCCGCTCGCTCCCGAGAGCGGCTGACTCTGACGCTTAACAATTGGGAGCTAGGCGTTGGGAGCGCAAATAAATACGGCTTTCCAATGTTTGATCAAAATATTATCTAAAATAAATTCTATTTTAAAACGAAGGGAGTACGACTATATAATTTTGTTATATATCAGTCACATATGGTCACGGTGGATGGATCCATTCCACACTTCTTTTTTTACAGAATACATAAAAGCATTTAATGAAGAAGATACGATACGAATCACCGGTGATTTTGTGAATTTACTGTGCTGCTCGAGTTTTAAAAAAGACAAAACGTGGTCGGCAGGATTCGAACCTGCGCGGGCAAAGCCCACATGATTTCTAGTCATGCCCGATAACCACTCCGGCACGACCACCCTTCGATAAGCTTTATAATTAATTTTACATAACTCTGAAGTTTTTAGTTTCAGCTCCATCCAAGCTTTAATTAGCACATGACGAGCATGAGATTGACAGCAATTACGAAACCAGGAGTTTCTGATTTTAGCTTCAATGTTTGGGACAAACAAAATATTCTGTTGTTGGGTGTTGAGTACAAGATGCAGAACGAGTGACCAATCTGCATCAAACGTTCGCAAGGTTGCCTGTAGGTACTGCTATTATGTGGAGTAGCAACTTATTTGGTGTATTTCATAGAAATTTGCTGCAATTAAATTAAGACCCGTTACGGTTTGTGTTTGTTCAGCCATCCAGACCCTCAAGCCTCTACTGAACAAATATGAAAAGTATCAGAAACGTTGGCTCACAGATATGACCTATGCCTATCCCTTGCAAAGATGTCATATACTCCCAATAGTAAACAAATAAAGCTGCAAGGTTTCTTACTGTACTTCACTCTGTATAATGATTTATGGATGCTTTAGTTTCTAGGTGCATACATCCGCATTGCTATTTGGTAGTTTTACATATACATACGTCCACACTTATCAAGCACATAAGGTGAATAGTACAGAAGATAAATATGAACAAGGGTACAAAAGAAAGATCAACTAGAGGAGCCTGTATCATCTCACATGAAGAGAAATTAAGATGTCTAGGTCTCCCACAACGATGTACTTACAAATCCCAAGTGGCCAGCAAATCTGCTGGGGCTTTGCATAATTTGCTAGCGAGTGCCAGAGCAATTGATGCTAGGCCACTGGGCCCAATTGTATTACTTAGCTCTATTTCACCGATCCCACATCTCACAGGTGCCCCAGCACAGGCCATGGAGTCACTCCATTGGCAGGAAGCATAGGTTTTATCATTGGAGGTCGGCGCACCATCATGGACTCATTCAGGCGTGAGGCTTGTCCCTTGAATTGGGATGCCTTCTGCATACATGTGAAAGAAAGATGAATCGGAAAGTCAGTAAGAGAGAACATAGTTTTGCAAAGAGCATACACAGAGAGCAATCGTGGTCATGGGTTATGTAACAAGATTTGGAACTTGCGTGACTGCAACCGCGTTGAGTGCAAGTGGAACATTCCAAACTTTGAAATAAGGTTCAGTTGAAACATCGATTCACCATCCACATTTCACATGACAGTAACAAGATTTGTGGGACGATGCTATGGTAGCTAGAATTGCGGGACGATGCTATGGTAGCTAGAATTGCGGGACGATGCTCTGGTGTTTACGTTGCACTGCCATCATACTACGTATTACCCAATCCTAACTCATCATAGACAACCAAATTTCCTTTGTTTTCCTCTGTTTTTTTTGCTTTGGGCACAGAGGCGCAGCTACGCTCTCATCTCAAATCGTCTGGATATCGCTAAGCTTAGGCATGGGTTTGTACAATTGGTCAGTAAGGAGCGTCTCAAAAAGGTAAAATTCATCTCTTGCACACAAGAGGCAAAGAGGACGGGAAAAAGTCACCTTTTCATTTAGGACGAGGCGGACGCGCGCGACGGCCTTGCTCTGGCGCCGCATCCGGTACAGCCGGCGCCCAAGCACCGCGAAGCCGAGCAGCGCGAAGGCGAACGGCACGGACCACGCGCTCCTCGCGACGCGCAGGGCCCACACGCGCAGCGCGTTCAGCGGCAGCTTCCACCACCGCACTGCACCTCCTCCCCCCTTCGCCGCCACCGCCCCCTCCGCCGCCGCCGAGGGCTCCTCCTCCGTAGCCCGGTCCACCACCGGTTCGGGCGCCTCGACCTCCGGCCGCTCCCCGTCGGAGGACGAGTCCGACCACAGCGCCGCGCGGTCGCGGCCGGGGAAGGCGAGATCGTCTGGGTCTGGCTCCACCCAGCTCGCGTTGTCCGCGAGGAGCTCCTCCACGTCCTCCTCCTCCTCGTCGTCCACCTTAGACAGGGACGCCCTCCTGGGGTACTCGGCGTCGGAGCCGAGGTCGAAGTAGTCGTGCTTGATGGCGCCGGCGTCGTCCGGCTCGGCCACCGCAGCGGCCTTGGGGGACGACGCGAGGAGGAGCTCCCAGTCCTCGTCCATGTCGAGGGGGGAGGCTAAACTGGCTAGGGTTCGGGGGAAGCGGGGCTGGAGGGGATCGGAGGCGGCAAAGAGGAGAACTAGTGGTGTGCCGTGTCGGGTGGGGAAGGGGCCGGCTGCCCACCTTGTTGTGTTTGCTGTTGCTAGGAATTTGGCTTTTGGGGAAGAAAGGATAGGAAAAGATTAGAATTCGATTCGTATTCAGTTGCACGAGAACGAGAGATGCAACAATGTGTTATCAGTAGTTGTCCATCTCAACAAAAAAGATTGCCAGTTTTTTTTTTAAAAAAAAAGGGGGTAATTTCCCTACTCTAATCTAATGTAAAAGAAGGGGGTAACAGTTTGTACAAGTAGTGCTACGGAAACACTTGTACTAGAAGGTATAAGATGGGTCTTACAGAAAATGAAAATAACAAGACACGACCGAAAGTGAAATGAAACTATTATTAGCCGATTTTTAGAGGCCTGCATGCTGAACAAATGTGTGCTTGGTGGCGGCTTGGAATCATGTTTTGGAAGATTCCATCGACAGCGAGCTGAATTTCGTTCTTTTCTCGTCAATTTCTGGGGGCCGCTAGAAATCTTCAGATATACTATTTCACAGGTATTTAGAGGGAAAGGCCTGTAGGTCGCCGGGTGAAAGTGAGATTCAGAAAGCCTACACGCCATCATCATTTTCTTTGGCAAGAGGACAACAATTCGATGGGCCTGGTCAATTTTCACCGGCTGTTATTCGTCAAGCCTTTCCTTTCGTGGAGCGAAGCATTTTCTTGAGAGACCAAAGAAGGCACTTATTGTTCACACGATTTTCCTGTCACCATGCTCGTCGAGAAAACCAAACATGCAAATCGTTCTGGTAATTCCTGGCAATTGCAAAGGTCAAAGAGTTAGGCTGCCTGCCAGCAGGAAACCCCGGTGCGCAGCTGTAAACCGTCAGCAGTAGTCCCCGTTTTGCGACTACTCTGCAGTGAAACTTGAGAACCAAGCTCTTTCCGTGGCTGCCTGCCTAATTGTACGGCAGGCATATATGGAGACGTTTTTCATGAGAAAGATCAAGTCGGCTGCGGGCGCTCATGGCATTGGGCATCAGCCAAATTTTTTCAGTCGGGAGAACAAGGCCGCGCGAAACCAGAGCAGTTGTGCTCTTCAAGATAAGTGCAGCCATTTCTCAGCTTCCTCACCTGAAAGCGTATTTAATCCAAGCCAAAACCCATCAGAAACTATGTGTGCAGAGATTTACCCTGGTGTCTCGCACACAAGTTACATTCTCGACATGAAAGTTTGCATATTTCAGGTCACCGCTATTTTACCTCCAAGTGATGCAATCAAATCATCCGAGGAGCAAACAGATGCTGATGATTACATCCCCGATTGTGGATTAGGGAGCATCATTCCGCGGAGTTCCTGGTTCGAGATGGCACGATGCTCTGCATATAGAAAAAAAAAAAAGAGTTGCATTTCAGGAGTGCTAAATGGTGTGCATGTGTGTAGTTTAAATGAGGCTTGCAAATTAAATGGGGCAAGCAGGAATGCTCATGCACATTGTAAAATCCAAAATCATTTTCAATCACGAGAAGATACGTGACTAAAATTCGCTGGATGCTTCAGTAACTGGGGGTCCATACCACGACTCTCCCGTGTAGGCAAACCAGCAAACACTTGGTGAGCAGCCGCCGGTGATGCACGGACCCAGAAAGCGGCGACGCCACTTAACGAGGTAGCAAACGGCGTAGACGGTTGCATTGCAGAAGTAGAATGGATAGCAGAAGTGGGAAGCCTACGACGATGATCGTGGAGTTGGAACCTGCGGAAAGCAGAAATGTGGGATCCGCGCCACGCCGGTTCATGTGTGTGCTCCGTCTCCGTCTCCGGCCACCTCCCTCTGAGCCTAGTTCGTCCACCGGAAAAGCATCTCCTCACGAGCTAGTCTTGGCTGGCTGGATGCGTGGGCTGTTGGCGTGAGTCGGAGGATGAGCGGCGGCGGGCTCCGAGTTCGGCGCCGACGGCAGACGGCGCAACCTCGCCGGGGGATTATTTGCGAAAAGCCCACAGTATTCTTACAAATACCACCCTAATTTGAATCGCGTAATCGCGATCCAACCTAGGGACCTATGAAAATATTTGCATCGCGATTAATAGTAGCGATCCAATATTTTGCAATAACCCCCCTGGCTGGATCCGGTCCCCTTCTCCCCGGCTTTTGCCGCGCGTCCGCCGTCGCCCGCCATCGCCATTCTACCCGACGAGATCAAGAGGTCTCATCATCCCTGTTCAATTCAATCCCGAGCACAGTTACCCACAGATACGAGCGATGCGTTGAAGCGCCGCCTGCCGCATATGACGCAACGCTTCATCACTCCATCTGTCGTACGGCGCAGTTTGCTACAGGCGCGATGGCGCTGCCGGCGGGCACGGGGCTCGTGGCCTACAACGCGGCCATCTCCCGCTGCGCCCGCGCGGGCCTGTACCAGCGGGCCCTCGCCCTGTTCCGCGAGATGCGCGCCGGCGGCCTGCGCGCCGATGAGTACACGCTCCCGCCGCTCCTCAACTGCGCCGCGCTCCTCCGGGCCCCGCCCGCCGCCGCCGGCACGCTACACGCGCTTCTCCTCCGCGCGGGCCTCGCGGCGCACGTCCACGTCGCCAACGCGCTCGTCGACGCCTACGCGAAGCTGTCGCCCTCCACGGGTGCTGCGCAGCACGTGTTCGACGAAATGCCGGCGCGGGACGTGGTCTCGTGGACCTCGCTCCTCACGGGGCTCGCGCGCGCCGGCGCCCACGGCGCGGCCGTCCGCGTGTACCGCGACATGGTCGCCGCGGGGGTCGAGCCGGACCACTTCGTCGTCCCGGCTGTGCTCAGCTCTTGCGCCGGGTGCACCATGCTCGAGCTGGGCCGGTCGGTGCACGCCGCGGCGGTCCGGCTCGGGTTCGAGCAGTTCCTCTCGGTCGGGAACTCGCTCGTGTCCATGTACGCCAAGACCGGGTCGCTGCGTGACGCGCGGACCGTGTTCGAGGCGATGCCGGCGCGGTGCGCCATCACGTGGACGGCGCTGATCGTCGGGTACGCGCAGAACGGCCGCGGGAGACAGTCGCTCCAGGTGTACGCCGAGATGGTCCGGTCCGGATGCAGGCCGGACTACGTGACCTTCATCGGCCTGCTCTTCGCGTGCAGCCACGCCGGCCTCGTCGACGCCGGCCAGGCGCACTTCCGGGCCATGGCGGCCGACTACGGCATTGCTCCCGGACCAGATCACTACGCGTGCATGGTGGACCTGTTGGGCCGAGCCGGGCGGCTCGAGGAGGCCGTGGGCATGCTGAACCGGAGCACGACCCAGCTGGACGCCACGGTGTGGAAGGCGCTTCTGGCCGCGTGCCGGGTTCACAAGAACGTGGAGCTCGCCAAGCGCGCGGCCGAGATGGTGTGGAGGCTGGACCCGACGGACGCGGTACCGTACGTCATGCTGTCGAACCTGTACTCGCGCGCGAGGAGGTGGGCCGACGTGGCGAGGATCCGCTCGTTGATGAAGTCGAGAGGGGTCGCCAAGGAACCCGGGTGCAGCTGGGTCGGCGTCAACGGGGTGACGCATCTGTTCCACGTCGAGGACCGCAGCCACCCGCGGGCGCCGGAGATTTACCAGAAGGTGGAGGAGATGACGGAGAGGATAAGGGCCCACGGGTACGTGCCGGACACGGACTGGGCGCTGCAGGACGAGGCGCCGGAGGGGAGGGAGATGGGGCTGGCCTACCACAGCGAGAGGCTCGCCGTGGCATTCGGGCTGCTCGCCGTGCCGGCTCCCGCGCCGATCCGCATCTTCAAGAACCTCCGGGTATGCGGCGACTGCCACGCCGCGATCAAGATGGTCGGCCAGGTGTATGGCCGGGAGATCATACTGAGAGATGCCAACTGCTTCCACCACATGGAGCATGGAGTCTGTTCCTGTGGGGATTACTGGTAGGGAATGTTTGATTCTTTTGCGAGGTTCAATTGTTCGAGGTGAATCTGAATGCCCATCGCAGAATGAACAATTGTGTGCAAAAAGAAAGGGAACTATGTTCAACAAGAATGTAGCAAAAAGAGACCAAATTTCCTCAGCAAATTGCTCTGAATTGCTATTAGATTAGATTGCACCGAAGGTGCCAGTGATGTACAGTGTGTGCTAGTATACTATCAGACGATCAGTCCTATTACAGAATCCTACCAGTCTATTCGTCGATCTCCTTTACAGCATCCTGAAACACAAGCAAGAGAGCACTCAGTAATAACAAAATAGGCACAAAGCATGAAGTTTTGCTATCTTATGTCACTCTCATTTTTGGGATTATGAAGTCCACCAGAAAAGAAAGGTCATTACCCTTGCAAGCCTTGTTACATATACAGCAGCAGCGGCTGTAAATAATAACCCCAGGCCAAGTGTCCAAAGCTGGGCATTTCCTCCCAAACCAATTTCCGATTCTTCTTGCTGTTAAAACAAGAAAAACAGTATCACTTACTCCGTTCAAGGGACTGATAACTGACTAACCCTACAAGCAGCTGAATAACTTGTGTTACAAAAATGATACACTTCTCAACACATAAGTTTTTCACTGAACATGAACTTAAATGTTGACAATTTAGGAACTTACAATTACAGCTCGCCCAAACGCACCAGCACTGACATATGCCCATGATCCTGGAAGCATTCCCAACCAACTGCACCGGATGACAGAAAAATGAGCCAATAAGGCTTAAAACAAAAACAAATATATTTTGCTGAGTGTACCCTTAGGTGACAGGAAAGTGACGATCTCTTAAGTCTTAACCAAATACCACATGCCATTTGCTATTCTTTTGGTCTGATAAATTACACAATTGCCAGAAATGAATACACCGCAGCATATGAAACATCTAGAAGTTTAGGCTCTGAATACAGAAATAGTCCTAACAGAATCCAAGCAGGCAAAGAGAATTGAAACTAACCTTCCAAAGACGTAAGGCAAAAACTTCACTGAAGTCAAGCCATATAGGTAGTTTCCAAGGGAGAATGGTAATAGGGGACTGAGCCGAAGCAGAGTAACAACCTTGAACCCATTTTCACCTATTGCTTTATCAATTGCCAGAAACTTCTTATTCCCTTCAACCATTTTGAGAATTCGCTCTCTAGCAAAGTATCTAGCAATGAGGAAGGCCACAGTTGCCGCTAGCTACGAATTCAATAAAATTTTGATAAGGGAAGAGCTTCCTCTGGCAGAATTAACAACATAAGTACTACTGATGCGAAGTTACTTACTGTTCCACTGATTGAAACAATAATTGTACCAGTGATACTTCCAAATAATAGGCCAGCTGACATGGTTAAAGGTATTGCTGGAATTGCAAGTACCTGAAATAGAGTACAATCATAGTATTAGCATTCATTGATAAGGTCCAACCAGATGCATTGCCTAGTTATTTCCAATGGGGATGATAAAACCCCGCTGTTAAAAAAATCAGAAAAAAGTGTCTGCTAACTCAAGAACATACCTCCAATCCTGCATATACAAGTACGAACAGAGCATATCCAGCAGGCCCATAACCTGTCCATGTAAGACAATACAATAGTTCAGCCAAAAAATTCCAATGGACATACACAACCGTTTAAAAATCTACAATTGCATGACAATGACAAAAACTATGCAGACATGTAAATGGTAAGTTTTCAGTTAGAACATATCAGGGCAACCACTAAAGTAACGTGACCGGAAGGGAGCTCCTACAGGGTAAAGTAAGGGTTGATACTATTTCTACCATTGTCACTGGTCACCTCAATTCATGACCCGACTTAACTGAAACTGGAAACATGACATCTAAACACAGTCAAACTGCACCCATGTCACTAAAAGCATCAGTGCTACGCTGCTGACTTCGATCAAAGTACAGACTACTCGTTTCCAGTCAGCAACAGAGCTATATCAAGTAAAATGGAATAAGAAGCATAGCTTGATTAGGCAATTATACCATCAATAAACTCCGAGAACTGCGTCAGGAAGGTGTTGATCTGGTCCCTGTACACGTACCCAGCAGCCCCGAACCCCCCTACGACCCCGAGCAGCAGCGCCCCAGCCAGAAGCGTGCCCTTGAGGGCCCCCAAACCGCCGCCCTCCTCCTCCTCCTTCTCCTCATCGTCGGCCGAAGGGCGACGGTCTTTGGGGCTGCCGCTTCCACCGCCGCCGAGGCGGAACGGGACGTTGGGCGAGGCCTTACGGAGCGTGGCCTTGTCGTTCTCCCGCAGCGAGGAGAGCGGCGGGTGGAAGGCCCGCCCCCGGAGGAGCCGCCGCCGCCACGGCGAGGCCCCCGGCGCCGGCGGCGAGAAGTGGGAGGAGAGGACAGGGGAGGGGAAGAGCAGCGGCAGGAGGAGGTGCGGCTGCCTCATGGAAGTGGCGTGGAGGTGGAATCTGTCAGGGAGTGGGACCAGCTGGTTCTTCTTCGTTTAATCCGTGGCGGGGCGTGAGGCCATTACTGTGCTGAAGATAGGGAGCGGGAGG
Organism: Oropetium thomaeum; assembly: GCA_001182835.1. Classification (NCBI taxonomy): domain Eukaryota; kingdom Viridiplantae; phylum Streptophyta; class Magnoliopsida; order Poales; family Poaceae; genus Oropetium; species Oropetium thomaeum. The sequence goes on from LFJQ01000033.1 coordinate 1,487,205, forward strand.
GAGAGGAAGAGGAAGGGGAAGTGGAAGACGCTGGAGCGCGGCGGGGGCACGTGGCATCATGTGGCGCAGGTGGAGGCCCTGGATGGACACAACGTATCGAATGCCTTGTCAGTCAGTTGCTGACATGTATTTTCCAGGATACCAGAGAAGCTGCTGGTACGATGCCGACTGCGTGGTCAGTGAAATTCTTGGTCGGATTTTGTTAAAACTTTACTACGGATGAGGTTTTATCTCATCTCATAGTCTTGAGAATTTGAGCGCAAAAGTGTCTTGTAGCATGAGAATTTGAGCACAAATTCGCTGATGCAAATAAAGCACAATCGGGCCACTCATAAGCTCGCTCGCAAAATCAGGATATAAGCAAATCGTGTGACAGTGGTGGTGTTTCGAGCTCTAGAGAGTCTATAAAAATGATACAATCAGTAAAAAAAATATTTTTTCACAAATTAAAGTTAAGAGCATGAAAATATCTGTTTGGAAAATTACTTACGAAACCCTATAAAAAGAGACAACAATTCAAAAGTAAAGAATAGTGCTGCCGAGTTTGGAACTGGGCATCAAAGAAGTGTAGCCCAGCCTATTATGGATTTGTCTCCTGGGCCTAATCATGTTTCACAATAATAAATCAAACGCTCATGACTCATGAGGTCCAAAGAAATATGGCATTTCACCATCAAAATTAATAGCGCTTTCAAGTTTCACCAGGAAAACAAAACAATTATAGGACTACTTCCTAACAGTCTTGTGGGTCCATCCTGACGTTAACCAGAGTGAACTCCGTACGTAGTAGTTATTTGAGCAACAAAAAGAATATGCACTCTTCATCTGATCATAGGACTACAGGTGCAAGCCTTCAGGCTGTGGCATTCTTCAGGTATGCGATGAGGTCAGCACGCTCTTGTGGCTTCTTCAGTCCAGGAAACACCATCTTGGTTCCAGGAATGTACTACACAGGAGAAAAAGGAAGAGAGATTATATTACAAACCACAACCGGTGTGTCATTCTGCATGTCTCAAGACAAAGGCAAATACAACAAATTGTAAAAACAACGACCTGACAGTTTTTAAGATGTCCTGTGCAGTGATTGCTAACGTGAAAACATTACTGCCACTTTATCATTTCACAATATGTATTTATCAGCACTTCTAACCGATCAGAGCTTAGCATATAACTTTGTTTGGAACAATACAAACTGGTCCAATAGTATTGAGATATCTATGTGGATAACAATGGGTGTCTGAACTGAGAACAATTCTTGCAATGGCTGCACACGGAGCATATGTCTTACAAATCATAACAGTTAGCTACAAGCTAAATAGCTAAGAATGGCACAGAATGTTGCAGAAAATAAAACTTCTGACTGCAAATATAGCATATTGGGGGAATAAGCATCCACCGTACACTGATGATAGAGAAAAGAATTTGCCGGGGTCGGTTAATGGAGGGTGGATGCCATACAAACCTTCTTCGGGTTAAGCAGGTAGTCGTACAATGTTTTCTCCTCCCAAACCACAGCCATGCTCTTGTTAGCTGCCGAGTAAGAGTAGCCAGGAGTTGTGCCAGACTGTCTTCCAAACAGACCATTCAGGTTAGGCCCTGCGCAGAATTAGAATAGATCTTTATTATTAAGCGAGGTCAACATGACTGGCTTGAAGTGGGTTGAATTCCATTTCGGAGAGTACACATTTACTAGTACAACATGTTAAGCAACCGTGAAGAACTATGACAAAGTCCGTTCATCTGGAAAAAAAAAATGATCCAGCAGGCACGTAGTAGAACGTCCAATAAATAGACCAAACAGGATTATGATTTATAATTAAACCATACGCCCGTGCCAATGAGGCTGACAACCGTATTTAGGAGCCGGACCTCTACGCGAAAGCACTTGCAGGAACCTAATAACATACAGTACAATACTACAGACAGATGAACAAGCCAGCCATTGGGGGGGGGGGGGGGGGGGGGGGGGGGGCATTCCACATATCGAAGCTTGAGTCGCATGGGTTACGATCGACTACACCATTCGTTCTCTCCCACTCAGATTGGCCTCCAACCAATGCCTCTCTCGAAATCGATCTCCCTAGTTTCAAAAAAAAAAAATGATCCGCGAAATGGAAGAAAGAACGATCGTACCACAATATATACCGGCAACAACACACCACGTTATAGGTAGTACTACATCTTAGCGGCAGAGATCAACTCACGCACGCACCTTGCTTGTGTCCGGCGCCATTGTCGACGGTGTGGCACTGCGCGCACTTGGTCTTGAAGATCTTCTCGCCTGCCGCCGGGTTCCCGGGTGGCGCCTCGGAGAAGGAAGCCATCGCCGCGGGGCTCGAAGGAAGGGTTAGCGGTAGGGTTTCGCTCGCAGTTTGTTCAGGCGGCGGCGGCGGACGGGACGGCGGTGCTGCGTCGTGTGGTTGCCGATTTAAACGAGGAGGATCGAGACGACGATTTATTAGCCGGGATTTACGTTTGGGCCGACGTGACAGCGGGCCCAATTCGCTCTGCAGTGTACAACTATCTGCATCAAAGCCCGCCTCTTATTCTGGTCCAGTATAGTATAGATAGACTCGTGAGGGGAAGGAAGACAAGAACAATGGGTTGTTGCCGATTGCCGTTAACGCCGGACACCTCTGCCGGCCCGTCACGGTACACGCCTGGGAGCTGGGTCGATCGAGGAGGCCGCGCGCGCCGGGACCGCACCACACACTTTGCTGTTTTTTTTTTTACTCCGACGTAAGGACAGTTTGGAGCGCTCGACGAGTAAACAGGAGAACGGCATCACGCGTGGTTTGCCGCCAGATACACATCTCGTGGTCGTGGTAGTAGTCTAGCACCAATGGTCTTATTGTCTTCTAGTAGTAGTAGTAGACGACTAACCATTGGCAATGCTAGTAAGGAAATACTAGTAGTAGTACTACTACCGATGCACTGCAAGTCTCCATACCGAACTCGAGATCAGAGAGGGCACATCCACACCCTGTGCGTTGCAACTTGCAGAAGGAGCTGTGTGTTTGTGAGCTGTCCTTGCCAGAAGATAACACAAGTTCAGAGTAAAACGGTTCGAACGTCTCATCGGAAGGAAGGTCCTTTGGGGAAGTTAATTTATTGAGTACTCTTAGCGTTCACTTGCTTGAGAGCACGGGTGATTCCGAGAAACAATCAAAGAATAAACACGGCACAGCCCCACGAGCGAGACTAAGTAAATGATACACTACCTCATCGATCCATCCAGTACCATTAATATACTTCCATGTTTGCGACAGGGAGCCAATACTACGTAAATAGATGTACCCATATTACCCCAGCTTCAGGAATCCAATGATGTCCTATCAGGCTCATCATTTGTTTTCTTTTTTTTTATAAATATAAAAAAGGAAAAACATAAACGCAAACCAAATATAGCTAGCATATGAAAAAGCAGGATGCTACAGGTCAGAGCTAGACAAAAGTTGACTGATTTCAGGGAGGAGGACGGAGGATCGGAGGGCTTTGGATTCCAGGCAAAGAGCATCCGCGATCGTGCACGGCTCTACCGCACAGGGGAGGAAGACAACTGTACAAAAGCATTTTACTACTGCATCAGACATCCGCAGACCCGTGCGTACTAGTCAACAGGCAAAACAAAGTCAGGTGAGGTGAACCAAACAAAAATCCAAATCAGCTCCATGGTGTGATGACAAAAAACCAATGTAAAGACAACCTGTCAGCGAGGAGCCATCTTGATCGGCATCTCAGCCCATCCATCCAGGGTAGGGTGAGGGTGAAACGAAACTGAAGAGGAAAGAACCGGTTGGACCTGAACCAATTTTAGTCAAACTTCTGTTAGTATTACTCTATTGGTATCTTCACCGTTCAGCTGGTTGGAGGGTGCTTAAAAAATGAAGGAAATACTGTAGTTCACAAAAAAAAATTAAAAAAAAATAAATGAAGGAAAGGGGCTGTACAAAGAAGGAATGGAAGGCAGAGTGAGATGCAAGGCCTATGTGGTGGTCCTTCAGTCCTTGCTGAGCAATTTCTCCCGACCCATTTACATCCGACAGCCCCTTCTCCAGACCTTTAATTCAAGGACAAGAAGCAAATATAATATACTCGCATAGCTGTCAAAGGGAGGAACAGCTAACGAATAGACGACAGAGCAATCAGCATAGGCCCATTCCAGCCTGTCCCAAGGTGTAACTTACAGTATCAGCAAAAGATATTATGAGTTGTGGAGCAGCAAAACCAACCAAAAGTGAATTCCAACTCGGCCTTTTCCAGCCAATGCCAGTGCACACACAGCTCCTCAGCCATTGCAAGATCTACTAACAGCTACTTGCTACTTTGATAAATAGAATTACAGTAATGATGAGTCAAGCTACTAGAAAACTTTACAAAAAACCTTTTTATTGCCACAAAACTGTTATCATTGAGTAAGAGGAGGAAGAAAAAGAGACAGAACACAGTAGAGGGGCAAAAAGGCTCAGGCGAGCACTTCTTAGTATCTAGGAACTTCCTTAAGAGGGAGCATGGGCATTGCAGCGCTTGGCGATGAGCCCGAGGGTGATCCAACATGGACGCCGCTGCGAGAAGAGATGCCGATTTCATCTGCACCATCATGCTGGAGTTGGTCTTCCCTGATCATCGTGCGGAAGGATATAGAGCCCCGCTTCGTCGAAGTATCAGAATTTCGCTCAATATCTCGGGAACTCTGGTTGGCTACAAGTGATGCACCTTCATAATAGTAATCATCATAAGGCACCATCTCTGCTATTTCCCTGTGGCCTATATCTCGGAGGGCTAATGAATCAGCTACTGGGTAGTAAACCAGCAAGAGAATCCCAACAGTTGTGCAGGATAGTATCATCAAGAACGAAAGGAAGATTATACTCTCAAAGGCCAAACCTCCCTGCTTCGGCAGGACTGAAAACCCAAGGAGAAGCACCCTCATAGGAAGGAAGCAGAGCACTGATAACATCAGCCATGAAACTCTCCTTCGCAGTGCCTTATTGATGACCAAGGACAGCACCCGTGATCCAACATACGACACATAGCTCATCAGGATAGCATCTACAAGTCCCAGAAAAATGGTGCCAAACAATGGGTAAGTGCATACGCTGGTATCAGAAACTGCCATGGACGTCTGGATGAAATATTTAGCAATCTTTCTCCTCCCATGTCCAAGATTCTCATCTCTAACAAATCTGGGCCCAACAAAAACTAGAAGTGCCTGCACAAAGAACACCGGAATGCAGAAGAGCAACATGTAGGCTATGGTCTTCCAATTCCAATTTTGGTTCAAAGTGCCCACCTCCCTCTTCTGTAATGAGCCATGTAGAAGAAAAGCAAATGCAAAGAAGATGCCTGGCTCTGCAAACCCTAGATTGGAAAGTATGTACACATCACATATGTTGCTCTGCCACACTAAGCTTGAGAACAACTTTTTCTTCAAGAAGCTCAATCTCACTATCTCCCCTACTCCCCACCAAATGGTAATCAGAATCAGAACAATGCGAGTCACCCAGGGGCCGTTAAAGTAACCAAGCGGAAGGAAGGAGGACCCTCGCCGAATCCGGCACCTGAAGTAAACTGACTGGAAAATGCAGAAGAGGCCCAGAGCAGCGAACAGCGCAAACAGTACAATTGTCACCACGCCGAATGCATCGGTAGCTACTTTGGTCAGGGGCATCACCCAAAGCACGGCTGCCACGCATGCTCTCCGCTTGAATCAACTGCACAATGGCTCACAAATATCATATACTCAGCTGCCTTTAAATCTTAACGATGTCCAGCTTCTAACGCACTGCAAAAAATCAAACAATAGTGTAAGATTGAATGCGACAGTAAGGACCAACTTTGCAAAATTGCATACTACTCCAAACAAACTATATTTGCCCCTCGACAATTTACTCGTTTCTATTTGATTATAACATAAACCTCCCGCATTCATACAAAAATAAATCAATGAATCACTATAAACGCGGCTGCTGTAGCACCAAAATGCTGTAACTTGATCACCTGATTAGCAGGCGCATAACTTAGGGTATCTAGGTTGGAGGCGAATTACTTGAATCAGCTCTACCAAAAAGGTTACCGTTCCATCACTAAAACACTGCAATTTCAACTGCAATACACCTCACAGATAGTAAGAATAGCAGTTCCTTGCTCTTAACTGTCCACTGAGTAACAAATTTACTCGTTCCCCAGCTAAACGGCCGAAACCAAACTGTCCACTGAGTAACAGAGGCGGACCGACTAATAGGGCGAGGTAGGGCGGCCGCCATACCTAACGCCAACGGAAAGAAACGCTCCTCCCCTCTCCAGGGAGATCTCCAGACGCCCCGTTCGCCAGACGCAGCTGCATCCCATCAACGGGCAGAAGCTTCTTCCGCCCCCGGGTTGGGATCGACCCACCCCCGCTACAACTAGCCTAAATGTCAACTATACTAGAAGGGAGGAGGATTCGAGGACTGGGGACGAGAGGTCAGCTCTCACCTTCCGTCGAAGCTGGACGAGGAGGGCAGACGCAAGCCAAGGTGCCAAGTTGTGCCCCGTTCTGGCGGCGCGTGCCCGCCCAGTAAATCGGGGAGGAGGACGGCGGCTAGAGGAGGAAGGAGACGACGAGCAGAGGGGTATTCAGAGGCGCTGGATTACAGTTGGAAACTTAGATAGCTCCCACTGACCCGTGGTGGGAGAGAATTTTTTTTAAAACTCAGCGGAGACAGAGAGTTACCGGTGAATAAGGTGTTGTTTGGTATATATTTTATGTCTGTTTCGATCAATATAACTAATAGTTAGTCCCTATTTAATAATTAATTGATTAACAATTATCATATGTTTGTTGAAGTCTTGACTAATTCTTTGTTCATATTTCATAGGAAAGTCTATGTCAACTGTAACTAATAATTAGTCCTCCCCCTCTCAATCCATGGACTAATAGTTAGTCCTGAGAAAAGTTACGATAAAGTATTTTTTTTCTTTTTGGCAAAATTGTTAGTCGCTATTAGTTAGGAAACTATTAGTTTATGGAGAGACTAATCATTAGTTTCTCTTTCAGTCCTATCTGTGTGGAGTCCGAGGGACTAATAATTAGTCACATAAATCCAAACACCTTCTATATATAGTAAACAACGGTTTGATAAAACAACTGTTTTTTAAAAAAAATATCTCAAATTTTAAAAAACTACATCTCTTATAGAAATCTTTAGCAAAACAACTATTCTTAAACTTCTAATATAGAGGTGAATAGAGAAGTCACGAGAACCTATATTTTTGTACTAGCTCCTAGTATAAATTGAAGAAACGTTTTTTGAAGTGAGGATGTAGTAGAGCTTCTTCTAAAACTATTGGTCATTTTTTTAGAAAAACTGAAGTAAAATCAGTTTTAGAATCTATACCGAGCAGGGTCTGCGACTTATTTGTAAAATCCTAAATATGTTATCATTAGATATAAACTCGGTTAGATTTTATACAAATATCTTTGTATAGGGAAAACCATTTTAATAGACTATGATATCAGTATATCTAAGTTCATACGTGACAACGATTAATTTTGAACAAGAACCATTCTATTATCTTCAAACAAAATATAACTCATAAAATACAAATTATATCTTTCTATAAGTTTCAAATCATTATGTATATGTGCATAATTCTCTCATGTTATAGTGTGTTGAGAAATCTATATATATGCCCATACAAATGGGGTTAATATATTGCTCAGCTTGTTAATAAATATTCCAAAATTTTCTTTGCTTGATGTAATGTATAATTGTTCTAAAAGATTACACATATAAGATATTTTAAAGATGTTTCATAGTATTAATGATGGAATGAACAGTTTATATATTAGGAAAAAAATATATATTGTGTGTTCTAGTTTTATTTTTTCACAAATAATATCATATTTTATGATGATTCAAAATGATGATTTGATGAAGTCATATTGACAATATAATTAATACATGATTTAAATAAAGTATAATATAGATGATTATTAATTTTACAAACGTAGTGATAGGAGTTGCACCGAATGAGTTGGTGATGTCATATATTATAATTTTATATTAAAATATTACTATAAGTCGATAAATAATTATAAATAAATAGTAAATATTAAAATGTTTTATAATTGTCTTATATTCACAACACCTACAATACGTAGGTAGGTCCACCGCGGATGAATAACATAACTAAAAGAGTTGAAAATGTTTAGAAAAAACAGTTCAATCTATAAGAAAATCACCTCAAAGAAGGCCAAGCGACGGAGAGCGTCACCAGGGGTATCCCGGTGACGTAAGTTGCGGAAGTAGAGACACACTGCAAAACTCAACGATTCTGAGGTCAAACCGATGATTGTATCAAGGAGTGGGATCCCGTGGCTCTAGCTACGGAGGCCAAGGGGAATGGGAGCCCTAGCGGCAAGGCGGGGAGGTGAGGGAGGGGGAAATGGGGGAGAGCAGAGGAGAGAGAAATAAATGAGAGTGGTGAGAGAGAGAGCAAAGATAGAGCAAAGAAGAGAGGAGGGCGGTGGGAGACAAGCTGTCTCTAGTTGTCTTGCGGCTCGATTGCCGTCGAGCTTCCACCCTCGGTGGCTCCCACCTGAGCCTACGTGTAGTTGGAGCAAATTGATGGGTGCACAAGCCCATTCCACGGCAAGTTTGACGGCTCTTCTCCGTCGGCGGCTGTGTTCGAGCCGGTGGTTGACGATAGAGGTAATACTTTTATGGCTTGTTGACGACTTCAATTTTTTAGTTCAAAGTAAGTATACTTAGGTTTCGGAAGAAAAATGATATTGTAGGGATAACAATGCCGCAAGCCAAAATATGATATTAAATGGAATACAATGGTAGTGTAGAGATGAGCTATAGCCATAATCATAGTGAGAGTGCCCTTCCGACTGGAGATAGACGAAGACTAGTAAGAAGAAATGAAGAAGCAATGGGGTTATTTGTCTTGTCTAGATAGCGATTTAATGGGAGCAAATGCATAAATAAGTTTTTTTAATAATATGTGTATTTAAAACTGTATATTATCAAAACTATATTCATGCTTAGTTTATTATTATTTTAAAATATATTTGCTAATGTTTTGATGAAAGTTAACGATGGTCAATTTATCGACGATCATTTTTGGAGAAACAAAATTTTATTTATGTTGCCTTATCGTAAGTGTAAGATATGGTGTAATTGGAAAACATTAATTTTACTTGACTGTCAGAGGTTCTATGATAGAGACATTTATAGGGCTTTACTATAAGAGATAGTGTATAAAGAAATCATTAGTGTTCCTTTGGTGAGGTGTAAGAGATTTTATAAGGAAATTATTAATTTGCTTAGCTGTAGGGTAATTGTTTTAGGAAAACTTTAATTTAAGATGTAAGTGAGAAGGGTGCATCAAGCACAATACTATAGTTGTGCTTTACGAGCCCAAAAAATGCTTGAGATATCCAAATGTAAGGTGACAAGTGATGCAACTCTTACATGTCTTAGTTAGCACCTTTGTGATCCCATAACCAACTAGATTACGACGTGAAGGCATGATTACGACGAACGCAGGCGGTCTGGATCGGATGAAGTATCCAATTCTCCGGGCCTGCTACTGCTAATAAGAAGACTGGGCAAGAGGATTATCAATCAAAAGACGTCACTCCCGATATATTGTGCCTGAACCGTCCTCTCTCTAATAAGAAGCGTCGACAATGTAGATGGTTTTCTGGCGTCGTGTTGACCGTGCACCGCTGCGTGTGGTACGCGTACGGAATCGCATGGGCCCCTGGATCTCCGTCGACGCAGCCAGCCAAGCCCAAATCACGGTGTGTGTGTGGGACGGAGCATTGGTACGGATTGGCGCACCAAAATTTCCAAAGGTTTTAAAATTTAAATTCAAAAAAAATCTGAAAATATATTCACGGCCGTACTTGCTTATGTGAGCCCACACTGTACAGATAGGACATCCGATTGGTCTTTCACAGCAGCCTTGCGAGCCGAGGCTTAATCATGGCTGATGGGCTCTCTCCTTTCACTTTGCTGGATCGCGCTGTCGCCGCGCCGAGGAGCATCATAGGATGCTGGCCGTGTGCGGTCCTGGAAAACCTCGTACCCGCCTGCATCAGGCATGCCGCTCGCTCCTGCGAGAGTTGCCTGCCTGCGCTCCGCGCATCAGATCAGATCTGCTCTGCTCTGTTCGCTTCGCATATTCGCACACAGCCTTCTTTTCTTTTCCGATGGGGAAGCACTCATCATTGCCTGCCCTGCCGGTGCCCCTGTCCATCCCATCCGCCGCGCTGGCCAGCGTCAGTACCCATGGATCGTGCCATGTCGGCTCCCCGGAATCCGGCTGGACACGACTAGGATGAGCGAGCGCTGCCGCCGTTCTGCATCGCACAAACGCCGGCGGGATCTCGCTGTTCCTGCCAAACGCGGGAGTATTACATGCGGATTTGGTTGAGGCAAACGATGCCTCAGCCGACAACTGATGTGAGTTCCTCCAATTCCTGCATCTGAACCTCAACCGTCAGCACAACAAACCTGCCTAATACAGTAGTAGTAAGTTCTACAATTCGGAGCGCAAAAACTCATCGCTTTACTGACAATATCTGATTCACGGCAGGGAAGCTCATCCAATCATTAGATTTGCCATAATAATATATCTAAAATGGAGGACTTTCATTGCTGATGACAGAAATGTTCACGTACTTTTGGGGCTGAACTTACTTTACTGGACCACAGTTTATTTCACGATATTTACACTGTTCTAAGTTCATTGGACGAAGAAGCTAGACACCCGTGCGTATGATACATACACGAAACTACATGTACACTACACTACGCTTGTGAGGAGTTCCTCTGCAACTGCAACGAAGAGAAGGAGAACGAAGGTCGTCGAGGTATACAGATACACCATACAACGGAAGGAAATTGTCCAATGACAACGTCACGGCGTTTCTTAGGTCCATCATGCTCTGCAGGCTATGGATTGACGGCTCCCTGGTCTCCACTGCGTCAGTGCCATTGTGGTGTGGAGGCCCTGCATTGGACGGGCGAGGTGATTTCAGTAAAACTGTAAAGGCACGTAACTGAAAAGACCGCGGGCGACAAAGAACCATGAGATGGCTTTTCCATGTTCATGATGAGCATTGAGTAGCATACTTTGGCTTTCTTCCACCGATCGACGATGGGGTGCTGGTGTTCGGTTTGCTCATCGTTCGTGGCGACCGACGTGGTGGAGGTGGCGGTGGTGGTGGCTGTCAAAATGATGTATGGCAAAAGGTCAAATCCCATGCGAAGGCATAGAGAAAATTTCATCCATCAACAAGATGAATATCTTTGAGTTACGGGAGAAAATTGTGGCTGTTAAAGAAAGTCGTACATTTGGAGCCCTTGCCTTTACATTTCCAGATTGCAAAGGAGTTGTTTTCTTTGTTGTGGACGATGCTCGAGATCGCATTTGCGCCTGAATGCCCTGGACAAAGGTTCACAACAGTTGGTAACAGATCCCATGATACAATTTATTTGTTCAATGCAAAATGTACAGTGCATTTAGTTCGGTTCTACTTGTTTCCACTTTAGGTCGATGAGTTGCGACGATCCAGTGCTGCGGCAGCTTATGACATGATGAAGTGCTTGGAATTCAGATGTAAGTTACAGTTGGTGTGGCAAATGGCAAGTTACAGTTGGACTGATGGGATTCAAACTGCCCAAGTGCCAATTGGCCTCAACCATGGTTCACCGTGTAACCGGAGACACGTGCATGAGTATGGCTATTTATGTGACCAAAGCAAAATACTATATTGAAGTGCCTATTTGTCTCATGAAAAGAGGATCATAAATAAGGCACGAGAAAACTACCTCTTTCTTTCTGGTTCTAGCTGGGCCTGCGGGTTCTCCAACATTAGAATTGGAACCTTTCCTTGGAGGAAGGTTAACAGAGCTACAAGAGAGTAAGTTATTGTCTGAAATATGGTGAAAAAAAGTTTTGTTAAGGGATAAGAGTCATATTTATTAGGTTTCATGCACCTACCAACTCATTTAAAAGCCTAAGCTGATGGAAAAGGTGCAAAAATCCACTTATACTACAAGAATATTACGTGCCGTATTGTGACTCTTATCCCTTAACAAGTTTTACAACCATAGAAGCATCACAAGATATTCCTAAATAATCTAGATTAGTACCTTGATTTGTGTTTGCCAGATACCGGCAATTCTATTCTTTTGGATCTGTTAGAGCTACTATCCAATGCTGAAGGGCCCTTCAGTCTGTTGGTGTTGCTGTTTCAAAGAAGCAGGTAAAGAAAAAATGTGAACAAATTTCCACAGGCGAAAACCAGCATTTTTAAGAATCTGTCAATATGTTTGCAGAAGCAACCTTCTTGGGTCCAGCTTGCTTCTAGCAGCATTTGGAGTGATAGCCATTTTCAGATTGCCCTGCATGTACAAGCAAGATGAGTGACGCATGGCACCAAATTCCAAATTTGTATCTGTCAATAAAATATGTATTTAAGAATCGATTAATTCATGGGTATGCTATGAACTGGTGACTGTCTCGAATTTTAAAACTGATGACCAATGATTATTGTATTAGGTGTCTCACAACAAAGAAATTTACTGCTATGATAAAAAAGGGTACTACAGCATACCACTGTGGGTGTATCGCCCTTGGAATGAGCCACAGCTGCTCTTGGCTTACTAGGCGTTTTCACATCTGTTCTAAGAGTACCCTGCCGGGTAATAGTTTGTCGCTCTCCTGTAGAGGGCCGGCACATAGTAGAAATACCAGCAGGCTTTGGTGCATTCTCTCTTTTGACAGGGCGCCTTTCAGAAGTAGAAGGCCGGAGTGGTGTGGAGACAATGGCTTGCTGTTGAGCACGACCACTGGTGATGGGATGCCTTTCAGCAGTGGAAGGACGTCGCAGGGTGGAAACATCAGAAGGCTTCTTTGAAGTCTCCCTTGTAATGGGTTTCCGCTCTCCGCTAGAAGGTCGTTGTGCACTTGCTGAGGAAGGTCTTCTGACAACTGTAACCTTGCTCTTTTCTGCAGGGCCAGCCATATTCTTGGTTGTGGCATTCGGCCTTTGTAATGGATGGACATTACTCTGTTTAGCCTTCTGGTTCATACTTGTACTGGGCTTCATTGAAGCAGGCCTCTGAAATAATGCATGTTAGATGTGTTAAGATTCAATTAAACAAGTGCTGAACTTTGGGAAACAAAACATACGCTCAGTTGGTTGCTATCTGAATACTATATTTATAAGAAGTAGATGCAATTAGAAGGCTTGACAAAGTGAGCAAAATTAAAGGATCACTAGTGTACTTGTCTTGCTAGTTTGTAAACTCAGAAGACTACAGTGTAATAGAGTAGACAGCAGCATGCTGTACTGAACTTTACCTGACGAGTAAATGTGTAATCCAGGGCACTTTTTGAAAGGGAATGAACAGATCTCGGTATTATCTTCGGAGTCTGCCCGAGTCTGGAGTCCTTCTCAACAAGTCTTCTGGGAGTCCTTGCATTCTGCTTCTCCACGTCCATTTTTCTTGCAGAATTATCACAAGAAACACTTCCTCTAGTATCCTGATCTATATGCTGCGGAGTTCCAGAAGACAAAGAAATATTTGAGGGAAATTCTGTATTCAAGTTCTCATTTTGTCGGTCATCTAGGCCCTGCAGTCCATGCTCTGAGGTGGTTTCTTGTGCCACTCCTTCCATATAATCATCTACAACCGTCCCATATCCAGTGGGAGTTTCGAGATCAGCAGCCTGCTCATCTTCTGCTGTCTGGCTTGAATCACTACCGTCCCCACTGTATTCCAGAGTAAGTTCAGTTTGTTGGTTTTGCTGCTGTGAAGCCTTTAGTTCCCTGATTTTCTTGTAATACTCCTCAAAGTAAGCCTTCTTCTGAGCGACTAGACCGTTGAATTTTCCGAATTCTTCATTGCGTCGGTCATTAGTAAATACCGACCACTTCTCCCAAGATAGTGACTCCAATTCAAATCTTCCAAAGGATATGGAGCCATGATCAAGTGTCTGGGATACAGATACTCCCTGAGGAAAAAGTGAAGGATTGCAACAGAAAAGGTGGGTAAGGCTACTAGCTGCCGGTGAAGAAAATTTGTAATTTTCTACTCTTCTTCAGACAAGTTAATTTCACATGGAAAAAATAGATCGAATAAACTGACTACAATGTATCACAATACTCACTTGAGAACCATCCCGTTCAGTTGCTTCTCCCTGCGACCATGCAAAAAAAGTTTGGTTGACCTCTGTCGCCATCGTGTATTGAGTGCCTAATTCATCATAGTTCGGTGAACTCCACTGGCAAACCCTGCAAATGTTTGCAGAAACGTTTATAATGGACAAAACACTCGAAACTTTTGGCACAATAACACACCACAGAATCAAACACTCGAAACTAAAGTACAGCTAAATACTGAGAGTGGTAAAGAGCAAACGCTTCTAACAGCGACGTTTTTGGAATAGCACAAAACTGTCCGCCACTGGAGGGTAACTAGGTAAATTCATAACTCAAATTTTAAGGAACCATGTGCCTCCAACTCAGACAGTATCCCCTTCAACAGATCAATCCGTTACTTTCGGGTTAAGTTTCCACGCACACAAAAAAATTCCAATCTTCCAAGCTGCAGTTGTTGGAACGTGGTGTTACTCGTTCACCGTGTCAATCACTCAAATTAAACCAGTTGCAATACAAATACCCGAAGTATAACCAGATGCAGAAGCACGTAAAAAAAATAAATCAAAAGCAGCTGGAACAAATTCAGAATTCAGAATTTAGCAAGCAAAAGGTCATCCACATAAAACCAAGAGCGTAATCAGCGATTGGCTCGGAGCAAAGAACTCGCAGTCGCAGCTTCTGGCCTACACAACTATGCTCTGAACGTGAATTCAGGAGTTGTTCGACAAAGCATCACAGTAGCAGCTGCAGTGACACTAAACGGAGTCGACAGGGAAAGGGAAGAAAATACTTGGAAACAGCAGGGGGAAAAGAGCGAAGCTGGCCGTAATCATTAGAGTCCACCAGAATTCCTTGCAAAATTATTACTACCATCGAAGTGAGGATAAACTGACCAAAAGAGAGGGGAAAGCAAGAAAAGGGAAGCCACCGAGCAGCAGTTACAATTTTACAAAGCGGAGAAGATAGGAACCGAGAAAAAGAAGGGCGGGCTTCTGAAGAGCGGCAGACTATGCGCTGAAACCAAAAGTAGGATGAATTCTAGTATTTTTTTTTCTCCTGCCAAACAAAAGCGGAATCGAACATAGTACATCATCACAAACATGCATATCATAACCCACCATTTTCTCCGCGGCAACGCTGCTGAGGCGAACTGGTGAGGAACTCCACCAAGTTTTAGAGCTTCGCAGAGCAGCAGCGCGACGAAACGAGGAGGACATACAGAAGAACAGACACCTCGGTGAAGAAGAAGAGGAGAAGAAAACTAGTACACCGCACTGATCCTGTGCAGGACTGAAAAGTTTTGGGATTCCATTTAAATTTGAACTTAGATCTCAAAAGGTGAATTTGTTGGAACCGTCTCCAGCTCCACGGAAGGAAACAGGGGAAAACAGCAACGGAATCCAGCAAAACTCCACGGCATTGCAGAATTCCGCACCGACTGCACCACCTGTGCTTCGTGGACCTCGTCGTTGTAGCAACTGGTAGCAAAGCAAACCACCCACCAAGAACGTGGCAAGAACGGGAACTCCCTGTCTGTGTCTGTCCACCGATACGCGCCCAAGAACTAGCAGAAAGCGGCGGTAGTTCTTCTCCATACCTGCCTGACAGGAAGAGGAAGGCCGCAGCATGGGATCCCACACGTACGGTACGAGGCGCCGCCCCCGGCTCCGCGTCCGTCGAGCAGAGACTACCGGAGGAAGCTCGATCAGTCGGTCGGTCGCTTTTGAGCGCCGCAGCCCGGTGCTGCTGTCTGGCGCGGAAGCGGCCACAGGAGGGGAACTGGGGAAGGAAGGAACAACACTGCCAACGCAGGTAGGTAGGTTCGTCTTGCGCCAGAGGCCAGGACGGAGCAGCTCTCTTAAATTCTGCGCGTCATTAGCGCCTTCATATCAACGCTGCTGCGTTTGCGTCCGTGCTAATTACCACGGCGATTCGTTGCGTCGCGTCGCGTCGCGTCCTGTGCTCACGAGTCACGAGAGGGAGGGAGAGGCTGCCGCGTGCTGCGTTCAAGTGTCTGACAGTGGGTAGTATTAGGAAATTACATTGCAGGTAAATATTGGTCAGTCTACCATTGAAACTCCGGCCCTATTAGGATCAGAGACCAACGAGTTTAAGCTGGTAGAGGATAAGACCACCAGGAAAAGGGGCCGCACACCTAGCATCATCAACAAGCAGCAGCAGCGTCCCCAATTATTGAACCTGCTGCTGATTAGAGTTGGGTGTGTGCAGACTTCAGAGTCGAAGTTGATGACAAAAAAATAGGAAAACGCTTCCATCTTGGACACTTCCCTTTCCTTCCTTCCCCTCTGCCAGCAGTTCTCTTGTCCTTTTCCCTGCCTTCGTCATCAGGCCGGATCAAGCGAGGTCCATTTTATCTAGGAGTAGTACTCCGTACTGTACATGCATGTGCAGTTTATGGGCAGTGACATGGAACACAAGGCAGGTTTATTAGTAGGACACTCGTAAATAAAAGGAGTATAATCTATATCAAGGCGACCGAAAAAGGCACAGGATTCAGGCCCCCGCGGCGTGCGTTTTTACCTAATGTTAACTTGAGATGGTGGGGTTCATGATGGTTGTCGGCTCAGTTTTACTAACGTTCAAGATAAGATAAAGATTGCATCACGCGGCCGTAAGTAATCCCACCAGCGGGCCGGGAATGTCTGTTGGATTAGGACATAGTAACAACTCCCTGCGAGATACTAGTAGTAATAGCAGTACAGTAAACAAAGGCAGAAGCTTTTCAATTCTCAGCGGGTTTGCTCGTGCGGAGAGAGAAGAGAAAGGTCGAGCAGCTGCATCAACTGCATCAGTGAAAAGATTACCCACGTGTCGTGGCGGTTCAGCATGTCACCCATGATCCATCGAGATCGGTTAGCTAGCTTTCCACGCGCGCGGATCGTGACGACGACAGTACGTTCGGTTCGGGTGAAAAAGGGGGGGCTTCTTGGATCTCGCTCGCTCGCCCGCTAGGGAGCCCGCCCGCCCGCCCGCCCGCAGCCGCAGCCACCAGAGCCAAGGGGAAAAAGCGGAAACGGAGCACGTTGCCGAAGCACACGCCACATGCAAATGCATGGCTCAGCAACGGCGCGAGGCGTCGGTCGCTCGATGGATCTCGATCCGACACGGGAGGCTGTCGCCCATGTTACCTTACCTTCTAGTACTACGTACTACGTACGCTAGTACGTAGTAGTAGTACTAGCAGCATACAACCGGAAGGGAGCTGATGATGAATCTCGAGACCTCGCATCCGATCTTTCTGCCTCTCATCATGGTTCCGTTTTCTCTGTTGGACTTGCGTGGACGCCGCCGCCGCCGATGCATCAGATCGGTCCGGGACGCTGCAGGCACGCAGTCCGGCCGGTGGCCTGGTCTCTCCTCCCGTGCGTTGAGTTTGCATAGTTGCCTTTGGTGCACAGGACGAGGACGAGGTCCAATCATGGACGGCAGAGAACAGTAGTATGCCCGTGCCGTGCCTACCAGAAATGAGAGGGCCGGCGCGCCGGCGGAAGGCTCGTCATCGGCGTCGTAACGTGGCGTGCTGCCCATTGGTCCGCCGCTCAGGTCCTCTCTCTCGTACTACAGTACTAAGTAGTACATTATGGTCAAATTAAGAACCTGTCATACACAGCCAGCCAGCCAGCCAAGGATGTTCCTTCCTGCCGACATGCGACCTGCGCATTCAGTAAACCGAGACGAGACGCCCTTGGATTTTTTCTGCCGGTGATCGTTCATCTTCGTTTACCTGTTTTTTCGTTCGTACTAGCAGCTCGCCGATCTGCAGCGGTCGAGTAGAAAAAAGAACACGCCATCGATCGCAGATCGATCCTGACGTGTGAGGGAATGAGGAGGAGTCATGTTATTGACCCGGGCTCGGTCCCAAGCAAGGGAAGGGACCGGGGGGGGACGCCGTCGTGAGAAACGTCCAACAAGCAGCCAGCCTCCCACGTGAAGGCCACATGGTCGATCGGTCTTGCAAACGATTGCATCTCAGACGAGACGACACGAGGACGACAGGCATAGGCCCCTGCGGCTGCACTCGCACAGTTCCAGGATTCTCTTGCATGCTTGTTCGTTGTTCCTCACTGATGACGAGGAAGGAAGCTCTCGAATCTCTCGATTCCCGTCTAGTAATTGCGTTCGTTCGCGTTATTCAAGTAGTACTAGTACTGCTAGGCATTTGCGTTCTCCAGCTGTCCGATCTCTATGAATAACAAGCAGAGGCGGGAGGCCTCGATCTGGAATGCCGTAAGAGAGTATTTTTGCCTTGTTCCATGGTCGGTAAAGGTCAACAGATTCAGAACACCACTGGTCAATATCATTATCATTAACCGGAGTAGTAGCAGAATCAGTTACAGAGGCAGCCAGTGTTCCATTCACTAATTGTCCTGATAATAAACTAATGTTAGCTTATTACTGTCATCGTCAGCGCTAGTAAGTATCCAATAAGGGAACTAGTAGTAACATTTTTTCTTTAGACGATTCTGACCAGAGACACTGACTGAGAACTGCACACTTTTGCCTCCCTTGCTTTTTCGTTTCGCCTGTCAGCAGGAAGGCTAGCTAAAGAGTAGTACTAGTACTTTCTAATTAACTACTAGTACTACTAAATAATCTTCTTCATGGCTTCAACAGACCTAACTGCTAGATGTATACAGGCATCAACCGAATCATATATGCGAGATTGTGGTTGCTGCCTGCCCCATCAGCTATAGCCTCCCGCAGACCCAACCCATGACGACTCGTAAACAGTACTAGTAGTACCTAGCAAAGAGAAGAAGCAGATGAATGATCGTCGATGGGCAAGCAGCACTTTGCCTAAACCTAAAGGACGAATAACGTACGAGATGTGAGCCATCGTCTACTACTAGCAGTCCCACCCTCTCTCTTTTGCACGAGTGCCTCATCATTGAGAGAGAGGAGGGAGGGGGGAGGGCTTGGAAACATATCAATGCCGCCTTTTCTCTCTTCCAAGCTTTTTTCCGCTCGGCCGGTCCAGGGAGCAGGGTAGAGAGAGAGAGAGGCCCCAACTGCTTTCGTGAAACCGGAGCGGAAAGCGGAGCCCATGACAGGGCCAGGGCACCACGCGCACCACCTACTCCCCATCCCGTGCGTGCGTGCGTGGGAATCTAATCTCCGGCCGGCGCCAGATTCTTCTTCTCCTCTTTCTCGCTTAGGCCAATGAATTTTGCATTGCATACGTACGTAGCACTAGTTCTCTCACTTAGAAAAGAACTAGCCTAAGTGACGCGTTTTACCGCGCCCTTAAAATATTGAACAAATTTAAAATAAAATTTATATAAGATTTAAAAGAAAAAAAGAGTAATATGTATAGTTAAAAATAGAGGACTTTAACCAAAACCAGTATATGTCAGAAAAAAGATCTCATAAAAGCTAAGAAAATAAGGTGTTACAACATATTGAAAAATTAATAGTGTGATTTATTAAATATGAATTTTAATAAATTTTACTTTCTAATAGAATTTGTTTGAATCTTGAAAAAAAAGAAATAAGAAGGTTTTCTGGTAATTTGGATATATAAATTATGTATTGCACTGAATTGATGAGTCTTAACGCAACAAAAACCCAGCATGGTGGTGGGGATTAACTATAAACATAACCCTCAGCACCAGCACACATGTGACGGCGTCATCATGGGGTGCTCGATGTTACGGTCGTCCTAATTATTTTTTATTTAACTTTTGGATATTTATATAAACATCAATATTTTAAAATATATACGTTTTTACAGCTGGGATAATTGATTTTTGTAATAAAACATTCGAATAATTATAATGGAACATTTGAAAGTTACATCAAATTTATGTTTTTTAAAAAATATATCTTGTAAGATTTCATTATGTTGGATTAATTATAAGGAATATGATAGTTCAAATAGATTCGGAATGAAGCTACGATTTAGTAAAAAATAAATTTATAAATTAAATATAAAAGAAATTCACGATGATTAACGCGACGACATGTGACGCTATAGACACGTGGCAGCAGCAAACAATGGACACAATGGATAAAAACCCTTTTACACGCTCGAGAGGAGTACAATTTGGCGCGGAAAATCAAACAGCACGGCCGTGGTGGATGGTGAGATATAGGTAGTTGGGCCTCTCCTTTCCACCGGTCAAGACGGATGGGGTCCATCTCTTTTTTTATTTTTAGAGTAAAGTGCACCGTATTCTAAACTATTTGAAATATGTAATTTAGATTCATAAACTCTTACAAATTGGTCATCTAGGTCCCTAAATTATTTTTAGGGTGTCAAGTAAACTCCAAATCTATTTTTACTATATTAAATTAGGTTAACTTTTTTAAAAAGAAATTATACGAGAAAAGAAAAAGTCAAAGGGCCTCTAGCCGGATGATTAGAACGTTTAAGTGAAATTTTTCAGGTCCTAGGTCGATTATTTACGACGCAAATTTTTGATTGATGTTAAAAAAAGTCTCTACGTAATAGTCTACGTCAAAATATTGATTAGGACCAACCTAAATTCACATCGGTCACGGATCCCAAGACCCTTGTTATAAGGCCGGAGTAAATAAAGTTCAGAAATTTTTTGACCCATGTAAGAACGACTTTTTTAAACAAAATGTCCAAAGGTTGAGTTTTTTTTAAAATTTTAAATGATCATGAATAGTATGCATCGAGTTTATAACAGTTTTCTCTCGTACTATAGTATCTTGAGAAAAAAAATTACGTTTTTTCAGTGAAATACTATCAATATCGAGTTGTAGTATTCGTTCACGAAAACCAACTTTTTAAAACTGTCATACAACAAATTTTCCCTTTCTAAAATGATCATAACATATATTTGCCTTTTAAATGAGATTTGAACCTCATTTGACACAGCAAAAATAATTTAGTGATCCAGATGATCAGTTTGAGAGTTTATATATCTAAATAATACACGGTAAATAGTTTAGAGACCTACAGTGTATTTTACTTTACTTTTTCTTTCATGGTACACTTTGATTTCCATTATCCGAGTACGGTTAAGGCATATCTTACGATAACACGGAGAAAAAAAATTTCCCCACATGGATTGGGTTAAGTGTCATCATCATTCGTGCCACATGCGAGGATCTAAGCAACTCATGATTTAAAAGTCCCCATTTGGCGTTTCAGGTCAATGCATCTTTTCTTGTTTGATTATTGATTTATTAATAATTGTACAATAAAGAGAGGAAATGTGAGGTCACTGCAGGGTTATGATTGGAGTTACAATCTAAATTAATCATTTCCAAGCCGGAAATTAGAGGAGAAATCGTTTGGTTTGAAATGACAGCACGACATGCTTCCAGTTTCAGCAGGGGAGAAATAACGTAGTACTATAACTCAGTTAATGTCGTTCTAAAAAAAAAACTCAGTTAATATCATGCCGGCGAGTTTCAGTTACAAAGTTTTCAGGGTAATTTGAATCACAAATGTATCAAAAAAGCATGTTACTAGGTAGGCGATTATGCTACAGGTGCAGAAGAGAATTCGGAAGGCTATCCAGAATCTGAAGCCTGCATGTGGCATCACTATAAGGCCATGTACAACGCTCCATCGTGAATGGACGCCTGCATGCAGTTGAGGACGTTCCAGCAGCGATGGCATGCCAGATCTTACTGAAAGTACATCTAGGCCCCCTAAGTGAGTTTTAGTGGTTAATAATAATAAAATGAAAGAGCTAATTATATTTTGAGTAATTATATAGCAAATGTGTATACATACGGAGAAAAGATGGCACATGACCTAGAAAGGATGCCCCTTAATTTGTTAAAAAGTTAAAAGTTCAAAAGGACATCAAAATGAGGGAGAAACATGAAGAAAATCGAGTTCAATCTCTGTTTTTCTCTTCTAGGCATGTCGTACTGTCAAGGGGGGTACAAAACCAAGTAGATGGACGAATAGAATGCTCAAAATAATCAAAATCCAACTTTCAGATCTGAAACTTCAGGCCAGACCTCTGGCCCATGGCCGAAACTCCAGCGCGTCGGAAGTTCGGCAAGTTGCCGGACCTCCGGACCATTCAAACAGTGTCAACTGCCTGAAACCACTTGCCGGATGTCCGGTAGATTGCCGGAGCTCCGACACTTCGGAGGTCCGATCAATGGCCGGAAGTCCGGGTATTTTGTAACCAAACCCTAACTTAGTTGTTGTGGTTCTCGGGTATAAATACCCCTTCGTCTCCAACACTTAACCTCTCTTGCCTACACACGAAAAACACCCTCATGAGCTCTCTCCTCTCCCACACCCTACTAAGGCTTCCAAGCAAAGATTTGAGCTAGGGTTGCTAGTGAGAGAGATTGAAAGGTTGAGAGCACTCCATTTTCACTCTTGAGCATTTGAGGAGTCTTCAAAGCTTGATTTTGGACCTATTACTTGTTGAGGGGATGAATCCCCTAGACGACTAGAGGTCGCCCGGGAGCTCCCAAACTTGTGTGGTGACGTTTCAGAAAGTTTGTATTGCCCCTCCTCACAAGAGGAATTTGTTAGTAAAGAAACAAGTTTGACCTTCGTGGTTGCTTGGAGAGAAAAAGGATTGAAAAAGGCCCGGTTCTTTGTGGACCTCTCAACGGAGACGTAGGCTTCTTTGTGGAGCTGAACTTCAGGAAAGAAATCTTGTGTCTCCGTGTGCGTTTCTCTCTTTCAGCTAACTTGTGCTTGTTCTTCATTTCCTCTAGTTATTTGCTTCGATCTACGCATATACTTACTAATAACCTGTTTAGCCCGTCCTTTCCTGTTCTTACATATCTAGGCTTGTTTTCGATTCAAAATAGTTTTTCAAATACCTGCTCAGTTTGTGAATTCCGCATTTAACAGGTTTTGCCGGAGTTCCGGCGCTTCACCGAAACTCCGACGCACCGGATATCCGGTGTTTTGCCGGACATCCGGGGGACTGATTCAGGTTGTTTAGTGCTGTTTCATAGGAAAATTATAAATTGACTATTCACGCCCTCTCTAGATAACTTTCAATTAGTATCAGAGCCTAACTTTTCGCATTAAAGCTTAATCGCTTGAAGAGATGATGGCTTCAGGCAAAGAAGCAGGAATCGAGGACGATATGATGAAGGACGTCGAAAAGAAGACTAATGTTGAAGTGCTGATCGAAGATGTTGAGGACGAGAACAAAGATGATAATTTTGAAAAGTCATCATCAAAAAGTAAGACGAAGAGCAAGAGTAAGAACAAGAGCAAGAAGGGCAAGCACAAGAAGATTCCGACCCCAAGCTCAAGCTCAAGTTCAAGCTCATCCTCTTCGTCAAGCTCAAGTAGTGATGATGATGAAACTTCTTGTGCCCTACTCAAGATGTTGAAGAAGGACAAGAGGAAGAGCAAAAAGGAGTATTATACTAGAACTCATTACAATTAGGATTCTTTAAATTCTAATAATGCAAACTTTTTGTCGGTCCCATTAGGTAAACCACCCCACTTCGATAGGACGAACTACACTAAGTAGAGACAAACATGAAGTTTCACTTGTACTCACTCAATCCTTCTATAAACAGGGATTGATCCACCGGATAGCAAAGATGAAGATGATAACACGCCTCAACGTCAACAAGAGATTCACCGAAATGCTCAATCGGTGACCATCCTCCTCTCATTGTTATCACAAAAAGAATTCAACAAGGTTGAGGATTGACCATAGCCAAGGATATTTGGGACACTCTCAAAATATCTTATGAAGGATCTACAAAGATTAGAAAGGCCAAAATAGAGTTGCTTGAAGCGGAGTTGTCAAGGTTTGCAATGGAAGATCATGAAACTCCTCAAGAGATGTACAATAGACTCAAGACTCTACTTAACAAGATAAGAATCTATGGAAGCAAGAGTGGACCGATCATAAAGAGGATGTTGAGAGCTTACACGGTTAGGAATACAACCGTGTGCACACTGATTCGTAGAAAGAGAAAGTTCAAGAAGATAACTATCGAAAAAGTGCGTAGTAAAATCCTAAGTCAAGAAATGCTTGAACAAGAAGCAGAACAAGTAAGAAATATTGCTCAAGCTCTCTCAAATGACAAGAATCAAGACATAGCTCTCAAAGCAAGCAAGAGAAGGAAAGGCAAGCAAAAAATTGAGATCTCAAATGATGAAGATGACGAAAGCTCCGATCTTGATGATGAAGACATGACTCTTTTCGTAAGAAGATTCAAGAAATTCATGAAGAAGGAGTGCAATCACAAAGGTGACAAGAACAAGTCAAGAATAAGTCCAAGATGGTGTGCTACAATTATGGCAAGCATGGGCATTTCATAGCAAATTGTCCATATGAGAAAAAAGAAGAAGATGAAGGGAAGAAGAAAGAGAAATATCACAAGAAGAACACCAAGTCCTTTAAGAACAAGTACTCCAGTGAAGCACACCTTGGTCAAGAATGGGACTCCAATGACGAGAGTTCCAATTCCGATGATGTAGGTGTGACAACAATAGCGGTTGGCAATGATCATCAACCAAGTCACTCTTCCCCAACCTCCACAAAGGGAACGCTACTACCCACACGTGCCTCATGGCAAAGGACAGCAAGCGAAAGGTAAAAGCTAAACCTTCTCCTAAATATGTCACAAGTGATAATTGTGATGATAGTGAATGTGATGATAAAAACCTTCTAAAAGGTCTAAGTAAAAGTGCTATCACTAAAATAAACAAACTTATGGGGGATTTGGATGAAAAAGATGAGATTCTTGAGAAACAATAAGACTTGCTCATTCTTAAAAAGAAGAGAAACCTTGAACTTGAGAATCTCTTAAAATTAGAGAAGTACAGAAATATAGAGTTGGACCAAAAACATGCTAAAAGCAAGGAGACATGTTTAAGTCTCGAGTGATCAATTGTTACGCTTGAAGTGAAGGTGACTTGAGTAAAGCCCATAAAGATCTGTGACACCCCAGGTGTCACCAGGGTTTAAATCGACACGCTAAAACCCTAATCGGCAATTTACTCACCTAAAAGTAAAAATCAACATTGGAAATAAAAAGAAATGATGTTAAAATGCTCTAAAGGTTCACCATGATGACCTTGGCACACAACAGAACACTATAACTAGTTCGAAAAAATTTCAACTAGCAGTGTCGAAATCTTATTAACCGAAATTAAATCCAAACCCTAACTCATGGCTATCCAAATTTCCACAGAACCCTAGCCATATTTTTACATAACAATTAACTACACATTAAAATAGAATTTTGAAAATTTTATCAAAAGTTTTGGAAGAAGTTTAAACCCTTTTAAAATTCCAACAAATTTGGACCAAGTTGAAAATTCACAGACTTTTAGGAGCTGAATCAGGGAAAGTTCTTATAAGAAAGTTGTTCCAAATAATTCACTTATCTTACACAAAAAGTTTCAAAAATTCTTGAACTCAGGAGCTAGATTTTTCAATTGACTAAATGAAAATTGAAAACGGCTGTACGGTGAACAGTGCCGCGCCGCTATTGTTCACCGCCAGGCACGGCCAGCCGGCGTCCCAGTCACCATTACTCGCCCGTAGCATCCCATCGCGGCAGAGAACTTGTCCTTCTCCTTCCTCTCCCTCTCCTCCCTCTCTCTCCCTCGCTTCTCCTCCCCGCACGCCACTGCCGCCCATACCGGTCACAGTGCTCCGCCGTCCGGCTGCCTACCGCAGTACGGGAACCGCCGGCCATTACCATCTTCGCCGCGTCCGCACGTCAACCTCCTCCCCCCCTCCCTTCTTTACTTCGCCTTCGAGCGTAAAGCCAGGCACCGACGCTCCTCCTTCCTTCTTCTCCCCGCTCTTCCCCGCGCGCAAGCATGGTTCCTCTGTTCTGCACCGCCATAGCCGCCGCCACCACCTCCACGACGCCGGCAAGTTCCAGCCATCCCCCAGCCCCACCACCTTGCCGGCTAGGCTCCACTCCTCCTCCTATTGCTCTCCAAACACCAAGGGCCCCGGCTGCGCCGCCGTTTGCCCGGAACGCCGCCGCCCTGCTTTTCGGTCCAGAACCTCACCCGCGGCCACCCTTCTCCGAAATTCGTCGTCGTGGTACGATACTTTTCCAATTCCTTCTACCGGTTACTTTCTCTAGTCCTGGCGCACCCAATTGACCAGGTTATGACCTCAGCCCATCGCCGTTGACGAAGAACGCCTCGCGCCGCCACTTCGGCAGCCATTGACGCCGCCACCAGCTTCACGTCGCCGACCACCTTACACTCTTCCCCGTGGACGTAATCCTCTTCAAATCAGTGCGTTGGCTCACGATGATGCTCCACGACACTTCCATTTCCCCTCTAACCTTCTTCTCCGGCGAGGATCTCACCGGAGAGCCGCCGTGCCCTAGCTTCTGCCGCTCTGCCACTGTTCCATTGAATTCTCCAGTTTCCAGTAATTAGTTAGAAGTTGTTAAGTGTGTAGAAAATTATAGAAAAAAATCTAAAATTTCCCAACCTAATTTTATTTGAACCCTTGAACCATGAACTAAATTTCTTTTAAAGAACTTTTTATAAAACGACTAAAAATTTGCAGAAATAATTAGAACACTCTTTTCTATTTTTGAATTTTGATTTAGATTATAGAGCATTGCTAGGGCTAATTTTTGATCTACAAGTACTTCCTGCCCATACACACCTTCAGTAATTTTATTGGGATTTTAGGACCACAAAGTTCCATGCAACACTTTAACAATACCCCAAATCTGCCTAGTAAATACCATTTTCTAAAATGCATGGTAAAAGTCAGTAAAAAGATTAGACCCCAAAAACAAAGTTGTAGATATGGTTCTCCTGAGAAACACCATAAAATATCATAATTTTATTCCAAGGTTTACATATGGTTTCTGATTTTATAAGACCTAATAACAGAAAATTTGTTGAATTTTTATAAAATCTAGGAAATTCACCTAGGCCTCAACCAAAGCTTAAAATTCATATTTCAGAGAGTAACATCAATTAAAAATAATCTTGAGATATAATTAAAAGTTTTATTTTTAACCTAGATAAATGGTCGTAGTCATTAAACAATTAATACTCGAAGCAAAGTGGCGATCTAACCGTAATTCCTAACGATGAAACCCTAGTAAATCTTTAATAAAAGCATTGTGACTCTTTTCATTAAACAAGTTACTGCATTTTCGTCATATAGGAACCGACCAGGAACTTCCGCCCGGTGAACGAGAATCCAGAGGAGGCACCCGCAGGAACTAACTTCTCGCTTGAGTGTGCTGACTATTCTGCAGACCAAGGCAAGTCCCGGTGCACACCTATGTTTTATAAATTTTCTGTTTACCACTATGTGTGTAGGAATTGTTTGTGCATTAAGTTTCGAGGAAATTGCCGTGAAAACATAGCTGCATGACTTGGTAGGTGTTCCTACGGATTAATTTGGTAAGAGCCATCGATAGAATGCGATGCTTTAAGAACAGGAATCCGGTAGAGTCCGAGTAGTATGGAGACTACTCGTGTTTACTCAAAGAAGGAAAAGTCAATGAATACGTTTGATCTTAAATGTGATTAAAATTTGAGAACCTTATCGGGTGCGGTTGCATTGGTCAAGTTTGAGGTGTGTACCGAGTGCATACTGGTATATGGGACCAGAAAACCGATGTAGCTCACCGTGTTTTGTTGGACAATTGGCCATCCCTTTTTCTGGGTGAACGGACCAGCAAGGTGGATGAATTCGATTTTGTTTTTCTTGGACTGGTGCTAGTGGGAAAGGCTTGGGGCCGTACAGGGATGCAGGACACCGCCTGGAGGACCATGTCCTTGGAGGGATGGATGTTGAGCCAACACTGTCACGATGTTGCGAAAGGTAGCCACGTGTGACTCAGTTGAGTGTGCACGTGTCGTGTCATTCGGGTTTCTCCTGTAGGATGTAAATCAATTATAATTGCCACTCCTCGTGGTTAAGAGTAGCACTTGCTCCTTTCCACCGCAACGATATGTAAATGATGGATTTATGATGAAAAATGGCTGTCGCAAACTCTGGATTGTTGTACTGAATTCTTGTTTGTTTAGAATAGTGGCACACCTAGTATGTTAATAACGAACCATGTTAACTTGGCTAAAAATAAAATAGACTATTAGCGCTGCGTTTCGCAATGTCCGATCAACTTCCACAAATACTCCCTGCATTTTAGGAGTCGGTCATTAGATGACCACGTTGACGGGTAAGTCTTGCTGAGTATTAGTTGCTCAGGCTTTGTGCCCTTGTTGTTTTGCTTGCAGGATCTTTCTTGGTCTTGAGGACTGAGCATGTCTTGGACTGACATGCTGGTTATAGGGTTGCTGATCGACGAGTGGACGTAACGCTTCCGCAGTATCAAACCCGAGTTTTCCAAAACTACGCTTCCGCACTTAAATTATTTGAACCAATGATGTAATATTAAGAATTTATGTACCCTTAAATCATGTTTTGCGTGTCCTTGTTAATTATTGTACTGTATGGTCGCTTGCTTCGTCAAGTGGCACCCCAAAGTGATCCTGGATGAGCAACCGTACGAGTTCATCGGACGGGGTTGCGACAAGATCTTAAAGTGCAATTTAATGCCCGTTGATCTAGCACATCATCCTCTCACATAAAGGTGGAACTTGAACCATCCAAAGTCTCCACAAGTTAAGGGTGTGCTCGTTGTTTTAAAGTTGTCGATATTTATGCTTGTGCTACTAATGAGAAAATTGTGAAGGACTTAAAAAATCGAGAAAAATTACTTGAAGCACAAGTGCAATACAAGAAGAAAACCCTTGATGAAGAGAATGCGGAGTATGTAAGAGGTGCATACAAGAACGCAAGGCGCCCTAATGTGAAGAATGACATTGGCTATGTGCATGGTGCCAAGCACAATGCTAGGGAGATCAAGAATGGGAAGGAGTTCCTTAAGTTCACCAAGGAGGGCCCTTAAGAAAAGAAGCAAGAAAAGAGCAAGAAAATTAATGATC
Organism: Oropetium thomaeum; assembly: GCA_001182835.1. Taxonomy (NCBI): domain Eukaryota; kingdom Viridiplantae; phylum Streptophyta; class Magnoliopsida; order Poales; family Poaceae; genus Oropetium; species Oropetium thomaeum. The sequence continues at coordinate 1,516,271 of LFJQ01000033.1, forward strand.
ATGTTTTTGCTCATAATTCTCATGCTAACCCTTCGCATATGCCTACTATGCCTTATCATGTGTTTGATGCATCTTATATTCTCATGATAAATGTGCATGGAAGAGTTGTTGCCAACTATGTTGGGCCGCGCAACAAGAAAGCAAAAACTTATGTGTGGATGTCCAAAACTCTTGTGACTAATGTGAGAGGACCCAAACAAATTTGGGTACCAAAAACAGAGCATAATTTGTTTTGTAGGTGAACTCCTCCAGTGGAAAAAGTTGGCTGCTTGATAGTGGATGCACAAATCACATGACCGGAGAGAAGAAGACGTTCACCTCATATGAAGAAAATGAGAATGCTTGTGACACCATCACCTTTGGTGACAATATTCAAAAAAGCGTCATGGGTGTTGGTACAATTGCTATCACAACCAAGCATTCAATTTCTAATGTATTACTTGTTAAATGCTTAGACTACAATTTGTTGTCCATTTCACAACTTTGTGAAATGGGTTACAATTGTTTGTTCACAAATGAGGGTGTGACCGTCTTTAGGAGAAGTGACAACTCGATTGCCTTTACGAGTGTGTTAAAAGGGAAGATTTATCTAATGGATTTTTCATTAGATAAAACAGAACTTGGCACATTCTTGATTGCAAAATCCAACATGGGTGACTTTGGCATAGAAGGCTAGCCCATGTCGGTATGAGGAACCTACACATGCTCCTAAAGGGTGACCACGTCTTAGGACTAACAAATGTGGTGTGTAAAAAAGATAGGCTTTACGGAGCATGTCAAGTGGGAAAGCAAGTTGGAACACATTATCCCGCCAAGAATGTGATGACTACGAAGAGGCCGTTGGAGCTACTACACATGGGCCTTTTTGGTCCCATTGCTTACATAAGCATCGACTGTAACAAATGTGGTCTTGCAATTGTTGATGATTATTCTCGTTTCACTTAGGTATTCTTTTTGCATGATAAAAGTGAAACACAAGAAGAACTCAAGAAATTCTTGAGCAGAGCTCAAAATGAGTTCGACTTGAGAGTCAATAAAATAAGAAGTGACAATAAAAGTGAGTTCAAAAACACTCAAGTGGAGTAATATCTTGAAGAAGAAGGCATCAATCATGAATTTTCAGCACCCTGCACCACACAACAAAATGGGGTTGCTGAAAGAAAGAACCGTACACTCATAGATATGGCAAGAACCATGCTTGATGAGTACAAGACCTCCGATCATTTTTCGGCCGAAGCTGTCAACACTGCATGCCATGCCAACAACCGGCTCTATCTCCACCGACTCTTAAAGAAAACACCATATGAACTCCTCACCGGTAACAAACCAAATGTATCTTATTTTCGTGTCTTTGGGAGCAAGTGTTATATCTTTAACAAGAAACCCAAATCCTCAAAGTTTGCTCACAAAGCGGTTAAGGGTTTCTTGCTTGGTTATGATTCAAATAGTTGTGTCTATCATGTGTTAAAAAAAACCACCGGTTGTGTTGAAGTCACGTGTGATGCGAAATTTGATGAAACTAACGGCTCTTAAGTGGAGCAAGTTGATCTTGATGAATTAGATAATGAAGAAGCTCTTTGTGAAGCATTAAGGAAGATGGTCATAGGTGATGTACGACCACGTGATATACAAGATGAGCCATCCTCTAATCAAGCATCTCCTCCAACACATGATGTTCAAGAACAAGAAGATGATTGTCGAGGTTCGTTACCATCGACTAGTGAATTTATCGTGGGGGGTGTGTTTTGAGGTCTCGATGGTTCACGAGAGGACACAAGGTTTATACTGGTTCAGGCAACGATGCCCTACGTCCAGTTTTCGAGCTGCTCGTGTTACTCGCGACAAGGATTACAATGGGGGTTACAAGAGGGCGAGAAGGGGAGAGTGCTCCCCGTCTCTAAACGTGTTCGTGGGTGAGTGCCCTAAGGCTGCTGAGAGCTAGTGAGCGTAGTAGGCCTGTGTGCTTGTGGAAAGACTTGTGAGCTTTTTTTTTGACCTGTCCTTCGTTTCCGGTTCCTTCTTCCTTTTATACAGCGATGTGGCGAGGCCCGGTTCCGTGGAGCAGATCGTGGTCGTACGCGAGTTAGGCCGAGCCACGGCGGATGACGCCTTCGGTGTGGCCGTACCGTTCTTGTTCGACGAAGTGGCCCGTGCCGTCACTCGGCGGAGTCCCGTCCGTATGAAGAAACACCACTGTAGGCTTTGGCGTGGTGACGCCGTAGTCGTGGCCGTCGCTCGGGGACGTCCCGTTGCAAGGGGGCGATGAGTCTCTGACAGGGGCTGTAGGAGCGACGCCCATCCCCTGGCCGGTGCACGTCGTGTGCATTTAACGCCCATTTGCCTGGGTGGTGGGCGGCTCTACCTGTCAGCGGGCGTGGGTGTGTCAGGCATTTATTTCCCAACCGTAACCACCCAACCTACTTGTGGGAAAGTGAGCGATTCGCCAGACCCTGAGGTCGGGCGAGGCGGAGACGCGTTCGCTCGACCCCTACGGAGACGGGGTCGAGCGCGTCGCCCGCGCGTGGAGGATCCGACCCCTCCGCGAAGGGGTCGGGCGAGGCGGAGATCGCCTGTCGACTTAGTCTGTCGTGCGCCCGTGTGATGCAGAGGTTGGTTAAGGCGGGGATTACTTATCCCTTGATCACGTCATTAAGGTCGAGGGTTATTAGGGTTCACTACCTCTGGTATTGACCCTCAACAATGATCAACAACAAGAAGATGATCATGAACAAGAAGATGACAATGATAAAGGGGGAGATGATGAAGAGAATGATGATGATGCAACACCTAAATATTGCACCCAAGAGTTCACCAAAGTGTACAACGTGACCATCCCGTGGATAACATCCTAGGGGATATTAAAGAAGGAGTAACAACTAGATCACGAGTCGCTACATTTTGTAAACATTACTCGTTTGTTTCTTCTTTGGAACCTTTTAAGGTAGAAGATGCTCTTCGTAATCCAGATTGGGTGATGGACATGCAAGAAAAATTGAACAACTTCAAGAGAAATGAAGTGTGGTCCTCGGTGGATAGACCAACTCAAAATGTTGTAGGCACCAAATTGGTGTTCCGTAACAAACAAGATGAACATGGTGTGGTGACACGAAACAAGACAAGACTTATTACAAAAGGTCATTCACAAGTTGAAGGTTTGGATTTCGATGAAACCTTTGCACCCGTAGCTAGGCTTGAGTCAATTCGTATATTATTAGCCTACGCTACTCATCATGATTTCAAGCTATATCAAATGGATGTGAAAAGTGCCTTCCTCAACGGGTCAATCAAGGAGGAAGTGTATGTGGAGCAACCACCGGGCTTTGAAGATGAAGAATATGATAACCATGTTTATAAACTCCATAAGGGGCTCTATGGGCTTAAGCAAGCTCCTAGAGCATGGTATGAATGCCTTAGGGATTTCCTCGTTGATAATGGTTTCAAAATCGGAAAAGCCGATTCCACCCTCTTCACTAGAAAAATTGACAATGATTTATTTGTGTGCCAAATTTATGTCGATGACATAATATTTGGTTCTACTAACTAAACTTTTAGTGATGAGTTTAGTAATATCATGAAGAACAAGTTTGAGATGTCCATGATGGTTGAGTTGACGTTCTTCCTCGGCTTTCAAGTCAAGCAACTCAAGGAAGGAACGTTCATATGTCAAACTAAGTACACTCAAGACATATTCAAGAAGTTTGACATGGTGCAAGTCAAGCCCATCAAGACTCCCATGGGGACAAATGGGCATCTTGATTGGATCCTTGCTTTACCTTTGTGCATCTAGGCCGTATATCATGCTTAGTGTGTGCATGTGTGCAAGATTTCAAGCCGCCCAAAAGATTGTCATTTGAGGGTGGTTAAGAGAATCATGAGTTATTTAGTTCACACACCGAACCTAGGACTTTGGTATCTTAAGGGATCCAAGTTCAATCTCATCGGTTATTCCGATGCGTATTATGCCGGATGCAAAGTGGATAGGAAAACCACCTCAGGGACTTGCCAATTTTTGAGAAGATCCCTAATGTTGTGGTCTTCAAAGAAATAAAATTCTGTTGCTCTATCCACCCTCGAAGCCGAGTATATTGCAGCGGGAAACTGTTGTGCCCAATTGCTTTGGATGAGGCAAACCCTCAAAGACTTTGGTTACACTATGAACAAAGTCCCTCTCCTATGTGACAATGAGAGTGTCATTAACATAGCCAACAACCCCATTGATCACAAGAGAACCAAACACATAGAGATCCGGCACCATTTTCTGAGAGATCATATACTAAAAGGAGATATTCTTATGTCTCATGTGAGAACCGACGAACAATTGGCCGATATATTCACCAAGCCATTAAATGAGAAGCGTTTTTGTGAGCTTTGAAATGAGTTAAAATATCATAGATTCTCGGAATGTGGCTTGAGATGTTGGACATCGTAATATTGATCTTTATTTCTTTACAAAGGCAAAACGATTGTAAAAATATTGTGTGATTTTCAATACTATTTGTTCGTTTTTTATCATTTATGGCCTACACTCAAATCTTGGTGATTATTGTTATTTCTTTTTGATTGTTGGCTAATCACCATCATTTGAGTGCTCCTACATGTCCATGATCCTCCTTATTCAAAAATCTTGTTCAAAATCTGGAGTGTCGACGGAACGTGTGCTGTCCAACCTGAAACTCCTGCCCGGATGTTCGGCAAAGGGCCGGAATTCCAGGGGGGCGGAGGTCCGACTCATTGCCGGATATCCGGGGATTGAAGGGTATTTAAGTATCCACCAGCGTTGAGAACCCCCAATGGCTCTCACTTCTTTCTTTCCTCTCCACCCCGCGTCCTAACCCTCCAAAATCGCCTCCTCTCACTTCCGCACGGATTTTCGGCGAATCAAGTGGGAAATCATCTTGAAATCAATCCCCAATACCTCTTCAACATGCTCCATGACTTCTTTAATCGGTTTTGAGCACTTTTGAAGGTATTCATCAAAAATCCTTTTTTGCCCGATCTCTAGTTGTGGACTGTTTTAGATGATTTCTACATTCTTGCTACCACATGGTTTTAAGTGTGGTTTGCTAGCAACTCCATGGCTAGAATCGAAGTTAGGATTCAAACTCATTCAAATTTGTTTTGGCCCGATCCCTCAAACTAAGAGGTTTCTATGCATAATATTTCAGTTTTGTGCTCCTCTTAGGTCCTAGAAACAAAGCCCAAAACCTGACTTCAATCCTCAAATTTCTGTTCTTGGGTGACATGAACTTGAAACCTACAGAATCCTCGGAGGTCCGTCACTTCGCCGGATATCCAGGCCCTGGAGGTCCGTCCCTTTGCCGGAACTCCGGCAAATTCTGTAGCTTTTGCAATCTATTTTCTCTCGATATTGTTCACATGTACTGTGTCTCATACTATTTTTGCACATCTTTTGACAGATGTCAGGCCACCGTGAGCGTCGATCCAAGTTTGGACAAGACGACCTCGAAATCCAAAGTAAGCATGAGGAAGAAAAGTGATTCCTCCAAAGAGTAAACGGCTTGCCTCACGACCCATTGGTGGCCCTCTGATTTGAACGGCTTGCCTCACGACCCACTAGTGGCCCTGTGATTTGAGAGGGTGCTCATGCTGCACCTCAGCCTCGCCATGGACGCAAACAATGCGTCTCACGCAGCAAGGGCAAGGTAAAGTTTGCCGGTGGGGAAAGTGTTGCCACGGGGCGTTACGCACCGCGCCCCTCTCTACCGAGCATTCCTTCACCATCAAGTTTCCAAGCAAAGGCTGCTCTATGACCGCGGGAGGTACAAGGACTGTCAACTACAAGAAACACAAGCACAACTTCTTGTAGCTTAGGTCTGAGAACCCGTTCATCTATGAGAGGGATCCAGAGATTATGGATCATCGCTTCCACAGCCGCTTTCAGTCCGATTGGTATGAATCGGTCATCTATGACAAGAAGCAGAATCGGGTTGTCCCCATGAGGTACATAGATTGGCATGCCATGGCTCGATGCCATGACCCGGTCTTCGACCAAGTGATTGAGATGTGTGAGCGTAGGGGGCTCGCGCGGATTATGGGGCTGCAGCATGACTGGGATGATGAGATCGTTGTCCATTCTACTCCACTCTTTGGCTTGATCGGAGTGGTGATGAGGATGTGCTTCATTCGATGCTTGAGGGCAATCAGTTTTCAGGCAGATTGCTAGTGCTCTAGGCTTCAGGGATGATGATCTAGGCAAGAAGAAGATTCTAGGTGGGCGGAAGCTTCACAATGAAGAGCTCGCTTTCATGTATGATGAGGCCTATGGACCACCTACTTTTGGGATGACACATGGTTTGGCCCCATATTACAAGGTACTCAATCTTCTTTTTCACAACACTTTGGATCCGAAGGTGGGCGATTCTACCACCATCAATGCCAATGCTCGCCACATTCTCTTCTATATGGAGGACTCCCCGGAGAAGAATGAGGGCTTTTGCTTCTTTGATTTTCTCTACACCTTCATTGTGGAGAAATCGATGACACCCAACAAGGCTTGTTGCTTTGCCCCATACATCATGAAGCTTTGCATTGAGATCACCGGAGTCAACATTGCTACGGGTGTACAACACCTTCCTTATAGGCCCCAAGTGATCAAAAAGCCAACGCAAGCACGTGCAGCTCATGGTGTGACCATAGAAGAACAATATCCTCCCGCTTCTTCCCGCTCTACTCGCTACCGTGAGACCACCACTCGTCGAAAGAAGTCCTCTCTCGTTCACCGTGCTATCAAGGCTATCTTCGCTACATGCACCCAAAATGTGGTACAAACTAGAGAGTACTACAAGGAGTCACGTGAGAGGTTGGAGCGCATTGAGGCGAATCAACGGCGCCTTGCACATGCCTCTAATGTGGAGCTCTCACCACCACGTACCTATCCTCACATCCCTTCTCCGGAGCCCATTGTCGATCCCTTTGTTCTATATCATCTTGCTCGAGACATAGCGGAGGAGGAGGATGAGGACACAAATGAGGGAGAAGGCGGTGCAGCCTAAGACACTTACAAGGGGGAGGGCAGCGACGACGATGAGGACGCCACCAAGAGTGATGATTAGATGCTACTTTTCTCTTTTTTGGCGATGTGATGCCAAAGGGGGAGAAGTATGTATCTTTGTTTTATTTCCATCATTTAAATACATGTAATGGATTTGTAACATGATGAACTATGTTTGGCTCTTTTATGTCTACGTTGAACCTATCTAATATGATGCTTTATGTCTTTTGTGATGATGTGATGCTTGTCTTTTCTAGTTTTTACATTTGTATATTTTTATGTCATAAACATCACGGATATTATGCTCACACTTATTCTTTTTCTTCACCCCACGAATGCTTGGGTATATGGGGAGCCCTCACATCTTGATGAAAATATGTGCACTTGACATTTTAGGCTATTTTATTTGGAAACTCACTCCATGCACAAATTTAGGGGGAGCTCTCTATATCGAAGCATTCAAAAACTCTTTAATAACAATCTTATGAAACTTTAATAGAGTTGTCATTAATGACTAAAAGGGGGAGATTGAAAGTGCTTCTAGACCCCCTAAGTGGATTTTGGTGGTTAATAACAATAAAATTAAAGAGGTAATCATATCTTAAGTAATTATGCAGCAAATGTGTATGCATACTGAGAAAAGATGGCATATGACCTAGAAAGGATGCCCCTCAATTTGTTAAAAAGTTGAAGGTTCAAAAAGGACATCAAAATGAGGGAGAATGTGAAGAAAATCGAATCCAATCTCTGATTTTCTCTCTAGACATGTCGTACTGTCAAGGGGGTACAAAACTAAGTGGATGGACGAATCGAATGCTCAAAATAATCAAAATCCAACTTTTAGACCTGAAACTTCAGGCCGGACCTCCGATCGGAGCTCCGGCGCGTCGGAAGTCCGGCAAGTTGTCGGACCTCCGGACCATTCGAATAGTACCGACTGCCTGAAACCACTTGCCGGATGTCCGATGGACTGCCGGAGCTCCAGCGCTTCGGAGGTCAGGTCAATGGCCGGAACTCCGGGTATTGTGTAACCAAACCCTAACGACTAGTTGCTGTGGGTCTCGGATATAAATACCCCTTCGTTTTCAACACTTAACCTCTCTTACCTAAACACGAAAAACACACTCCTGAGCTCTCTCCTCCTTCCCACACCCTATTAAGGCTTTCAAGCAAAGATTGAAGCTAGGGTTTGTTAGTGAGAGAGATTGAAAGGTTGGGAACACTCCATTTCTACTCTTGAGCATTTGAGGAGTCTTTGAAGTTTGATTTTGGACCTATTACTCTCACGGATTCATCCTCTAGACAACTAGAGGTCACCCGTAAGCTCCTTAATTTGTGTGGTGACGTCCCGGAAAGTTTGTAGCCCCTTCTCACAAGAGGAATTTGCTAGTAAAGAACCAAGTTTGACCTTCGTGGTTGCTTGGAGAGAAAAAGGGTTGAAAGAGACACCATTTTTTGCGGACCTCTCAACGGAGACGTAGGCTTCTTTATGGAGCTGAACAAATCTTGTATCTTTGTGTGTTTTTTTCTCTTTTAGCTAACTTGTGCATGTTCTTCATTTCCTCTAGTTATTTGCTTCGATCTACGCATATACTTGCTAATAACCTGTTTAGTCTGTCCTTTCTTGTTCTTACATATCTAGGTTTATTTTTAGTTCAAGTAGTATTCCAAATACCTGCTCATATGTGAATTCCACATCTATCAGATTTTGTCGGAGTTCCAGAGCTTCAGCGAAACTCCGACGCACCGGATATCTGACGTTTTACCGGACATACGAGGGATCGATTCAGATTGCTTAGTGTTGTTTTGTAGAAAAATTATAAATTGACTATTCATCCGTACTTGTACGGACGTTTCGGAGGGGCAGCGATATCCAAGGAGGCGTTTGACGCTTGAAGCATTCTCCGTCTAAACCTTTTCTATCAGGGCTCAGCAAACGATTATTTATCTGTCTTAAGCGCCCCTACTTTAAATTTTACGTTGTAGGTAAAGGACTCTAACTAAATATTTGTCTATGTAGCGTTTTTCTCTCTCCTCAAGCGGCTAGATAAGCACTCATACATTGTACATGGCCGAAACTGCATCATCGCTGCTGTAATGCTAGTGGAAGATCGATATTGTTGGTAAGCTGGTCTTGACGGGCTCACGTGGATCTCTGTCTCAAAGAACTCCAGGCCCAATCATGGATCGCCCGCGACAGGTGAACACTAGACCTGAATGTGGGTCCGCTAGTTGTGCTCCATCCTTCTCTTTTGGAAGTAGGTCTCGTGCATTCTGGTACAGTAGCACTTAAGGCGACCGTACTATAACCCTTCACCGTCACATTTACCAGATACTAATAAAAAAAAACTTCACCGTCACCGCCGTCAGGCAGCTGTTCCGACTTCCGAGTATGGTTACAGGCTTACAGCTCCTCCTGCCACGATGGTGAACAGACGGTGACGGACGTCCTCTTCGTCTCCTGCTGCCACGAAAGCAACTGCTGCAAAGACAGGCGACGACAGAGGAGCCACTCGCTCTGTTTGCATACGCGGGCCCCGGGCTACCTGCCTGACGAGTGACGACCACGCGCTGCGCCACGCGGACACCCTTCCTAACGCAGCCCCACGTCTCAGTATCTCCTCAGACATCAACATCGGGCCCACACGCCAGACTCTGCGCTTCGGGCTCTCCGCCCCCGCACACCTTTCTCGACGATCTCCCCCCCACACGGCCACACACCACAAAAAAACACGAAAAACGCCGATTATTTTTCCCGTGCACGGAAACAAACACACGAATTCCCCGCCTCGTCTCGTCTCGGTGCGTTGCGTTGCGTTGCTGACCCCACCCCCACCACCCGCCGGCGAGTGATCTGATGGCGGCGGCCGCGGCAGCGCCGCCCCGCGCCTTCTCCGCCGCGGAGCCGAGGCGGGCTCCGCTCGGCGCCGCCGCCTCCCTTCCGCGACCCAGGGTTCGCCCGGCGCGGCCGCGAGAGGTACACGCAGCTCCTCCGCCTGCTTGTGCTCTGCGCAACCGAGATCGCCGTGTCGGTGCGCGTCGACGCCCTAGTTCTAGGAGCCAATAATGCGGACTTTTATGCTGTTGGTTCTGGTTAAGTTGCCTCCCGTCGTTAAACTGAAGCTAAACACGTGGTTGTAGTGCAATTTCCAGGGCATCGCGTGGTCGGCGTAATGCTGATGCGGCGCAACTAATAAGGCAGCGCCGCTGTGGAATCCCTTTGCCCTTTCAGGATTACAAATTGTTGTTATGTTGATTGGCTCCTAACATTTTGATAGCAGTGCGGTGCGGAGATCGCTTAAAATTCAGTCAGCTTTTCCCTTTCCTGTTGTCCTATGAGTGTTCTGAAATCTGATCCACTGCTTTGATGCTCTGGAATGATGAAGTTATTCGACTATACTAGGATGTAGGGAACTTAGCAGTTATTTTATACTGTGATCATGGCTGCACGAGGGTGTATTTGTAGTCTGTTTCAGATCAACATAGTTCTCTGACATTGTTTTATTAATCAGAAACAGTTTGGAGATATAGTTCTTATGGCATGAAATGAATACTGGCTCGCCTGTCTGGGCTATAGTTCTTTGTAACAAAAGTTAAAATGCATTTTGCCCAGAATCGTCCAAACATTATCCTATTTATTTGTCAACACAATACTCTAACCTTCTTTTACCCCTTGCTTTTAGGAAACTATTCGTGGCTGTCACAGATTGGTATCAACTAGTTTCAGTTCAAGGTCATTGCTATGCAATCCATGCAGTTGTTCTCAGATGGCTTTGGCCGACACTAGAATTACTTACCAGCCTGATGCTAACAGTGACAAGCATACTGGAGTTCTGGTAAAGAGGCTTTCAAAGTATTTATATGTTTATTGGTTACGCCCTCCATGTGGTGCTTGCTAATCATTTCTGGTCATTTCCTGCAGGCCTATGACTTGGTTCAAGGCAGCCTTGTAAGTACAGCATATGTGTTCTTGATTCATCATTATTGGTGAAGCTTGCTACACGTTGGGATTTTCTGTTGCAATTAAGATAGTAATATATTCAGCATTTCACCTTAGGTACAATGGAATTCATTTATGGACAAATCAATACCTGATCCACCGACTGCTGTTCTCCTACATGGCATCCTTGGGAGCAGGAAAAACTGGGGTAAATGACCAGTGCTTCATTTCTACTTTTTTATAATTTCTTTTCCTGGTGTATTGGATAATGGATAATTTCACATCTTATTTTGGTCTAACATTAGGCCTAAATGCATGAAACTTGTCACATTTTCGGGGTGAGAGGTGTTAAATGAGAATACTAACTGACCTTTTTATTGTGAAGGATCTTTTGCGAAGAGGTTGGCTCAAGAATTTCCAATGTGGCAGGTAATTTTATCTATAATCTGATGATGGTCCGAATTGTTTGATATTGCAAACAAGAAAAGAAAAATAATTGATTTCTAGTATCTTCATGCAGTTCCTTTTGGTTGATTTGCGTTGCCATGGCGATTCAGCATCAATGAAGAAACGAGGACCACACACTGTTGCCTCAACTGCTCTTGATGTTCTGAAGCTGGTTTGTAGTTTCTTATCACTTATTTGTGCCTTGGTTTTCTAAAATACCTTATTGATTAAATGTGGTAGTGATGGCTTGCCTGAAAAAAAAGCCGTACGTGCCTCAATTTTATTCCATGTCAATCTTTATGCATTGGGAAATTGAGAGGGTTCTGGTAACTTGGCATACCTTATGACATCATGGTTTTCAGATGTTTCTCGCATGGTTAGGTGTATTTTAGTGATGATTGCCACGAAACAATTTTAAAACTGCTATAATCACCTTGAACTATACCTGTTCCTAAATCTTTGATGCTATATTTTTTCTTGTATCTTGTTTAGTTCCAGTTCACTTATGCTTGTGTATCCATTGCCTTGCTAATTCCATCTAACTTCAACAGATTGTGCAGCTCAGACTAAACCCTCGGGTTTTGGTTGGCCACAGCTTTGGTGGAAAAGGTTTTTCTTTTTTCCTTCTTTTTCACATTTACATGTATTTATCGTTAGAAATGGCATACTTTACGTCGTAAAAAAAGTGTCACCCTACTCATAGATGTTCCTTTGCAGTGGCTCTGAGCATGGTAGAACAAGCAGCAAAACCACTTGCACGCCCTGTTAGGGTGAGCTCAACTTGCTCAGTCTTATCACTGTAGTGTTCTAATCATTTGTTAACTTTCTTCATATTATGTTCTTAAAGGTATGGGTTCTTGACGCTACTCCTGGCAAAGTTCATGCTGGAGGAGACGGAGAAGATCATCCTGCTGAACTTATTGAATTCCTCAGAAGAATGCCTACACAAGTATAGGCCCCAACTATGTATCTTCAAGAGATTATATTACCGATCAACAGTGTTTTACGATTCATCATTTGCATTCTATTGTTGAAGTACAGATTTCTTCAAAGCAGGAGGTTGTAGATGCTCTTGTTAAAGGACAATTTTCTTTGGATGTTGCACGAGTATGCTTAATACTAATCTTTTCATGAAGATACTCCTACTATGTTAGTGTTATTATATTTCGTCATTTGAATGAAGAAAACATTTTAATAATCTGTTTATCGTTTCTTTCAGTGGGTGGCTACAAATCTCCGACGAGGCAGTCCATTAGGACCACAATCATCTAGCTTCTCATGGACCTTTGACTTAAATGGCATCTCTGATATGTATAAGTCCTATGAAGATACTAATTTATGGTAAACATTTGCTTATGCTAGTTGAGGTAAGCTTAGTAAAGTATGTTAGGTTGTGGACTCATTCAACGACACTATTCAGGAGGATTGTAGAGAATGTTCCGAGGGGAGTTCATATTAATTTTCTAAAAGCTGAAAGAAGTCTTCACAGATGGGCTCTTGAAGACCTCCAAAGAATTCATACCGCGGAGGAATTGGCAGCAGATGAGGGTGGGGGAGTTGAAATGCATGTGCTTGAAGATGCTGGACACTGGGTATGCATGCAACAGCCCATTGAGCCATGTATATAGTTTGTTAAGCTGAATTGCAGATGTGAACCCAAAGGTTTGAATCTGATGCACATTTCTTTCAGGTTCATGCAGACAACCCAGATGGCCTCTTTAGGATTCTTTCGTCAACATTTCGGATAGAGACGACTATAAGAGGGATGCAGGACTAAGATCGTAGACCAAATGGTACAGTTGTTGTCCGTGCAGTCATATCAGTCAATGATATGAATGGCATCACGAAAGCCATATCGGATTTCTGTACATTAGAGGAGCGGCAGTGCGGGGAAAATATTAGCTTGTGGTGCATTCATTTGTTCTTTCTTTTTCGCGTGTTGTGTATGTAACAGACATTCTAATTCTTGAGTTTGTTTTACTAATTCACACATGACCGTATGTTGGCTGTAATAAATTCTTCTTTATCAGGTTAACTAACAATTATTCTAGTGGTTTTGAACACCGCTTATGCCTGACAGGAGCATGCATGCATGTGTATTTGACCAATGACCACGGTCGTAGCTCATGGTGTTTAACGCTGTAGTGACAAAACTATTAGTAGTAGTTAACGCTGGTGACAAATCTACGCTGGAACGTGGTAGGATGACCGCTTTGGCATGTCTCTTGATAGCGGATACAGGATCGACTGAACCCGTTCTTCCTGTTCTAGCTAGCTGCTCAAATTAGGTACTCCCTCCAAATTATGTTTTTGCTTAGCTCAGATTTTTTTATGATTGATGTTGCTTAGTTTAGGATTTTCCTTTATTTTAGCCAGTTTTCCGAAAATATTAACTGCGCCCTTCCCTAAAAGGCAATCGGATGGGAAGAACTTTTCTGTCCAGGAGATCCTTCTGAGAGGAGGAGATCGAAAATGACTTCACAACCTTCCTGCACCAACAAGGTGACACGATGTAGCTTTGACCATTTGAAAATTTTGACCTCGCTGCAGCTTTGGTCCCTTACCGACCTGGCGACCGTCCAGGAATTCTTACCGTGGGAGCTGCTGCTTACTTTTTCTAGAGGTCAAAACCCAAAACAAATTCGCCGCGCGCAGGTCAACTTTGGAGTGGAGGGTAGGGTTGACCTCCCGTCCGTACCTCTATAAATTGGTCGTGGTACGTAGCACACCTGCAAATACAAAGGTCAGCTCGCGCTACAGCAAAGAACGAACGGAAGCCCGGTTTTCTGAGCAGGAGGAGCGCGCCATCAGGCTGCCAGGACATGAGGCGTGGGGCGGCTAGCAGCGGGGCGGCAGACGAGGCGCGACCGCCGCGCGGTTACAGGGGCGTGCGGCGTCGGCGGTGGGGGAAGTGGGTGTCGGAGATCCGGGTGCCCGGCACGCGGGAGCGCCTGTGGCTTGGCTCCTACGCCACGCCCGAGGCGGCCGCCGTCGCGCACGACACGGCCGTCTACTTCCTCCGCGGCGGCGGCGACGTCGCGGCGCTCAACTTCCCCGAGCGCGCGGCGGCCTCGTATGGCGGCGGCGGCCACGCCGGGCAGCGCCTGTCCCCGCGGTCCGTGCAGCGCGTCGCGTCCGACGCCGGCATGGCAGCCGACGCGCAGCTCGTGGCGGCGCGGGACAGCGCGGCCGCGCCGCCCGCGCCCGGGCAGGCCGCGTGGCAAGCGCATCCTCGCGCTTCCGTTGGCAATGCGCATGAGCACGACGGGGCGAGCGCACAGCCGCAGGATCAGCATGCCGTTATTAACAGCACAAGTGCCCGTGGAGTGGACTATAGATGAACTACAGTAGCTATCAGGGATGATGACATACAGATACCTAGTAGTATATGACAGAGTGCCGGTGTAATGATCTGGTAGTGGTAGGAGAGAAGATACCTATGTGATGCCGCGAAAGCATTGAGCACGATCGAGCAGTGAAAAGTAATAAACGATTCAATCGCAAGCAACATTTTTTGTTAGGTAATCACAAGCAACATCTCACTATATTTCATATCAAACAGTGAAACAAAACGCCATTGTTTTTTTTAAAAAATACTAGTACTTTGTTAAAGACCACCGCTGCCTCAGCCTGGCAACCGGCCGACCGGGAGCTTGGTAAGAAGACGAACCGATGGATTCAGATCCAACCGTTTATTTGGACACGCCTGAGGCCATCACATGCTGCTACTGTACTGATAGTGAGATGAAGGTAACGACGCGGCAGTTGTTTTGGTCCACGACCCGGTCAGTCCCGGTCTGATGTCTGAATGAGCAGAAACTGCACCATGTTCTGCAGAAACACCTTCAGAGCCGACCACTGGAGCCCTGCCTGATCCTGACTACGTGGTGCGTCACCGTCAGAAGTTGGGCTGCACTCTTTTTAAGTGTATTTCTCCAAAATTTAAAAAGAAAAAAAAAACACATATCGCCGGAGCTCCAGGACACAGGATGCAGTATCTGTCATCATGAACGGGCACAGCCACGTCCGTGCATTTGAACATTCAGAGCTCCAACCTGTATGGTTCTCTCATTATCGTTATTCACGAACGAGGCCATGTCATGTACGCGGATATCAGTACACACGAAACACAAGGCGTTTCTGGATTGTCATATAGATCTCACTAGATTTTCTGTTCGTCACGCGTTCAGCTTATTTGGGGCAACACGTTCCGGGTTGACCATAAAGGAAAGACTTCCCCTTTTAGCATGCAGATAATGAGATCGTCCAGTACCTGTATTACGCAACGGTATCATTTGGCTATCTGCCACTTAGGAGTTAGGAGCAGCAGCGTGCTTTTCACACAACTGTCCCCGGACCACATGCAACATTCAACCAGTCCACTCAATGACAGGCCAAATATCTTCAGTTAGGCAGCTGAACTATTCATCAGATTCATCTAGGATGCAGTATGCAAATATAATAGCCAACATTCCATCCGAGGTATATGCACAACACATGTTAATGTGCAAGTGTTGATTTTTCCATGTTCACGACACCGTTATTTCACTATCTAAGCAAAAACAATAGTAAAATAATAATCCCTGGACGCAACTACTAGAGGCAGAGGTACAGCTATTAATAAGCTGGCTACAAGCCAGCTCAGCTCCCTCAAAATATGTACATATTGGCCGCAGCCAGTGTGGCAAACTAGCAGATTCTACAGGCCATCTTGCTCCTTCGGCTTTTGGCTCAGCTCAGTGTGTTGGCCGCCCATCAGCTGCAATACCTCAGTCCACAAGCATGATGGATCTGAAGTCAGTGCGTCGTTTATCAGACCTAAGCTGCAGGAAGCCACAACCCAGTATCCTGCATCAATCTCACTCAGCAACTGATCCTGATCCCAGGCTGAGTATCCAACATAGAACTTCAGGTCTTCAGGCTTAACTGCACAATTCTTCATCAGAGCACTAGCCTTCTCCAGGTCCGTCCGCAGACCGAAGCAAACGCCCGGCACAACCTCTTCCAATCCCTTCTTCACGGCCTTTCCATCGTTTGTCCTCATCAAGAATATGCTCATGTCGACAGGGCCACCGAATAACAGAGAGCAATCACCAAAAGGGGTTGCTTGCTCGTCGAAGGATGCGTTCACCTGTTTCATCTTCGTATACAGTGGACGGTTCAGGATGACACCGAATGGGCCATCATTGGCATCTCTTGAACCTAGTTTTAAGAGAAGGATGACAGTTCTTTCAAAGGTACCGTTGCCATCAAGCTCCTCAGTGGCAATCAATACACATCCAGGCTCCGGCATTGGTATAGAATGAGCCCACTTCTTGGGAAGATGGTATACTGGTGCATCCTTACCTGTCTGTGGTTTTGCAGCCACAGTTTGCTGCTGATTTGAAAAGAAAAAGGGAATCAGATATGTACATCTGGCATCAAGTGTATAAACATGACGGGATTGAGATAGTCAAGATAGTTAAAAGGCATTGATATATTAGAACTAGGGCACTGAAAGTCTAGTTACACTGCATAATGCAAATCACCTAGCAGCATTATTGAGGCGGAGATATGCAATTTGTGTCTACCCTACTACATGGGCACATGGCTGCTAAGTTTAACAAGAGCAAGGATTAGAAAAAAAAAAAACTCACTATAAGAACCACTAAAAGATCAAAATGACAGGGATAAAAAGTTTAGTCAACCAAAGATCAATATAAAGTCTATCTACAATTTTGTTTCCTGAAAAGGAGGAAAATAGAAGAGAATGATGATATTGAAAAGGATAGAAAATATAAGTAAAAAAATAACTAAAATACAATTTGTGTCATGTAAATCCCAACGTTTATGATCCTCATATTTTCCGAATCTCGAACAACAACTTCAGTGGAATACTAAAAGTTGACGAAAATGTTGGATGAACATACATGGCAACCATATCTATAGAAATATCATCGCATTCCTTCCTATAGAATGCCCACAAAAATGCATGTGAAGTAAAACTGTAGCAATGGCTAATATGAAAGTTCATTTCAGATCTTAGGGTCTTTCACAAGTAGTGGCTAAAAATGAGCTCCGTTTAAGGTGCAACATAAAATATCTTGCCACACTATTTAGCACAAAAGAACTGTAAAACAGTATCATCTAAATCCACATATTTTGCCTCATTCGGGAGATAATTAGAGGGGCAGTTGGGCAACTTGGTTTGCCTTACCAATTTTGGAATGACAAAGCTTGCTCTAACATCTCGCCAGTATGTCAAGTTGCTAGGTACATACATTGAGTCACTTGAGTTTGGGTCCCTATGATTTTGGTTATTTCGTTTGGAAGAATCTCCACCAGGAGCAGATGCATCAGCTTTTCCTGCATGCAGAAATCATCAGTTAAGCACAGAACATATAGATCAACCCCAGTTCATGCTTCTCACTAAACATTTTGGAACACTCATATCAAGAAACAATTATTACAATGTCAAAAGGATGAATGCATCTTCACTTTATCCATCAATATTTATGTATCTGATATAGTAGTAGATTGGAAACACACACACAAAAAAAAACAACCAACAAGCATCAATTTCTTAAGCAATTGACCACTCCATATCTGTAGTTTATAAACTCAGGGTAAAACGTAATCAAACTCATTTTAGTGCACTGATTCAGCAACATATACATAAACTAAACTTAGACCAAAGAGTGAAAAACAATAAGTCCACATCTCTATACTAAATTTGGCCCTTTCAAATCCAGTATGAATCCACTGGTATACCAACAATCAAATGAGCCCTAAGAATTTAGCCTTTGAGTTCACTACATACGTAATTCATGCTGTACCTCATCACACATTTCAATTTCACAACTTGAAATTCACTGTAACTGGCACAGAAATTCTTCACAAGCTCCTACAGCAACTAATGCCAGGCTCGATTGAATGATCCACATCGTTCTGCCCATCATCCCAATTTCCAATTGTCAACGGCGTGTCGAGCTGGCCATTTCAATCTGTATCTAATTTACACGCTTTGACCATTTCTCGCGCACAAGCCGTGGCCAAGATGGCAAGATCCTACCCTTCCCCAACTTCGGTCGCACAAATCGACAAAAAGAGCATGAAAGCTCAGCCAAAAGGACCTACCGCTACCGGAGGAAGAGGCCTTGTTCTTGGGCTGGTCTTCATCGTCTCGGTTGTTCTTGCTTTTCCTCCGCGACGCGTTCACCACCAACCTCGGCCACCGCTTCAGCCTCGTCAGCCCCAAAGCCAGCGAACCGATCTCGGCGGTGGCGGCATGCGCTGACGTCGTCGCCGGCAGGGGGTGCTTCGGCGTAAGACGGGGCCCGCCTGCCTTCTGATTGAGGGCCCACATGTCCATATGACGCCGACCCGGTGGTGGTGGCTCGGGCTACGGAGCCGGGGTGGGGAAACAGAGGTTGGAAACCGGGCGCGAGATGACTCCACTTCGTGCCCCTTTTGCATCAGTTGTACCTATACTCTCTTCTACATTTGAAATGGATTTTTTCCTTAAAAATTTCCAATACTTTCTTATTAAGTTCGAATGTGTCCTTCAGTGTTTTCACTAGTATAAAAAAATCAGCATAGTTTTTAAAAGTCAAAAATTATTTTTAATTAAAAGATTAAGAAATTCGAAGAAGAAAAATAACAGTGAACGCCATGTTGGTGCATCAACATCGACTTCATCGATCTTCTTGTACGAACCCTCTATGGCAATATGTCCTCCCTGTAAATTAGACTCCGTTTCTTCTACAAACCCTCTACCACCGCTAAGGCATGTTATCAATCTCATAACTAAAATTGGCCAGTGGAAAGCCTTGAAGCGTGGAAGTGAGGTATGATGTGTCAAATCTGGTCCTGAAACCTTTTGTTTTTATCCTTATTTAAATTAGAAGTCATTTAGGAAAATGCACAGTTTACAAGATCCAATTTTGACTTTGATTTCCTATAAAAATATATATTGTAAAGTGATATATTTATACTTTTATGAAAGTTTTTCTAAAACAAATCTATTCCAATGATTTTCATATTTTCAAAAAAAACTCAATCATTCTAAAGTTATTCATTATTTATATTTCCAATGTTTGATAAAAATTTTATCCTAAATGACTTCTAATTTGAACATGTAGGGAGTATACTGTCATAGAGTTGGCCAAATAACTGAACTTTACTTGCCTGATGGAATTCCTAATTTAGACACAGCATACCGCGGCAGATGGTCCACATGCTCCCATAAACTGGGTAGGGCAGCAGGAGGTGGAGGGGGCCGGCCGGGTCGTTCTCCATCGCCCAACTACAAAGGTCGTCAATTATATTTCTTGGCACATCAAGCACCCATTCCTAGCAATGCAGTCTTTCCTGAGCAACATGGGGAACCTTGTGCAGGAAACGGGCAAGGTTGGGTGGATGCAATTGACCTGCATTACACTCATTCATGTGGTGGTCCCTCTCTGGCTACTAGTAACTAGTAGTACCTAGAGGATGCTAAGTGCGAGAGGCCACTAGTGACGATCGAGGTGTGGAATCATGGCGTGATGTTGAGGTGTCCTGAGCCATCTGAATGAAAGGCAGCATGATGCACTGACCAGTGAAGGCAAAGCAGCAATCTTGTTCGTCCAACATAATACTATGTACTATAGTACGTACCCTAAGGTCAGGATCATACATCCTAGTACCATATACTACTACTGTAATGCTTGTGACAAGGTCTGACCCTGTTTCCTACATTATTCTTGCAACAAGAAATAGCTCTCCCTCTCTCTGTGACCAATTAATGGCCTCTGGAAGCTGTATTTCAATTTGTTTCTGTGACTGCATAGAGAAGGAACAGATACCCTGCCGTTGGCGTTCATTGCGCGACTGACCTGTACAGTGCGTATGTATGTATCACGGCCCTGCATTTCTTGGAAGCTGCAGCAACCACGCACGCACACAGATACTAGTAGATACTAGATATATCTTGGGTCCCCTGCCTGCATGCATGATGCGCGGCGTCTCGAAATGGATAAAGGTTGTAAAGCTGCGGCGAGGCTTGCAACACGAGCAAGCTCCTCGAAACGGGCCAGGATTGATGCTCTGCTTGTTGCTCTGTGCGGCGAAGGCGAAGCGCGCGGCAACCGTGAATCTAATCTATGGCAGCCGGCCTCGCTGCCCTCTCTCTAGGACTAGGAATAATGGTGGTGAGGCTTTCAGAAAGCAGCAGCTCGTCCTGGTGGCTGCTGTTTGTATGTGGCGGCCAGTGGACAAGTTTCTTGTGCTGTTGTGGCTGTGTCAAGATGCATAGAGTCTGTTCGTTCTGGTTCTGGATTAGAATTTAGAGCAGGAACATTTTTAGCTGGACTTTTGCCACAGAAGAGAGTACTGGTTTAGCATGCGAAAAGCAGCTTCAGTGGCAACTTTTTGTGTGTTGTGTGTGTGTATGCAGTCACGCACGCGTGCTTCTATCTGTGGTATATGTTTGCACAGTACGCTTTATTAGTATTTTCTGCGCGGCCTTTTTCTCGTTTCTGAAGTCAGTTTGCCAAAATATTCTCTGTTGGAATAAGCCCTTTATTACGCACAAAAGTCACTCTGCGCTCCCTTCGAGAACCCTCTTTATTACCACATCTATCAGTACAATATGATTAGAATAAAAATGTTATGACCCACATATACAGTTTCAATAGAATTATTCTACCTGTTATTCCGAGCACTATCAGTTGGCAGATACATCCGGACCATCCCATCCCCGTTGCAAGAGAGAAAAAAAAAAGGCAATGCGTTCTCAACTAATTTCTCTCCCGTCTCTGGCGAAATGTTATGAGAATCCATTCATTCCGTTATAATTGTGAACCGCTGACACCTCTGGGAATCATTCCTTTATTTGGAAACTGTGACGCGGTTAATAAGAAGCAAGAAATTAATTGTCCACACTATATCACCGGGTCAATGTACAGTATTACAGAAAAACAAAAATTAAAGGGCCAAAATGCATAATCTCACGACTCGCACGCCACGAGCAACAGCAGCACAGCAGTGGCGCACACACACCGCAACCACTCACTCCCCTTCTTTAAAAGGAAACCACGCAGTGCCCGAGAATAGTCCATGCAGTTGCCCTATCTCTTCCCTCACAATAACGTCCCATCGTCGTCTGGGGCAGGCAACAACGAGCCCCCTGACGATCTCGCATCCAGCTCGATCTCCAACCCCGGCCAGCGCTGCTCTCCACAGATCGATCGGTAAGAACACACGCACACACGAGAAATAAGGAAGAGATCGATGTGTTCTTGGTTCTGTTCTGTGCATATCGGTAGATCTTCCCTTACTTCTTTTCTTCGTCATTCCATTTACCTTTTCTGCTATCCTTGGGGGTTTTGCTCTGGTTGCCGGAAATGGTAGCTATGTAGAATTGGGCGCCTGCGACGATCGAGTTCGCTGCAACCACAGGGAAAACGAGCTGCACGAAGCAGCAGCTATATAGCTGCCTACCTAGCTAGATCTTCAATTCGCGTGCAAATTCGTGGATTCGGCTTTGCTATTTTTGCCTCTCTCTACGCCAGATCCTGTTGCAGTTTTGGCTAATTCTTCTTACAACATGTGCTTCTTTTTTGGGTTTCTGTCTTTGATATGTTTCTTGAACTGATGCCTTTTTTTTTAATCCCTAAGGCTTAATTTGCACATCAAAACTTTCTTCCTTCCTTTGAGTTAATTACCGAGCTACGACCAGTTTAATCCTGATTGTGTGTTCTAGTTTATGTGTCCATCTTCTTCTGATCAGATGTTCCTTTAGTTGGAAATCTTCTGATATACATGTGCCAACTTTTTACTCTGGAAGTTCTCTTTGATCCAAAGACAGAAGCGGCTCTGAACTTGACCCGAATTGGTGAATCTTTTGTGCGTGCGTATTTTCTTTGCTACACTGCTGCAGTTTTCCTCTTGTGTAAACCAAACTTATGAAGACGCTTGGCATATATGCGAGAGTATAGTATACCCTGGTTTGTTTTGCTCACTACGCTGTAGTGACTTAACGTTCTTTGCATCATTGGATGTGCTTTTTTAAGATTTTTGTCCCTGCACCCCATAGTAGAACGTGCGGAATCACATACTAGATTGAGATTTAAGAGACATTAATTATTAGAAATAGTATGCTCCTTATTAATTCCACAAGTGCCTAGTAATATCAAAGTAAACTTAGATCTCTAACTATAGTTACTCAGAAAAACAATCCATCTCTAAATTTTTTCTTTATAATCCCGTCACTTATGGCACAAGTTTGCCGGAGTAAAGCATCACAACGAATGATGAGGAAGATTCCTTAGTTTCGTAACGCTAGCTAGCTAGCTAGCTAGCTACACGGCCAGTATTCTCTCTCCACCTGTTAGGATTCAAGAGTGATAACTAATATGAACTGGACATCCATATTTACAATAATTAAATTCATAAAACAATTCTCTCTTATTGTATGCATTTTGGATCTATACTATCAGTATCAGTACCTAATTTCACTTTAATAAGGGACTCGATATCTGCGCGTGAGGATGGGAAGGGGGAAGATTGAGATCAAGAGAATCGAGAACACGACGAGCCGGCAAGTGACCTTCTGCAAGCGTAGGAATGGACTGCTGAAGAAGGCGTACGAGCTCTCCATCCTCTGTGACGCTGAGATCGCCCTGATCATCTTTTCTGGCCGAGGCCGCCTCTATGAGTACGCCAACAACAGGTACATCTCATACTACATACACGAACAACTTATTGGATTATATTACATATACTGTCTTGCTATGGCTAAATTAGCCTAGATATTTCTTCATAACGCAAACGAACAATCGACAGATGATGCTAGTTTCGTCGCTGTTAATAATATAGCTATAATTACGTTAGAAATTAATCTCCAAGATGATGGACACAGGGATACCATTTGAAGTCCTTTCTTAGTACATGGATACAAATAATAATATACATATCGTCACCTTTTGGCACATTTTCCTGCTTCCATTTTTTCAAGCTACAAATCATGCCTTGGTGCAATACTTGTAGGTGGGTCTTTTTCTTATTCTACTTAAAGGGATATTGAATGATCACTACCCGGCCAGCGCGGTATAGATTTTGCTGCGTTTGTGCAATGGATATTAAAGAAATATACACGTACTACATGCAATTGTGTGTGAGTTTGGGGGACTCCAGTCTATCTTTTTTTACATTATTCATGCTGCAACAAATCGATATATATGTACTACACCCCTAGCTCCCCCACAGTTACAAAGTCCTATCTTTCTGCTCTGCTCCATGCATCATCATCACATGCCACTATCGCTCTCCCTTGTGAAGGTTCATTCATTTTATGTGCCCTGACATCTCTCTCTCTCTCTCTCTCTCTCTCTCTCTCTCTCAGTATATATTTGCATGGAGATGGAAACTGTAGGTTCTTCCTGCTCCCGTTTCCTTGTTGGTGATAAGGAGGCCCTAAAGAGCTCCAGTCAATTAATGCTGTGTCTTTGCACCGGGAAATCCACCAAATCCAAATGATCGAAGTTGCGCATTATATTTAGATCCTTTCATCTTTTTATGTAAAGTATGTACACCACCTAGTAGCCTGGATCAGGATTGGGCTGAGCGCGAGCGAAAAATGTGTGTTGTCCCAAAGTAGCCTGAACCTAGTATAAACTGCGTTCCTTTGCACTTCATGTATCTGGTAGCACAAAGCAGTTTAATTTTATGCAAGAGAGAGCTTGATGTTGTTTGACAAGTAAATTAATTAAGTAACTGCTCGTAACTTGTGAAAGGTAAAGTAACTAATAGTTTTTCAATTTTCCCAATTTTTATATCAGCATAAGATCAACAATTGAAAGGTACAAGAAAGCCTCTGCTAGCACTTCGGGATCAGCTCCAGTGATAGATGTCAACTCTCATGTAAGAATCCATCATTCAGTGCATGTTTTGCTCGGTTATTCCATTTCTTAAAAAAGTTACTGTATTTATGGTTTGTCACCTTATCATTATTATCAATGGACTTAATTAAAAAAATTGCACTAGCATCCACAAAATCTTAATTTGCAAAAGATAGCCTTAATATATGTATAAACTTTTAAGTCTAAATTATGCAACGCTGGGACAGTATTGTGATATATTTTTTTGTTAACACCCGGTCACTGGATTTTTACAGCAATACTTCCAGCAAGAAGCAGCAAAACTGCGTCAGCAGATACAAACCTTGCAGAACTCAAACAGGTGAACCACCTGATTTATTTTTATGACTGTTTTTTTTCCCTCCAAATACTAGGATATAAACATGACCGTTTGCTTCTGTGAAATATATATATTCTACCTGTCAGGCACCTGATGGGAGAGTCAATTGGCAATATGACTGCAAAGGAGCTGAAGAACCTGGAAAGCAGGCTTGAAAGAGGCATTGGCCGAATTCGGTCCAAGAAGGTACAGCATGATAAACAATTAGAGTTAGTCTTAATTTCATATTAAATGCATGTGATTTTACATACGAAAAATGTGACACATTTTATTACCTTTTCCATATCCTTATTTTTCTTCAGCATGAACTGTTGTTCACGGAGATTGAGTACATGCAGAAAAGGGTAAGCTTATTCATACGCAGACTCTTGTGCTGTCAGATTCATATTCTTGCTAGTATTAATTTTCCTATGAGATAGATTTCACGTGCAATTTGGTCGATCACTGTTATTCAAACTTCTCTTATATATCTGTATGTCTGTATTTACAGGAAGCAGATCTGCAGAATGAAAACATCTACCTGAGAGCCAAGGTACTGATCGACGAGCTTCAAGCTACCTGCTTCTACCATTCATATAGATGACAGTGTTATCCTGGATGCACGATCGAATCGAACTGATGATACCCCATTAATTAATTTATTGATTGCTACGATGTGGTGTACTGCACACAGGTTGCAGAGGCTGACCGAGCTCAGCAGCAGGTAGCAGCAGCAGAAGACCACGAGATGGTGCCAACTAGCGACGGAGCGATGACGACGGAGCTGCAGGCGCTGCCGGCGTCGTTCGACCCACGCGGCTACTACCAGCAGCAGGTGAGCATGCTGAGTCACGCGGCTTCGTCGTCGCAGCAGTACTCGGAGCATCATCCTGGTGGGCCGGAGCACCACCAGACGGCCCTCCACCTCGGCTACCACATCAAGGTCGACGACCCCGCCGCCACCGCCGCCGCCGGCAAAGGCATTCTCTAGACAAACGGTGCAAGCTTGCTCTCTTGCATCGCCCGGCGTGCATCTATCTATACGCCTTCATTATGTGGAACATTATTTGTCCTTGCCACCAGCGTGTGCTTTGTGCTATATAATAAGGCTCTACTGATCGTACGCTAGCTATGTATAAGTGTGTGCGCGCGCTAGAAAATGCTATCATTCAGTTCTGAATTGGTCTGAATGCGTGGTGTATTCTGAATTGTTGGTCCGAAGTTCTGAATTAACTAATATGTATGGTGTGAAGAAGAACAATAATAATATTCGATAATATGTGTCTAGCTAGAGTACCATCGTTTTTTCTTGTTTGGCCACAGGATCAGTTTGCCTGATTTCTTCAGTTGAAGACACATTTCTTCCTTCTGCAAGCTCTCTCGTTCACCAGCCAAATGCCTATATTCGCATATTTGATTTTCCTGATCGAGCTTGAACTGAATCGTACATGACCATTGCGGGCCTTCTGGCCCATCAAGAGAGAATCTGTGCAGTTTGTGGGCTGGGCCCCAATTCAGCGCGCACTCTGACGATGACTTGGTTCGAATATCCACCTTTTTTCTGCATTAATTTGTTTTCCTAAAAAGTAAAAACAGGGTCCCATACACTCATTAGGAGATGCGCATCCAGGTCCGACCAGACACAAACCAACAGCTCTAGCTGCCCAGCCATTGCATCGGTTAGTACTACTGTCTTTGTTCTTTTTTTTTTTTTGAACAAAAGAGAAAGGCGTTGCTGCTTCGGTTATTAGGTTGTTGGTTGATAAATCATTGGAATGTCGTTAATCATTTGTTTATCTGAAATAAGAATTCTTTGCAGAGGGCATTAGTACGTAAAGGTTTAGATATTTGATTTATCTTGAGGCGGTTTTCTACTTCGAAAATTACAATAACCAGAATTATTATCTTCTTAATAGAAGTTGTACTTGTCAAGCAATTAATCTTCTTTTGTTTGCGGGGAAAAGCTATGCATTGAAAAGGACCGTATGAAGATGCATGCTGGAAAATAAGTAGTATTAGCACAAGTCCAGTACATACTAAAATTTAAGAAGCAGAATTAATCGTATTCACATAGTGAAATAATTACCCAGCTATGGTGACAGTTTTGCAAAAGATAAAGTCCAACTCAGAGAGACTAATGCACGGTACACAGCTGTACAGACAACCAAGAAAGCAATGGGTGTAGCAGAAGAATTGTAACAATATGAAAGAAAACCATCTCGGGTATATTCAGAATAGCAATAATAATTCTGAGTAATCTCTCAGTCAAAACAAGCTGACTACAGATAAAGATTAGTTTTTGCATTTAGCACGCGCGTCACCATTGTCCAGCAAAATCTTAACAGGTATCCTCACTAGCAAACGCTGCTTCTGATTTACATTGATAGTACCTGTTTGGTGGTCATGCTTGATGAGCTGTGCTTTATTATCTTAATAATATATTTGTATTTATTATCTTCATTAATCAAGCTAGCTAGCGCTACAGCAATGATTAGTCATGATCAGCGCAGACCCGTAGGTATAGCAGCCGTTCAATGAAAATGAGCTCGGCCTGCTGCATGCAGGTGCCTAACTGGAACTCGTGTTTCGTTGTGAACATGTTCTGAATAAACTAGTGCAGGCTCACTACACTGTCTGCAGCGTCTACGTGTATATAATTCCATTCTTTTCTCTTTATTTTTTCGAGCCAATGATGATCAGACCAACTGCTGATCGGTATGAGTTGATTACAAAACCTTGACAGCGAAAAACTATCATAAAAATTATCAATATCAAATCTGCACATATAGTTATGTGATTGTTTATGGCAAATTTCGAGGAAGCGGCGGCCGCGTAACTCTAAAATAGGAGCTTGTGAGAGTGTTTCAATGATTGAAAACGCGGCCTAAATCAACTCTTAAAATGGCGACGGCGCTAGACGCGCAGGCCGAGCTAGGCAGCGTGATGAACGGTTCAGATGGAGACGACGATCCATCAAGTTAAGCTGGTTCTGAGTTCTAGTTGGAGTCAACCCCAGCCCCAAACGGCTACCAAGATTCCGTTAACTGAGTATACAAATTTGTTTACAACGGCATGGTTACGTGTACTCGTGGTAAGATGCATCATGTTTATTTCTGGGTAAGTAAAATGAGATTTTAGCCGGCAAGGCCATTGGTAAATTATGCACATTTTACTAGCTTTCAAGGAAAATTAAGCACAACTTTCTAGAAAGAAACTTTTTATTTTTGTTATATTAGAGGTTTTCCCTACTGTATATCCTAAAAAAATAAACTACTTCGTTGCAAAAAGAAGAAACTAGTATTTTGCAAACAATATACTACAAAATTAGCAAGAAAAAACTTTTAGAAAATACCAATGTAGTATGCTTGATCACAGTGTTGAGATAACCTGATGGGTGCACCTAGCAGATCCAGCCAGGGGACCCCAACAAATACTGGTAGGAGACAAACGTAATAAAACTAGAAAAGATGAAAATTACAGAGGAAACTCCAGAAGCAGAGAGACCACAATCATCTGGATTTCTGCGACATATACTGGAGGTGAGAGAATCCAAAGCCCTCCTCTGGGTTTGTCTCTTCTCTCTCCTCCGTTTCTCCCACCCACCCCTTCTCTCTCGCTGTGGTGTGCTGTGGAGACGAGAAAGGTAGCAGAGCAAGAACCAGCGCCACCAAGAGCTGCTGCCAACTCTGCACAGCCTGGGCTCTGATCATTGAATTGCCCAAACAATTACCTTCCTCTTTTGTGGTCTACAATCACATCTATCCCTTATATATCCCCTGCTCTTGGTCATTTGCAAAATCTCTTCTTTCTTAGATTTCCAGGCTTCGAGAGAGGCCTCGATACCAAAGCTTGCCTAGTAGTTGCTGTTCTTGGTTTTCTTGATTTCGTAGGTCTTGGAATTTGGGGGTTCCGAGGACTCTTGTAATTTTCCCCAATCTTGCAATCTTCTATCTTGTTTTTGAGTCGTCTTCGTTGCTATTCGGGGGCCATGGATGAGAGGATTCCGCCGCCATCCCTCTTGCACTACTCACCATCCCCCGTCCATTCTTCCCCTCATCCCCTGAACTCTATGAGGTACTCTGCCTCTGAAAGAGAGAGGTGCGTGTCTGCTTCGCGTTCTTGTTCTTAGACTTCTTCTGTTTTTTTAATTATATATATACATATTTTTTTTTTTGCTACTTTTCCCCCTTCTTTTGGCTCGAGTTCTGGTTAGGCTTTTGATCCTTGGAAACCTTTCCGAGGAGCACGGATTCGATGCTGCCGGTGGAGAGTTCCGCTTTCCGACCTTCTGGATGTGATGTTTGGGAATTGGGAGTCATCAATGCTGCCGGTTGTGATGGAAGAATGATCTGTGAAAATAGGGACCTTCGCTGATCGCTTGTTAATAGATTTGCAAGAGATGTTCGCTCATGATGGTTATACAGGAACAGATAGGCGCTGTGTGTGTTTGACTGGCCAGTGATTGGTGTAAAGTTTATTTGTAATATTTCTTTCATTGTGGATGGTTGTCATGTAAACTTAACTTGATGGATCCTGCTGTGTAAATCTTATTAAAGTTCTTATTTTACGTTTAATCTGTGGGCCTTTAGTTATATGTCAGATGCTTGGAGTTTTTCTGAGTTTGATATTGTTTTAATCTATTACGCCAACCATAAAGTTAACAATGCCTACTGTGATACTAATCGTGATGTTTGTTTAGCAGATATCTGGCTGAGTTGCTTGCCGAGAGGCAGAAATTAGCCCCATTTGTGCAAGTTCTCCCTTTCTGTACCAGGCTTTTGAACCAAGGTATTTTCCTTCGATTGCAGACAATATTAAAATAGTTCTTCTTCACCTATACGTTACCACTTTACCTCTTGTTCTGTTAATGACACAAGACACTAACTGTCATTGATTGCAAGTTTTAGTTTGCTTCAAGTCTTTATTTAGGTTAGTTTAAACTGCTCTGAAGTTTTGATGATTGTCTCTGCCACATCATTTTCCCATTTGGCAATGACTCACATTTTTTAGATAATGGCAATGACTCACATGAGTCCAAAGATGAGTTTCCTGACTAGGTTTTGTTGAATTCATTCCTCGTATGTTCCAATATCCTATTTTTTACTTTATGGCTCTAAGCAAGGTAATAATCTGTTCAATTCTTGGCCCTAGATGATAAATTTTTGTTCACATAGTTGACTTCACACACTAGAATGTTTGCTATTTATGTCAACAGCAAATTTTATCTTTTAGGAATGGTCACTGTGCAGCTTATGCCTATTTTTAACTATTTATTACTACTCCATAAAGCAATTCAAGGCATTGCACAATGCCTTTGTCCGAGTTTAAATTTGGGATGCAAAGTACTACTGTCATTATTGTGTTATAGAACATTGCAATCAATATTTATCATGCTTAATTATGATCATATTTGTTTAATGCAGAGATTTTGCGTGCATCTACTATTGGGCCTAACCATAATTTTGTTGATCCTGAGAGGATCGAGCATGGTAGCCCATTAAGGCTGCCTGGCCACCCAGTGAATGGTCAGCCAATGGATCTGGAGGGTTGGTCAGGGATGCAAACAGAGGTACTGCATATTCAAGCAATCCCTGATATCTTTTTTTTTTTGGGAGGAACTGTTTCAGTAGCATTTACACCATAGCAGATAAAAATTGATGCATATGAATTGCACACTACATATTTATATTTCAGAGTTTGAGCATGCATCTATTGCATTCTTGCACTAGATTTCAGCAATCTAATGTACTAGTCATTTGATTAATTAACATGAAGCTCAGATATAGCCTGTTTGAGTTGATTCTATCAAAGAACCAATTTATCTGTATATTCATCTTTATAACTTTTTATCATTGGCTCCTTTATGGCTATTCTCACCACTTAACATCTATGTTAGCTTTTCGGTACGTCTCTTAATTTATCGGAAATGTACTCTTTTTTCTCAGCATATGGGGGTTCTACAAGCATCGTCAATGGGGTGGAATGGTTCTCCCGCACTTGCTGGCACTCCTGTTGTCAAGAAAGTCGTGAGGCTGGATGTTCCTGTGGACAAGTATCCTAATGTATGGATTATGTTCTTTAGCACTTTTCGAATTATATTTTGTGGAGATGCTATGCAACTTATTGAACGCCTTGCTTTTTGGTTGTTATCAGTACAATTTTGTTGGTCGTTTGTTGGGACCGAGAGGTAACTCCTTGAAAAGAGTTGAAGCTACAACCCAATGTAGAGTTTATATTCGGGGACGTGGTTCAGTGAAAGATTCTGTTAAGGTAACTAATCAACTTTTTGCTATACATTTCTCCATTATTTGTTGGTTAAAAATTAGATTTGCCTATAAAGTGCAACATGTGTTATCGCATACTTGTTGTGTGGAGTTTAAGTGATAACATAGATAAAGACTATATTTGACTACATGTGTTGTCTCAAACTATTTGTTTTGCTCTTATTATTATGCACTCATTATAATTTCAGTCAGTTACTCAGTTGCATTAGATAATTAATTTCAGTCAGTTACTCAGTTGTGTTAGATAAATCTAGAACTTTTTTAATGTATCAACCATGATACAATATGATATCATCATTATTCACTGGGTTTTATTTCCAACTGTTAGTTTAGGTTATGTAAATTGGTTGGTGAATGTGGTTCAATAAGAAGTAGTACACTACTATTTTTAACACTTAAGTTTAGTTCAGCGAGCAATCGGAATATGAGTGCCATTATAGTTTAGACGCTGTCACCTGTGGGTTGTGATTTCCTGGAAATCCAGCAGTGTTCCTGCATTTAATAATACTGATATCATAAATGTCTTCTTGTTGTATGAGCTGTAACTGCAAGTATGACATATTGGTCTTAAGCCTTATCTTTTTTTTTTTCCTATAGCATGTGAGTTATTAGGTGATGGTAGATCAATTTTCTATTTCATCTTATTTGTGACAGTTTTTTTCGTTTTTCTTTTCAAAAATAAAAGTTTCAAATCTAAAGTCTAATCATTGGCTTTGTTTATTTTTTGTTCTTCTGTTTTATCCACCTCTGCTGATGCAAATATCCTGAAAAAAAATGATTATATAGGAAGACAAGCTGAGGGATAAACCTGGGTATGAACACCTCAATGAGCCACTGCATGTGCTTGTGGAAGCAGAGTTTCCAGCAGATGTTATTGACGGTCGTCTAAATCAAGCTGTGTCCATTCTAGAGGATCTTCTGAAACCAATCGTATGTACTCTCTTTCCCCTTTGCCTTCATTATGTCACAGTATACAATTTGTTAATTTGGATGTCTTATTAACTGTTGTCAGGATGAGTCCATGGACTACTACAAGAAACAACAGCTGAGGGAACTGGCGATTCTAAATGGCACACTGAGAGAGGAAAGCCCAAGTCCTCACCTCAGCCCTAGCGTGTCCCCCTTTAACTCAACTGGGATGAAGCGTGCGAAAACAGGGCGGTAGTCTCAGTACCTGAGACTTGGTCCTCAAAAATCAACAAGGTGTAACATCCAACTACAAGCTACCCTACTGCTGGAGATGATTGGTGATGCATATGCTGGGATCATCAGTGCTGGCCTATGCCTGTCATGATCTGCATGCTATATCGACGTACAATGTGTCCTTGGATGAATGGTCTCTGTGGGCTTGATGTTTGACTATTATTATTTATTCTTTGTGCATCTGACTCCCTAAGTATTAACTTTATTGGTTTGGGTAAGTTAACAAGGCCTGGTTGGCCAGTCTAGAAGCTGGGATTCAGTGTGTCGGATGATAATAAGATTTTGTCGGTTTACCTGAAATAGGTTTGTAATATGTCAAGTGCTGTGCTGATGCTTTGTGGTGGTAGTACAAGGCAACAAGATACTTATAGTTGAGACAATGATTTTGCATTTACATCCGTGCCTTTTATTTTTTTCGGCATCGTACTAACATCTACTACCGCTTTAATTCTGGGTAAATTCTCTTTCGGTGGTGTCCATGTCTTATGCCTCAAATGATGGTGGGACACGCACAGCGGCTTGCTGCATGCTTTTGTTTGATGTTCCATGGGCAGCTCCTGGGCGAGATCTCATGTGCAAGGTGGTAGCTTGGGGCATTAAAGCGCCGGCAAGCCTGCAAAGTGGGGCGCAGAGCCGATCTGGCATGATAGGCCACTGCATCGAAAAAGGGTCAATCATTTGCACGGGCGCTTTCACGGTTTTGCCAGGGCAGATGCGCATAAAACGTCATGGACCTTTCGCTGGATTACTTCCCTTCCACCTTTTTCATGTGGTCCCGTGGATGAACAATAACAATAGTATATATATATATATATATATATATATATATACTATTGTTAGTTTTGGTTTTGCGAAGTCTCGTGAGTTAATAAGTATTGTCAATTTTGTATCCTATCGTGTGAAGTACTTTGGACTTTGGTGATTTTAATTGCCTTGATACTGAAATGGTACTACAGTACTAGTTATCAACTGGGGACAAAGGGACAGTTCTCGTAACGAAGTCGATGGCTGACCAATTGGACAATGACTCGTAGATAGTCTAACATCCCTCGAGTAGCATGGAAGTACATTTCCCTCTCATCTTATCTGACGACTGACAACGACTTTGCAAATAAAAAATGGCACAATTCAAATGCAGCATCTCCCACGGAGCAGGAGACATCGATCAATAAGTAGCATTTCATTTTCACCTGACGTAGGAAACGTTTTCGACTCAGCACCATATAGAGGACCGTGATCGTGTTGAACAATGATGCCGGGAAATCAACGCTTCCTTCAGTGAACGAGCAAGCTTATTCAATAAAAATATCCGCGTGCTTAGGTACACGAGGTTAGGAAAAGATATAAAATGGAAATTCAAGTCAACATATGGGTGCACCATAAAATTTGCACCATTTGAGGCAACGTTCTGAGATATTTCAATATGAAATAGCGCTCTCCAGAAGAGAATATGGACAACGACGTCCAGACGGAGTCACAATCACATGGTGTCGCATCCTGGCACATGACTGAAAAACTAATACTTTTGGCATCAACAGGCCAGAGTATCCGGGTAGCATATCTCATGAATCTCTAAACATATTTGCTGCAGCAGGAAACAAAGGGAAAGTTTATTTCAGCTCCAGAGTCACGTGCAGCACCTCAAGAATTTCTGGTTCTGAATATATGCATTTCGTTAGTCTGTTGGGGCTACATCCGCCTCCACTTGTCGATTTCCTTTGATGTTGCTTTGATCAGCTTCCTAGTGCTCTCCATCAACTCATCAAAGAGGACATCAAGCTGCTCACTGAAAGTATTTGATAGAATATTATTAGAACAAGGCATCACCTAAATGTTCGTAAACTGGAATGCAGATGAAGTAATAATACACTGAGCAGGACCTGAATTATTAGCTGAATTCCAACACCAATAGGCAACACATTTTGATGTCTTTAATTGACTAATATGACTTGCAAGTAAATCTCAATGCCGAACTCATAAGCATATAAAAGTTAACAGATAAAGCCACTTTGCATTAGCATGAAATGGATCTATTGCTTACTCGTAAGGAAGGTTTCTAGAGTTCTGAAATGGTCTCCTGATGTTTGAATATCTCCCACTTTCGTCATAAGCAACGCCTTTCCCAAAACCATAACCGAAACCTATTCCTATTCCACATCCTGCACCAGCTCCAAATCCCAATTGTAAACCAGGGAAACCAGCTCCAATTCCTGCACCTGTTCAGATACCCAAAATTGAGATGGAAAAGAGGAAGAAAAGTGGTCATTCAATTCTGTTAAGAGTCAGACCATCCAAACACGAAGTGGCCAGCAGTTGAATATTTTGTCCGAAAACCAAACTCTGAATGCAGCCACATCAGGTGGATTATAGTACTGTTTTATATTAGGAAAAAAAAAGAGGAAAGGAACGGGCAAATGCTATACAGAACAAGTTGAAATTGAGTACTATCTACTACCTCTGTATTTTTTTTGTTGTTGACGCTTCATAGTACAAAAAAACAGAGGTAGTAACAGCTTAAGTCACTCACAATCACAATAAGGAGCAGACATCTATTATATATATATTTGGCTAACAAAAAGGACCACAACGTTGGCTCTAACAGGTTAGAAATTACCACAATAATCAGAGAAAAAAAAAATGCCCACCAATTCCATAATAAAAAAATGTAGACTACAATACCCCTCCATGTATTTTTTAAAAAATTACCCACTGTTGCCATTATAAAAACGATAGCTTACAATGTCCAAATAAGTAGATAAATTACTCATCACAACAATTATGAAAAATAAGACTGAAACACCAATATGCAAGTTTATAAAATTACTCAACATTGGCATTACGAAGAAAATAACGGAGAATATTCAAATGCAACTTTGTAAATTACTCGCTATTGCCATTAGTTGTACAATCAACGAAAAATAATAATGATCGAAAAAACAAAGATGATACAATAAGAATAAATTAAAGCATTCACTATAATACAATACTAATATAGTTGAATTGTTGATAACAACTACATTGGATTTGTTTGTTGTAGCCATTTGGAGTACTGTCAACCAAAAGTATCATTGATAGGAAAAATAATGATGATGGAATATATAGCTGCAACTACAACGGCCACACATGCTGTCCAGCTCTAGAAAAAGATCCATCTAATAAGGATACACGGCTAAACAGAATAAGAAACTGAAACCAATCATCTGAAATCTCTAAACTCACGGAGACTGGGGGGAGGGTGGCTCTTCGTGTCTTAACACGGAAGTCTTCAAGAAGATGAGGCAGCTGTATCTCCACCCCCAAGACACTCCTCACTCTCTGAGGTACTGGGGCTCTATTCTGTTCAGTATCCATCTGCAGCAGCAGATGTGGCAGCTCGTCCTTTTCCTCCTCAATTTTGCTTCCTGAGGTATTCCTAGGGATGTATTGTCTATTACGAGAAGAGTTGTGCAACTCTCCGAGATACTTCTGAGAAATCCTTGTATCTTGCTTGTTTTGACTGTGCAATCCTCCTCGTCCGTGGTCGCAGGCTCCACGTATGGTGGCAGATGGTTCTTGTTCGGTGATTCCAGAATGCCACCGGAACAAAAGAGGCGGGGGCAGGGCGACAATAGGCAGCACGGCAGAAAACCTGACATCGAAGAGGAGCCTTGAAGGGAGGACTGAAGCCGCAGCACGACTCTGGCAGTGCAGGTGTGGACGCCGCAAGCGCGCTGATGATGCTCGTGACACCATTCTCTACTCTTGCTTGATGGATAGAATCTGATTCTGTCCCCGTTCCCAGGATGTACAGCAAAAATAGCAGGGAGCTCCCGCCGGAACCGCCACATGAGGCGATGAAAAGCGCACATCATGACTGATCCCCAACTCCCGATTCCCACTAGATGGTTCAGCTTCGGTCACTTAAACCCTGGCCGCGAGACAGGACACTCCGGTGGTGCGGTGCTTCGCGAATGTGTCTATGGCGATTTGGCGGCGACCCATTGAACGACTATGAAAAAGAAGGTTTCAGGGTACGGATGGCACATACCACCGATGATGCCGACGCCGACGCCTATACCGCAGCCGGCGCCGATACCGAAGGCGGGGCCGAGCTTTCCGAGCGCATCTGACCTCGCCACCGGGAGGCTCCAAAGAGGGCTCCTCCTCCTGCCGCCCGGCATCCCTCGCTCGCTGCTCCGCCGCGGCAAATGAGGGGAGGATAAGTCCCAGGCAGAACTTTCGGGACTCCCGTTGTGGCTCAGCTGGCCCCTTCCTAGCCGCCCGACCAGCCTCGCTACTCGTACTCGTCGAAAAGGCTCGGGTACAAGGCCGCCGTGTCGTGGGCTATAGCACACACAGCAGACTGGAGAAGCCCGCTTACGTTCGCAGATCAAATGGAAGCTATGCAGATTGCAGAATCCATCAGCACAGAAAATCTACTGATTGAAGGGACCAACGACACAAGCATGTCTCGACAAAAAAGATGAGGCAAGATGTAAAGGTGGGCTTCGAATTGAATAAATCCAGTAAAATAGGTAAACTATTATGCGCCTTCTTTATATTAGTATATCAGTAAACTCATGATCTTTACAACTTTGCCAACAACAAGGGAGCTGCCCAGTTGAGGACATCAGAAAGAATGGCAGGATGGTTGCCCCAATCAAAAGGGCAACTCCTCTTTACATGAATTACAACAAATGGCGCTCTAATCTATCAGCTAGTCAGAGCTCAGCAGAAAGAAATTAAATTACATGGGAATAGGTAAGCAAAAGCAAACCGGTGTGCGTGTAGGGACAGACATATTACATGATGTACGGAGTTGGTGAGACTAATTACAAGCTAACAATCCCTTCGCAAAAAAACAAAAAAAATTACAAGCTAACAATCCTTGACAGCAAATACGGTTCCTCGAGCTCCCCGGACAAACCATCATTTGTTTCCTGCACGCGAAAGCAGTCGTTAGAGGAAGCAGTGCACAAGGAACAAGTTGTGTTCCATCTCTAAGAAAATTTGTAGTGTTACTTTAATTCTTTAAACATCAAGTTGTACCCGAGAGTTCATCGTATTAGTTCTGGTGATGTACTGCTCCAATGCACCGTCTCCCCGAAGAATTTTAGCCCCACATCCGGGCATGTCAACAGAACCAGTTGCATCTTCATCCACTACAACAGCATCTACTCGCTCGTTTCCTGTTTTTTCATCTGGGATCTGATTGAAATGAGAGTCAGGAGTGTCGCACAGCTTTGGATAATTGTAGCTGAACAGTTTGATTACCCTACCTCATACATTGCCTCCAATAGGATGCTTTCCAAGATGGCTCTTAAACCACGAGCACCTGTACTTTTAGCAATAGCCTTCTTAGCTATCAATCTCAGTGCATCATCAGTAAAGTGCAGCCTAACCTGAGGAACCAAAGGGTACAGCAAAAAATTAAAATGAGCAATATCAGAATGTATAATACAAAAATAAGTTTATGAGAACTCACATTGTTCATATTAAACATTTTCTTGTATTGCCTGGAAAGGGAATTCTTCGGTTCTGTAAGAACCTGAACGTAGAACAAACCAATTCAGTTAACTTTGGTTGTGAAGAAGATACGACAAATCCTATAACGCATTTAGAAAATCTACAGAGTTGGGTAATTGGTTTTTTTGTCATCGTCATAACACTTCAGTGTCATTACAGCAACATATACTCTTATCTGAGTACAGAAGTCTTCCGTATGAGTTGCTTTGAAGAAATGAGCTACCTGAACAAGCTGATCTTCATTCAGAGCTGCCAAACTAACTAGAATGGGCAATCGTCCAATGAACTCTGGTATTAGCCCATATCTTACAAGATCACCACTCTCAACCTGCCAATGCAACAAGAATTTTTCTGTTAATGCATATATGAAGAGTGATCTTTTAAGAAATACAAGGCTGCATGATAATAGTAGTAAAAAAGAAACTAGAATATATGCTTACAGACTCTAATAAAGACGAAGTGAGCATCGGATTGCTCACTCCTGAACTTCTCAGATTTGTACGGACGGGTGCCCCAAATCCTATAGAAGAATCTTGTCGTCTGCTTCATGTCAGTGAGTTGAGTCCACACTCCAGGCAGAAAAATGGCAAGTACTTTATAGAAAATTTTAATGCATAATTTCTGGAGATTGTTTCACATCCTATATGCAGTACCTTTCAGAAATGGTCTTTTCCAAATCTACAAAAGCACCACCACATATAAAAAGAATATCTCTTGTATCTATCTGCATTGTCATGAGATTCTGTTACATGCATATCATGCTCGAAACAATAAGACAAAAATGGATTTACAATGCCATGATATGCAATCTAAATAGATTTTGATAAGGAATGTTATGTGTTTGCAAGTATATTTAAGGGTATGATTAAATCCATATCAGAATTTGTACTTAAAGTATTCATGAAGGAATTTAGTGTATGTAACCTGTATACTTTCACTGCGGGAATTTTTGCGAGACCCTTTCTCAGGAATGGTGACAACCTGTGTCAAATATGGCTTAAATCAATATAATCAACATTCCAAGGACAACAAACTGTACTTTCTAAACCACTCCTTTTCTTAACGTGAAAGAAACAGACAATACCGAGTGTGGTGACTTACAGTTCCTTCAAGGATTTTCAGCAACGCTTGTTGAACACCTTCACCAGATACATCTCTACTAACATTTGCACTCTCTGCCTGCAATGTGGTTCATATTTAGAAGCGAACAGCTTACGAAAGTTACCGACAAATAAAAGACCAAATACCTTCTTTGTTATTTTATCTATTTCATCTATGTACACTATCCCTTGCTGAGCAGCTTGAACATTATACTCAGCAGCCTGAACATAAATTCAGAATGTAATGAGGCCCATGAAATAGTGTATTTGTCTCCTGTTTAGAAATTAACATGAACAGACACACTTCAACAACTAAAGAAATATAATATTTCATACTCACATACCACTAATAGCTTTTGCAGTATCGACTCTACATCTTCCCCTACATATCCAGCCTGTAATATGCATCCAAGTTTAGTTTTTGTATGACCCTTTTTGGCTAAGTTTCACAAAACATATATCCACATTTGCCATATCATCGACACTATGATGATAGTTACAGCAGATGAATTTGGTAAAATAAGGGAAATACAACAGCAAAAACAACAATAACCAATCATTGGGGTAGACTAGGGGAATAGATGGAAATGATAAGGAAAAATGGCAGCTTGAGGTATATCGATAATCTTTAAATCCAGGCATGATAAGGTGCACTAAGTATTTATATATATAAATATAAATCAGTTAGCATATCAGAAGTGCTGGATCTGAACCACCCTAAAGAGAAATTGTGTTTGTAAAACAGTGATGAACTTGCCTGTGTTAGTGATGTCGCGTCAGCTATGACAAATGGTACATTCACAATACGCGCTAATGTTTTTGCAAGCAGTGTTTTTCCTATCAGCAGAACATACAACAGCATATCAGTCAGTGGCAAATCAATCGTCCTACCAGTTATACATGTGCAAGGTATACATAGAAGTATCAAGGATACTCTTTGTTCGAGAAAAAAAGAATTACCTGAGCCAGTTGGGCCCATTAGGAGTACATTGCTTTTATCTATTTCTACAATGTTTTCGTCATCATTGGCAGCGTCAGCAGATCTGGATTCAGCAGCGACGTGTACATGTCAGAAAGACACCATAACATAGCAATTAGCATCTACTAAGTCACATATTACAAATGTGTATGATTGGCAACTTGTAGGTGATAGACACTAAATAAGGAAAGAGACTAACTCTTTCTGTACATTTGCGTTATATATTCTCTTGTAATGGTTGTATACAGCTACTGATAGAACCTGCAAAAATGTAGATGGTAAACCTGTTAAATATTATTTCTGCACTTGGAAACGGGATCACAGCATATTAGTAGTTGTGCATTCTCCATCCCATTAGTGTAACGGGCAAGTACATTAGCAGGCCTGCTTGTCACATGATGTGTCACCTGCCACTTTCTTTCTACCAGAAACAAGCACATTGATTGAATGTGTCTATTCCATATGCACAACACACAATTAACTCCTGCTAATTTAATTCATGACAAATATACACATAGATGTCTCGTTTAAGTCATATGATTATCCACGTAATCTGACAAAATTTGCAATCATCTGCATTTGTTGTGATTTATCAAGTAACGTAAGTAGAAATTCTCCCATATTTTATCAAAATTAAATCGTCTGAAGAAAAGAAGTTAAAGTGGAAGCCCCTTCAGTCTCAATGAACCCACTACTGAAAACTCATGGGCCTACATACCATAAAAAAAAAAAGGAAATAGTTTGTCGATAGAGTACATGGGATGGACAAACTGTGGTGGTTGCATCAGTGGTACCTTTGTTAAGTTCAATTATCATTAACTAGTCAATTTCAACAAAGCCCCATCAGAGATTGAGATCACACAAAAGGAATTCCATCGCTTTGAAAGGGGAACATTCTCTTCTCTATCTGCGGGAGCATTCCTCCGTGATAAAAAAAAAAAGGAAGCATTCCTGAGCTAAAGCGAAAGAAGCATAATGGCAGTACCTTGCCTCAACGAAGCCTATCGCCATGATGAAATACGACCCTATAGTAAGCATCAACACGCACCAACTGAGCGCGATTGAGTTAGCAATCACTGAAAAAACAGAGCAGCCGTGCTTTCAACTTTCAAGCCACGGCATCGAAGACTAGCCAACCAAAAGAAAAATGCATATCCGCATTGCATGAGAAAATTCATAATTTCGACCATCCGTACACAATCCCACCAAACAACCCAGAATTCACCGATTCGAATGTGGGTACTTCGTTCTACAGCCTGAAGCATTCTGTTTTCCGCTAAAATATTGCATTGTGTTCGACTGATCCAAAATTCACACCAATTCTACCCTCGCAACAGAGAATTGGGAACAGATGGGGGGCACCTTTTTGGCCTTGGCTTGCCCGATGACGAACCCGTCGAGCCGCCGGCACATCTCCCGAGGCGTGGGCAGCTCGTCGCCAAGGGTCGCCCCGCCCCACCACTCCCTCTTAGGCGTAGCGCTCGTGCCTTCCCCGCCCGGGGATTCTCCGCCGTTACCTCCGCCGCTGCCTCCGCCTCCGCCTCCTCCTCCTTCGTCCCTCTGTCTCCTCCTCGATCTCGCTCGCCGCGGGTAGTGCGGTAGCGGCATCGGGGGAGATGGCGGCAACGGCGTGAACTCGTCCGGCGGGCGCTCCGCTAGCATCCTCTTGATCCGATCGGCGAAGGCTCCCCTATCTGAGTCCTCGTCGTCGGCCCCGACGCCGCCTGGGATCTCGAGGAACGCTCCCCGCAGCGGCTCGATCCGGTGGGCGCGGAACAGGAACGCGGCGCGGCACGCCGGGCACACGCCCGCGCCGTCGTGGTTATGATACTGTGCGCCGTCGGATCCTACTGCGGCGACCGGAGGGGCCACCGGGAGCTGGTGGAGGGAGAATTGGACGGACATGAGCGAGGCGCAGCGCGGGCAACTGGCGTCGGCCCGGATCCGGCTGCCACCGGAGCATCGCCGAACGGCGGCGGCGGTTAGGGGTGCGGCCGCCTCCCGAATCTTCGAGAAGGTTCGGAGCATGGCGGGATAGGTGGGCGGGCGGAGCCGGAGAGGAGGAGGAGGAAGGACGACGACGATGCGGAGGAGGAGGTGGGAGAATGGAGGGGGAGATAGGGAGGAGGAATTCCCAGTGGGAAGTGGGTGACGGTTCCATTTTTATACGGGCAGAGGTAGTGGGAGACTTGAGATTTGATTGGGCAAACGTCGGCCGTCGGATGGCGTGACGTGGAAAGCGTCGCGGGCGTCAGTTCCTGAGCAAACTGGCCTGCGGCCCGGAGCTGTTAACGGCCGGGTGCGAGGGTGTCGGAGCAGGTGGGCGGGCGATGGAGGCCGACGCGTGGGACCAGAGTCGCTGCCATGTGGTGCACGTGGGCCCAGCCACTAGCGCCAGATGCGGGGGGAAGGGGGAACCTTATCGGCATGGACGGAGCTTGCGTACCCGCGCTCCGCGACGGTTGCGAGAGATCGTCGGGATCGTCCGTCTCCGTCGTCGTGTCCAGGAGATGTGTGCCGTGCTGCCCGAGCGCGGAGGGGCGAAGCGTCATGCTCTTGACATGTCCTCTCAGGGTCAGGTCTCGGCAGCCGGTGGCAACACGCATCTCATCTTTTCAGCTTTGGACCTAAACCAGGTGAAGCATTGCTTGGCATTCGGATGTGCTGTCAGTTAGGGGTTTCGTTTTCTTCTCTCTATAACTTGGCTCGCACCTAATATACAGGCTCCTATCAATGAGGCTGAACTTGTGCAGGGGCGACGTGTTTGGTTAATGTTTTCTGCGAGCCAGGCCAGCTAAAGATAATGTTTGATCACTTGCATAGAGGCTGATTTATTCACCGCGTACATGCCTCGTAGCGCACGCTTGCATCCTACCAGCCAGGCTTACCGGATATGCTTAAAATTCTTGCACCACGGGAGCCTGGCTCACGGGACTCTCTTGCATCTTGCTAACCAGGCTGAGTGGCTACTGCAGACAACCAATCGTGAACGAGCTGCATCCCACGAGCCTGGTTCTTTCAACTGCAGGAAACCAATCAGGCCCTCGATCATCAGCGCACGCCAATCAGCGGATGTGGGTAGAGATCCACAGATACACGTACTCTTTCTCGTGTGCATGTGGCGGGGTTCACCACCTGCACAAGCAAAGTCTCTCTGCATGATCTGCATGTTCATTCAACTCAAACTTAATTATTTTCCTTTTGCGAACACAAACCTTTTTCTTTTGGCAATGAGATTTAGCACAAACTCTTTTTGGGCTCGCAAGTTAACTATTATAAACAGAAATACGAGAGTGAGGAGTATCATTAATAAGCCAATCTGGATATCCTGGAACCGGAA
Organism: Oropetium thomaeum; assembly: GCA_001182835.1. Classification (NCBI taxonomy): domain Eukaryota; kingdom Viridiplantae; phylum Streptophyta; class Magnoliopsida; order Poales; family Poaceae; genus Oropetium; species Oropetium thomaeum. Next base: position 1,559,278 of record LFJQ01000033.1, read on the forward strand.
GTAGGTGCATTAACGCTTAACTTCCATTTCGTTTTCCTACATAAGTAAATGTCAACGTCGGAACCGCAACTACGGAGTACTACGAGTAAAGCGAAGTTCTCGCTTTCCCAGAGAATGGGTTGGAACCAAGAAGCATATCCAGTAGCCAAAGCCTCTGTATAAACAAAGATGCCCCAAGCGATCGCTGACCAAGTATATTCGCTTCCTCCCTCCTTATCGCTTTCTTTTATTGCTTTGTTGTTGTACTACAGTTAGGATCATTTTTGTGTCACGTGAACTCACATGACATGAGAACTACTACTAGATCTCGATCCTCTGGGTCCAATAATCCTCGATGCAGTGAACCTTGTTTTTTTTTCTTTTTAGACCAAGCAATTGAACCACATGCCAAGCGTGTTAGAGGCTGAACATTCTGTGTTGGGCTTTCCAATAAGGCTGAATCTGGTGGAATTCGAGGCCCAATATTAGAGGAAGCTTTCTACAGCCCATTTTATCGAGCACTTGTTTTAGCTTCCGCGCCAAATCATGTTTTTGGTTAGCGCGACTCAGATGGGACGGCTACTATGTGAGCAGCGTTCATCACTTAAAGCAGTATATCATGACAGTTGCCCAATCGTAGGAAGGATAGATTATGAATTTTAAAATTCAATTTATCTCAAATTGTAAACCACTTTGTAAAACCGTTTGAATAATCATGTTATTAAGAATTGATGCAACAAAAACTAGATGCAATATGACTAGTTTTTCATGTTTTTGAATTATAAATATATTTTGACATCTTAACTATTAACATTGAAAGAGTATTTCAAATGTTGAATTTGCCTTGTAAATGTTGAAATGTAGGGTTATATTGGATTTGGACACTTTAACATGCTCTATTTGTTTCAATCTTTGGTATTCTCTATAGATTCAATATATATAAATCTTAAAATATTATGAGAGAAAAAGGTACAACTGAATCAAGTAAAGGCAGCAAGTTACATTATACGCTATTCTGAACTTGCTATGGTGTTAACTCTAGAACACGAATATCTTTTTGTTCATTAGAGGACTAGACTAGGGGAGAAAAGATTAAAAAAAAAGTTTGCATTTGCTACTCCCTCCGTCCCAATGGACTTGTTCATCTAGCTCTAGACACAGATATTAAGAGAAAGAAGAATAAAATAGGTGCACAGAGAACGAGAATGAAAGATATAAAAATAAAGATGTACTAGGAAGAGAAGAATGTGTAATAAAAAGCGAGATGAACATGTAAAATGAGAAAACTGTAGTATCTTGAATAAACAAGTAGTTTAGGACGGAGGAAGTACATTTGAACTGGAAAGGACGAGTGAGGATAAGGTACATGCATCATTTAAACCCTGTGTAAATCTTGTATATAGTGGTTGCTGTGGAACAAATGTTCCAATCCTTATTATTCTGTGGAGTGATTAATTTTTTGTATATTTGAAACTAAATCGTAATACCTTTTAGAAGTTATAAATCATCTCTAATAACATGTTACTATCTATACAAGTCAATTTGTAATCCTATATATATGGAACTTATTATATAATATCAGTTTTGTTTTTCTTCTGTCAACTAATAAGGGTCTATCTGCCGGTTTGGATCCGTTGCGTCTGACAAAGAAGGAAGAGGACATATACTCTGTTTTTTTTTTTTTTTTTGCGAGGGTAATATACTCTGTTTTTAATGTTAGGCTTACCAAGCTTTTTTTTGTGATATGATCTTAGAATTAACATAGTGCTTTTTCTCAGCACGTCAAAAGTTTTATGCTTCTGTGAAAAGTATGGTCGTCAATACGACAATTTTTTTAGCTGTGGCGCGTTGCCTGAAGGAAAACTGGAGGAATTCCGACACTTATTACGAGCAGGTTTTGCCACGTTGACCGCGCATGCAGTCCAGTTTTTGTTGAGCTACTCCAAGAGAACCCGACTCCCATAGTCCCATGCCTGCCCCGCTTAGCTTAGCTTAGCTTAGCTTCTGATTATACTAAAAAAGAAAAAGTCTCCGCATTTGAATTGGGCAGCTGGACACGCGTGAAGTTTGTAGAAAAAGGAGACGGCCCCGGTGATGAAGCATGGGTTCTGGAGAGAAACACACATGACGGAGGGTGATAGGGAGGTGTCAAAACAGTTGGCGCGCGGCGTCCCCATGCCATATTGCTGAGTGCTGACGCGGACGCGCTGCCCCAGAATTTCTCATCAGATGCATGAATGCATCCTGGATCCATGTAATATTTATGTGGAGTGAGCTGCACTTTCTTTACTCGACTGTTTCATTCAGCTCGGAGGCGGGCGGCAGCCGGCAGGGGACGAATTGAACGAACGCCCACCGGCCACACCGTCCGTCCGTCCGTCCGTCTCGCTTGACTCGGTTAATTTTCTTGCTCTGATGGCAGCGTCCGCGGCGCAAGCAGCTCTAATTGCTGTTCGATGTTGGACTGATCCCTCATTTCGTGCTAACCTTAACCTCGGCTTGGATTCGATGCGCACTCGTCCATCCATCTGACGGGATACTGTATATAACTGATGATGCCTGTACAACAAACAATTGACCGCACGTACGTCGTTTCAGTCTGAGAAAACGAGGCACCACGCAGCACAACAAAGCTTCCTTTCCTTTTACTACCTTGTCTGTTGCTTCGCATCCATCGACCGCCTGCCTACCTAGCTCGAGGAACATTAATAATTGGACAAGGCCCAATATTCGCCAAAAAACTACGTCCAGCTCATTTGCTCTCAAGTTCTCGTATCGTATTACGTGATATTAATAAATTGAGAAAATTTAAAAGCATCAGTACTAGGATGTCGTTGTGTGCTCGTAGCTAGTACTCCGGAGTCTGGTTGTACTCTACACGTAGCAGCACCTTGTGATCGAAGACACGACGCAACACAGGGACAACGTGACGTGCCGCCGCTCGTCACCCGCAGAAACAGAAACAGAAACACAGGTCGCGCTCATCCCGATCATATGAACGGACCGCAAGTTGTGGCAGGACAGGACGCTTGCGCCTGGGAAAGAGGAGGTCACGCCAAAAACGCCGATAGGACAGAGCGGTGAACCTGGAACCAAACAGACATTTGACCGCGCGCAGCATCAGCATCACCACAAAATTACGTATGAAACTGCGCACCGACCGAAACCGTGCGGCGGCAGGGATAGAAAGACTTGAGCTCTCTGGAGACCGGAGTTCGTTCAGTGTGCCACCCACCAAACTTCAACCTGGCTCTTTTTGTCACCGTGTCCGATCGAGTCAAACAAAAGCGAAGACGCAGTGCACGGCTAACGAAGGAGAAGAAGAAAAGAAAGACGGGGGGGGGGGGGGGGGGGGGGGGGGGGGGGAAGGCAAGTGAAACTTGAGCAGTCTGGAGAGCGCACCGCATCACATACGGGACGCCCGCCCCGCGGCCACGGGACGGGAGAAGCAGCTCACGAGTGACGAGCGAGCGGCCAACTACTACTACCAACACAACACCCCGGCAGAAGAGAAGAGAGCGACGGGTGTCTGTTGGGCGTATGACCGACAGACCGCCCCCGGCGCCCCGGGCTGCCGTCGTGTTGCCGCTCAGACGGACGGACGGACGGGCTGCAGCGGGAGCGAGCAATGCAAGCCGAGCAGAAAAAAACAAAAACTACTCCATCATGATAGTTCGAGGACACTTGGTCGCGTGCCGACGGTCCGCCGCCGCCGAGTCACGGGCCACCTGGCCGGGCGCGGGAACCAACGGCGCCTCCTGCGCGCCACCTAGGCCGCCTCTCGACCGTCCGTTCCTTTCTGCTGCACCTCCGCAGACGACGACGACGACACCAAAGGGTCCGAGGAGCAGCCAAAAGCGCGGAGCGGTGTGCGTGTGTCCCAGGTAGGCCAGTGTTGCTGAAAAACGGTCACTGTAGTATCACGTGGCCAGTCGTGGAATTTAGCAGATCGTCTCACGCGGTTGCCACGGGACGAGGGGATGTGACTAGCAGTACTACTCCTACTCCTAGTACCGGGGGTCTTATTTCTGAAAAAGAAACTCATTTTGTGAGCCTTCGTCTTCGTGCCAGACGGCTATACTGGCGTACACTACGTACGGGTACGGCTGAGCCGCTTAGCGAGCCCGTTTGTTGTTTAGGTGCTCGCGCAGCGGCGCTCACCTCGTACGTAACGCCCGCCCACCGCAGGCACGGGCGCTGAATTCCCTGGCACAGGAGTGCTACAGAACCGCACCGCGGGCGGCAGGCAGAGGCAGGCCACACGCCCGCGCACCAGAAATATCACGATCCATGGCCCCGACAAGCCGATGACCCGCTCCGTTCCACCCGCAGTCCACCTGCCGCTCGCCCACCGCTCCCACACCCCTCTCTACCCTCTCTTTGCCCATAAACCACGTAATACGAATGTCTTGCATGACAGGTGGGCCTAACACGACCCACCAGCACCACAAGCCACTGTTTAATGAATAGAAACCTGGTGCACAACTGTGGTAGTAGTATCTCTAGCAGAAAGGTCAACATATGGCGCCCCACGCCACGCCAAGCTGGACCACCACGTCGTCGTTCCCCAAACCGCTCGTATGACGGGTGGCCCCCAACCGAGCTGTCAAAAAAGAAAGAATCAATCGTGTACATTGTTCGGTGTGCGTATACTATACAGTACTTCGTAGAAGAAGAGCACACACATCAAGCTGGTGCTGGTGGTGTCCCGTGGCCCGTGTATAAAAACGTTTCTCTCTCTAGCCCGCGTCGCGTCCTCCGCTCCGCCTTTTTCTTCCCCCCCCCCCCCCCCCCCCCCCCCGGTCTCTCGTTACGTCTCGCTCCTCTAACCACTGCCAGCCACCTCTGCCTGCAACCGCCTCGTCGCGACCACTCGCGAAGTGCTCGCTCTTCCGGGCCCCGCCCGCACACCTCACTAAGCCCCGGCGACGCCTCCGGCCGCCGCGGCGGCCATGGCCCCGGCGGTCGGGATCAAGAGCGGCGGCTCCGCCGTGACGCAGACCGTCACGCTGCCGCCGTCCGACGCGCGCCTCGCGGTGCGCGACGTCCTGCGCTCCACGATCCCCGCGGCGCCCGACGATGCGCCGGCCAGGCTGGCGGCTCCCGCTCCCGCCGCCGCGTTGGAGGGGTTCCTCTGCCTCGAGGAGGTGGACGGGAGGCGATGGAGCTACGTCGTCGACGGAGGGTCCGCCGCGAAGACGACCGGGAGGAGCGGGGCCGCGGTCTCCACGGGGGCCGCCGTCAGGGCCGTGCCGATGCAGTCGCCGCTTCCGCCCGCCGAGGTGAGCGCCTTCTCGGTTCGCGTAGATTCGCCGTTCAGCACGGTTGTGCGCCTCTGTTTCCATGGTTCCCGTCCGATTGGGGGCAATTTACTCGCACCATTTCGGCGATTTCATGTCATGGTTGGTTGGGATGTTTATTCGGTTCCTACCTGTGGCTTAGATTTCTGGGTATTGATCTTATCATCGGGATACCCTTAATGAAGCCACGGAATAGATGTGTCTTCCCCCTTCATATTGGAGGAACACTTTCTGATGCAAGGAGTAATTTAGATGTTTTTGAGGTAACTTGAGATCAAATTGGGGGGTAGTGAGGGCTGATCGGAAATTACGAGGTTGTCGCTCCATTTACCATTTACGGTTACTTCCGCCTCCATGTGTCACTTTCTCTTTCAATTTCTATTCTAGTCAGCTCACGTAAATTGGTACTAGTGCTACAGAATAGGGCGCTTGGGACGCGGGATTGATTCGTTTCACTGTGTAGTCCGTAGGACCGTGTAGAAAAGTTGCAGATTAATGTGTGTTGGATGTTGGTGGTCAGTCACTTGGAGGGAGGGTTGGAGCCTTATTTATTGTTGTCCTGCTCAGCAAAACTTATTTCATATTTTTCGCTCGCACAGCTGTGCTCAATCTATCTGTTTAGTTTCGTTTTGTATTATGCTTCAAGTTTTGGGGAAAAAAAACTGAATAGAAGTTTTGTTTGTTCCTCACTGAATATCTAGTTCGCCGTAGTTCTCTGTTATATAAATTTGTTGAGTGTCATGTGAAACTTTGATCTAGTCCATTCGAGATGATCTATAATGACAGCATCCTAAAATATTAATTGTGCTCTGGAATATTGCTGCAGGAAATAATGGCGTTCATAAGATCTTATGTCGTGCCCGAAGGGTTTCCAGACAGTGTTACACCTTCATACGTCCCATACATGACCTGGAGAGCTCTGAAGGTATAATGTCTTGTACACCGGTCAGTTATCACTGCTGAGTTAAAATATATTACAATGTGTTAAAACTTTCCTTTCACTATTCAGCATTTCTTTGGTGGAGCAATGGGGGTGTTTACGACAAGAACCTTGCTGAGCTCTGTTGGAGTCTCTCAAAGCAAGGCAACACCAGGTGCCATTGCCATCAACTGGATCCTCAAGGTAGAATCATCTTGTCTATTCTAGAGACCTCTTTAAAACTCGAATTAGGCTAGGAATTGGGATGTTATCTGACCCCTTTCAACAATTATTATCCACCTTTATGAGAGAAATACCATATACTCTGTTACATGGTACTGAGCTTTAATACTTGTCAATCATGTGGATGTAACAGTCTTTCTTGTTTGCTGTGTTGCACTTCTTCCTCAGGATGGTGCTGGCCGTGTTGGAAAAATGCTGTTTGCTCGTCAAGGAAAGAAGTTTGATTATGATCTAAAGCAGGTAAACATGTGAAAGAATGTATTCAGTTTGGTAGAGTGCACCTCCAATTTGTTGCCCCCCTGTGCACGTTTTACTGAAAAAAGAAAATTTGCAGCTGCGGTTTTCTAGCGACCTATTACTGGAGATAGGAGCTGGTATAGAATTAACCACTGCAGCATTCCCTCAATTTTTCTTGCCTATGGCTTGCGTGGCAAATGTTGTAAAGGTTGGACCTCACTAAGCACCAGCCATTTCTGATTGGATTACTCTGCTTTATAAGAGTTTATTGACAACCCCCTTTCTTTGTTTCACGCAACATTCAGAATGTCGCAGCTGTTACGTCAACTTCTACTCGCACTCCAATTTATAAGGCCTATGCAAGAGGAGAAAACATCGGGGATGTGACTGCTAAAGGCGAATCTGTTGCAAACATAGCAGATCTGGTAATTTTCACCCTGTTGTGTTTACATGTTTTTTTCATGGTGGCATGCCAATTGGGCATGCAGCTGAAACACTCGTTTTAGTTAGTGTAGAAGTTCACTGCAATAGAAAGAGTTTAGATAGACTCAATTCGCTTGCTTTTATTTAGCAACGGCACTGACTTATCTTTGTTGATTTCACCTGCAGCTGGGCACTGGACTTAGCATCTTCATCACAAAAAGGAATCCATCATTGGTGACTTCGTTTGCCTTACTGTCATGTGGATACCTCTTGAGTTCGTATCGTGAGGTTTGTATTCATTCTTCCTATGTATTACTTATGGGTTTTAAAATGATAATAAAAGTTCTTTAATTGTATAAATTGATTGGTTGTTTGCAGGTGAGATCTGTTGTGCTTAATACCCTAAACAGAGCAAGGTTTACTGTTGCAGTGGATTCCTTCATCAAAACTGGTATGTTCAAATTGTCCTCAATAGCGCTGCACTGGAACTGTAAACTGCCATAGTGATTCATTTCCAGTTGTTTGTCGGACCATTGAAGAGTTTCTTCCCATTTTGAAATAGTAACTAGAAGAGTTCAAAGAGCTTAACTGATTTTAGCATCACTAAGACCTTTTTGAGCAATGGTGAAGCATGATGGAAATATTTAGTACTCTGTTTAATGTTGTGGGGCAATGCTTTGGCACTTGATTCACACATATTTTAACTCTTGAAATTCCTAGGCTGAAACTTTGGACCTTTCTAAACCTCTTGGAATTTTAAATAGAAAATCAGAAATTTTTCTTGGCTTGACAATTTTTTTAAAAAAAAATCTTATATTGTACAGGTTATGTCCCCTCCTTGAAGGAAGGAAACTCTCAGGAGACGGTATTTAATCCCCCTTGGCGCCATGAACCAGTTGCAATAGGTTTGTACAAGTGCTATGCAGATTGTGGTTGGTTCTGAGAAATGTAGAACAATGTTTGATAGCCTCGTTAAATTCTCATTCAGGTTCACGGTTTGGAGAAGCATTTCAAGAGCCAGCTTCATTTGTTGCTATAAGGCCTCTATTTGAGGTATGATCTCCTTAATAACTAGCACAGAAATACAGAACCGAGAAAATACTCTATATTTGAATTCGTTTTTTGACCAATATCTCCTATCTTCATTATAGGATGAGAGATACATGGTAACATACAACCCAACAAAGGATAAGGCATATGCTTTGCTCAAGGACCAAGCAAAATCAGATGACATTCTCAAAGCTGCTTTCCATGTAAGCATGTGTTTCTGACTCATTCATTACAACAGATAAACCTGTTTTGATGCCTTTATCATATGTACTGAGACAATCTTTTGCTGTACAGGCACACGTGCTACTGCATTTTATAAATGCGTCACATGCACGGAGGTTGAAGCAGAAGCAGGCAAATTCCAGCCGATCAGATAACTACGAAAACTTGTACTCAAGAAACATGGACTTCCTGGCACACATTGCTGAATCTTGCAAAATCGTATCTTCATCATATGGAACTTTCAAGAAGAAAGCAAGAGAACAGGTAGCAATCCTTGTCTTTGTGATAAATGCACGTCTTTCTAGCATAATTGTGAACTATTCTGATAAGGACACTTTTGATACACAACCAACCACATTTGTCTTTTGTATTTCAGGGTTGGATAATGTCAGAATCCCTGCTCAACCCTGGGAAGGCTCGTTTGTGCCAGACAAGACCGCATTGAAGTTACTGTTTCTGGTTAACGTCGACTAGATGACACCATGTAGTGTTTGTATGGCTAACTTCTCTAACGAGACGGGATGGTCAGCTGTTAGGAGCTGAACTAACATATGTTGGCGTCAGAGCACTAGATATGAATCAGTGGACCTTCAATCTCAAGCTACCAAGTTCCAGGAAGAGCAGGATTTATGCAATGTGTAAGTACCCCTTTTTCGCATCTAAGCTTTTTGGGCTGGACTGTCAGTTGCTGATTGTTTTTTGGGGTTAATTCTGACATCAACAGGTAGAATGCCTGAATCACAATGAACACAAGAAGCACGAGAGAGGTACACAGGTTCACGAAGAAGGCGGTTAACGAGGGGGACCTGAAACTGCTAACTGCATAGATTAGGGACATGTATTTATGTTTGCTGCTGTATCAGAGTTGGGTAGACATCCTGCTATAAGCCTTTAACCTGTTTTACGAGTGGGTTGGCTGCGAACTGACCTGCGGTTCTAAAGAGTGAATGAGTGAGTCCTTAGATCGTCTCTTTACTTTAGGCTTGTCAGTAAATTTCAGTTTTCCTCAGTGAAGACTCATGACGTGTACATACGTGCTTTGTAATAATCGCAAGCTTATTTTCTGTGCAAATGTGGTTTTGGATACTTCATACATGGGTTTTGACAAGGCCTTTTCATTTGTTATGGTAGTAGGCGAGCTTCATTGCAACGAGTTATTGTTTTTGTTTTTTGGGTGGTATATTGTGGGCACTGGTGCCATTCGCAGCAAGTGCTGAGCACCGTTTGTAACAAGGATGGTTATGTTTGCAGGATGAACTGCTTACTCTACCAAGTGTCTGAGTCAACTAGCAAGTGTTCTGCCGGAACCTTGGTGCGCCTGAAGACGAGCTTTAGTACGGTAAACATGGAGTACCTCTCTGGCACTTGAAAAGAACTGCTCCCTCTATCTTAATTTATTTATTCATTTAACTTCGAGCATTCGGAAATAAAGAAATAAAATGAGATAAATATAAAATCCTACATAAACAAGTAAATTAGAACGAAGAAAATATGATTTTGTAAAACTTTTTTACTGAACGGTCGTGAAGAACAATAAGGCCTAAAAAAAAAGTTACACGAATTCGGAAATTGTCAGCACATGTGATTGAAATATGGAAGAACGTGGACGGCATGGATTGACCGGAATTTTCAGCACACAGCAACTCCAGCCGCCGGGCGCCCGCTCTTTGTCGCTTGTGTGCGGTCCATCTCATTCGCCACCAAATCAACAGCAACAATCCCTTCTCTCCCTCACTCGCGACGGCTGCCGGCGCCTCCGAGATGGAGCTCCGACTCGGCCTCCCCCTACACGCACGCCTCCCTCCCACCGCCTCGAAGACTCTGCCTACCCCACCGCTCGCGGCGCTTCCCCGTCTTCGGATAGGTAGGAATTTCGTACAGCTCAATCGCTGCTTCCGCTCACGCTCGCGCTGCCAGAACTACTACTACAGCGGCCCCCCTACGTATATCTGGCGAGCATGCCGCTCTACTCATAGCTTTTATGCTGAGGCCTCTATCAGTTTCAGTTGCTGACGGTTGTGAGCAGCAGATGGGCGCTACGACGGGGTTGCTGTTGGGGGGCGCCACGCGAGGAGGCAGTGGAATTCAGCTTTCCGCGTTGCCAAAGTGGAAGGCACGCAGGTGCGGTGCCTTAGCGTTCAGAAGAAGATAGAGCCGCGTTGGAGCAATGCGAGTTCGCCTTTATGCTTCTGACCGCCATGAGGCTCCTACTGAATACTGATGTGAGCTTTTTGTTTGGTCAGGTTGAGGCCGTGAAGGAGAGGAGCGTCTCAGTGATCCTCCTGTCAGGAGGACAGGGAAAGAGAATGGGGGTACTATACTTCTGCTTTCTTCAAAATAGTTTTACTAGCTTGGCAACAGTGTGTGGGCTGTCGATTTGAACAATTGGCAATGCTCATTTGGTCTATAAATTAGGCTTTTCTTCAACATTGTGAAAACAATAGTATTAACTATCTCTGAACTTAGCAGAATTTATGAGTATTTTATCATTTGCCTAAATTGACTAATTCAGACATTCAGTGGACCTTCTGTAACAGGCAAACATGCCAAAGCAGTATCTACCATTGTTGGGACTGCCAATTGCGCTACACAGGTCTATTTCTCATAACTATTGTCGAAGTCCTTATTTCAGAAACAAAACGTGATGCGAGCATGAGATACGTACATTCTGTCAAACAGTTTAAATACATTCTGCCAACTGATGGAAGTCAAAGAAGTTGTGGTGGTATGTGATCCAGACTACAGGGACGTTTTTGAAGGTTGCAAAACTGTATAGACCCACCAAACCTACTTTCATTGAATAAACATCTATGATTTTATCCCATGTCTATTAGAGCTGATGTTTGTCATACAATGGGTGTATCTGAGTAAGTTGATAATCTGTTTGACAGGTTCTATTGAGAACTTGCAAATACCTCTTAAATTTGCAATCCCAGGAAAAGAGAGGCAGGATTCCGTTTACAGTGGACTTCAGGTTAGTAATATGCTACAGCCTACAGCTGATTGTGCTATTTTCAGAAAGAAATTATTGCAATCTTTTGCGTTGCTCTGTTTGCAGGAAATTGATGGAAATTCGGAACTTGTTTGTGTCCATGATTCTGCAAGGCCCTTAGTTTCTTCCAAAGATATCAAAAAGGTTGCTTCTAGGTCCATTGTTCAGTATAGAATTCCTACTCGTTCTTCTTTTCTGGGAGTACTGAAAAGTGAAAATGACTTTCGTAGCCATGAAACTGCAGAAATGCAAGATCCAGAACAGACTGGGTTCAACAGTTGAATGACTTTCCCAGCTTTGATATTTTTTGTCTTACATTGAAACCAATTCAAAATTTCTTATTGAACTACCTTTGGAATTTCATCCTTCAAAACAAGTTTATTTCTGAATGTAGGTTCCTGGAGGAAAGAATGTTTAGGCTGCTTGTTCTTGGCAGGTTTCTCGAGGAATAAACATTATTTTTTATTTCACTGGACAGGTCCTAGAAGATGCAGCAGTGCATGGAGCTGCTGTTCTTGGTGTACCGGTGAAAGCTACTATAAAGGAGGTGAACATTTATGCCATTTTAGTGATCGTTATATGATAAAAATTGGCAAACTTCGCAACAGTTGCTGAATATTGCTTAGTCTTCTACATACATCTCGCTGTGCAATTGTTATTCTAAAACCTTATTACCATTTTTGCATGGTGTGCAATATTCTCTTCCATCCTGTTACCCCTTCAGGCCAACAGTGATTCTTTTGTCGTAAAAACCCTTGACCGCAAAACTCTTTGGGAAATGCAAACCCCTCAGGTGATGTACTTCATGATTGTCTGGTTGCTCTGTTCTCCAAGACAAGCACATCTCTATTTATTCTTGTGGGGGAACAGATAAAAGTATTGAAAGGTCACGTTTTCTGGTTGTAGGTTATGAAACCTGATTTACTCAAAGATGGTTTTGAGCTTGTCAAGCGGTTAGATTTTTTTACTTTTGTCAAACAAAATTAGCGAATATGTAGATACTCATTTCCTGCTGATTAAACTCTGTCCTTGCAGGGATCGACTTGAAGTCACTGATGATGTATCGATTGTAGAGTATCTGAAACATCCAGTCTATATAACACAGGGCTCTTACACAAATATTAAGGTATTTCAGAACAGAATTCTGAGCTATATTACTCGTCAATGCTAAAAGTGAAGATATTGACTGGCAAACTCTGAATTTATTGCAGGTGACCACTCCTGATGATATGCTCCTGGCTGAGCGCCTGATGAATGAGAAATAGAGCTTATAGACAAAAAAAAAAATGTCTACCGATTTTTTGAATGCAAGTATGATTGTCGGTACTTCACCCATCTGAGCCGCACTTCCACAGTTTTGTAAACTAGAAAATAGGTTGCTCATTCAACAATATAGCTGCCCATTACGTAAAATCCTTTCCACAAGAATGAAGAGGGCAAAGTTTTCGAATGTATTCATTCTTTGGCTCAACAAATAGAGCTCTGGCTATCATTCAAGTTTTCATGTACACACAAACTGCACTTTAAACGATGCAGTATGTATTTACATTGAATAGCATTAACGTTCATCGAAGTGTCATCAAACGATGATAGGAAACAATACTACAAACGTATGCCCATTCGGTACCCAACAAAATTGGTATCAGGGTGTGCAAGAACGGCCAACAAATTCTGAAGCCATACTAACTAGCTCTGTTGACCCTTTCAGGGCAAATCCCTTGCATGAACAAGCTCACACAGCACTTTGGGTTATTGTGAGGTTAGAGGTCTATGAACGAATCATCTTAAAGGCTTCAGTCCCTGCACAGAGACATACACAGTTGTAATGATGACTTTTATCTAGGTAACAAAAAAACAACAAATTAAAATATGTGGAATAATGTTTGGCATATGCTAGTCTATGCTATTTCCAGTTCATCCCTAAACACTTGTAGCTATTACTTAAAGGGTTACCTTGGAAGCTCGCAGTTCATTTGCAGCTGCTCGGAGTGAATCATCGGATAGAATCAATCTTGACAAAGCACCGGTACTTAGGCTGCATCACAGCCATAGTTTAGGAGAATATTTATGCCACGGTTTTGTAGTGAATGCATGTCCTTAGCATCTGCTGGAACATTAAAAACATTCTGGTACTACCATAAATTGAGAGAGAAAATATGAAAAGTGATACATTACCCTAAAATCTTTGCTGCGTCTGACACAGAGCCTTCAACAGCATATAGAAGATCTAATAAAGCTTGCATTCCCTGCTCAGGAAGGAGAGAACAGTAGACAAAGGGATTAAAATTTTGCATTGTTAAGGTGCCAGCACCAATAGCAATGTGCATTAGGTATATCAAGGTGGGAAAAGAAAGCATACTGGAGAAAATTTTGCGTTATTTGGACCGATTTGGGAGCCAACATCTTTTCCTCGAACGGCAGATTTCAGTGGCAATATTTGAAGAAGCTCAACTGGAGGAGTGTAGTCCTCAAGGTTTATCGGCCTCCTGACTGATAGATTGTTTACAAAATTGAATGATCAGAGAGATGTAAATCCAGCATAGTAATTGAAAATGGAAGTGAGCCCTTATATGCAGGCACACTAGGAGACTATGCTTCCCAAAGTGTTTGTATTGCAGCTAGGATAATCCTTCAACAATATAGACGGGTATTACTTGTCCAACATCGGAGCATAAATTGAAGCACTGCACATTTGCATTTACCTTTGAGAGCAATCAGTGTTCGCAACCGAGCCAATGCAGACGCCCGATTCTTATGCTGCGACCGGTCCTCCACAGCCTGCGGCAGGACACAATGGCAACAAATTAACACTGCGCAAAGTGGTCAAGGACTGAAGGAGTGAGCTGGAGTTGCTGGACACGGGAAGAGGCGGCGACCTGGGCGATGATGCCGGTGGGGCGGTGACGGAGTCTGACGGCGGACTCGCGCTTGTTCCGATGCTGTCCCCCGGGGCCGGACGCCTTGAACGTGCCCATCTCGCACTGCTCCATCAACTCCTCATCGCTCATCCCCAAGTAGTCAGGGAGTTCCTTGCCATCCTCCGCCTCCTCCGTCTTGCGGCTGTCACTGGGGCCATCTGAGCTGGCGGACACGGAGGGGGAGGAGAGGGAGCGGAGAGGGGAGGGCGCGTGGCTGGCGAGGAGCTGAGGTAGGAGCAGCCGCGGCGCGGGGCGCGCGGTGGAGGAGCCGGGGAGAAGGGTGTGGTAGCGGGTTATTCGGAGGAGCAGGGCTCGTGCCGTCATCCTTTTCGCGGGCGTGTGTGCCGCCTGCGGCGCGGCGGTGAGCGGAGCCCCGTCGGAGTTGCCCCGGCAATGGGGGTTGGGTTGGGTTGATCAAATGCTGGTCTGTTTCTGATCGGGCGATTTTTATGGGCTTGGCCCGGACGGAGGATGGGAGGTAGACGTCAAGCTTTTACCCGTGGGCCTCAATTGTTTGGGCTGTCTTTTTTTTTGTTTTTCCTTTATTTATTGTTGATTTTTATGCTGGGCACCGGCTGGCTGGTGAACGTTGAACTCTGCCATGCATGCTCTACCTAGGTCCGCCGGCGGCGGGTTTGAGCTGGCCAGCTTGGATGCATGGCTGAACTTCGTTCATGTGACTGGAGCCAGCATGTTTAGCGGAACGGGCGTAAGGCTTGTGGTACCTTGTTCGGGCGAGCGAGCGGAATGAAACGCTGAAGCAATGCGACGACCAATCAAAGGTAAATACTGCAACCGATGTCATTGTTGTTTTGCAGACGCAATCAGACATACGTTAATTAAACTCTGTAAATTCGGGTAGAATCTGCTGTTAACCGTGTGCCGGCCATCCTCATACCGTAAGCTTCAGTGATTTTAGAACCAATGCAAATCCTAGCTCCGCTCAAGCTGATGTTGGAAACAGAGACTACAGTTAAATACTCACTACATGACCAGGAACGGATAACAAACAAATGGTCAGTTGACAAGTACCTTACAGATTAGGAACACATACACACGCCAAAGATGTTTTTAAACACAACTAGGTCGGACAGCTAATTAACAATTTAAATAGAAGACTGAGTTTACATGCGGACAGCTAATCAACAAATTTAAATAGAGAACCGAGTTTACAAACTACAGGACTAAGACATATCTAGAGACATCTTGACGGCTGGAGATGGTTTTCCTCCAAACAAGCTTTGCCGGAGGAGCTCGTCGGTTACTCACGCCCTGGTCCTCTTGTTGGTGCAGTCTGGGCACTTGTAGTGCTTGATGTGCTCAGCACGAGCGGGCGTGATCTTGACGCACTTCCCATGGTACCACTTCTCACAATTATCACAGCAGATCCAGAATTCGTCCTTGCCATCATTCAACCCGCAAGTTCCACACAGAGTGTTGTCACGCTCATCCTCATCCCCATCCTCTTCACCGCTGTCGTCTTCATCTTTCGGAACTGAAACCTTAGCTTTGGAACGAGCCTCAGCTCTTGACTGCTGCAAACAAGTTCTGTTCTAAGCAGAGATTAAATTTGGATGGCGACCAAAAAAGACAGCACTCTTACCACTTTTGAGCTAGGCTTATTGCTCTTGCTGCTACTGTTGGGTGTCTTCTCCTTTGTCTGTTTCTTGGCGGATCCTGTCACTACCTCAAAAATTGTTGGCAAGTTGTTTATCATGCCAAAGAGTCTCCTCCTGCAAAATAATAATAATAATAATAATAACAATAGGTATCATGTATTTGCAACATACACAACACCAACTATAAGTAAATAAAACTAGAAGGGGCAAAAGTGGCTGTAACAGCAGGAGAAAAAATCTAAACAAGACTGAGTCCATTTGTGCTCAGTCTAACCGGTAAAGTTGTACTTGTATCATTGCAACATAAGTTTTTATCAAGATCCAGATATCCCCAAACAAAAAAGAAGCATGCTTTTTAGCAAGATACAATACTCCCTAAAATATATAAGCACTCACACAGTCACACTACATGATAACTGGACACAGTAAGAGGTCAAATAAATGGACTGAATGGACTAAATGACATGCATCCAGAAGCAAAGTTGAACGCGAAACAGCAGTTCTTTTCTCAAGGAAGACGAGAGCACTACGAAGAGCATTGAACTGTAATAATGTTAGCGCTCCCAATATAGTTACTTTACATGTATATCCAGCAGTTCGAAAATGGGATGTAGCTATTAAACAAGTGGTCAATACAATCAAATACATTGATAAATATTGCATGTGGCATGCTTCCAAAAATGTGGTGCCAATTTCTGTCTTGTATACAGTTTCCAAAAAGGCTTGGTTGTTGTTGTTGTATACAGTTTCCACAATCTAGCATTGTAAAATGTATGGCTATCTTACTGGGAACACCATTTTGTGTCCAGATAACATGATGT
Source organism: Oropetium thomaeum (assembly GCA_001182835.1). Taxonomy (NCBI): domain Eukaryota; kingdom Viridiplantae; phylum Streptophyta; class Magnoliopsida; order Poales; family Poaceae; genus Oropetium; species Oropetium thomaeum. Next base: position 1,576,001 of record LFJQ01000033.1, read on the forward strand.
AACCAAATGAACAAAATAACTGACTGCAGGTCCATTATATACAGAAAAACTGACAACAAAAGTGGCAATCATACAGCTTTATGCAATGATAGCTGCAGTGTACTCCCTCCGTCCCTAAAACAGCCACGCGCTGAGCTGAAATTTTTATCCGGTTTGTCCAGAGTATGCTAGCGTTACGCGTTACCGAGGTGTAGCAATCAATTCTGCATGGGGGCATGCGAAGCATTCGGTTCCCACATCCTTTTATGCTCTAGCTGCATGCTCCATTTCTCTCAGCCTGCTTTGTTCAGCTCTATTCAAGATGGGCCAATGGCAGCATGTGTCGGAGCGCTTATTAATAGACTGCTTGGTCTTTACGTTACAGACCAGCGTGTGGCTGTTTTAGGGGCGGAAGGAGTAATAAGCTAGATGAATACAGCTAGTATCGATAGCATGGGAATAAAAAATAGCATCATTCATAGGGGCGGAGGGAGTAATTAGCTAAATGTATAGCTAGTATCCTAGCTCAATGAACATCCTAACTAATGATATATCTAGCCTTGATGCAAGGTTTAATCCCCATTATACATAAAAAAGGTTCTAATTATACACGAAGACAGACCTGGATGCAAGGTTTAACCCCCATTATCATTGTGGAGTGATTAATAGCAGCAGTACTACTAAATTATATTGCTAAAGTGGATTCGTATTTCCAAAATCTCAGAACCACCCCCTCCCCCCCCCCCCCCCCCCCCCCCGCATACATAATACATAAGAGGGATCCAAATTCCTAATCATAAAGGGAAAACTGCAAATGAGGATCACACAGCATAGAGAAAAGCGGGGTTGTTCATATGCAGCTATGACATTTTATTATTTGTCACTACCTTAACTTGTCTCTTCAGATTTCCTAAGCAATAGGATACATGGGCAAAAGAGCTAGCTGCCAGATGTGGGGTCCTTTTCAATATTTAATGAATTCAAAGGTGCATATAAGAAATGGCAACTATGCAAATCTTTAAACTAGGATACATCCATAATACTATTATGCCATGCAATAAAAATATGGTGCAGAAAAAATGACCATAGAAGTAAATATTACAATTGATTGTGGAAACTGCATGGCTCAATCCTAGCAGAGACGTTACCTAGATTCCTTGTCAAACCCAAACCGGGCTCCAAAGTAGAATGCGACAGAGAGTAACCAGGAGTCACTGTGAACTGCAACAAGCGCCAACCAATCCTTCTCATTCATGCCATCCCTAGCAAAGTTGATTCCTAACGCTGGTTCAGGAATCTCCGGGGGAACTTCCTCAGCTGGCAGGGTCACTTCCCACGTCTCATTGGGGTACCCATAAAGGCACAAGTTCTCCTTCTCTGTTACAAAAAAAAAAAAGGAATTAGTAGCCATAACAAGATCCTACGTTGCATTTGAGTAAAATCATACGCAGAACTACAGCTTTGAAAACTTTCAAATTTCATTCTACACGTTACTGTGCACTTTAGCTAGTCAGGGTGGTGCAATGCTCCAGCAGAAAGCAATGTGGGCCACGCCATAATATTTAATAATGAGAATCAACCAACCTTTGTATTAATTACATGTATAGCGCAAGCAGCGAAAGCAACCCCATTTTATAGCCAGTTGTACGATGCTATCAAATGCAGTGAATGAAGATTTGCTGATTATCCACATTATGTCACTGACTCCACTAAATGGAATGCGCCAACAACAAGAGCCCAAAAAGGAACGGGCAGCACACCCAAGCACACGACAGTCATTTTACAGATAATCCCATGGCACCAACCAGCCTAAATCTCTAGCGACAGACTTGCGTAATATCGTCCGTTTAAGCTACCAAACTATATGGCTGATGGCAACGCCTACAGTGCTAACAACCTAACAGATGGGCGAGGACCTATTCACAATTCAAAACAACACACACACACAAAAAAAAAAAAGAGAAAACTTTTACCCTCCTAACGAAACTGTCATGCGGACTACCAATCCCGCATCAACATCCAACAGCTACAGTTCAGCACAGCATCAATGAAAGCTACGAGAGTACCAATAATTCCAACTTCAGCGCATAGAGCGAGGGGAATGTGAGATAGAGCTAGCGAGATGAAATTTCTCCAAAATTTAGCTCCCAATATCCCACCAAAGCAATCAGACCCAAGCACGAGACCACGAGAAACCCCTCGGCTACCAACCCCGGTCCCAGAAGAGGAAGGCGAACAGATCGAGCGCACTCACCGGGGTCGCAGAGCCTGAAGAACTTTTCCACATCTGCACAGCGTAAGAAAACCCCGTCAGGCACACGAATCGACGCCGCCACGGAACCGAGAAGCCAATCGGGGGCGAGGCGCGCGCGTACCTGTGGTGAGCGCCTTGATCATGCCGGCGCGGCGGGCGCGGTAGTCGCGGAAGACCTCCTCCGGGGTGCGCGCGGAGTACGGCGCCGCCCCGGAACCGCCGCCGCCGTCCATGAGGTGCGCGATCGCGGGGCAGGGGTGCGGCGCAATGGCGGCGTCTAGGGTTCGGTGCCGGCGGGCGGGCGGGCGGGCGGGCGGTGCGTCGAGGCGAGACGAGGAGGCGTTGGTATGGAAGCGGGGGGGGGATGGGCAGGCGCAGACGAGGGAGGAACAGGAAGTGGTGAGGAGGGAGTAGTGGGTTTATATTTTGTGGAGAATTTCTTCGTTCGTAGGCGTTTTCGGCCAGGATTTGGGCCCGGTTTATTTTTGGTCCGGGTGCGGAGGTCGAAAAGGACTCTCTCGCCGCCGCCGTGCTTGCTCGTCGCGGTGCGTTGCTGCACTGACCGTGGACCCGGAGGGTTCACTTCTACTGCGGTTCCTACCATTGCAATGGGAAAACGCTGAATTCAGAATTCAGAAGCGGGTGAGCTTTTACACACGTATTGTATTTTTTTTCTATGTTTAGCATACTACTAACCTTTTTGTACGAAAACTTTGAAAAATCTACTAGTAATAATGCATAGATTTATACGTTGATAAACTGATTTGGTCATCTATTCGAGACCGCCTTCTAACTAAGATGACTTGGACTTTCAATCCATGCTTCTGTGACGACCCTCCTTCATACTTTTCATTAGAAAGCGACCTGCAACCTGCTGGTAGTACGTCATGATCCAGACAAGTATTCCTCGAGAAAAAGGCAATCCGGATAAGAAATTTAGATCTTAAGTAGTAACAAACGGCGAGCGATAGCTGCTACAGATGCTTGAGGTTTTCTTGTACTGAAAATTGACAGGAGGGAGAAATTCTGGTGAACAGACATGAACGGCCTCCCAGCAGGGCAGCCTACAACTGTACGCAGACAAAAGAGAGATTCGATTGACCAGGTGGTGGTCATGCCGAGGTGCAATAAGGCGCAACCAACCAAACAATGCAGGTCGTCGGCCTCGGCAACGGCGGATCACAACGCAGGAACTTCGGAGCTCACCAATTGCGATTCTCTTCCGGTCTTCCGTTCTACTAGTCTCCCGTCTCTCTCTGTGATCGAGAGGCATAGTGAGTGACTGACGAACAGAGATCTGCATTTGCCTTTACTGACGGCACTCATTCTGAATTGCTGCTGCGACTCGTTGCTGTGAGACGTTGATCTGCCTACTGGAGGCGGCGCGGCAGTGCAGGTAAACCTGTGTTTTCTGATCATGTATACTCCAGCTCATATGATATGATGTTTGCTGAAACTGCAGCTCGGAAAACCGAAGGAAACAGAGGGTGCACTCTGAAGAAGGTTACTACTACGTACTAGTAGGTCTGAATCTTCCGCGATTCCAAACTGAATAAAATAAACGCATTTCTGATGCCAGGCAACGAACAGCTACAGATTGGTCGCAACACATCGCATCCAGCTAACAGTATTGCTTATTATCGCACTGCTCCTGTGCTCCATCCAGCTCCTGCTCTGTTCTGAATTTGATAGGCCCAGCAGTATCTCTATCCGCGGCCTTTATATTGAGGCCCTGATGGCCCAGCCCAATATGCTGGCCCCATGGAAATGAGCCCGACCTCCGTCACTGCCATTGCCTCCGCTTGGGAATGCATCCATCCATCGAATCTCACAATTCAACACACACAGACACATCCATGCATCGTTGACTAGGACACGGAGTCACCTGCATGACTTTTCAACGTTATTATTAGGAGTCAACAGTTGAACATAATAAGCTAGTGGTCGTGATTCGTGAATCCCAATCACCAGCAGCCAGCGCCACTGAAGAGATGTCAAGTCGATTAACAATGGAGTCAGCAGTGAAAAGTCGCCACCACCACCAAATAAAATTTCTCGAAGCAGGAAGAGGACTACTCGCCTTTCGAGTGCAGACTATACGTATCTGCTGAGACACAGAGGGCAACGTCTGCATGTTTTGTAACGGGCCCATCAGGAATAAATGCAAAGCTAATCTAGCTAACAGGCAACTACAAGTGACATTTTTTTCTATCTACCCTATACATTTAGATTTTTTTTCTATAGCAAATATAATCCTACAAAAATAGAAAAGAAAAAACTAATAACTATCAACTTGTAGCCGTTAAATATTACTTGATCTAATTAAGGGTTAGCTAGTTGAGTGAAAAACACCCTCATTTTTCAGACGCTTGAAAATTTGAATTCATTATAAGATTATTGTATACTAATAAATTATTATGTTTGAAAATATAAAAATTATATGAGTAGATTCATATTAAAAATACTTTCATAAAAGTATACATATGTTATTTTTTAATAAATATTTTTATCAAAAATTAAAGTCAAAGTAATGTATCGAAGACCGTATCATTGTTTTAAACTACTTTTTTTTTATATCCGAGCGAGCATGTTCTTCTGGGCAATTCTGTTCACACTTGTCATGGGAACAGTGCTCATCAATTTGCAAGGTTTTGGCAAAAAAAAAAAAAACTAGCACACACATATAGGAGCGAGTAATATGGTATTATTGGCAGAACATAATTTACATGGAAAAATATTTCTAGTACAAAATACGTAACTGAGATATGAACGCACATCTGCACGTATACGATAATTTTTCTTGTGTGTGTTATCCTTGGTCGTCCTTGAGCAGACAGCAAGATGCCCAGAGACTTACGGAGCAGAGAGCGTCCGATTTGAGTGTCGCCATCATCCAGCTTATTTGTTTTTTTCTTTCACGAGAAGCTACTCAGCTAGCAGTGCTAGTACGAAAAAACAGCAATATATCGTACAATTGAGGTCCCATATATATGCATGCTTAATAAATAACCCTAAGAAATGCATAGTAGTACTAATAGTACAGTACTGGAAACAGACACAGTGCTGGGCTATGGAATGGAATCTCTCAGGTAGAGGTAGGGATCACACGGCTACTTTGATGCGAATTATCGGGGGGCTTCATTGATTGCTTGAACCCAACAGTGATTTGTCAGTGCACGGGTGTCTTCTTGCGACCTTGCATCATCATCTAGTACTACTACAACACTTTTCTTCTTGATGATGGATTGCGTTCGCAGACAAGAAATGTTTAATTTTCCAGTTAGGCATAGCATGGAGCATAGTATATGCATGGAGTTGGAAATGCATGGTGTGTCAGTCAGGGAAAGCAACATGTTTTTACTACCTTTCCATACTGTCATCAAGCAAAACTGTGAATTTGATACAGTATATTTTACAGTGTATCTCTTTATTACTCAAAAGGCATCTTTTTTCCTCTCTATCACTTTTGTTTCCAACATATAAAAAAAGTATAAAAAGAAAACGAAGGTGATAAGTGCAATATATAGTACAATCTCGGAACTTATTTTGTCGTCAATTAAATTAAGAGTAATCAATCCAGGGCCTACTAGAAGGGCCTTTGTCTAATCTCATGGCGCTGTCTTCTCAAAGTGGATCCTGTTCCGCTGAGAAACAAATCTAGTCATTTTCAAGTGTTGTCACTTTTCCACTAGTTAATTACACTACTTGTAGAAGTTGAAGCTGTCATATGTTGCGTCTTTCATAATTAATTTTCGAAATTTATAATAAGAACCTACTATGTTGGTTCTAGCTAGAGGTTTACAAATTGTCAACTTAATGAAAAAAGGAAATAAAAACTATATATCACTAAAGTAGCAGTAGTAATAGCCATCGCTCGCTGTAATTAATGCAAAAAGTTTCATGTTGAAGCGATCTCAAGCCAAATTCAAAATATCCATGACAACGAAAGAGATACTGAAAGACAAATCAACAAAAGGCTGTAACAAATGGGCCGGTGCTAGTTTTGAGGGGACCTAGCTGGCGTGCACCGTGGCGTCACGGGCTTCACTTGACTCCGCGATATCGAGTAGTACCAGACAGTGTTGTTCATGACGCCACCAAGCATTTCCAGCAGGGCCGGTGCTGCATCTTTTTTCTAGCTTTTACAGTAATTTCTTTTTGCGAGGATTCTCTAGTTAATTTTGATCGTTATGTTTTACAAGCTACTAAAGTTGTTTTTTTGTTCTAGTGATAATAATTTTAAAACAGAGAGTAACTTGTAAAAATTATCATACCTCTTAACAGTAGTTGATTAAGTAGTACAAGTTATCAATTTGGGAATGGAGGGAGAGTAGTAGTAACATAGTAGGTGGCCAGGCCCTTGAGCGCTACATGCCTCCCTTTTTGAGATCAAACGCGGTGATGCGTCTTGTGCTCGGTCACGAAGCACAACTTCTTGTGATGAGTCGTTTTGTCTTACACGTCCTGCATGCTCGTTAAGATGGGATGTGTCAGCATGCAGCAGGGATGAAAACTGCCTAACCATTGCTGCTTACTCTGTATGGCAGCTACCCGTCGTAGCAATGGCACACATATATGTGATCAGTGGCTATCCTACAAGCTATATATGCTGCCTCTATAGCTTGTCAAATTCCTGCAACTTCGATACTGGACATAAGTCTAAAGTAAATCTGTCCATCCATATGTTTTTTTTTAAAAAAAAGGAGTCCGAATATATATTATCCGTAAACAAATCTTTTATACTTCATCCGTATATTCACTAGAGACGTGAATATGAGTGGAAGCTTCAGCACCTCACTCGGCAGATCGATCGAGACAGCGCGCAGTACAGCACATCGTCCTTATTATCATGTGATCGATCCAATGATTCATTCTCAGGGACAGTGATCAAACGGCCATGAGAAATCGATCTATCACAAATATTTTTAGTTATTAGAGACAGTTAATTCTCCCTGGTTTGAATCGTCCGTCTGACCCATGCTTTTCTGCTTTAGCTGTAGCACCCTTCCATCTTTTGTGTTGCACAAAAGTGACGGCAGTAGTAGAAAAGGTCGCAGAAGCGTCGCGCTGCCTTCCACAGACAAGAGGCACTGTCGCATATCATGCACAGCTTTACTTTACACACGGGAGATGCACAAGGAATCCCAAGAAGGAGAAACACGCAGAGAGAGATCATCAATCATCAGTACTGTCAGTCTGTCACATGAAAGCATGGTTCTTCTCTTGCTGCTAATTTCCATGGCATACAAACACGGAACTGAAAGGCTAGCTAATACTAGTAGTTTCTAGTATGACAAGATCTGATGAGACAGATTACACACACCATGGCCAGATCTGTCGATGAATGAATACGTCAGGTTCAGGAGACGGGATGCGATCCGCGCGCCATCCGTTGATGCAGGCGGCGGCCGCCCATATAGCTGTCGGCTTCCTCAGCCGTCCCTCTCCCCCTATTTAACCCGCTCCGCCGTCGCTGTCCACCGCTCCTCCGGCTCTCGTTATAATTTTCCACCTCCTTACTGTAGTTCATTATTCCCCGTGCTCGTGCGTGCGGTGGCGTCAGGCCGAGCTCAACTCCTTGCGTTGCTTTTGCGTGTGCTCACGCGCGCTCTGATAGACGACTAGCTAGCTCATACTAGTAGTATAGACGAGTGGTTAGAGACGGGCAGATCGAGTTTGCTTTTGGCCCTGTTGTAAGACGCTAATAACCTCTTATCGTCTCCTCTCATCTCTCTCGCTCCCCCACTTGCACTACCCTCGCAAACAACTCCTTCCGGAGGAAGCCGCCACTGAGCTCGCTCCTCAGATCGTGCTAACTACTAGCTAGCAGCTACACGCATATCTAAGTAGTAGCTTTCTTTCTTGTAGCCAGGCAGGGCCAGAGAGATAGATATGCGGAGGAGGACGGCGAGTAATTAGGAGCAGTAGCCAGAGAGGAGTCATGAGCAGTGGCAAGCACGAGAACGGCCATGGCGCCGCGGTCGCGGCGGCGGCAGCAGCTGCTGCGGCAGGAGAAGGAGAGCAGGGCGGCGACACGCACGAGGACGACTTGGTGATGCCGGGGTTCCGGTTCCACCCGACGGAGGAGGAGCTCATCGAGTTCTACCTCCGGCGGAAGGTGGAGGGGAAGCGCTTCAACGCCGAGCTCATCACCTTCCTCGACCTCTACCGCTACGACCCATGGGAGCTCCCAGGTTCGTCTGTCCTCCCCCGATTGCGATGCTCTCTATACTAGCTGCTAGGCGATCTCAATTCTCAAGCAAACAGTAATTAATTTCCTCCTGATTCATTATTAAGGGTAGTAGAGCTAACTGTTACAAGTACCATACTACCATATGCATCATACAGCAATGGCCGCGATTGGGGAGAAGGAGTGGTTCTTCTACGTGCCTCGGGACCGCAAGTACCGGAACGGCCACCGGCCCAACCGGGTGACGGCGTCGGGCTACTGGAAGGCGACGGGCGCCGACCGGATGATCAGGGCGGAGAGCAACCGACCCATCGGGCTCAAGAAGACGCTCGTGTTCTACTCCGGCAAGGCGCCCAAGGGCGTCCGCAGCAGCTGGATCATGAACGAGTACCGCCTCCCGCACGAAGAAACCGACCGCTACCACAAGGTATCCTCAGTACCTTCAATAATTGGCGCATGAAACAAGCTAATTTTGAAGGAATTAAACGACAGAGCTAGGGTTTGGGTCGTTCGATATCTTCTTGGAGTTTTTAGTGGTTGCGAGGTTTTGATTTCCTTTCTCTCAGCTGCCTCTCACAGTTGCCTCACGGCGAGTATCCCCTTTGCTTGGAGTACGTGATTATTAGGGTTTGGTTCATCATCTCTCCCGATTGTATCTTTGCCATCGTTGCGGATCTAGAGTCCTAAATTCTACAGTCCCTAAATGTAATCAGTCAGACACGAACTGAATTTCTCAGGAGACGTCACGTAGAGCATTGATTTACTATTTCCTGAACAAGCTATGTAGACCATTATTCCTCTTTTTTCTCCGTGCTGTAGCCATGTATTACCTGTTCTTCCTCGTAATTTTGTCATCTCATCATGCTTGTTCGTCCACGGATTTGCAGACTGAGATCTCCCTCTGCCGCGTGTACAAGCGCTCGGGGATCGACGATGGGCACGACGGCCGCCCCTTCTCGGCGCGCTCCCGCGGCGCCACGACGGCGCAACAGCAAGACAGCAAGCAAGCTGCGTCGTCTTCGTCCACGCCCACACCGCCCACAACCCCGTCGTCCAACAACAAGCTGCACCTTCTCCACGGCGAGTGCACGTCGGCGCCGCCGCCCGTTGCGGAGAACGCCGCCGCCGCCAACACGGCACACAAGGCGTCGTTGACGCTGCAGCAGCATCTGACGAATAACCTGTCGAGCAGCGGCCCTGCTGATCAGCAGGCAGCTGCTGGCGGTCATCATCGTCGTCACGAGGGAACAGCGGAGGGTGTGTACGATCACCCGAGGAACACGAAGGCAGCATTCGCCGCCTCCACGTACTCGCTGCTCAGCCTGGTGAACGCCGCCTCCATGGGCGGCAGCTCCGTCTCTGCCGCCGCCATCGACGAGCTCAGCACTCTGGTTGTTGGCCAACATGTACACGGCCCGCCGCCGGCGTATTTCAACCACCACAACCAGGCCGCCACTGGTCACAGCCACTTCCTCCCCCTGCAGACGACGCCACCGGCGTTGCAGCCAACGCTGCCGATGTCGGTGGCCGCCATCTCTGACAAGATATGGGAGTGGAACACAATCCCCGACGCGGCCGCTAGAGATTACAGCAGTGCCGCCGGCTTCAAGTAATCAAGTGAAGGCCGATGAGCAGCCGCACCACCCGCGCGTCACACTGCGTCAGCTCCGCACGCGCGCGTGCATGGCGGTGCGCCGGTGCACATGTGTTCCATCCCTGCAACTGGTACAGCCATGTACACTTACTTATTATAGATCCCTCTCACTCTCGCTCTCCCCTCTGTTCATTTTTGTTATTTTAATTCTGAGGATTGAAAAATGATCACTGTAGACAAGAATGCCATTGTTTCCTACTGAGAATTGCATATAATAATAAGTCAATAATTATGATCGTTTACTACTCTCCTCCATTATTTATTTTTTGTTGTTAGGATAAGATTTTTAGTGTAAATATACACTAATTTCATTAACGTAACGATAGGTAAAAGAAAACATACCACATTTGATTTTTCTTTTTACGTACCCATTATTAGCTAGTGATCTGTACAATAGTGATGTGCACGATGCAGCAGTGCACGTATTTGCGAATATTTATCTAGTCAAAAAGGGGCTTCTTTTTTAACTGTCTGACTTTGGACACTGCACTGCACATGAAATAATGTCGGTTGGTTCCATGATTGGGAGATGACCGTCCCAGAGATTGCTGCCGCTTTGGAATAATTGGGAGAGGACTGGATCCATGTCGCGTGTCTGTCTACTCGTATCTATGCAGAGAGATGCAGACTGTGTCAGAGATATGTGAGGATCGATTACTATCATGTGATTGGCAGCGTTTGTCTTTTCCTTCGGAATGTACGTACAGCTCTTGTCGGAGACTCCGACACGACACAAGCCACCAAATTACCGGGGGACTGTAGAAAATGATTACACTATTTTAATTTGGCAGATCGTGCCGACTGTAAACTTGTCTATTGTGTCATGAGCTATTTATGTGGTGAGGTTTTGTCTCTATGGGTGCTGGTCTGTGTACAGAAAGGACCTTTCGAAAGATTGAGCATGGCAGTCTGCTATCGGTAGAGGTATATGCCAGCTAGCTGTCCAGTGTAAGTTGACACACGGAGTACCATGTTTCATACAGAAAATATATATCATCGGCGTTTGTACTCCCTGTGTTGATCTGCAATATTTTGACGCTAGAGGGTGCATTATCTTCTTTGAAATTGGACTATAAACATCTTATCCTAATGCTGAACAATTTTGATTATTCATACTGACATTTTGAACAGTTTTGATTTAAGAGGCAAAAAGCCTTTTCAGTATTATATTTACACTTGGCAGTTTTTAAGATTTATGGTCACAGACCTGCACACTCACGACAGCATTTAAACACCATATAGTAGATTCGCTTGGGCTCTACCAACAACAGTTGCTCGCACCACGCATGGACTCGCGACTTTGAAATTAATCCGAAATCCACTTAAAAGACAAGTAATTTGGGACAAACATTGAAGGCTAGAAAGACAAGTAATTTGGGACAGAGGGAGTAATTGACATATCATGAGACTGTGTGCCTTTTTTAGATAATCCAAGTGAAGAAGATTTTTCTCTTTCAAAAACAGAAAGAAGAAGAAGATTTCTGATTTTTTCAAGTATATGTATATTTATGCCAGCCTTAACTAAATTGCCACATAACAACCAATCATTTTTTAACTTTTCTTTATAAGTACATACAATAATATTAATTTATAGAATCATTATTATTTACGAGTATTTCTAATGATATAAATTTGATGTACCAAGAATATCAATGTAATGAAAATGGCAACAAGTACTACATAAAAGCATCTGAAGTAGTAGCACTGATATGCTCTTGCTAGCTAGTAGCTAGCAGAGGTCCTGAAAAGGGTAATGATGGGAGCACTCTGACGGTATCTTACATTGTGCACCTTTGTTTTCCCATTGGTGTCATCATTCAGCTATAGCAATTAGCATGCATTTACTTTTTCGCATAAAGGTTCAAATCAGCAAGACGTAATGAGGGCATCAAAATTATTCCTCTTGAGTTTCGATCCTGTAACATAAAAAGAACGATGGAGGGAGTTCTATACATGCATGCATGTAATATACTCATTCCGTTCTTTTTTTTTGTGTCACCATTGACTCTGAACAATAACTTTAATTATTCATCTTATTTAAAAAAATATAAAAAATATCAAATATTTTATTAAAATTTTATTTATTATTAAAAATTTTTAATTTAATTTTTAATTTTTATATATTTAAACTATTTTTTTAATAAGACGAACGGTCAAAGTCAATGACGACAAGTAAAATAAAACGGAAGGAGTATGCTTATAAGCGTTGACATAATATCTCTCCGTACACTGCTAAAAAAAAAGAAAAACCGGAAGAACGTAGTAATCGAACAGTTCCCCAACACAAGTCAAAAGCAACAGATGATTTCATCTATCTATATAGGTATATACGTGCCTCAATACCTAATTAAAGTACGGTTTTATTATATACATGATGATGATGATGATGATGGCCTATGAATAGGAGCGTATCCTGCTTGAAAAATTAATAAAAAGTATTATTAGTAGTATTAAAGAAGGGATGATGGTGGCAAACCAGAGGAACAAAACCCGTACGTGCTTTACACACGCGCGCGCGTGCTTACGCGCACAAGCAAGCAAGCTGAAGCTCAGCAGGTGATGAGTTGGCGCGCGGCCATGGATACGGATCCCGAACGATCCACCAATTAGGCATCTTCGTCTTCCATGGGCAGCGCAGGCGCGCCATGATGAGTCGAGCACCACAACCTCCAACCCAATCTAAATCTGCCTGCCTGCGCTGTGCGATGACTGTGCCTCTCTCGATCGCTCGCTCGCTCGCTCGCTCGCTTTCTTTTGGCCCATTCATGCATGCATATGCATGACCCCTCGCTGTCCTACTACTACTACACACGCAAGCCACGCACGCACGCGTGCAAACACAGAGAGGGTTCAGAGTTCAGCTCGATCGCTGATGATTAACGACGACGGCTTTGCTTTTCGCGGTAATAAAGCGCCCGCCTTTGCGCACGCGCGGCGGCGCTGCGCTGCCTGCTCTCTCTCTGCCGTGTGCTGTGCACTGTTCTGTGCCGCGGGGTGCATGTGTGGGGCATGATTACCTCGTTGAAGACTAGGATCGACTGCGTGTGGTCCCATGCATGGCATGGACGATACTTTTCTGGTGAGATATGCGTTGCTGCCAACATCGTCTCTCGTCCCTAGCTAAGCTAAAATTGATGTATGCCCGCGCCGCGCGCCACCGCCCCGAAGAGCGAGCGACTGCATTGAACCACGCGGCGGTGGCGGTGCGCTCTCTTCATCAATCACTGTATCTCGGCAGCACGAGCTGCAGAGGATTTTTTGTTGTCGTTGGGCAAAAACACCGGGACATGTCCAAGTCAGCTCTGGCTTCCTCACCCCACCGGCGCCCGTTTGATACGCGAACATCCACCGCATGCTTGGACTTGGAGGGCCTCTCTCTCTCTCTCTCTCTCTCTCTCTGTCTCTCTGGACGTTTCTCTGCTTCAGCACATGCGGGTCCGCCAGAGCCAGACTGCTGAGACTTGTCAAAGGGTCTTTTCAGCGTGTGGACCGCCTACGGTTCGGAGATGGAATGCTTTGGCGTCGGCGGCCCATTCCATTAATTAGTGCTCTCGTCGCCCAGGTAACAGATGGCATCAGTCCACCACCACCGGTCGACGCTCGCGTAACGCAGCCCGCTTTGGAATGCCCAGCCCGTTACCACCAGCAAATGCCCAGCCCGCTTTGGCAGGATTAAAATAAAATCCAACAGGCGACGTCTCTGTCTCCTCCGATTAATCAATCAATCAACTAACCATTCGGCATGATGTCATCAAACCGATCACGAAATTATTATTATGATTCGCAGCATCCCGAAGTAGAAAAGCGACATAATCACGGTGCGAGTGTAGTACTAGTCTGCGTCCTGCGTGCTGCGGCAGGGCCAAGGGGGGGACGAACTCTCGGAGCAGTCGAGCACCGAACCCCGCAGAGGCCGCCGGGGCTATTCGGCTGGCTCGCGGCACCCCCACCAAGTTGATCTGCAAACGAAACGGCGACCAACGACCTAACCGCCCCGTTCCTGGAATTTTCAATTCGTTCGTACGCACCCCTCTTTCTCTTCTTCAGAATCAGATAGCTGAGGAGATGCAGCGCACCTGCACCTTCGCCGGCCGAAAGGTCAGAGGAGGATCTCCCACACCACACGACGCCGCTCGGGTCTCGTACGGACACGAACGACCAATGATGGAATACGAGGATCCGATCCGCGGGGCGGGAGGTACGGGTACGGCACAACACGATTAGTCGGGTCGGGTCAAAATCCGCAGCTACGACTGCGGGCAGCAACAAGAAAAAAAAAAAAAAAGCACCACATGCCTTGCCTCCTCGTTGCGAGCTGGGTCGTTCAGCGAACCTGCATGCTGCTTAGCAAGAAAGCAAACAAGCCCGCCGGCTACGGCCTGGTTGTATATAGTTTGAGCTCCCGTCCTCCTGCAACCTTCCTTCCCTTCTTACTTAGGCTATTCTACCAAAAAAAAAAAAAAATACTTGAGCTGGTGGTGATCGGACAAGACTGCTCTCGCGGCTGAATGAGCTTTGCAGCCGGCAGCTCTGAACCTCAACTTTGCTCGTTCCTGATCCCGTCGATCGAAAGCGGCGATTCGTCTCACCGCTACGATACCATCATGGAGAGGACATCGTCGTCGCGGAGAAGCGCGCCTCATCATCATCATCATCATCATCATCATCATCATCATCGAACGGGAGGCGGAGCAATGCCTCATGGGACCGAGCACACCAAGCAGCAGCCAAGCCACCCGGCGGAGACGATGACGAGGCAACGACCGCCCACGCCGTCGGGGTACTTCTTCAGCGTGGAGCTGGCGCTGGCGTTCCTCTTCGTGGCCGCGTCGCTGGCGTTCCTGCCGCTCGTGCTGCCGCCGCTGGCGCCGCCGCCGTTCCTGCTGCTGCTGGTGCCTGTGGGCCTGCTCGCCGTGCTCGTCGCGCTCGCATTCGTCCCGCTAGACGCGCAGAGCCACCTCGTCGGCTCAGCCCGGCTCTAGTTCGTAAGAGAGACGATAGATAGATATTGTTGTTTTTTTTTGCTGCTGATTTGTTTATGGAGAGAGAATACAGTGTACGTAAATTGGTTCCGATATATTACAAGAGGTTAATTTGGTTGATGCATTCGATGCTCTCTGATGGCTTGCACTTGCCTCGTCTCGTCTCTCGTGACCTTCACTGTCCAAGTACGTAGGTATTTATTACTATCTTCGTTTTTTGATTATTGACGCTTTATACTATAAAGTATTAATAATTAAAAAAGGAAAATAGTAATTAGTACAGCAGGAAGATGTCAAAGAGGCTTTTATTTTGTTTCGTTATCTGTTCCTAGCAACACTACATATTCCCGATTGAAAAGCTCCCTCCAAGATAAAGTTGCCTTCAACGTACATACAGTAAATTGCACGCGACTCACGCACGTTTCGCAGCGTTCGGGTCTGGAATGATACGGCGGCGGCCGGACGGTCGCTCGGACGCGCTCGGCTCACCAAATCAAGAACCGGGCTACCTCGTGTGCGCGGGCACCAGGCAGAGTCAGGCCACACCAACCCGAAACGAAGCTTCCGTGCTACACGGCGCGTTGGAAATTTTTTTTGGATGTGCAGTCCTCGGTCCAATATCCGAGAACAGGCATTTTACATAAGTCGGAATGCACGTAAATTTTATTTTAAAACATTACTAGTCGGATTAGACCGGTCCAGTATCCGATCGATCACACATGACTGATCGCAGCAACACGGCTTCAAACAACGGCTTTGCATGTCTATGTCTGAGTCTGAGGGAGAGAGAGAGAGGAGTTTTTTCTGGTCAGAGATGGGTGGAGTCATCTTTTCCATACTAGCGCCGACAGCCACCGACCGGATCATGTGGCGCACAGGCAGAGGAGATACTTAGTATCATTCATCAGAACAGCAGCAGATCACACACAACGCCAGGTTGAAATGCAAAAGGACTGGGAACGAGGATGGACCCGGATGGATGACGTCCCATGCACGCCGAGACAAATACTGGTAAACCCAAAGGGCCGGGGGCCCTGCTGCAATCCTGATGCTCTGACCCAACACTGATCCACATCACGGGCCAACCTACGTACGTAGATCCAATTCAGCCGGCTACTACTAACTACTACAAGTCCCAGTGCAGTCCAGTGGGCCAGCCCAAGGATTCCTTCTTAAATTTTCGTCCTCCGGCAGTCTAGAGGCTCCCCGCTCTGCTTCAGTCGTCATCAGTCACTGATGACACACAGTTGACACAGCTGCTCTGCTCCTTTCCCATTCAATTTCCACCGATCAGGGAGGGATTCAGAACTCGACCACCACCGCGACTTTGAGTGCGATCGAGAATGTAGTACACACAGTACGTCGGCTTTAAATAACCGTTCAACCGAACAAGTAGGGCCCTCTCCTCTCTGCTTTGCTTTCCCGAGCTCCCAAAAGTTAACGAGCGACCTTGTCTTGAGGTCCATGGCGTCTAGCCGGTCTTTCGTTGCTCCATAACGATACTCATCACTCCTCGATCTCCTCCCTGGACCCAGCGCATTATACTTAGCAGCCAAACTCACGAATGGAAATGATTGGGTTACTATATTAGTTCGCGTGCTAATTATGTGACGTTCACCTATCATCAGGCACGGATGATCACCGGTAGTAGTAGTCACACCAATATGCATCGTGACACCGTAGCGTAGTACTACTACGTCTGGAGTGTGGAGCTGCGGTTAGAACGGTCCCCCAAAAAAAAGAGAATACGAGAGGCAAAACAAACAAGATGAAACAACATTAGAACGGCACAACCCCCCCCCCCCCCCCACCCCCCCCCCCAAAAAAAAAAAAAGAAGGAAAAAAGAAACAACATTCCGTTAAACGCATGCCGCATATCAAATCATCCAACGCAACGGTCAACGGTGCGAGCATCCAAGCAGATGCGTACAGACATACTAGTACTAGCATTCCAAAAATTCCCAGCACAACAGCACGACTTCCCAAGAAGACACTCGTCGTCGTATCAGGACTCAGGCAGTCAGGCAGTACAGGTTTGAGGGCCGTACCCGCCGCCGGAACCGCAAGCCTCCTCCTCCTCCTCCTCCCTTTCCTCCGTCATCGCAGGAGGAGCAGGAGTAGTGGCGCCGCCTTGCTCCTCCCCGTCCTCCTCCTTTGCGGCGGTGGCTCGGGTGACGCCGACGCACGGGCCGCACGTGTCCTCCACCCATGCCTCGAGGTCGCGACGACCGCCGGCCTGACCGCCCTGACCGAGCAGCGCCCGGCGCCCGAAGCAGAGCCGGCCGACGGCCACTGCTGCGGCCGCCAGCACGACCACGACGGCGAGCATGCCGATAAACGGCCCGTAGGAGCCCCTAGCCGCCGCCGCCGTCTCCTCTGCTGCCCCGGCGGCACCGTACGCCACCGGGACCAGAAGCGACGGCGGAGTTGTTGACGCCGGCGGTCCCGGCGGGGGAAAGAATAATGTAGCCGACGACATTATTGGATCGCTCTCGAGGCTTTCGCGACAGAAAACCTGCTGGCTACAGCTCGCGGCGGCGCTCGATCGGCTCTGCTCTGCTCGCGGGGGTCTAAACGAGGTGACGCGGCGGAAGCTTAGCGCTAGCAGAGACCGATGCAATGCAGAGGTACTCGCTCGCGGAAACGGTGGGCTTTGCTGTTGTGCGTCCGTCTTCTGAGACGGAGAGAGAGGAGCCTAACCGAGAACTAATGGAGAGAGGGAATAAAAAAAGAGTCGAGTTTACTCGTTGGGACCCAAACGCGTTAAGGTTCCTGCTTTTTTTACGTACGTGCATCAGGATCAGGTGCAGGGCCAGCACCCAGCAGCCAGCACTGAGTGACTTGATCAGGTTTGCTGCTCATCACCGTTGTTCCAGATCCAACTGTTGTGCCGTAAATGGGGGAGACGATGTGCTGGGCTGGTACGATCAATTCATCGCACTTGTTAACACGAGCCGCGCCCCGCAGGCCGCAGCAGCTGTGCTGTGCTGTGCCTGTCCGGCGAACGACCAACGGGCGGGATTAATAACGGGCCGCTAGATACGCCTCCTCGAGACGCGTGAGATCGTCCTCCTCCAGAGACGGATACGGGATACGTGCATGGTTTCGGTCCGGTCGTGTTCGTGTCGTGGCAATTGTCAAGCGTCTCTCGCCGGTGGAGATTGTCTCACTGGAGTTTGGTGTTGAGAAATCAAATTAGGCCCACCCTTGTTTCACTTTATTTGTTTCTTAAGTTTTCTAGAAGAGACATGATCCTTCTTTTATGTAATATAAATATGTACTTAATACATCAATGAAGAACACACTTTTGACACTATATTATCGTCTCTCTACACTTTTTACTTACAACACCTTATCAGCACTCTTGCTCTCGCACGCACTACTAGGCAGAAGGCCTTCATCCTTCGGACACGTTCTGGCTGAGCGCAGAGAAGATCTCATTGAGAGGCAAGAAGAAGCCAGGACTCACTCAACAAGGAAGAACAAGAAAAGGAAAATAGAGGAAAATACTTCCGGTAACACAATCTTTTGTTCCCGGTTCTTCCATCCTCTTCTCCATTGATTTTACACAGACACATCCCGCACGGTACGCCATGCGAGTGGCCGTGGCGGCAACACTACGCTGCTGGCCCAACGTGACATCCCATCTCCATCTCGTCATGCCCACTACGCTGCCGAGGCAGGGTCCTCGCCGTGCTTTGCTACCCACCGGCGGTTATGGCCAGTGCGAACGGGTGCGCGCGGGTTTGAGCGACTGTTGGTGGAATGAAAAGAGTAGGAGGAGCGGAAATGACCGCCAACAGCGGCGATGTTCGGGTCCTGTCCGACCGCTGACGGCGGAGGGCGCGTGGAGGCGGCGTGCAGGCCTCGTTCTGCCATACTGCACACGGTTGGGCAGCGCGCAGGCCTTGCCCGGCCGCGGCGCCCGAGGACGAGGCACATGGGCCTCGCCCGGCCGTGGTACGCACCGGCGGCAAACCTCGCCTGGCCGAAGCGTGAGGCGAAGGGCCTCGCTCATCCATAACGCGTGGCAGCGGCGACGCAGCGGCCCACGGGGCCGCGGATCTGGGCAAGCGACGCCTCGGGGGCTCACGCGGGGGCGGTGCCCGCCATGGAGGCGGCGGTGCGCGGCCGTGGCTGTGGCGGCATGCGACCGGCAGGGCAGTCGACGGCGCGGGGGAGCTCGTTTGGGCAGCGCCCGGCGATAGGCTGCCTGGCAGCGGCGTGCGCTTGGCTGCGCGGCAGCGGTGAAAGCGCCCGGCCGAACCATCTCCATGGCTACGCAACAACTGCTCACGACAGTCCATTGTGGACCTATAGAAAAAAAAAAGAGATAGGCCACAGTCCTTTTTCACCGTAGGAAAGAAAACAAAAGAAAAAAAAAAAAGGGGGCCTGCAGCGCAGGTCGTCTGACCTGCAGCAGCAGACTATGGCTATTTTTCTGATTAGCCTTCCTGTTCTTCCTAATTTGCTGTAATTTCATTTCAGCATTTGGTTAGATTAAATGTTAGTGTGTCTGAACCCGTAATTTTCTGTAATTGCACCATGAGATGAAAAATATTGTGTATGGTTTTATTTAGACCATCGTGCTAATAATAGCACCGATTTGACCTTCGATCTATAAAATTGCTATCATATGTTAAATTATATCAGTAATTTACCTACACATTTATTGTGATCTTCGATCAAATGACTAAAGTGCATAAGATATGATTCTTCATATAATTAACCTATCTACTATATTTAAGTGGATAAAATATAAAATGAAGGTATATTTGTAATAAATTTTGGTTTCAAAAAAAGTAATGGAATGAAGCATGTACTATAATCATATAGACGATGCTCCATTATGGAAAGATCTACATCATTTCTATAATGATTACCTTCAAATGTTTATCTCCAAAATTTACAAAATAGAGACTATACATGGATCATGACTAGCAGTCATTTATTCAATCAGGAATAAAGAGCAATATATTAGCAGCAATTGTATTGCCTATTCTGCATTACATATACCTACTAATTTGAGAATCATCTCGAATTTAAAATTTTGCATATATTGCAACATTGAAAAGTCACATAATTTACTGTAATAAATTAAGTGCACATGAATTTTTCATGTGCCATGTGACTTATATATTGCAACTACCGAACAAATATATGATATGGGCAATGGACATGAAAATAAGTTCATGATCTAAAGGTGTCATTGATTAAATCAATTAATCAAATAATAAAGCTCAAAATGTTTCAGATTCTACCAAATGAACTGTCTTCGCAAAGACACAATATTTACATAGATCTCAAAACATTAAGTATCTAATGAAAGAGTATCCTCTATATTTTGAGTTACACTCAGAATTTGTTGTGACCAATATAAGGTCATAATATTGTCAAACATAAAAGACAGATGATTACATCATCATTTCCATGATCAAATTCACAAATACATACAACATCGTTTCCATTTGGATTTTCATTATTTGTGATTAATTTGTTTATTATGCATGAGTGATCTTGGAGATTTATCCACAATTCTCTAAGATTCAGGGGCTACTGCATCAGCAATACCATAGCCAAGATTATATAATGCTTCTGCATTATGATTCCTTAACAAAGAGATGTTATGTGATCTTCGATCACAACATAGTCATTTGAACTATATATGATATGTTCAAAACATTGCAAGATTGGTGTAAAAATGCACCAATGATTTGACAAAGTGGATCGATAAAAGGATGGTAAAGAGATAAGTGCATTTCAATAACCACAATGACAACACGCATGTATGTCAAAATTATGGTTGAATTATCACAATTCCAAAGAAATATCATTTTATCAAACATTTGGTGGAATACATTGCAATTATGTGCAAATGAAAAATTAGTTCAATGGGACAAGTTGAAGCTCACTTCAACATCGGCCTACAATATGTCACTAATAATTATCAATTTCTATATTGGAAAGGATCCTACTTTAGTAGGAAGTACTTGGTGGCAAGAACATATTTGTTATCAATGAAACAACATGTGTGGAAGACATTATTTAGTCTTCAGACCCATGAATTAATAAACCATTAATATTATGTTGCAACAAAGCATAAGTTGTCATTTACATAGTATCATGACATGATACTTAATGATCTATATTATCTAAGTAATCATAATTCTGTATGATGTACTGAATATATATTTTTACAGGACAATCCAAAGGAGAAAGAAATTGTCGAGGGTCGATACTAGAGGCGATCAACATTAAAGACCCGCGGCCTTAACAGCACGAAGGAGGCGAAACAATCTTCGCCTCGCCCGACCCCTGTGCCGTAGAGGCACTCGGTGGCTCAGGTCCACGGACGATCTCTGCCTCGCCTGACCTCCCCGAATAGAGGCCGGATTTCTCACAACTCAACCGCTGCGCTCGACCTCACCGCGTCGGGGTCGGGAGACCGCACGAGGCTCTGCCTCGCCCGACCCCAGGGTCGGACGAACCACCTACCATGCCACCGATGGGTAGGAGGTGGCGGTTGGGCAATAAATACATATGACCCCCACGTCCATGAACAGGTGAGGATAACGACTACTCAAGCAAGTGGGGGAGTAAATGCGCACGACGCACACCGGCCGAAGGACTGTCACTGTTCCGACAACACACGACCAAGCCCACTCCCCTACTGGGATGAGACATTCGTGAGTAAAAACCCGACGGGCGCAAGGACGATGATGACCGACGCCACTCCGCTGACCCCCGCCGAAAGTCATCCCCCCATACGGATGGGACATTCCAGATTGACGAACACTCCCCACGCCGCCGGATCAGAAGGACGCCGTCATGCCGATGACGACGTTCACAGCAATAACTCTGAAGCCCAGGGAGCGCCGGCAAGCTTGACTTAGGGCGTACGGTCACGACCAGCGCTCTACAATCTCTCTCTCTCTCTCTCTCTCTCTCTCTCTCTACCACCACGCACCCCACGTCTCACCCCTTGCAGTATAAAAGGGGAAAACTGGGGTTTCGCGGAGAGGGGGGAAAAAATACGAACGACAGACAACCAACACTCCACCATGCACCTTTTTTCATCTGGAGATTTGGGACACCGTCCCTCTCTCGCCCATTTGTAATCCCCTACTACAAACAACGCAAGTAACACGATCAGCTCGAGACTGGACGTAGGGCACGATGGCCTAAACCAGTATAAATCCTTGTGTCCTCTTGCGAACTATCTGAATCCCAAAATGCGCATCCCACGATAATTACTAGCCGGTGGTAACGAACACCGACAGAAATCTTCTTAAGTACTTGGGGAAATTAAAAGATTTCTATATTCTCATCAAAGAAGGAAATATGAGAATCACATATGTAATATATTGGTTGTTGGTCTTTGGTCAAAGCCATAACCATTCACCCCAAAAGTCAAGTTAGCCAAAAGATGCATGACATGCATTCTTGTTTAATTCATGTCTATTGAGTTAGAAAATTATCCGTTGTGATGTTTCGGTATCCCAAACACATATGACAACAACGATGAATTTCTACTCATCACGGAAAACGTATATAGAACAAGCAAATGCTTGGGCTAATCTCTCCATTATGAAAAAGGATTGTATTATATATACATCAAAACCCGTAACACATGTTGCGTTCAATAAATTAGACTCTTGATTGCATCAAGAATAGGCGTCATCGCAGTATCATGCACATATGGCATGAAAATTTATTGTCAATTCTATTGGTCATATATTTCCAACAAATCACCAGATATGTATGCACAACACGTGCATAATGGAAATTAATTTTAAGATCCTCTTATCTTAAAATTTAAGATTAGCCACTACAATTCCTTGACAAGAGTTTGGAAAGTGGTGATATTTATCCATTGAAACTTCATATGATCAAATGATGGATCAACTATGTGATGATATGTGAAGTATCGTCCAATAAGAAATGTTTGCTTCTGCAAAATTTGATGCTCGAATTATCAAATTATGAGCATATTATCCTAATCGTAGGATAAAATCCATTAGGATGGACAATGTCATATGACTTGTGTTCTCAAGTTGACAATGACGATTGTTTTGGCATAATTCTAAATTATCGTGTACAATATGTACATGAAGAAAAACGGATTATCTAAATCTCTCGCAGAAAGAGAATGAAAGTCATTGCATGAACAATATATTGGAATTGAACTTACCAACATCATGTTGGAACTTTGCTTCTTTACACACCGCAAAAGTAAGCCAATTCAATACTGCAATTTACTTCCAAATGCAGTTAGTACGTGGAAATCGAGCAAGCATTTCCTATCTGCAAAAGTTGGGTACACTTCAGTGTAACCATATTCACCACTACAACATACATTAAAAGACCTTTGGGGATCTGGAGGTGTGAATTCTGTCAATCATGAATACCTCAATCCTCCTTAGGGGATCATTCATTGCGCGTATATTGATCACATGGTTAAGGACAATTCCTGGCATTAGGGGGACAAAACAAGTACCAAACGGAACGCCAGGAAAATATATTGAATATCAATTGATATTTGTCCTTGTTTCATCTACTAAAGGATTTAAACTTGAAGTTCAAAAGACTATCATTTGCAAATCATTTCAAAATCTGCCAAAGGCATTTACTAGCGAATGTGTCATGTACTCTCATTAGTATACTAGAAAGAGTGGAGGTACCAAATAAAACCACTCAACTCCCAAATGAGAATAAGAGGGGGGAAGTATGATTACAAGTGATAAAAACTCTATAAGAGTTTCCGCGGATTTGATGGAAGATGATCTTACATGCAGTAAATGCAAATCAACAGCACGTTGATTGACACCTTTTGGATATTTTAAATCCAAATCATATGGATGTTTCATACATCACATGCCCAGCGTAATTGTGCGCACATAATAAGAATCAACAGGACGTTGATTGTTGGGACATCGGAAGACCTTAACTCCATTGTTATGGGAAATCACAAGGAGTTTAAAAGTATATTTATATTTCCACATGTTTATTGATTTATCATAATCATATGAGAATAAGATTACGAACATGCCGGCATATATTTCTCCATTAATTGGCTAATATTCAAAGGAACCAAAAACCTAGGTGGGTGCATCCGCACTCGAGCTGTTCATGGTGAAGAAAGTAATTGAGGAGAATTGCACTCGCTCCGACATGAGAGGTCTTTACCACATAAATACCTACTTCTCAAACACATCTTCCAAATAGAAGTAAAATGAATTTCATTCAAGTATGAATGAAAGGTGGTGAGAAGCGAGGCTTGTAGCAAAAGGATTCATACAGAGATCCGACATCGATTACGATGATGCATACCTATTGGTATAAGTGGAATAACTTTTCGGTATAAATGAAATATTATTGACAGAAGAAAGGAATTGATATAGTGATAACATATTGCTATGTTCATCACTTGATTTGAAATTGATCATTTCAAATCAAATTTCAAATCACAACATATGACGTGTAGAACTTAAAGTCATTACATGACTTAAAGCAGTTCGAATATTTGGTACAACCGACTAAGAGAAAACCTTATACGTAAGGTCGCTCTACATTTGATGATTGCTCATATTCATCGTAAAATCGTTGACAAGATTTTATATCATTTTTTTACATGAAAGTACACTAGTAAGATGTAATCATCTAATGACGGAAATGAGATGAGAAATTTGGATTAAGCTTGCAAATTAATTTTCCCACCAGGGATACTATACACTACTCTACTCCAATCAGTGAGCATTGGAGTATTATCCACCAAAATATGGTCTCATATTTTAGTACCATTAAAGTGCTATGCATATCGCAAAATATATTAGACTTGATATAGCATTTACAATAAGCTAGCTAGCATAGAACAGCCCAATAAGATGTCATTTGTTGACAAGAGTAAGGAATATCTTTGGATATTATGAAGGTACATGGAAATCTTGATTTATTCTGCAGAAGTCTTCTGCAATTGAGATTAGACCATAGCAGGATAAACTGATATTGGCTATCACACATGATCCCCATAATGCAATATCAAAAGGTGTAATTTATATGGTAAAACAACTCTATTATGAAAGCTGTCAAATGAAACTTTTATAGTCATATATACCATTCATTTTGAAATATATGAAGCTCCAAAATGATGCATATAGCTTCACAGGATGAGAACTCATAAACATTAGTTAGATGTTGATTCAAGTGAATCATAAATATTATCTATCAATATAATATTGCTTGTATTATGAAAATGCATCCTAAGTTATAAAAAGAGCAAAGTCATATTATGCATTGCTCTCGATCTATTTATACTCATATGGAGAGATATAAGCATTACGAGCAAATTAATGTGAAAATCCTATAGATTTATTCACATAATCTATACGACATTATCAATCTTGAATATGTTCGAGAGATGGTATAGATTGGTTTAAAGTTTTGCAAAGCTTAGGGGGAGACAATTCCTAAAATATAACTTATATGATCATCAGATCATAAATGTTTCACTCTTTTTCCCTTTGTGAGTTTTTCCTAATAATGTTTCTCACATAAGGTTTTTAATGAGACAATATTTAATACAAGCATTCATGTGTCATATAACTTTTCCTTCTTATATGTTCTCTTCAATGAAGGAGTTTTTCATGACATATATGAATATACCTCTTTTTCAACATAATTGAGGGTATTATTATCAACTGATGAGTTTTTTCGCTCAAGGTTTCTCATATCAGTTTATTGTGACAAAGACACATATATTACATCGGTTTTCTCCTTAAATTTTTTCCATGGGGTTTCAAAGAAGTTTTAGTGACATATCGAGATAATCTTATCAAAGATTTCCTCTTATTTATCCTACGAGGTTTAGGGGAGAGTATATTGAAATTATGATTAACAAATTGTAAATATTGCAATCTTATTTTTTGTGAGCTCATTCCTTAATAAGGTTTCTCACATAAGAAGCAATTTATGCATTACATGCATTAAAATATGTCATATCTTTTCTCCTTATGTTTCTTATATAATTGAAGGAGTTTTTCACGATATATTATAATTTCTCCCATATTTTTAAATATGGTGTTTGGGAGATTATATTGAATTATGGTCATCAGATCATAAATATTGCACTCTATACTCGCAAATGAGTTTTTCCCTTATCAAAGGTTTTCTCATTCGAGTTGGCTATGAGGCAATACAGAATATGTTGTATCATATTCTCCTTATTTTTCCCATTGAATTTTTAAGAAGTTTTCACGACATATTAGACAAACAATATTCCTCATATTTTTCCCACTGGGATTTGGGAGGAATACATAATTAAGCATATGAAGAGAATGCAAGTGACGGCATTGATTAAAGGGGAGTGTTAAGAATCAAATAATAATCAAGGCCGCAACTTGGACTAAAGTGTACTGGACCTTTGGTCCCACATTTGTTCTATTTTACTTGCTCCTCAAGTTTATTAGAAGAAATACAACCCTTCCTTTATGTAATATAAATATATATTCTATATATCAATAATAAAGAACATACTAAACACTATATTATTGTATCTCTACACTTTTTACTTACTAACATTTGGGAAGACCGGCTCCGGGTATCCAGGCTGCAGTCTCTCCTACCTATCGTGGCCGCGGTGAACAGAAGCAGCTGCTGGCGAGGCGCGGGCACAGATTTCGAGATTGACCGCGACCACGATATAGCACAGATTTCGGGAACACACCAAACGCAAACCATCAGTTTCGAGTTTGAGATTCTTTTTAATTTGATGATTCTGGTACAGCGTGACTTGGTGATAGGTCAGTGTGACTGTGATGTGGGGATTCGTACGCATTACGCTCAGTTCGGTTTTGGTACGTGCCCGCGCGCGCTCTGCTGACCAAAGTCCTTTCTCCGGTCCAGTTGCAGGGACGACGGTGTTCTGCCAGCACCGCGCCAGACGAGCAACCTGTGGGGTGGCGGGCTCCGTTTGTGCAGTCTCTCCTCATGCTGGCCGGCGCAGTTCCCGGTGCAGCCTCTAGATGATTATTTGGGTCTGAAAACTAGCCCAAATTAACCGAAGCGCAGTGCTTCGATGGCCCGGCCTCATTTAGCTATGTACGTAAGCCCAGCCCACGCTGCTAGCCCCGTCCAACGTCCTCTCGTGTATCCTAAAACTGTATAATTTTTTTTAAAAAAAATACAGGAAATCTCACATTCTTGTGCATGTGTAGGACATGACCATAAAGCTTGATCCCAAACCTTTCCGATGCTAACCAAGGCAGAGTACGTTGTCATTGACTTTCACCAATGATTTTGATTATCCATCTAATCTTTTGTTAGAATCTGATTTATCATTAAAAGTTTTAAATATTAATTTTTAATTTAACATATTTAAACTAATTTTTTTAAATAAGACAAGCGACAAAATTTCTATCAAAGTCAATGATGATAAATAAAAAAAAAACAGAATGAGTAGTTTATTTATGAAATCGCAGCAAGCTTGGATAAAACTCACCGATCATCATCATCATTTACGCAGTTTTACAGCTTTGCAAACAGAGTACTACTATAATATCCAATGTCGTGGGTATGTACAACTTGGTTGGACGACACACGTCAAATCTCGCTACATTACCTAATGAAATCCTTCGATTCCCCTTGTACGTATAACCAATCAATCTTACACAGCAGAGCAGAACAGAGAGCCTCTGATCTGATCCTCCCTCACATGCCGCTGATGCAGGAGAAGATCCTGACGCTGCGGCCCCTCGGCAGCGCGCCGCCGGGCCGCCACGTCGGCGAGGCCCCGACCTCCCCGGCCAGCTCCTCCAGCGACCGGTGCCGGCGGTGCGACGTCGCCGCCGCGCCCCTCTCCGCGTGGAAGTGGAACTCGCCGCCGGCACCGGCCTCTTTACGCGCCGGCAGGTCCCAGACATGGTCGTCCAGGTCGTCGTCGTGGACGGCACGGCGGGCTCCGAACGCCGAGATGGCGGAGGAGGAGCTGCACCGGGAGTAGCTTCGCTGCCGCCGCTCCTTGATGGCCTTGTAGATGAACGGGATGAGGCCCTCCATAGCTCCTGCTGATCCGATCGTCTTGACGTCTTATTGCTGGGGACGAAGGAGATTGTTTAGTTTGGTCTGGTCGGCCTTACCACCACCGGAGGAGCGTCTCTCTCGGTGGGCAGCAGAGCCCGACGACTCAGCTTGTTTTATACTCGTAGTGCGAAGAGAGTCTCGTATGCTGCTGCTGCTGCCACCGGCTGGGTTCATGTTCAGGAGACGGGTTCAGGGAAGGCGATTCGTGCGTTCTGACCCGGACTTTGTTTTGTTTTTCCTTTGCGTGCAGTTAATTGGCTTCTGGCTGGGTCCTGGGTCCCTGCTTCGGTTGCTTCTGCATTCTGCTTTGCCACTGCCTGATGCTGATGCTGATGGGTCCTTTTTCTTTGTTAACTGTAGGTTTCGAGCGATGCCTGGTTATGGCTTCCCTTCGCAATTGGCTACTGAAACTGGACCGACCAGATTGAAGCCCCGAGGGTGACCATTCACTCTACGTCTACAATACTATTACTATACTGTACAGCGTACTCCTATCAACAAAGAATTAATACGTACTGTAGTATCAGTTAGATCGATCGTTTCGTTATGGTGTGCCTAATAAGGAGACTCTGCCGACAACGAAAATGAGGAAGAAAAAAGAAAGCAGAACGCGATTTGGATAGCGCTTGGACCTGGTTCGTGTCGTGTGTTATTTTATCTGCTTGCTATTGCTAGTGGTGCTGTCGAAAAGTCAGCTCGACCTCGACGGTACTCAGGACCAGGACGCCATCGCCCATCGCCATAAATTTTTTTTTTCCCCTGAGTCTTGGTCTTACTCTTCTTATTTAAATATGCGACGGTTATTTGAGGTAGGTGTATTCTGCGGATTTGCACCAACCAATGCTTGCTACTAGCATGGACGACGAGGCTGACAAAATCAAAACGTGCACGGGAATGGATAATAAAAACTGCTGCAAGATCCTCACAGGATGAACACCCCACGGCATGACGTGCATGGGTCCGGCCGTTTACAATCCTGGTCGTCGTCGCCGCGAGGAAACGAAACTCTTTTTTTTTTGCTCTTGCCTATGACTATGAGGCAAGACTTGTATGATTGGTCCGTTGCCTATACTA
Source organism: Oropetium thomaeum (assembly GCA_001182835.1). Classification (NCBI taxonomy): domain Eukaryota; kingdom Viridiplantae; phylum Streptophyta; class Magnoliopsida; order Poales; family Poaceae; genus Oropetium; species Oropetium thomaeum. The sequence goes on from LFJQ01000033.1 coordinate 1,605,211, forward strand.
TATCATATCATATCATCATCATCATCAGGGCCTCTTGAATTCACTTTGAAACGCCAGGGATTTCCGACCTCGATTGAATTGAACGAAGGACGAGGACGACGCGTGGATTTTGGTCTCAACTCTTGATCGGATCGGGATGAAGCTTGATGCGCCACGGAAACATACGTGGCCTGACTGAAATACACGTCCAGCATTTGAAAAATACAGTTTGGTCTGCTGCTCCTTTTCATATATATGAACAGATGAGGTAAAGAAATGATTAATTATCACCTCTGAAGTCTGAACCGGAGGATGCGTATAGTAATGTGTGGTGTTGCTTGTTCACCTGACGGCCTTTTTTCTTCGTACCAGAGAGAGCTTGATCTGCACTGATACCTAACTCGATCAGTTTTTATGGAAACAAAAGGATTTGCGCTTTCGGCAGCTGCAGGTTGAAGTCATCCCATCAAATGTTCTAATGCTGTCAGTTTTGCTGAGCACTGACCGCTCTCAGTGCTACTACTCCCTGGGTTCCCAACGATCACGCCGTTTTCTTAACTTTTGTCTTATTTAATTTCTTTGTATGAGTATTTAAATTAATAATTATTGTTAAATTATATCTAATAATAAAATATGTCATAATAAAATAAATAATATGCGCAAAATAGTTAAATAAGACGAACGTTTCACAGTTAAAAGTGGCATAATCAATAGGACAGAGAAAATACTTTTATATACTGCTTAACTTAATAGAATACCGCGGAACTTCTTCCCTTAGGGTCGACCTTTTTAGAAAATAAAACCGTACTGCTCATGATATTTCTTTTTCCTCATCCACATCGCCGCATGTTCTCCTTAAAAGAATAGAGAGCGTACGTAGGAAGGACGAGAGAGCCATGTGTGAGTCAGCCTCCGTCTCTAGCTAGTATACCAGATAACGCAGAGGAGAACTGTACCTAATCATATCTCAGGATGTAGGTCGTCGTTCAAGTCGTCTCCCCAGGCACAACAGACATTCGAGAATCAGATGACATTGAGAGCAACTTAGCCGGTTCAACCAAACTGCTCCCCCTCCCCTTCACTGAACCAAACGAAGATATCCAATCCACGCTTGTCCTCTGAAAAGACTCCGAACCGCACATTGTTCTCATGTTTTAGGTGCTGTCACTGCCTCGTTGACCAGCCTGACCATATGCGTATGCAGTGCCGCCGCCTCACGCTGAGTCACGCAACGCAATAGACCGGCCACATAACTCGGCCAGCTGGCTTCAACCTTCGTGACAGTGAGTCAGTCGGGAATCGGGACTTATCACAACTTTATCAGATTACAGTATCCATTTGCTTTTGCTAACATCTCTTCTTCATTTATAATTATAAGCACGTTTTAAATGCATAAACCGGTTTTACTATGTAGACTCTGTGTCTGTTCTTGGTCAGGTAGCTTACGAACATCCTTTTGTGTTTCATCTCTTGTTCTGGGTGTTAATGAATATCTCGATCTTTTTTTAAGATAATGTAATAGAGTAAGTACTGATATCGGCGTCACCACTCACCAGGCAACATCAAAGGTGATCGACCATTGACAGGACTTTTGGGTGAGGAACCTGTGTACTCTGGTTGCAGCAGCTGTTTCCTAGTATCACTGCGCGCGTCAGCCCGGAAAAAATGCAGCGTAGTCCAGCGAGAAGAGAGTTGCAAGGAAATGCTGAGCAAATAAGTCCTCAGTGAGACAGATTAACGTATTGGCATGTCGCTAGCTCGTTCGATGAGATTTGGTAGCTTCTTCATAACAGATTCTCTGCGAGACTTGAACCTTGACAACAACTACAAACTACTACCGGTCTGGACTCTGGATAAACCTGTCTCATCCTTCAGAATTCAGGAACTTGAACGAAAAAAAAAAACATAGTTAAGGGAGATAAATAAGAACGAATTCTTTTCCGTTACATGGACCGAAACGTTCTGATCCCGGCCCGTTGCGGCTGCTGTAATCCACAAGACAGAAGCACCAACCAAGTCCGGCCTACGCGAGATTCCGAAAGCCCAAGGCCCATATATGTGTCTATTTTCTTTCTCCTCCCCAGATTTAAGAGATATATTTTTCAGTAGGAAATTAGCGGGATTAATCCAATCGTTCTATCTGCCTGCTATCCTCGCCGCTGCGCCCAGGTCTCGCAGCTCGGCGCCATGGCGCTCCTCCGACTCCAAGAACAGTGCTCGCTGCTCCGAATCTCCAGCTCCCACTTGCCAAATCCACTGAAACCCCTACGGAATCCACGCAAGAACCAGCTTTTACTCCCCAATGCAGCGAAGATTGCCGCGTCCTCGGAATCCCCGGTTCCGCGAACTCCCAAGGCCGCAGTCATGGCGCGAAACTCGGCGCCCTGGCGGGAACTCCTTGTCCCTGTCGCGGCCGCCGTCGCCTCCTGGCCCCTCCCTTCCGTCGCCGCGGCGGCGACGGAGGGAGACGGGAAGGTCAGCCTCGAGTCCATCGTAGTGGCCATCGACGACTTCAACAACCGCAACCCGTTCTTCGTGGCCGGGGTGGTGTTCGTGTGGCTCGTGGTCATCCCGCTCGTGCAGGAGTACGTCTTCAAGAAGTATAAGCCCCTGAGCGCCATCGACGCGTTCCGCAAGCTCCGCGACGTGCCCGAGGCGCAGCTGCTGGATATCAGGCGGGGCAAGAGCGTGCAGTTCATGGCGCCGCCGAACCTGAAGATTGTGGAAAAGAGCGCCGTGCAGGTGGAGTTCAACGAGGAGGATGAGCAGGGCTTCGTGAGGGAGGTGCTGGCCAAGTTCTCGGACCCGGCGAACACCGTCGTCTGCGTCCTTGACAAGTGAGTGCTAAATCGAATGCTTGTGACCATCTTTCTGCCTAATGATAATGACCGCCATGTAAATTCTAAGTACGAGCCTGTCGAACACTGCTATCATTTCACACTTTGTGCCAAAACAGTTCATGTTTAAAATCACTTGGTCAAAACTATAATGTCTAAATTAATATATAGCACTTTGATCTTTTATCATGTTGCCACTGACCATCTTTCTGCCTAATGATAATGAGCGTCATGTAAATTCAAAGTACGAGCCTGTCGAACACTGCTATCATTTCACTTTGTGCCAAAACAGTTATGTTTAAAATCACGTGGCCAAAACTATAATTTCTAAATTAATATATAGCACTTTGATCTTTTATCATGTTGCCATCTTTTTACCAACTTAAATTTATGCTGTGCAAGGTAGCTTTGATGATAATTCTTTAAAAATTGCTGAGCTGCTAATCAATAATGGTTTCAAGGAAGCATATGCAATCAAAGGGGGACTGAGAGGCCCAGAAGGCTGGCAAGTAAGTTATAGTCCTGCGAGAAACAGTATATAATTTACTTCTATTTTCTCATTCTGAGTTTTTCAATTTCCTAGGCGGTTCAAGAAAATTATCTTCCTCCATCAGTACATGTTTTCCCAAGGAAAAAGAAGAGCAAAGACTTAGCACATACAGATTTTGGCCCTGATGAAAAAGATCAGCAGGAAGGGAGTGGGGTTCCAGTGGCTCCTAATAGCAGCACTGTAGCTGATACAGGCCATGAATCTGAAGATAGTCATTAGAACCAAAATGGGAGTATTTCTGCAGTGAAGCATGCAACGACGAGACACTTATCACCATATCCAAATGTATGGTTCTTGTTTCTTTTTCACCGCTACATTTAAATGTCCAACGTATTCAGGGTTGTTTATCATCAAAACTCTAACTGATCTGTTTTGGGCTGTTTGGTTGGAGACCTGACGTGGGCTGCCTGAGCCAGACTGCAATTTCAACCCCAAGCACACAAAAATGAGCGCCTGATATTGCTGCCATAGTGATACAGTTTTCTCAGGGCATCATCCATAAAAGCCTTAACGATAATTAAATAGTGAATTCGAACTCTAGAAGTATATGTTTGTATCTTACAGTTTGCCTTTAGACGATAATTAAATCGCTAAGAACTTTGTTTCTCCTCCATCTGTCCCACAAGTCATGCAAATTCATATGATGAAATATCTATGAAACCAAGTTTGATTGCTTTCCATAGCATAATATACTGCGTTCTGAGGAATGGCATAACAATTGCCCTGGTTGACTTGTCTTTAATATGATTCTTGACTGACATTGATGGACATGGTTCGGTCCTGACAATGATGGCATGTGGCAGTTCACGTTGCTCAAAATTAGAGAAATCTATTCAGATTTGTGTTTGTGAAATCTTTACAATGATTCAGGTTGCAGAAAATAATGCTAAGTAGGATATGAGCATTGGAATGTGTAGTCTGACTGATCTTTACTGGCTGAACAAGACATACTACCGTGTTCGAAAGGTTTTCGTGTAGCTAGTTAATATGTTTTAGTACTTTGTATATGTTTGTTTCATTGTTCTTTTGGATGAAAACTGATCCCTGAAACCATAGTACAACCAGTTGCATGCTTAATGCTTTCGATTTTTTGTTGCAGTACCCTGACTTGAAGCCCCCATCATCTCCGACACCATCAAAACCAGACAGTTAGGAGCAACTCAGGGAAAGCGTTCGTGTGAGACTCAAAAGTCAGAAACAGTCATTTCTTGAACAAACATTTTGGTATACTTCTAACCCATGGGCGTTGAGGCGAATGATCAAAACGTACAAGACCATAGCTTGTCAGAAAAATGCTGATGCTATTGAGGATAAAACAAATTCGTGTAATTGTCATAGTTTTCTGTTTTTCCTGTATTGTTATTTATTTGTACATTGCCTTGGAGCCAAATGACATTGTATTTGACTTGAAACTGAGAACTCATCAGCCTGACGATTCAGGTTATCTTGTCAGTTTGTGATACGTATCTATTGCAGAATTCAGGCATAGTATAGGCGTCTTTCCACACAGCCTACCTGCATGCAGAGCCTTCAGTGCTTCAAGGAGTGCAGTGGGCTGTTTAATTGACGTTGGACTTCAATTAGATGTGAAGGGGTATTTGGTTTCGACTCAACCGGGAAGGACCTTTTTGATGAGAGATGCCAGACCAATGGAAGAAACTTCTGAGTTACATGGTTCAGTTACTAGGCTACAAAAAGAAACTGCAGTCCAATTACTAGTCATAGCAGTATTTCTAACATTATGAGGACAGAAGGATACTCCAGTGGTAAATTTTCTCGCTTGCAACTGCAGTAATGAAATTGTGTTATTGAGTGATACTTCATCCCAGCCATTACTGATATCTGACTAAGTATATCCAACAGTTTCCGGCTGGGCCACGTTAATCTATTGCATTTTTATGACTGCAACTGTGAAAGTTCAGGTTTGCCATAAAAATTATATCCACGTGATTTTGTTTATTCATCATCACTGTAAAGACAAAAAGTTGGAAGTAGATAGTTGTAGAACTTGACTGTAGTCAAGGTGACAGTAATAAAGTAACAAAACATCCGACAATGGCCCATGCAGGTCTCGAACCTGCGACCTTGGCGTTATTAGCACCACCTGAACTAATGGGCCTTTCACAGTATAATTAAATTTGAAGTTCCTATATAATCACAGCCTTCATAGCAGCACAGCAGGTCTTTTGGCACTATATGAAATTATGAATGCTGCTGTTGTGTGAATACTGCTAGCAAAAGGGCAGATAGTTCATTCAATCAACTTACTAGTAGTTCCGTCGCAGAGCATGGCAAGTCAAATACTCCTAGTACCGGGAAAAGCCATTAAAGTTGCAGAAGAACACTGACCGACTAAGGGGGTGTTCGGAACTTTAGCCGCAATGCTAAAGTTTTAGCGCTAAAACTTTAGCCTTCGGCGTTTGGGAAGCTTTGCATCTCGCGGTCGCGGTCGCACCGGGGGGGGGGGGGGGGGGGGGGGGGGGGGGGGGGGGGGGGGGGGGGGGGGGGCGTCGGCTCGACACCGCCGGAGGCGGGACGGGGGGGAGGTCGCCGTCTCGCACCGCCGAGGGGGTGTTTGGGGCGGGCCGTCGTCTCCATCTGCCGCGGGGGCGGGGGGGGGGGGGGGGGCGTCGGCCCACACCGTCGGCGGGGGGCCTTCCTGTGACACCCCGATCCAGAGCTTAATAGTATTAATAGGATACTCTATCAACAAGTTGCAACTTCTTTTCCGGTAGCCTAGCTCCGAAAATCTCCGAGGTTAAGCGTGCTTGGCCTGGAGCAATTTCAGGATTGGTGACTGACCGGGAAGTTATTCCTGGGTGCGCACGAGTGAGGACAAATGTGCGTAGAAAAGACTTGTGTTGGTCTGTGAGTCCAGCCTATGTCCTATAAAAAGCTACCTGATGTAAGCGGGTCCGGCCTCGAGGAGGCGGGACGTTACACTTCCGCCGCTCGGGGGGGGGGGGGGGGGAGGGGGGGGGAGGGGGGGGGACCCAGATCGCGCTCCTCGGCCGGGGGTTGTTCCGGATCTGCCGGGGGGCGGGGTGGTCGCTCCGCCGCACGAGGGGGGCCCGGTGTGTGTGTGTGGGGGGGGGGGGGGGGCGTCGGGCCCGCACCGTCGGGAACCCAGATCGCGCTCCTCGGTCGGGGGTTGTCCCGGATCCGCTGGGGGGCGGGGCGGTCGCTCCGCCGCGCGGGGGGTCCTGGGGGCGCGCTCGGAGGAGGGGGGCGGGGGGGGGGGAGGGGGGAGGGGCGGGGTCGGGTCGGTCCGACCGGCGGTCCCGAGGTTGGGGGGGGGCGCCTGGGTGGCGCGTCGGCTGGCTTCCGGCCGCCGGGCCTCGGGGCGGGGGGGGGGGGGGGGGGAGGGTCTCTCGTCGGTGGGGGCGGGGAGGCGCGCGCGCGCGTCGTACCTCGATGTCAGGTGTCTGATGGGTAGCTTCGTCCGTCGCCGTCCGCGAGTGCTTGCCACGGGCTAAAATTTTTGCTCGTTCGCCTTTTCCGTTTGGCGCATTTGCCTCGCGTGCGCTAAAAGTTTTACTCGTTTGCACGGTTTTGCGCCTCATCCAAACACCCACTAAGCATGCTTGACTCTCCTCTCCTGGTTTAACAGCAACCATGACCGGCATCTCACTGTAGCGTAATACAACACCATCATACCAAAGGAAATGATATACTGTAGTAGTAAATATGAGATAAATTTCACCGTGACAGCCGCTCGCGCATGTTGGCCGTCCGGCGGGCCGGACCACCGGGGCTACTGGTAAGCTACTGCCCCCACCTTTCACCGTGCGGTAAGTAGTCACGGTTCCCGATGCAGGGTGCAATCGAGGAATTAATCCCGATCGATCATCCGGCCGGCCCCTGTCGGATCAGAGCCGCACGCCGGTCGCTGAGACGCTGACTGCCTGAGGCCCGATGAGACGCAACGTGGGTAGTAGGGCCTTTTCGTTTCTGTAGGTAGGCTCGCCCTCGGACACTGCGCTGCCTCATCTGGAGGCCCTGACCACGGATTGTTTGCTTTTTGTCCGTCCTCGCGGATGCTAGCCAAGTCAAATCGCCAACTCCGCAGCAGCAGGATCTCAGAGCAGCGGCAGCGGCAGCGCGCGGGGTTTCAGAAATCAGAACTCCCGTTCGAAAGAAATTCGGAAACACATTTTGATTGGTTGATGATGACTTGTGGACATTAATCCCCCAGTTTGTGATGACCGCCGCCGGCGCTGGACAGGAAGCACGACGTACGGCGCCGGCGCGGACGGAACGGTTCTCCAGCTAGCGACGACGCGGCACCGGGAACACGACGTGACGTGCCGCGGCGAAGAGAGCAAAATGGATGTTACTAAGTACTAGTGGCGGCCGTTGGCGGGCATTGACTCGCCGCGCCGCGCGCCCTGTCAGCTGGCGCGGGCCGCACAGCCGGCCGCTCTGGGCCGGGCAGAGGCGAGGAGACGTGTGAGAGCGCGATCGCGCAGGCAGGCAGGCGAGCAGGCTAGCAGGCGAGAGCGGCCAGAGCCTCCTGACCAGAGGCCTCGTGGGCGACGCCGCGCGCCGCAGGGGAGGCGCAGGCGAAGCATTCGCATTGAACGCGCGCCCCTCCTGTCTCTTCTCTCCTTGGTCGATCCATCGATGCCCGCTCTCGCTGCACTGCACCGTACTCCCCGCGCGCACTCACTGTGCCGCGCCACCGCCACCGTCGATCGATCGTCATCATTGCCGGCCCTTCGTCGAAGCGCCCCCGTTCCCCGGCCGGCCGCGCCAGCGCCATCATTCTGGCTCACCGTCGTCCATTCCATTGCCTGCGTCAATTTTACCCGGATCACACTTGACTATACTCCTGTGCAAAATTTTTTACTATGCGTACAGTACAGGTCAAATAAACAAGGGGAAGGATGCGCAGCAGAGACCTTGCACTGTTGTGGCGTCCGCGTGAGACTAGGGGGCGCGCTAGACAATGGCACAATGCAGCAGCGCAGCAGTGCAACTGTGCTGGGTGTGCCCGGGGGTGTATCAGTGTAGTATGTGTTGTGTGCCTGCAGCTTGATATGAATGCAGAGGGATGTGCGTGCATTCAATATCTCCCGCAGGACGACATTTTTGGGCGGTCTGCGACCCTGCCTTATTCTCATTGATGGCATCTCTCTCTCTCTCTCTCTCTCTCTCTCTCTCTCTCTCTCTCTCTCTCTCTCTCTCTCTCTCTCCTCCCCCCCTGCCACAGTGTTACAATCTCGAAAATACCTTCTGCCCCGCTCTTATTCATCCAGCCAAAGTTTTGGAGAGAGATTGATAACTGACCATGGTCAACCGCAAAAGCATATGGGGCCGAATGCAGAATGTACAGCACCGAAAACACTGTTTTGCTACAGCATCAGCTTTTACTAGTACTGGCGTTGCAACTACGTATACAAGGATACACGTTTTTAATTCTGATAGAAAAAATTGTTCTGCTGTGCGACCGGTCAGTTGCAATTGCGCTGAACATCCACTGCGCTGCCGCCAAAATCACACAATTGAATAGTAGTACACTCCCAAAACCGATGAGTTATTAAAGGTGAGAGACGCGACCCTTTTCGGGTTTACCACGAAATGACCGCAATCTGGAGTGACCAGTTGTAGCTCATGAGTCATCAGGCAGGCGCGGCAGGGATCAGGACGTGACATTTTGATGGCTCATCTGATTGAGGTCCCATTGAATAACCAATCTTGCAGCCCTGTATCCGGGGGTCGCTGTGCATTTTTCATGCATGCCATTGCCTTCTAGTACTACACCTACTAGTAATAGCAGTAGGATCAGCATGGTAGCACTGCCACCAAGAGAAAAAAGGAGATTCTGGGAGAGAGGAGAACATTGGAGCTCAAAAGAGAAATCAGTGCGAGATCGATCAAGAGAGATGCGCATAAATGCATGCGCAGCCTACACGCTCGATCTCTACGCTGCCGCCTGCCCTGACGAGTCTTGTATCGTGAGGATCTCCATGCAATGATACAGTATATTTTTCCACCTGACAAAACGATGTATGCGCAGGCCCTGCCTGTAGGCACAGAGTCTAGGCATTATAGCATGCCATGTTCAATCAGCCATAGGCCACAGGTCAAAAAAAAGATACGCATCGTCCACCAGATTCATCAGGCCAGAAGCTGCTCTCTCTTTCTTCCTTAAGGTCAACTTCAGTATAGCCACACTAGCAATACATGGACGCTTGCATACAGCAGAGTACTACAGCAGCAGCAACATTATAGAGATACGATGCATATTGTTCAATCTTGTTGGGGGGTGGAAGAAGGAAGCTACAGAAGCAAGAAAATTCCAACATAAAGCTGCACTCTTCATGTAAAATCGACGACACAGGAAAATTAACCCTCCTAACAATGGGCACACCGTTTTTGGTCTTCAGCAGTTCAGTAACCTGAAAAAGAAAAAAGCAGTATGTATCTATCAGATGCTAATTATACAGTACTACTTGATTTTAAGTAGAGCAATAAATACTAGTTCAACTGAACTATTCGGGCTGACACGGTTGTATTTGTATTTTTTCCTCCTCTTAGCATATGCTTAGACAAAAGGAACCTGTACAAGGAACTGCTGAACAGTTCAATTGTGGATGTGGCAAAAATGATGAAGATGCAAGCATTGCTGGTTGGTCCCTAATAACTCCCTATGAGTAGCTCTTGGCTTCTCATTTTAATTCAGATTCATGTGGGGAAGCAAACGTGTGCATCTCGTTTGACATGAAATATCAGTATATACTTTCCTGTTAGGGATACACAGCTACTACTAATATAGAAATTGAAGAACCAATTCTACAAAAAAATGATAGTGATTATATTCTCTCATATAACAAACAGAAAATAACTTTTCTACGCTTACTGCAGGCACATTGCTGAAAGCTGATGGTCTACAGACTACACTATAGACTACGTATAGTGCAATAAGGGCATGCCATTATATGTGTACGTGCATGCATCGATCAGTGTGGCATGCTAGACCACTGTGTAAATCGACGGTCGTAATAAAATAAGAGCAGCTTGATGGCTGTTGCATTTCTCCAGTGTCTCCCAGAACCTATTCATACGCACAAGTGTCGTCAAGGGGCCATAGTGCCATACACAAGACGAATGAACGCAAGAAAAAAAAAACATTTTTTATTCACCGTAGGGTGAGAGCTGCGCATGATATGATTGATGGGAAGTGGCGATAGTAACATACTACCAGGACACAAAAGGTATTCATGCACGAGCAGATGCCTGGTTCACTTGATCTGGATATCATCATTTATGCCCAAGTACAAATGTAACTAATGTTCAACAGTAATACGAGTAGATCCGAACAGTAAGTAGGTCTACCGTGTGTCAGCACAAGATCAACACTCGACAGCTAAATTATGTGTAGCGAGGATGATGATGAACGAAGAAACCCTTGTCAGGCCGTACAAATATAGGTCGATCCTGCAGCTAATAACAAGAGACTAACGAACAAACCGTGCACTACCAAACTTTGGCGAAGAATTCGATCGGGAGCAGAGTGGCGCAACGAAGCCACTGAAACTGAATATACGGGAACCATGCAAAGGAAGCCAAACCTGACACGACTGAAGCATTGAATACTTCAGTCCGTTCTCCTACTGCCCGGTGCTCGGCTTCTCATCGCCGCCGGCGGTGCCGGACTTCAAGAAGGAGCTGACGCCGAGCGTCCCGAGACCGGGAACCGGACCGCCGGGTCCGCCCATGGTGGTCGAGTACCCGAACTCGTACCCGCCGTTGATCCCTAGCCTGGCGATGGGCTCGGTGCCGTCGTAGCCTCGTGACAGCATCTGGGCGTTGGAGGAGAAGTGGTGGTCTTGCCCGGCGCCGCCGAAGACCCCGATGGAGCCCAGCGCCGACGAGTGGATGAAGTTGTGACCACCGCCGTTCGGCATCCCCCCGCCGTTTCCGATGAACTCCGCCATGGCTTGCTGCCCGTTCGGCCCCGTCGACGCCGAAGCCGCCGCCGCCGCTGCAGCCTGATCGAACCCAATAAGAAACCAACAGTTCAACGATCGTGCTCTCACTTCTTGCTGTCTACAGTACAGTGTACTCGTCCCGAATGACGATATGATGAATCAGTAGTGTGGATCTCATCTCACCTGGTACTTGGAGAGCTCGTACTTGGCGCGGGCGAGGTCCTGCTGCAGCTGACGGAGGTTGTGCTGGAGGATGGAGATGACGCCGACGCATCCGTACACGGGGTCGCGGAGGCGCATGTCGGCCTCGTACGCGAGCGAGTTCACGGCGTCCTCGCGCTGGAAAGGGTGCAGCTCGTTCAGCAGCTTGGTCACGTTGCTCGCTCCGAAGACGCGGTGCACGTGGACGAACTTCTGCGGGTTGTCCGGCGGGAAGTAGGGTGCGAACACGCAGTCAGGCTGGCACTTGCGGCGCAGGAACTTGCACGCCGCGCAGGGAGACCCCGTCCCGCACACCGCCGCCGCCGCGGCCGAGGACGACGACGAGGCCACGGTTATCACCGAGCCCGACGGTGCCGGCGGCATGGACGACGCGGACGACGAGGCCATCCGACGACTGTCTGCTGGTGGCCTGGACCTGGAGGAGCGAGGATCACGAACAGTGGGGTTAAGACTCAGCGTTCTTCAGTGTTAGTCCATGTTTTTATTACAGTAATTTGTTTTCAGATAAAAAAAATAAGTAGTGGAAGCTGCTAAGAAAATCGATCAGAAGGGGAAGAATCGAAAGAACCTCGCAATCTTTGTTTCCTTTCAGAAATGGGAGGACGACCTACATGCCTCGAATACATTGGAAAATTGAACAAAATATAAACACACGTTCGGTCCCTCCTCAAGATCCTAAAAGTAGGAGAGGCAACTACAAATACACGGACAAAAATTACACTGCAGTTTCTTTCCTACGAAAACAAAAGGAGAGAAAAATGGAGTAACGAGGCTATGAAAGGAAAAAAGAAAGTGAAAGGAAAGAGGCAAATTGAGTGCCTCCCAATTTGAGGCGCGCGGTGCAAGATATCTTAGTGAAATGGCAAGACTCGATGCGCCTGATTGACAATATCGAAATAGCTGACCATCAGTCAAAATCCCCTCCGCATGTGCTTTTCTTGGATCAATGGCCCAACTCTTAGTTAATTGGTACCGAGAAGAAGAAAGAAAAAGATTATGACTCCGCGTAGAAGAGAGGAAGGATGGACTCAGTGTTGGTAGAGGAAGAGGCTAGGAGGGGATCCTAGCTAAAGGAATAATGGAACATATATATTATTGGACTCGGATCCGCCGCCGGCGGCGAATGGCTGCGCTGCGCACGTACCCTTTTTTGGATGATCTCCTTCCTTCCGCTGTCTCTGCCGCGCCGACTCCTCGCCTCCGCCTTCCTCTCCTCTCCTGTCCGCACCGCGCTCCTCGCCTTCCACTCCGCCCGGAAGGCCGCAGCAGCTGCTCCTTTTAAACCCGGCTCCTCTCTCTCTCTCTCTCTCTCTCTCTCTCTCTCTCTCCGCTGCTGCTGGCGTTGTTTAAATTTGGGTTGTTTGTTTTGCTCTGGTTACTGGTTGTTGGGGGGAGAGAGAGAGGGGTGAGAGAAGGACACCGAAAGATGGTGAGGTGTGTGGTTTATACTGGGAAAATGAGGAAGAAATGGCGGAGGTGTTGTAGTCAAGGTGAAAGAATGGAATTTGATATCCATGTTCTTTATTGGATGACCAGGATGAGTAGCTGGTATTAAGGAGGAGAGAGAAGCAAAGAATACCAATGGTAGAGTCAGTTGCCTGCGGCTCCGTAAAAAAATTACGGTTGCTTGTTTGATAGGACTATTAAAGTGATTATAGAATTGCTTATAATTAATTATTTAAATTTTTTTATTTACTTATAGCAACTTATGTGCGTAATCTATTTTTTTATGTTTGGCAAAACAGATTATAGTCATAAGCCAAAAAATTGCCTATTATTTATAACTTATCCAAAAGAGCTTATAATAGTATAAATTTAAAAACAGATTATATATGCATGTTACTAATCACTCGTGAGTTTTAGGTCTTTGACATACCACATACATAGTTGCTTATAAACTATAATTAATTTGCATATTCAGTTTTATAATCCCTCCTAAACAGGTCCTAATATAGCTTCCACTCCTCGCATAAAACAGTTTTTTCAATTAAAGTAGCACTAATTGTAAAAGTAGGTGTGACGATTAAGATATACTTCCTCTGTTTTAAAATAGAATTTGTTTTAATAAGATTTTGATCAAATATTGAGAATATAAATCATGAATAAATTTTACTTTATAAAATTTAAAAATATAAAATTATATAAATAGATTTGTCTTGAATTATACATTAAGAAAAGTATGCATGCATCATATTTCAATAAATATTTTTATAGAAAACTAATATCAAAATTATGTTTTAAAGATCATGTCATTGTCTAAAACAAACTTTATTATAAAACGGATGGAGTACTAATCATAACAGTTCCTCTAATTCTTTTTTAAAAATAGTCTTTGGTTTAGATTCAACTCCATAAACTCTGTGAGTTGCTTCAGAATTCATACCTAAAGATCAGGAATGACAATAAAAACTTCTTTGAGAGATCATCTAAACATCGATCATAATGTGTGTTCTTAAATATGTAACTCGCATATGGCCTCTTAACTTTTTTTTTCCCTCAAACACGGTACAAACGCATACTCTAGCTAGTATATTATACTAATTTTTACTGAACATGCATAAGCACATTTATTACTTACAGCGACCACTATAAGCAGATACTAAATCGACTAATATTAAGAGTTACAAATAAAGTCATGATGTGCTAATAATAATTTAAGGATTTTGTGTGCTGATACGACTCTAAACGTTTGATAAACCAGATCATTACGCACGAATGAGATGTCATTGAACTACTTCCATTAGCTTCTTCAATATTCTGCTTTATGTGTGTAGCGACATCATTAGCACAGGGGCCGGCGGAGCTAAGAAAAACGTGTGAAATGTCTACACCCGTTATATTTTGCTCAAAATCGATGAGACATACGGTAATCATGTCACGCAACAGCGCTGGCATTGCCAGTCCTTGTCATGACGTGCAGACGTGGCAAAATCATACTAGTTACTAAACACAAAAAGACAATGTAGCATAATTATTTTCAATGATGGATAGTAGTAATTCTTATGGTCGATCACGTATAATAATCGCCGATCATATAAAGGTACCGAAGCATTGAGATACTACTCTTTTGGAACTTTAAAACATCTATTTAGTACCTGAATTTTTGTATGTACAAATATCTAGTTCTCATCTACTGCAGAAAATATGCCTTTATATAATAACAATTATCTCTGTTATAGTCTATTTTAGCTTATTGATTAGGATCATGAACACACCACTAAGTCCGCCCAGTGGATTGAAAATCCTAACTACACTGATTCTTAGTAAATATTACAGTAGTTTAAATTTTAGTGTTGAAACGGAGAATTACACTCACAACCTCGTGAAGTGAAACAAATCACTTACTATTAAGCTATCAAAACTTTTATTTATTAAGATAAAAAATGCAAACATATTTAAAAGATGTCGATCGAACGATTGAATTACATAATCTCACTTCGTATGGAATGCATGCATCTAATATACGGCGTCATCGCGCTGGAGTTATTAACCATACACAGTTGTATAAGTAATTACTTGAAATGTCGTAGTATTAGCCCGTACCCGGCCCACGGGAAGGACGTCCCCCTAGTCGGTACTGTAGCGGCGTGTGCCGCGCGCCGCCATAGCAAAGGACCAAGTCCGGTCCGGAAAATAAACCCACTTTTCATTGGATACTACCACGATCGAGCCAGATAGGAATATGTAGGCTTCGCCAACGTAACGTGGAGCGAGCCAAGCAGATCGAGTCGGGCAGAGAAGCACGTCCGAGAGCACATGAGAAGGCGATGCATGATTGCTCATACATGGTCCCCGCTCTCTCTCACTCTGGGAGGTAGGACTGAGGACCCTTGGCATTGAATACCGTGATGGCCACAATTCATGCATCATCGATCGACAACCCTCATCATGACAAGTTAGCTTGCAGCCGATCGTACCCATGATTATTAGTAGTATTAGTAGAGTTCATTCTTCTTCCCGGACATTCATTTAACCCTGCATGCTGCATCTCATTCTCATCAGATGTTTAGTAATTTAATTTCGTCCCGGAGCCGGCTGCGAGGACACAGCAGGCCAGGCCAGGAGGAGTACAAAGGGAATTGTCAAATCACAGAGGAGCTCAGCCTCAGCTTGGGGGGCGGGGGCTGGACCGCACGCGGCAGGTGGCCGGCTGCCAATTCTAGCTCGGCCATAAATTCCGGCGGTTTTTCACATGAGGTTTGATCGGCGTGTGTGTGCGTGTGTGGTACCACCACCGTCCACACATGACATGAACATGACATGATGATGGTGCTTGAGTTTCAGTTACCAGTACTGCTACCTTGCCATTTGGAAAGGAAAAAAAAAATGGACGGATGAAATTTACTCGTGAACGGATGAAATTTAGTCGTGGAATAACCGCAGCGCTGGGTTGTTGTTGCGAACAAAACAAACCGATCAGCGGAGGAGGAGGAGCGGGGGGCCTCGATCGTGTAGGGCCGGGCGGCGGCGTGCTAGCTTCTCGCGAGCCGCGCGCGAACAAGGCGACGGGCGCATGCATGCATCCTCGTTCGGTTGCGGGGAGAGGAAGAAGAAGTGCAGCGCAGCAGGAGAGAAAGAGCGTGTGTGCGCACGCACGGTGGCTGGCTGGCTGGCTGGCGCTGCAGGTGGAAAGTCGCGTGTCCCGTCGTCTGAGTTTGAGTCTGAGGTGACCCGTCCTCAGACCGGACCGATGCCGATCCGATCCGATCCGATCTGCCGGATGGGATTGGCGAGCGCCTACTACTACTCTGCTGCTACTACTACCTGAAAATTATTAATTAAACAGAGACCGGGCCGGCCCGCGCACATCGACCGTCTTTTGCCGTCCGATTGACGAGAAACGACTAGGATCGTACGGTGCGCGGTGGAGGGCGCTGATCATGTCAGCCGGAGGTGGAAATGCGAGACAATCCCTTTCACACCCCTCGTCATCCTCGGGATCCGTGGCCCTTGCTTGGTTCTGCTGCAGGGCTCCGTTGTCCCTCCTCAACACTGTGCTGTGCTGTGCTGTGCAGTGCATTCCCTCCCTCTCGGCCCTCTCATCTCATGTACAGTGTACATCCCCGCGCAACGCACGTACTACTACACACATGCGATTGTTTAGCCACATGCTTTTATCATCGATTATTGCAGTGGTTAACCGCCGACCCGATTGCAGGTAGTAATTAGCGCTCCTATGTGCTTATTTCCGATCCCATTGTTTGCCGGCCTGCTGCCTTGCTGGACTGATGACTGGTACTACGTACGGGTGCCACTGCATGCAGAGGCGCTTGGGATCGGAAAGGAAGAAGATCGACGGGGCGAATGAATCAGCAGTCAATCCAGCTGCGTGGGTCGTGAAGACGAAGAAGAACGAGGTCGTCGACAAGCAGGCCGGCCGGTACAGCAAAGGCCGCCGGCCGTGCGTTTGTTTGAATAAGCGCGCGAGAGGGGAATGAACGAGAGGACGGCCGGCCGGGATGTATATGTGTGGGGCACTAGTAGTACTACAGTAGTACTACGCACCAGCAGCCACGCCCACACAGCAATTGGCAAATTGCCGAGGCCCAAGGCAGGGGGACAAAACGGCGGTAAGGACCGGCAGGGGGTGTGGGGAGAATGAGGACGAAGTTATTGCTCCCCCGGTGGTTCTGCCTACTCTCACTGTCTGTCTCTCTGTCTCTGTGCCTGACTGTCTCAACCTGCATCGTCTTCGTCCTCCTCTCCCAGCTGCTGCTGCTGCTCCTCCTCTCGGGAGTGGAGATCAGAATGAATGCGCGGCATGTAGCCGCGAGCCGTCCCATCACCACCGCTCGCGCGATCGCAGCATGTGGGACGCCGGGACCTCCTCCATACACCCCCGCCCCGCAGGCCGCAGCAGTACAGTACTTTCTCCAGTTCGACCTCCTCCCCGTCCCCGCTCTCCGCTGCCGCTAAGCTCGATCGAAAGGCTCCATCCCCATCCCCATCCCCATCCCCATGGGGTTTGCCTTTCCTTTTCTTCCCAAACGACTCCCTACTAGCGCCTTGTCGTCGTCCTCCCTACTACCGCTTCTGCTGGGCACGCACTCGATCGCTGGCCACATTCGCGTTTTTATTTCGCTCGCTCTCCCTGGTGCTGGTGGCCTGTTCGCTCTCGCATCGCATTGAAGAGACCGAGATCTCCCGCCAGAGGGAGCTCGTCGGCGTGCTGGCACCACTACTGCCACTGGCAGCCGCGGCAGCGGCGTGCGTGAGAGATGAATGCCAACGTTCGCCTCCCGCCGGCCGGGGCCGGCCGGTCTCGACTCGACACGCCTTGTGTGTAAATGCGCTCGCTCTGTTCTGTTGCTGCTGCTGCTGTGAATGAAGAGGGTGTAGCTAGAGCAGCAGCATACGACGACGACTGAGACTGATGATGGACTCGAAGTGACGAGTCGGTCTCGTCTCCCTCCCTCATCAGAATTTGGAGCACGCGAGAATGAACGGAAGGAAGGGAATGAATGCGTTCGTGTGTCATCGATCGTGCGCGCGCGTGCCTGCAGTAGAGAGAGTAAATGCATCCCCAGCACACAGCATGTCTTGGAGTCCACGTTGTTGACACGCTCCTGCTGCTGGCCTGGCTCCTGTTGCTCTGGCTGGAGCTATAGTAGTAGTACTAGTAGCTATAGTAGGGCTCGTCGTGTCGTTGACCCCTCCATGAATGAATGGACGACCTTTCCCTTCTCCGTGTCGGTTTGGATTGGAAGGAAACCCGCACGCGCACGGGATCTGCTGCTGTTTGTTTGTTATGATGATGAGGAGTCGCCGACGATGGGCTCGGTCGCTGGCCTTGCACTCTCAGCCCGCATTCCGTCCAAAAATACCTTAGCCCATACAGCTAGCAGCAGGTTTCTTACGAACGGATGTGTCTTGGGCCGCCTATGGGTTCTGGCCCGAACGAGTTCTTCACTTGCAAATAGAAGCGTGAACAACGGAATTGCCAGGCCATATTTTTCTGCTTCCAGTCGTGCAATATCTCTAACAAACAGATCGCGAAAAAAAAAAAACTAAAATTCAGTTCACATGCATGGTAACATTCACACTTGTCTGTTTTGGACTAGAAAGCGGCCGGTGGCCCTGGAGGCTGATTTCTTTCTCTTTTTTTTTTTTCGTTTGAGACTCTGATTTCTTTCTCGGTTTATAAACTGTGGTTGCTACTATATCTCGAAGAAAATCTCTAAAAGAAAGGTTCACATACATGTCGCGGTGGCCCCGGTGGTTAAGATACAGAGAAGAGAGAAGAGTCTCCGTGGCCCACACAGTCTCCTCGATCGCTTCCTAGGCGGCGCCGCGGAATCTTCCAGTGACCCAGCGGGACTCCTCCAGCGTCCCAAGTTCAGCCGCACTATATACGCAGCATGTCCCTCACTCCGTCGTCGTGCCTTGCCACACGATCCAGATCGATTCCACAACACGGAGCGGGCGCCCGCAAAAACCCTAATCCTCCCACTCTCCTCCTCTTGCAAAACTCGCCGCCCCCGTCGTCCATCCGTATGGCATCCCCGTCCTCTTCTCGCCGCCGCCCTCGCGAGGATGACGACGAGGGCCTCGAGGACGGCGAGTTCGTTCCTTCCGCCGCCGGCTGCTGCTACTCCTCGGAGGATGATGCCGAACGCTACTCGGTTCAATCTCGTCGTAGCCAGCAGGAGGAGACCGAGACCCGTCGTCCACCACCACCGCTGATGGAGCGGGCGTCCGTGCTGGCTCCGTCGTGGTACGAGTGCGAGTCGGACAAGAGCATCAGCGACGACGACCGCGGCAGACAACACCGCCCTAGCGTCGTCGTCGTCATCGATGCGCCGGTCATCATTAGCAACTGGACCACCACCGGCAAGCGAGGCGGCACTGGTGGGAGGAACAAGGGCAGCAGCATCAATGCTACTGCTGTCTCGGCGAGTGACGAACCGAATCACTCTTCCATGGCCAAGGTGGTGTCCTCGGAGCCGACGCCGCTGCAGCCTGCTATGAAGCCGCCCTCGTCTGCAAGATCTAATCTCGTTCAGTCTGGAGAGACCAGCAGCCCGCAGTCCATCCACAATAATGAGCCCGCGGCGGGATCCGCGTCGGCAGTAGTCCACCAGAATCCTGCACCGCCGTCGTCGACGCAGCTTGATCGACTCGTCGCCCTCAAGCTAGCGCCGCCATCGAACGTGCCGCGGCGGGAGTACAAGTGCAATCTGTGCAGCAACTCGTACCCGTCGCCGCAGGGGCTCGGTGGCCACATGGCCGGCCACAGGAACAGGAAGAAGCAAGCGGAGGCGGCGGCCTCGGCCGCGGGACTGGTGGGCCCGGACGGCAACGCGATCCCCGCGGCGGCGCGCCAGGACAGGGAGGAGGAGGAGCACCCCTGCCAGAAGTGCGACAAGGCTTTCCCCACCGGAGTGGCGCTCGGCGGCCACATGAGGGCGCACTACAAGGGCCCGCCGATCGAGCACAAAAGGAAGAGCAAGAAACAGTGCGTCGCGCCGCCTCTTCCACCGCCGCCGGTGGTTTCTGCTCTCCCAGCACCACTTGCCGTAGCAGTGGCAAACCTTACGCAGACTCTCATACGAATCGAGGCAACACAGCCATCGCATTCGCCGCCGCCCGTAACAGGCATGCTGCGTCTGTTCGGCGTTGACATCGTGCAGCCGCCGCCGCCAGCAGAAGCTTCTTCGTCGGTTGTGCAACACGTTGGGCCACCACCTGCCCAAGCTCCAACAGTGCAACAGGGCAATGACATCAGGCCGCAGGCGGATGTTCCGGTGGTGCAGGAAGGTAATACAGACGAACATGCGGAAGCCCCACACAGGAAGGTTCTTCGGCCGTGACGACGACAGAGGGTTCGGTCTCCACTGTAGGCGGGCAACAGCAGGATTAGAAAATTGGACAATTTTGGTGAGCGTTCTCTATGTAAAGGAAAGTTTAAATTACTAGTAGCTTCGATATATAATCAGCCTTAAAATTAGTGTGTTCTTTTTCTTTTTGCGAGGATAAAATTAGTGTGTTCGTGAGATTTTTAATTTCTGACTCTGTGGTATAGTAGATGCTATTATTAGGAAAGTTTGAATTACTGTCTCCCGTCTGTCCGATCAATGAAAGGGCAAGTTACCGTTTTTTTGATTCTGTATGGATCTCAGCAGTCTCTCTCTGGCATCGCCAGTTCGCTAGCTACCGATTCACATTATGTAAGCGCGTTAATTAATTTGTACCCTCAAATCAGATCGATGATAAATCCAGGCGCATGCACACACGTTATTCTCTTTATCTCTGTGAGATTTTTTTTCAAACAAAATTGAATAAATAAGTAACGACTCAAAAAAAACCCTCATATATTAGTTTCCTCCTAAAAGAAAGACAAGGAGTACTACTTATTAGCATAATTAGGTGTTCGATTACAGTAGAACTGATGTTCATAACCTAACAATAATCACACTGGTGGACAAATCCACGTAATCTGCAAATATACATGCACCACCCTTCCATCAATAACATATAGCCAACCTAAACAACTGAAAGAAACTATTCCAATGCCCATTCGATCTTGTTTGCAAATCGAAAAATGACCCACCAAAAATCCACTAATTCTCAATTAATTTGATCAACCAACGGAAGTAGGTGCATCCTTGCCAGCTACGTTTCTCAAATAAAATTAGGTGATTGGACGATCAACAAGTTTTACGATGTGTTCTGAAACGAAGGCAGTTTGCTAAAATGTGACAATCACACGGAAGCATTTTAAGCACAAGTGAAACATATGACAATAATCTCTATTCCGAAAAAAGTTTTAATTTCTACCATACTAGGTGTGTGCACGTACGTTGCTACAAGAGCCAAATTTGTTTTTATATAAAGTAATACTCCTTCCTTTCTTTTCCCTGGCGTGATTGCCTATTTAATTTGGTAGAACTAATGTAAAATAACGTTTTACGAAAAAACTTTTGAAACATCCGAGGCAATGCCACAACAGGACTTTATCAAGACGAGAAAATTATGACATCTCTTTGTAGATCCTATCGTAATTTGTCTCTTTAATTCAGTCTTTCGGCACTGTATTGCAAAAATCCGTGATAGTTGTTATCGTTGTATGAAAATACGGACATATGGTGGTCTGTATAGACCGCCCTTCGTGAGTTCGGTCGGGGACTGAACACGCTACTGTTCATCGGGGAAAACTCAAATAAAAGCGAATAAAAGGCGAAACAAACACATGGAGTTTTTTTACCTAGGTTCAGGCTGTTTGGAGGCTAATAGCCCTACGTCCTGCACTTCTTGTATTTCATATTCACATGTAGCAGTACATGGGGTGTAAATCTCAGCTTCCATGGAGCAGAACTAGAGGAGGAGAAGGAGAGTTGTCTGTAGAAAAATCTCTAGGAGAGCCCCCTTTGCTACCAGCCGGTGTTCCTCTTTTATTGTCGTGCCTTGGCATCCTTGCCAAAGCAGTGGTACCCGCCCACTTTACATGTGCAGCGGCTGCCATGCCTCTTTACGCATGCGCGCACGACAGAGAGTGAAGAAGGAGAGAGAAAGGGATGAGTCATGTCCCATCATGTCTCCTCGTGATCCTCCTTTTGGATCTTCTGTGCTTTTGTGATCCGGGATACCCCTGTTTTATATCACCAATAGTTGTCGACCCATAAAATTATTGTATATGGACGGAGACTTACTTCTTCGGTAGGGCACAACAACATATGTAATAGAGTCTAACACGATTTTTTCTTTATTATGTTAGAGTCCAACACTTGATGGATGACTTAACATGGAGTTCGGTCTGTACCCCCTATTACTTCGTGGAGATATGGAAGGAAAGTTGATTGAGATCTTAACCGACACTACCCACTTTTCTGTTTTGAGCGGCTGATAGCCCCGTCGCATAAGATAGATAGAGATAGAGAGCAGGAGTCCCGAGTCCGTACCCCTGTTACTTCGCGCGCAGGGAAAGACGAAACCCCCGTCTGCCTCTATTCTGCAGCTCTATATATATGCAGTGTGCATGCCATCAATCCCATCGAGTCGTCGACGACAACACAAAGCAACAAGCGGCGCGCGGCGAACCGTAAACCCTAATCCCAGTCCGTCCCCTCTCGTCGAATCCATCCATCCACCCATCCAGATGTCGATCCTGTCGTCCTGTTCTTCTCAATTCGAGCCAGCGCCAGAAGTCGGTGTGTAACTGCAAGCTATGCAGCGAGATCGCGGCGGAGCCCAAGGACAGGAATGAGCCGCTCTCGTGCGACAAGTGCGGCAAGGTGTTCCCCACCGGAGTGGCGCTCTACGGCCACATGAGGGTGCACTACGTTGGCCCACCGATCTCGCACAAGTGGAAGAATGTCGCGCCGCAGGCGGTGGCCTTCGTGGTTCCCCCTCCCCCAGCACAACGAGCGGTAGTGGCCGCCGTGGCTCCTCCAGCAGCACCAGCGACAGTAGCCGTCGTGGCTCCCCCTCCCCCAGCACCCACCAGCCGCGATGGCCGTCGTGGCTCCTCCCCCAGCACCACTAGCAGGCAGCACGCTGCATCTCTTCGGCGTTGACATGGTCGGCCGCCAAATCGCACTATGTAAACTTTGTTAGCTATAGAATGTCCTCTGCCTACTTTATTTTGTACCCTTAGGTCAGATTTTGTTCAATAATTTGGCATTTATCGCCAGTTCGCTACTGCTGATTCACGCTATGTATGCATGCAAGGGTGTTATTAACTCCGTGTACTTGATATTTGTACCCTCAAATCTCAGATCACTACTACAAAAACCATCAAATATACCCCTTCATCAATGCCGCATTATTCCAAACCGGTATAAATATATTTTCAATATCGGTTTCAAAGGTCCTGTCGCAAATCAATAATTGAGCCTGTAAAACTGGTACTGAAAATGGACTATCAATGCCGGTTCACAACAACAACCAGCACAGAGAATACGAAAAAGTATCTATACCAGTTCTTACAGTAACTGGCACTGATAGTTCATTTTCACTACCGGTTTCTGTTCTGAACCGGTATACATAATGTACAAAGTATATAAATGGTGCTTCTTCCTCCTCCAAATCGAGGAGGACATTGCTGGTCGGTGACAGGAGCTAGCTCCATTGTTGCGGGTGGATAAGTCAAAATTCGGAAGAAATCAACCTATCTAAAGCTGTCTACGGTTAGTGAAGCGCTCTTTCTTCTTATTTCGATGACTTTTTCTCTCTAAGGTTAGCACCCGGTTTTAAAATCTACGGTTAGTGGATAGAGCTCTTTGCACTTAGTGTTTGCTCTGTACTCTCTAAGATTACTTACATTGGAAGATTGATCTATATTACTCTTGCTCATTAATTGAAGATTGCTTTGTCTCGATATTAGTCAAGTTGACTAAATGGGTACTCCTCCAATTTTTTTTAATATATATATGTCGTTCATGCATATTTTTGCTGTTCAACTTTTAGCTTGATCTTTTCCACTATGGCCCTAATCGAATAAGGCTACAAAGGCTATAGCTGCATAAAATACTGTACAAGAAGTCAATAAATGAATAATAATAGTAGTAGTAATAATAATAATAATAATAATAATAATAATAATAATAATAATAATAATAATAATAATAATAATATTAAATAACAACAACAACAACAACAACAACAACAATAATAGGCTGCCGCAGCTGCAGGTAATTACAGCCTTTGTAGGCTCATTCGAACATTTTGTGTAAACGAAATGTATTGAAAAACGTTGAACTACAAATTTTGAATATATATAATTTTGGTTTAAAAGCTTGAATTATTATATGGTTGTTAGTTGTTACTACTAAATTATTAGTAATTATTGTACGATTGTTATTTGTAGTAATAAAAAATAGATGTAATTTTGTTAGTAATTATTGTATAATTGTGAATGTTGGTTTAAAAGCAATAAGTTTGATTGAGATTATGTGATCTCACCTTTTTTAGGAGTTGATGATGCGATCGTCTAGTAGTCGAAAGAGGCAACAAGAACCATTACACGGTGGGTCCCATCAGTCAAGCACACCCCCATATGAAGCTCGACAATCAAACAAGGAGGAACAAAGATCTTATGTAATTTCCATGATGAATATATATATATATATATATATATATATAAAATTAATTTTTTATGATGCTAATAATTCTAATGTACTAGATGGATCGATCATGGATGTATGATGGTAGTACTCTTACTAAAGGCTTCCTTGTTAGATTGGAAACTTTTTTGAAAGCCGTCACAACATACAAGAAGCCAAAAAATAAGTCTGACATTCATTATATATGTTGTCCGTGTCGTGATTGTAAAAACTTGAAGAAGTTTTCAGATATAGAAGAGATTCATACACACTTGATTAAACAAGGGGTTTTATGTATGGATATTTATGTTGGACTAAACATGGTAAAGTTGAGGAGGATGTGCAAGCGAATAATCCTACTACATATTGGTCAGCAATGGATAGCGAGCATGTGATAGTAGAGAGGGAAAATGATGTTGATTACCTAGATGAAACGTTGCACAATGATGTTGATGTCCTAAATAAAACGCTGCACAATAATGTTGATGATCTTGATGAAATGTTGCGTAATGTGGAGGATGATTTCTCTAGCGAAAGTGAATTTCGAAAGCTCTTAAAGATGAAAGAAGACTATAAGACACCCATGTACTTGGGTTACAAGAAAGAATACAACAAGTTGCATGTTGTTCTCACATTGCTGCAAATGAAGTTAAGCAACTATTGGTCCGATAAAAGTTCTACTATATTATTACAATTTGAAGGATTTTCTTCCTACCAATGTTATGCCTCAAAACACATATCAAGTAAGAAGATTGTTGTCCATTAGGACTGAAAATGAAAAAAATACATGCATGTCGTAATGACTGCATGTTTTTTTGCAAAGATGATAAAATTTTGGAGGAATGTCGTGTTTGTGATTCATCACGCTATAAATCCAACAGTGAACATATTGATGGAGATGATATGGGTGAGAACAATAGGGCTAAAAGAACACCTGTTAAGTTTGCTTGGTATTTTACAATAATACCTCGTCTAAAGCGGTTATTTGCTAACAAAGCAAATGCTGAGTTGATGCAATGGCACGAGAAAGAGCGTAAGAAAGATGGAAAGCTTCGACATCCGGCTGATGGAATTCAACGGAGGAACTTTGACAACAAATACAAGAACTTTAAAGCTAAATTAAGGAATATAAGATTGGGGTTGAGTACAGATGGGATGAATCCATTTGGAGACACAGGACACACACATAGTATTTGGTCTGTGACACTATGTATCTACAATCTTCCATCATGGCTATGTATGAAGCGCAAGTTTCATATGATGCCTTTGCTGATAAGCGGACCGACTCAAGTCGGTAATGACATTGTTGTATATCTAAAACCATTGCTTGATGATCTTATTGTACTATGGAACGATGGTGTACGAGTATGGAACGAGTACAAAAAAGAGATTTTTACTCTACATGCTATGCTTTTTGTAACGATCCAAGATTTGCCGGCTCTCGGTAGCATATCAGGACAGCTCACAAAAGGATACAATGGATGCATATGATGTATGGATGAAACTGGTGGCATATGGTTAAAAAACTATAAGAAAGTGGTATATATGGGTCATCGTAGGTTTCTAGGTGTAGATCACCCATATAGAAGAAATAGAACAGCTTTTGATGGCACAGTAGAGAAGCGTCAAGCTTCTAAGGTTCGTGATAGGAAATAAGTACTCAAGATGGTACAAAATCTGAAGGTTGTCCTGGAAAGGGAAAAGAAAGTACAAAGGCTCCACCTGATAGTTTGTTCAAAAAGAGATCAATATTTTGAAACCTTCCGATTGGAAAGACTTAATGGTCCGTCATACAATTGATGTCATGCACGTGGAGAAGAACGCATGTGAGGCAGTGGTTGGTACCTTGCTTAACATACCTGACAAAATAAAAGACACACTGAAAGCACGTTTGGACCTAGAGGATATGAAACTCAGAAAGGATCTCCATCATACAGTCCTCGAAAATGGGTCAAAGAAACTTCCAACAGCTTGCTACACCTTTAGTAAACAAAAAAAGATGAACCTATGCAGTTGCTTGCATGGGATAAAAGTTCCAACTGGTTACTCTGCTAATGTCAAGAGACTGGTGAACATGAATACATTGAAGTTCTGCTTCAAGAAGTCCCATGATTGTCACATGATGATGGTTCAACTACTGACTGTTGCAATTAGAGGTATTCTAACAAACAAGATCCGAGATACAATAATAAAACTTTGCTCATTTTTCAATGCAATCTCTCAAAAGATCATTGATCCGAGGAAGCTAACAAAGTTACAGGATGATTTGATCAATACTATGTGCAACCTTAAGACTATTTTTTCTCCTTCCTTTTTTGACTCAATGCGCATCTTATCACGCACATTGTCCGTGAGATGAAATACCTTGGTGCTGTGTTTTTGCATCAGATGTATTCGTTTGAAAGATTCATGAAGGTTCTCAAAAAGTATGTTCGTAACCGAGGTTATCCAGAAGATTCCAAGGCACAAGGCTTGGCAACACAGGAGGTTATTTAGTTTGCCGTTGACTATATGGATTTAAAATCAATTAATTTGCCCATATCAAGACATGGGGGGCGACTAAAAGGAAAAGGAACACGAGGACACAAAACAATCAATGTCAACAACTATGTTTCATTCATCCAAGCACATTTTTGCATTCTTCAACAGTCCATAGTGGTGGGCCCATATGTCAATAAGCATGTACAAATGCTACGAACCAAAAATCCAAAAAAGTCAGAGGACTGGATTGCAAAGGAGCACAGAGATAATTTTGGCACTTGGCTGCGATTACATATGATGGAACTGGTTCACTACGATGAAAAGAGTGCAGATGAGATACTATTGGAAATGCTAGCTAACGGACCGTCAATTACGATCCATACATATCAAGCGTATGACATTAACGGCTATACATTTTACACAAGTATGTAAGACACCAAAAGCTGTAACCAAAATTGCGGTGTTCGCATTGATGCATATGATTGTGATGGGAAAAAGGAGACCTACTATGGCTTCATAGACGAGATATAAAAACTTCAGTATGGAAAAAAATTAAAGGTCCCTCTGTTTCGTTGTCAATGGGTTGTACTACCACATGGACTAAAGATCGACAAGTACAGTACGACAATCATCGTTTTTAAATTTGTCGGCTATAGAGAACAACTATTTGTGCTTGTCAAAGATGTCACGCAAGTCTTCTATGTTAAGGATCCAAATCCTTGTAACAAAGAGGAGCGCCATATCATTCTACAACGAAAAAGAAATATTGTTGATGTTGAGGATGTTATCGATGAGGAAGACTACAATCAATTCGATGACCTACCTCAATTCGGAGGGGATATCGTCCTCCCTCTCATTGATGACAATGAGGAACCTACCTATATACATCGTGATCATGATAAAGCTATCATTATTAGATGAAAGGAACAAGTTTTCATGTAATAGTTAACTAAGTATTATACTAGTTGTATCTAAAATTAATACCAGACAAGTAGGACACTCCCCTGCTTTTATATTAAAACAAATTACTACTCATATCATGCATGGTAGTGTCGTAACATTTTTCATGTAATGGTTATTTCAAAAAGTTATTCAAATTTATAAGGATTTTATTAAGTACTTAATTAGTTTCTACTTTTCATTGAGGAGATAGTGATATTACAAAAAATAAAGAGAGAAGAGCTTTTTTCTTTTTTCGAAAATTTAATTTTCACTTTCAATACTGGTTCCAATTTAGAACCGACATTGATACTTCAATATCAATGCCGGTTGCACTGAGAACCGACACTGATACTTCAATATCAATGCCGGATCCACATTAGAACCGGCATTGATAGTGGAGTATCAATGCCGGTTCCACTTTGGAACCGGCATTGATATTGAGGTATCAATGCCGGTTGGCTTGCGAACCGGCATTGATGCTATATTTTCCTCAAAAGTAACACCCGCCCGCGCCCTTTCCTCACTTTCACCAAAACAAACTCGATCCCTTCGCGCCTCTTCCTGTTCCCGCCGGCAACCCTACGGCTATCACCCGCCGCCGCCGACGATCCCGCTCGCGGCCGCCTCCGACGCTCCCGCTCTCGGCCACCGCCTCTGCCGCACCCGCCGCCGCCTGTAGCGCCCGCGCAGCCGCCGGCCCTGCCATCTCTGCCGCTCGCGTCCGCTGTCCCTACTGCGCACTCTCGGCCGCCGGCGACCCTGCGGCTCTCACCTGCCGCCACCGACGCTCCCGCTCGCGGCCGCCGCCTCTGCCGGTGAGAATTATTTATTACCAGCACATTGGGATAAGGAGGTCACGGTCGTTGGGACAAGGTGAATCATCAGAGTTTTGGGGGTCTGCAACCTTGGATTACTGCATATGGGTCAATTTCGACAAACCAGCACATTAGTAGGCGGCTAGCGAGCAATTTATCGTTTTCAACTATTTATGGTTTTAGCTTGGTCTTCACCCTGATTCAATAAGTACATTTCATTGAACAAACTGAAGCTAACATTGAGCTCGATCATTTTGAGCTCTTGTTTCACTACAATACTTGGAAGGGGAGCTCTGGCGCAGCTGTAAAGTTGTTGCCTTGTGACCATGAGGTCTTGGGTTGAAGTCCTGGATATAGCCTCTTGTAGAGATGTAGGGAAAGGCTGCGTACAAAAGACCCAAAGTGGTCGGACCCTTCCCTAGACCCTACGCAAGCGGGAGCTACGTGCACCGGGCTGCTATATTTTATCCAATTATTGCAGTGCTTACAATCATTTTCTTTTTCTTGAATTTGCATTATTATATATTTTTTGTAGTATGGATTACTTTTAGGTTTCAGTTTTACCTTTTACCTCACAAACCTTTTTCGATAAATGTGGGGAAACATTGTTTTGCACCCTTCGGCGCTCTTCCATGGTTGCTAGTATAGTGCTTTGTGGTATGTACTGTTGTGAAGTTGCTGATAGAAAATGGTTCATGCTTTTCTATAAATAAACATACTCATGTTTCATTTGTTGTAGGAATGCCACATAAAACACAAGTACCCCAACCCATCGAGGGCCCAGATAGTGAGCTACATGAAGCCACTGGGGGTGATCAGAATCAGATGGATAGGCTAAGTCACCACCCCTTGCAACATATTCAAGCGTCAGACGGAGAGTATAATGATGAGGATGTAAATGGAAGCCCAAGTGATTAACTCAACTTCGAGCAAGGTGCAAATGCAAATGAAGAGGGTGATGGAGAGGATCATGGGGAAAGAGGACATGATGGTGATGAAGAGGGTCATCACAATGAGAGCCTAACCACACAAATCAAGCGTGGGCGTGGTCCTAGCAAACTCCCTGATGGGCATTTTACCATCACACATGTCCACAAAAACGGGGGTCCCCTTGAACCTAAGCGTGCGGCAACTATATGGAAGATAATAATTAAAAAGCTCGTAAGAGACCATGTGGCCATAACTTATCGATTCTGGAGGAAAGATGCAACTGTCAGTAAGTATGCAATGCCCAATAGTGTTAAAGAGTTTCTATGGCAACAGCTGATGGACAAGTTTGAGTTCCCGACTGGATGTGACATGAAGGTAGTGAAGCAGAGGACCCTTTCCTCATGTGCCGTTTTTTTCAAGACATTTAAGGATACATTATATAGGAAATTTCACTTGCAAAGTCTCACACCAGACTGGAATCAATATCCAACAGTGAAACCTTTTTGGAATGCATTCACAAAGTATAAGGATTCGGCTGAAGCTAAAGCTGTAAGTCAGAAAAACAAGACAACTGCAAAGAAGAACCTGTATCCCCATCGAACAGCTCACGGGGTTACGCAGGCAAAGAAGGTCAATTTGAAAAGATGGAAGAAGAGGTAATCCGTTTGGGTGGTACTCCGGTGACGCTTAATTGGAACCCTCGATGTAAGAGGTTTTTGTGGGCTAGAGGAGTTACTTTATCACCAGAGGGAGAATTAATCTTCAAGAATGAACGAGATAAACATCTAGCCGACCTTTTAGCAAAAGCCAACTCTGAATCTTCCGAGGGTACTTTCAAGCCACATAGGGATTACGATGAACTAACCTATGCATTGGGAAATAAGGAGCATCCGGACCGCACAAGAGCCTTTAGTAATAAGTGTTGGAAGATTGCAATGCAATCAAACGCTGATAGCTATAGGAGAAGAAGAAACACAAATGATGATATCATGCTCATATTAGAAAATGAGAGGCAAAAGACAGCTGAGATGATACAACAGGAAATAGCCAAAGCTAGAAGCGACTGAGAAAGGCAATCAAATGCTACAAGTCAAATTGGTAATCGTAGTAGTTGTGCATCCACACCATTTCTAGAAGAGGACAATGATCATTATGTCATTGATGACCTTAAAGAAGTGCATCATGCAAGTTGGTTTCGTCTCTATTGGGTGACCCGATTACTGTGGGTTCTGGGGTTGACTGAGCCTACGGATGAAGGGACTACCTTCAATGGCCACCCGATACCAAAGGGGTATGCAATGGTATATTTGGACAGTGTAACACCGGCTGGCCGTAAATTCAAACTGAAATCTCGGGAGAAACCGGTGAAGTTATGCTTAGAAAGAATGTTGGCTCATACGTGTTGTGGCGAAAGCATGACATCGTGTTTGGTGACTTGGACTCTGATAGTAATTCAAGCTCGGCACATTTGCCGCACGTACGAGGTCAAGATGAAATGCCGCGACAACAACCATCACCCAAGAGCCTAGACGACACCGAGCAGGCAGATTCATCACATCAGCAGTTGTCACGTAAGAGGCTAGAAGCAATCAATGTGGCAACCTCATCACAACCGTCGCCTAAGAGGTTAGGGGTGACAAAAGCAGCAACATCATTACAACACCAACCGTCGCCCAAGAGGTTAGCCGTATAAAAGCTACCAGCTTCCCAAATGCAGCAAGACTGGGAAAGTTCACTATGTCACCACAGCAAGGCAAGAAACCACATTCATCACGACCTAAGAAACCACAACCTAAGCTATCTTATGAGAAGACTGATGAGGAACTTAATGAATCAGTGCGTGCTGATGTCACAAAGTTTTTTGAGAAGTCAACAATTCCTGAGAGGACAGAGGTCGATTGACAGAATGAACTCAGCTTTCTACGAACGTTGAGCAAGCCTCCTCGAGGTTCACCAACCAACTTTGTGCGCATAATATATAAAAAGTCCTGTAGGGAACGGTCAAATGAGATTCTAGAGCAGAGAAGCCTAGGGCACAATCTGATGAATTTCTTGCCAGTGCTGGAATAACAAAAGATTAATATATGGATGAATCAAGGATGGAAGTTGTAAAGCCTACCCGTAAGAGTTTTGTTGTTGGTCAACCAATGGTTGATGAATTTTGTTTGATGAAAGCACGCAAACACGGAAATTCCATAGCTGGTACATAGAACAAGCAAAAGATGGTAGAGAGATGTTTGCATTTCGATACAGACACAAAGATTTTTTACATGGTGATGGTGAGGAATATGTCTTTTGGGATGAAATGTATCAACTATTGTAAGGAGATGCTCTTGGAGCTCAACTCATCTGCTTGTGGGCATTGTAAGTCACGTGTTTGTCTAGTTCTGAGTACATTTTGATGCATCCTATCTACCTAATCTTAATTATTTTGGTTAATATTTTATAGAATGATTTTAAAAATGTGTGAGGACAAGAAAATCAAAGATACTGCTATAATGGATCCATTGTGTGTCAACCAAACCATGATATCTTCTCAGCTGAAAGAGACAGAGGATTACATATTCGGCTCTCTCTTGACGTCATAAAAAAAATAAAATTTTACTACCTTACAATTTTGGGTATATGTTCATCACTTATGAATAACTGTTATATACACTTCACTTTGTTTATTACTTATGATAACCATTTGCTATGATTCTTTTGTCTTTTTGAAGTTTTCATTGGGCCCTTTTTTCGATTGACATAGAGAATAGCAAGGTCATTGTCAGTGACTCCAAAAGGAGATCAGAAACAGATTGGAAGAGCCTCAAAGATGTCTTCAAAGGTAAATTCATTATTTTATTTTTTATTTGTTATATTATGAACACTAATTATAGCTTGTAAGAATATATGTACAGGGTGTATCATAGATATGTTAAGGCTAATGGGAGGTGCCTTTCATTCACAAAAGATCTTAGGTTCGAAACTAGCTTGAATTATAGGAGACAAACTGATGGAAACAATCAGTGTGGCTTCTATGTATGTCTCAATATGATTCAACCTGTTAAAGAAACTATGTATTCGTCCGTCCAACCGAAGGACTATGCAAACTTCACAGTTGACGTAAGACAAACATCATGTTAAGAATAACTTTCAGTTTGCACATGTGAAAAGTGGTTGACTGTAACACTCCGTTCCTTCATCGGGTTTAAAAGAGGGATTAAATCAAATTAAAAACGAAATTGCAAAAGAAAAATTTAAAGATTAAATAACTAACAAAAGTTTTGGGTAATTTGCTAAAAAGAATTCTCAATTGGTCCAAGAAACTATTTAAATACTTGCAAGAAAACCTCGCAAAACGAAAAGCTAGTCAAAATGTGATCTATTAGTTTAAAACTTTAAATTTAAATTCAAATTTTACTCAACTCTTAGAATCTGGGATTCTGGGCTACTATCAGATTTCTGTGAAGATTGGGGGGTTTTCTGCCAAACTGATCTTCAGTGGGCCCACTGGTCAGTGGCCCCACTGGCCAGCCACTCCACCCCCCCTTCTCTCTGTTTTTCCTCCCTCTCCCGCTCTCCTCTCAGGTGCGCGCGGCAGGAATCGCCCGCCACTTGCCGAGCGCCGAGGACCCCCATCGCATGCGCGGGCAGCGTGGCGCGCGCGCGGCGCGCAAGGCCGTGGTTTAAAACCGTGCCTCGGCCGCTCCGTCGCTCCCTCGGCCGCTGCACCCCTCCTTCTTCCTCGCGCTGTGCCTCTGCTCTTCTTCCTTCCTTCTCCGCCGAGCACCACACCGCGCCGCCTAGTGCAGCACCACAAATTCGTCGATTCCTTCGTGAAATCGAGGTGACAGAGGAATTCTTCTCCCTCTTTGCAAACCCCGACCGCCGTGTTTCACCAAGCTATCGGGAATTTGAAGCACCGCCGCCCGTACTCGCCGCCGAGGAGCCGCTCCGGTGAGAACCCCGTAGCGCTTCGGGTTAGAACTCTTTTCCTTGTCATTCCTAGTCCTCATCTTACGGAGAAGCTCTCATGACCGGCCGTTTTCCAGGGGGAGCATCCTCTCGACCGGAACACGCGACGCCGCCGGCCGCCACACCGCCCGTCGCCGCCGACCAGGTTCGGTGAGAGCCCGACCCGTTTCCTTCTACCCCTAGCTTCACCGCGCCGTGGCGAGTCTTTCCGGCACGGTGTCGCCGCCGGACGCTCATCGGAGCGCCGCCGCGCCGTTGCCGGACCCGGCCGAGCGCCGCCTCTCGTCGCCGCCGCAATGCCGTGACCGTCGGTGGCCTTTAGCCAGTGAAATGAGTTCCCCGCGTCGAGCTCTTGCCGCCGGTGTGCTCGCCACCGGCCGCCGTCGCCGGTAGCTCCGGCGCACGACGCCGGTCGGGCTAGGGCAAGGCCCTAGCTAGGGCTTCGACCATTTTCCTTTTCCAAATTCATTTAATCGGCTGAAAGTTCAATAAATCACAGAAAATTGATTCTAGCTCCAAAAATTATCAATCCAAATGTTTTGGGACCAGGGAAAATTGTAGTTTTTAATAAAAATATAAAACCTCATTGGGTAAAATTAGTAATTTTTGAGATTTATTTAATTATCCAAAAATGACCAAAACCCTAATTAATTAAGTTGCAACTATTAAAATTTGGGAAAAATTTGTAGAACCCTAAATTCAACCCTGGCTACTTAAATGTGTTGCGATAGCATTGATTAGGGTTGTTTTGGGTACCTTTTAGGTCAGTACTTTGGTTTAGGTCAAAATCAAAATCGCTCCTCGACAAAACCCTAATTACCCTAATTCGCTAGCGACTCTTTCAGTCGGCAGGAAGTTGTTAACTACTAATGACACCTTTGTAATTGCATCATGTAGATGCCAACGTGAACGAAGTAGCTGTCGAGGCGGACCCTGCTTTTTCTGAAGACACCGTCGTCGCAGATCCAGAAGGCTATCCACAAGGCAAGCCCCGGTGCACTACTGTTTTAAAATTTTCTTTTTACAACAGTATATGTGATGTCATGTGATGTGCATTTAGGTCAATAGAAGTTGAATGAAACCCTAGATGCATATGTTTCCAGTAGTACCTACATGGAATATTGGTACAGGTAGCCCGATGTAGTTGCTATGCTTAGGATTTCTCTTCGGTAGAAGTCGAGCAGATTGGACCCTGCTTGCGATATGTTAGGAGTTGATTGAAACTTCACTTTTGTTAGAGAATTATTTTAGCGGATTCAGGTTTAATGGAAAGAAGTCGGGGTCAGACAGAGAATGGTAGGATGGCAACAGACCGGGGTTCTGTGTGCGGTAGCTCTGTCTGATCCATGGGGCACAGTTGGTTGAGTATTGAATGTACTGCTCACATGCTGGAACTATGGGAACCAGTAAACCTAGGTAGCCTAGAAAAGGCAAAGCTGAACCTACCTTACGGTGTCTGATTGGCGGCGGTCTGGGGTGGACAGTGTGTGAACTCCATAGACACCGTCCGGGACGAGTGATCTGGTGGGACGCGGCACTGTTAAGGTAGCGTAAGAGGGAATTAGCTTTGCCAGATCTGGAGCGAACGATTGCCACGTGCGGTCTGGGACGCGCACGTGTCGTGTGACCAGGTTAACCCTGCAGGTGTAAATCGTTTCGAACCGCTGACACTCTCAGTCTAGAGTTTACTCAATCTCTCTGTCGCATATGTTAAGAAGTGAAACAAGAGAAGAATGATATTCATGATGTGATGCTTATGCTAATCATTATTTGTCAACATGATTGTTTAGTTACAGTGCCTACTAAAGTTTATTTTCTCAAACTTAATTTGAACTAAAACTTGAAAGTAGGAGCTACTTAGTAAAGCTTGTCCTTTTGTAATTATCCTATCCAGAGTCAGCCGTGCATGTCTAGGTGTCGGCTGTAGACAGCCTGTTAGCGGGTTAATCTTGCTGAGCTTCTTAGAAGCTCACGCTTTGCGACTTGTGGTTTTCAGGAGGGTTCGATGCGACCGGTGGTAGTGGTGGCCAGTTCTGGGAGGAGTCGTCTCCGGGCTGGGGTAGTTTCCAGTGGGAGCCGCTCGAGTAGCCGCTGCTTGTGTGTGGCTAATAGCAGGGAGCCGTTGGGCAAGGCCCCTTGCTTTTGCTTAGAGTTAGAGTCGGAGTTTGTACCTTTATCTTCCGTTTTCGCTTGTAGACTTAATCGTTTCCGCTGTTTATGAAAACTGTTCCTGTGGAACCAGACTCTGTAATATCACTCATGTAATACTTTTCTTCTGTCTGTAATCCGTGCTTTTTAATACCTGTGTTGTACCCTGTGAACGTTCGCTTCGACGAACGTCGCCCAGACTGGATCCTGGGAGGAGGATCTCCCCCGTTTCAGGGGCGGTCCGCCACATTGACTTTGATTACTGAAACTGCAGGTAAATGATCAAACCGAAGGAATCTCACCACAACGAATACTAGCAGTTCAGGAACAACTTCTAGGATTTATCAATCAACATGTCATTTCAGATTTCGGTATGTTTCATGTGTCCACAGATGGCCAACAACAATCAAAATCTATGCCGCAGTCTTCTAAAAAATCTACGCCAACATCTTCAAAATATAAGAAGCGTGGTTAAATTTCATCAGTTAGTTACAAAAAAGCTTGTGAGGCCTATGTTGTGTGAGAGTTTTTGTTGCTCTTGGTATTTGTAATTGTAAGACTTTGTATATAGTACATGTATTGTCAAATAATGTTTCTAAGATTTGTAGCTGCTACTAATTTCTGTGACTACTATCTATGTTTATGATGTGATGATGATACTTTCAGATGTTAATAGTGATGCTACTGCTAATTTAGATTTTTAAATTTTATATCAGTGTCTGTCGTCGTTATGACCGATACTGATAATTAACTATCAGTACCGGTCGGTACCGATAATTAATTATCAGTACCGGTTCACAACTGGGACCGGTATTGATACTTTGAGTTTCGGTACCGGTTCCTGTGGTGAACCAATATTGATGATCTTGCTTATCAGTATCGGTTATATACCGGCATAGATAAGTCAATATTATCAGTATCGACATATTACTACCGACCCAAAAACCGGTATTGATGACAGTTATGAACCGGTACTGATGAGTCTTTTTGTAGTAGTGGATTGTTGAGATATGCTGGCGCATGCACACTATATTTGTTTTCTCCGTACCTATGTGAGATAGATTTTCCTCAAACCAAATTGAATGAAAAAGCTGTGTAATAGATTCATAGTCCTAAAAGAAAGATAACAGAGTACCGAAAATTTATTTATAAGTGATGGCGGCGTTTCATCACCCTGTAGTATTACATGTACTACTTTGATCAATGAAAATCGAGCATCTATATTTAGATGGAACTATTTGGCAATTGTAGGTTTAGGTAGATCGAAATAATCTCCTCATGTAAACAAACTAGTTATCTCAGGGCTCAATTTACGCGATGGCATCGCTCGACATCTAATGAATCTGGTGAAGAGGTTACAGGAGGGGCTAAATGGATCTGAGACGAAAACGAAGGCAAGCTGTGCAGCCCAATCGGTAGCCAAAGCGGCAGCCCACGAGAAGGAAGAAGGAGCAACACGTTCACACACGTCGGCCCAACACGCGCGGACTTTGGTCTTTGGTCGCTGACATAGGGGTCAGCCCGTGCAAGTCTACGTGTCAGTGACTACTGTACGGGTGCAGTTAAGTCAGCCGATCATACTCGGTGTCGTGCGTCCTAGATAAGCCTGGACAGCAAGACATCAGAGACAAAGAATTAGATAGAATATTCCAACACCGTGATTTAAAATTCATAGTTAAATTAAAAATATACAAGTATCCAACGATATGCCAAGTTTTGCTTCTTTGGGCCCACCGGGCTACCAAGGTCCTCCGGTCCCACATGGCATAATCCCAAAGTCCGCATGTCATATACTACCTCAAAATCCATTAGCCAACCAGATAGTAATCGACTCCATCCGTTCCCTTCTATGCAGCGGACTTCAATGACTAACAAATCCGCCCCATGGGGATCCGATCCTCTGTACCACCCACTCCAGCACTCAATCATGCGCGTAGTACAATAGCTCGACACGTGTAACATCTTGACCTCGCTTTACCGTCTTGCCTGCCATTCGCGCCTCACGGGATCCTTTTACCCATCTCCAGCAGCTCGCACGCGGACCAGGCTCTTCGGTCCACGTCTCACTGCATGTGGGCCAGGACTACCGGTCCGCCGTAAATGTACAATATATGTGTTCTTTACCCTGCGCTGCGAGCTTTCCGTTCCCTCCGAAAAACCGTGGCATGCCAAAGAACACTTGCAGCGAGGAGACAGACGACCTGGAGGAATTGCGCTAGCTCGGGAGCAGGAGCTGTGGTCTGTGTGGAGCAGTGGAGCTTCCTGGCTCCTGGGAGAGCAAGATCTGCAGCCTCGTACTTGAGTAGCGCCGCTAGCTGCAGGTACGTCTCTGCTCCCGAGCTTCTGGTTTCAGAGGAGGGGGTTGTGATTATCATGGTTAGGAGCTTGAAATTCTCAGGCTCAGCTTGTCTCTAGCTTTCTCTTGGTTTTTTTCAGCTGTGTAATTCCAAGTGAAAAAAACTGCAAATTGGAACTCATAGCTCCCGAATTCGGAATTAGGCTTCTTTACCCCTCGAGGAGCACCTATGCTAGGGCGTACTTGTATCTCGAACGGGTTCTTGCTTTCTTGCATGAACCAGACAAGCTATTAAGTCAATCTCGGAATAAAGCTGGCGTGGGTGCAGGGAAATCTTCCCTTATGAAAAAATTACCTGACTCAGTGGTGCTTAGAATTAGAATTTCTCGGACAGCTGTTGGTATAGTAGCTGGTTAGATAGAGACAGAAAAAAGAGGAGAGGGGGGGGGGGGGTGTTTCGCAGGATAGTTTCAACACCCAGCAAGTGGTTACACTCTTAATTTCATATTTTCTTGTTACAGAGAGTAAAGAGAAATGGATGCAGATGGAGGCACCAAGCGGTTTCGTCCAGTTCGTCGAGCTACAAAAGTACTAGTTTAGCAATATCCTGCTTTTTATGGTATAGTACTTAAATTATCAGGAATAATCTTCTATGCTCATGTATTTTTGAATTTCCTTTTTCATAATCCGTTCAGAAGCTGAAATTCAAACCGAAAGTGCCACCACAGAAGCCGAGGAAGTTGACTGCAGAAAAGTAATTTATCTGTCTTCAGCTACTAGTTCTGACTCGTTTTTTTTTTTCACCAAGCGTTTCAGTTAACATTACATCCATGAACACGCCTGTCTGTTGCAGGACAGAACAGGAACAACCGGTAACAGTTGATGAGGAGTTGATAAAGATACTGAGGGTAACTGTTGTGCCTCAATGCCAGACGTTTAGTATTTGCTTTGAAGAGGAAGATAAATTCATTTCTATGGATGAACTTAAGTTTCTATCTTCTATTTTTTACAGACTCCCCAAAGTGCTGCTAAAACATCGCCAGAAACAAAAGGTATGTGAAGCAAAGTTGTGCACCAGCATCTTGTTTTCAAGCGGTTTTTAAGATTAGGAGCAATGCATCTTTCAGTCAGTGTCTTGTCAGTTGGGAAAATGCATGCTGTCTGAAAAAAGTAGTCTCAAATATTTTGCCTTTCATTTACAGAGGAGCGCTCAAAACAGAGTCCACTCTCGACACCACCCTCTACAGCTGTTGTTAGTTTGTCGCCGCCACAATCTCAAGTGCGCAAGCATAATTATTCGGTGAGCGCCTAAGAGGGAAATATTCTTGTCAGTTTGGACTTACCTCTGTTTGAAACATCTTGTGTCCTTTTCTTGACAGACTGATATTTATTAGTACCCTTTTTCGTGTGTTTGTTTTTTCTTTTCTTTTCCATGGCACAAGACGACACTAAAAAGTCCTAGAGCCTTTCCAGTCACTGTTAATCCAGGTGAATTTTAAAATTTTGTAACTTTAATTGTTCTGAACAATACATTAATAATTATTTTTCTCGTGGATATTACATAACAAAGAAGAAGAAGAATATGATTACGATGAAGATAACAACGTCGACAACGATGACAATGTCGAGTTTCAGGAGAATCAGCAAAGTTCAACTGAGTGCGAAGCTTCGATACGTCCAGCAGAGGAGCTTGGTTTGCTTGTACGAACGTCTGACTCTGCAAAGTTGTAATCATATTGTCCGACAATAACGTGTTTCGCTTACAATTTGGAACAACAGGAAGACGAAAGAAAAGAAAGGATGTTTCTCTTTCAGCTGCCCAAAACTCTTCCTCTGCCAAGGTCTAGTATAGTTGAAAGGAAAGGAAAGGCCACCAGCAGGGAGGTGAAAGAAGGATCCAACCTGCAGCAGCTGCCACAAGGTTATTTGGGCAAAATGCTAGTTTATAAGAGCGGCAAGATCAAAATGAAGATTGGAGACGTCATGTTTGATGTTAGTGCACAGCTTTCTTGTCTTTTTTTTCCCCCAACCGATCCCCAAGATCTCACTTATGTATGATACTTGAAATTCCTCCGCTGCAGGTGAAC
Source organism: Oropetium thomaeum (assembly GCA_001182835.1). Taxonomy (NCBI): domain Eukaryota; kingdom Viridiplantae; phylum Streptophyta; class Magnoliopsida; order Poales; family Poaceae; genus Oropetium; species Oropetium thomaeum. Next base: position 1,645,429 of record LFJQ01000033.1, read on the forward strand.
CCAGGAGCAGAGAGTAGGATGGTGCAAAATGCAGTAGCTGTAAACACTGAAGAGAAACATTGTTGCTTACTTGGGGAGATCGAGAACAGGCATGTTATTGTGACTCCCGATGTGGATTCCCTGTTGAATGACAATTAGAGGTTTTGTTGAGTAATCATTGTAGCTACTTTTTCGTGTATAGTGTAGGCTTGTTGTTGTGCAGGATTGTACATGTGCTTGTTGTGTTGTACTACGTTACTCTTTAGAAGAACTGCTTTTCGCAGGTGATGAATATTAGAGAAATTAAAAAGAGCATCATCTGATTTCCTTTTATCAGTGTTCATGGGGTTCTACGTCTGTTGTTACATTTTTATTTTCATTAATCAGTTTAGAAGTATAAATTTATAAATTATGTTTAAAATACAGTTAATGATTAAGTAAATTATAACATAATATATGATGTATATATTATACTTTATTTAATAAGACAATGAATGGTCAAATATAGTGTTAAACGTCAACAATAATAACGTGTATCAAATTTAATTGTTCATATTTTTACTTCAAATTTGAATAACGTGTATCAACAATTAAACCAGGGAGAATAAAATAAGTGAATTCTGCCTCATTCTCACCACGACACAGAATAACAACAATCCTTTTAATCCCAAACAAGTTGGGGTAGGCACACATCTCAACAATTCAGTACTAAACCAGCCGCTTCAAAGATGACTTACAGAAAGCAAAAAGGAAATTGCAATCCATGTAAATTTCAACAGAAATCAATCCGACCCAAAATTGCAAGTCAACAAGGTAAATGCGCATCATATCCTTTCACACTGTCAATTTGTTCTAACAAAAAAAAAAGGGATTTGCCATCTAAGACCTCGACTTCTTCTTCCTAGACGACTTGGAGGGCTTCGGTGGATCAGAACTTGCAGCTGGGGCCTTCGATGAATTGCTGGCAGCTGCTGTACCTGTATCATGCTTCTCTCTAGTCACAGCTCCTTGGGCACCTCTGACCGCTCTCTTGTCTTTCCTCTTTGGACGGTAACTTGACCGCTCTCTCTTGGGCAGCCATCTTTCAGGGTCTGGTGGTGGCCCAGGGTTCGCTGGATCGAAGCCTTTTGGGTATCTAGGCTTCCTCTTCCTTTTCTTTGTCTTTTTCCTCGCATCCACCACAGCGTCGATATTCATGCCTTGGGACCCATCAACATGCCTTGCACCAGACGTCTTCTCCAAGCTCTCAATATTAATCCCTTTAAGACCTGGTAATGGCTTCAGCTTCTTCTCGTATTGTTCAGCCTTCTCCAGGTTAGTGTGTGCTGAAGTTGCTACCAGACCAGCCAAAGCTTCAATGCTTCCATGGCTCTTAACTAGCTCCTCGTACAAAAGGCAGGCCTCTTCATCACGTCCATGGCTGAGCTTAAACGTAGCAGCCTCCCGCATAAACAAATCTAACTTATTATTATCCTCAGTCATGGCATTTTTCCAACACCGGATAGCAGAATCAAGTACAGAAGCTGCGGCAGTGTAATCACCTAGACGCTCTTTTAGTGCTACTATTGTAGCCACGGTAGCAGGCATGTGCTGAATGTCAGGTATTTTGGCCAGTGAGTCAGCTGCAAGCTGAAAATGGCTGGCATTAGCAGCAACCTGAGCAAGAGCAAGGAGGGCCACTTTAGAATTCCCAGGATGCTTCTCAGCATACTGGCTTAGAACTTCTTCAGCCCTTTGGACTTTCTTCTCTCTAACATGAACTGCAGCTTGAAGCAAAACAGGGAATACATTATCTCGAAACATACCAAGCAGTCCATTGACCAACTCAAGTGCCTGAAAATAAATAAGATACCATTAACTTCAGTTAATGGGTCCTAGATGATAATACCTTAATCGATAGAGCATCACTAGGAAAACAGAAACTAGAATCACTAGAACGGCTACAACTGTTGTCAGGACCCACAAAGATGAATGGAAGGCGCAAATTACATCCCACCAAAGAGTGATCAAATGGATCTTCATTTTCGTGTAAATGGTGAACATGTTGATGATGGTTCTTCTACCATGAAAAATCATAAATAGTTATCATGATTATTTTATTTAGGATAAATGAACAGCTTAAAACATAATCATATGTTTGCAACAATAAACATGAACATCAGGCTAGAGGTTCAGCAATCAGGATGCGTATGCATCAAATTCATTCAACAGAACTTTTCCAGTAGATTGCAATCAATAGTTATTGAGGAAATTAATAGTGATTCATCAGCCATGCCGCTACTATGGGTAAAATTTATCAGAATTCTTGTTGAAAATATTTTTATATTAACAATATCACAAGTCCGAGAGACAACAATTAAATTGTAGAACGATAACAGATTAACTATAGACTTGAATACCAAAAAAATAGAAGTCAGTACATCCCACACTAATAATGAATGTACAGAAATAAATTTTCAGATAAGGCAAGAACAGAGAAAAGGGGGAGGGCTGACTATGAGATTTGCACAAACAAACCTGATCAGTTTTATTGGTGTGAAGGAGCAGAAGAACGCGGGCGGAATATAGGGCTTCCTTTTGCCTTGGAGATAACTTGAAATCAAGGCTTTCAATAAGTTGCAATTGGTTCGAAGAAGTAGATTTTTCAATAAGCCGGTCAAGCTTCCTCAAGTTATCAGCGGCATCTTTTGTGCCTTTTAGTGAGATTAGGTTTATTGTAGCCACAGCACGTGATGATGGATCTGCTGATTTCTCCTTTGTCATGTTAACATATGCACCCATAGCTTCTTTTGTTTGTCCTTGTAACTGAAAATATAGATTAGGTTAACACATTGACCATTGGAATTTATGTCCGAGAACTTTACTGGCAAGGTACCTGTTGCACATATGCAAGCTGAGTAGACACAGGAGCTAGTTCATATTCAATCTCATCTTCTGCATAGTCTTCCACCATAAGCTCTTCTTTCCCAATTCTGCACAACAAAAAAGATAACTACAATTCAGTTATCAATATCCTCACTGTGGATGTAGTGTGTCTTGCATAATTATCTTGTTGAGGGACCTTATAGATATCTGGAGTTATGAAGGAACATTTCATACATTCGATAATTACATATCAGGGCAACTTCACAAAAGGCATAAAAGATATAACTTCAATAATGGTGAAAGGGAAAAAGGAGATAAGTGAACCAGCTAAATATTCAGCCTTTTATCAATTTTATTAAGCTAATAATAGTAACAGGTTTGTAGGAAGAATGGATGTACTCAGATTCAGTTTATCTACCAGTGCACCAGTAAGATCACCTTTTAGCCAACTCCAATTGCTCTTTAGCATCAGCATACTTCTTGTTTTCTATCAAGGCACAAGCAGAATTGTACGCAAGCTCAAAGCTACGAGCATCCCTGAGAGCCCTCGTAGTAAGATCAACTTTCTGTGCTTTCATGGTTGCCTGAACTTCAGAAGCCTTTCCAGCAGCAACCAGAGCAGCAATGCTATTTATCTTGAGATCCATTGAGTCAATCTTAAATTTTTGAAGCTTCCCATAGCAATCCATGCAATCATTCATTCTTCCTAACCGGTAAAAAATCTGGGATTCCAGCTGGAGAACAGCAGAAGTTTCTTCTTGATCTCTCAAAAGCTCCAGAGCTTCTTGCAATTTATTTTGCCTATAGTAGCAGTAGGCCTGAACAATAACTTCACTTAGTGTAAGCACATGGTTTGTACATAAATAACAAGCTATTTTCATCCATACCATCGCCTTGGTGGAGGGGGCAGGAGGCTTAAATCTATATAACCAGCCTAGTCAATGGCATGTGGGGTCTGGTCCTACGTATTATTCAGACAAGGTGGTGGTATAGATGAAGAGTGCACTCAAAGTGATGGCATGGATGGAGCTTAAAAAAAGAAAGTGGCCAAAATAGTGCACTTATCCAACGGGATGTTTCATTCAGACTACTACTCAAAAGGAAAAATATAATAAAACAGAGGTAATGAAACTAGGAAAAAAAAAGCAAAGATCCGCATTTAATAGAGAATGGAGTCTGGTATTGTTCAGTATGCAATTCAAGATGAAGTCTAACATGATTAATACATAAGAATTCACATAACAGGGGATCGGTTTAAATTATGCTGATGCAACAATTATGTTGGACTTCAAGGATATATACGATTCTCTATATATTTAGTTTACCATGCATCAGTTTAAATTCTGCTGATGCAACAAAAATGCTTAATCATATGACCTAAGAAGCAAACCTCACAATGCAAAGGGTGCATTAGCAGCTTGCAGAATAATCAACACTAAGCTACATTAACAGAAGTTCTTCAGGTGAATTCGGTTCTCCAATCACCAGATTTTACCACGGTACACATGCAAAAATAAAAATAGATCTGAAAACCACTCCTACATCCTAAACAGAGCCCACTGTGCAATTATTTAGGGATTTTCAACAATCGAACAGCTAGATCCACTGGAGCGTCACCTTGTAGTAGGTGAGGTCGATGGGAAGGCGCTCGGCCGCACGGATCACGGCGAGCGCCTTGTCGGTCTCGTCGGACTTGATGTGCGCCACGATCTTGCATCGCACCGCGTCCTCGTCCCCCGGCGCCGCCTTGAGAACTGCGGAAGAATCAGTAACCGGAGTTCAGATTCGAACAGCGGATAGGGCAGCAGAATGAAAACGCGTAGGGGAAGGAGGAGTGCTTGACCTTGGTCGGCGACCTTGACAGCATGAGGGAAATCTCCGGCCTCTATGTGGCGGTGGAGCGTGGAGAACAGGTCCTCCAAGGCGACCGGCTCCGCGGCGGCGGCCGCCGCCGCCTTCGACTTGGGCGGCATCGGGAGGTGTGGGTTAACACTAACAGAAGGGAGGAGACGATGGCTCACGAGGACAGCACGCGCTGCGAGAAAACGGGTTTTACTCCGCTGACAATCCGTCGACGTTTTCTTTTCTTTCTTTTCCTTCGTTTTTCGGGATGTTTTTAGGAGCAACGTGAAAATTTAAAAGAGATTGCATTCGTCGTCAAACTCAAACGTACATGATTAACACATTTTTTTTCTACTAATAATTTCTAAGCGCTTTGGTCCGGCTCGGTTGACGTGGATCTAATTGCTAAATCTGCACGACAATGAGACCTACTTACTTTTGTTTTCTTTAAAAAAGAAATTATTGACATTTTCTTAGTATTCGAGCAGTTTTTATTTACTTGTTATTATTGATTTTGATCATAAACTTTAACTATTAATTTTATTTAAAAAGTTTATTTAAATATGTCATGTTTTAAAAATTATTAATAAATTAAATTATGATAAAACTAATATTTTTATATTTTTAAATAAGATGAATGATAATTTTTTTATTAGAGTTAATAATAACAAATAAAAAAGAACGGAAGGAGTATTTGTTATCCAGCAACCTATATAACCTTATCAATCCCTAAAACAAAACTCATTGATTATAAAGAACAAACGGTATTGATAATTTATTTGAATCGTCATATGTAGTTTTGTGATTGGAAGAGAAAAATCGAATGCAATGGAGTTAAATAGAATATACAAATATTTGATTTGTTTATTTTTGGTTTCATATTGGAAGAGAAAAATCGAATGCAAAGGTGGACGTATGAATACAGACAGGTCTTACACGAAAAATTACACCAGTATGCACTTCGAGAAGTACCGCGGGTACGAGTCCTCTCCTCAATATACAATTTTGTACTATACTACTAGTATATCCATGCCACTACCCGTACTCCAACCTCAGGTCGACCGTCGACGGCAAGCTTGAGAAGAAATTGACGTATTTGGACGGATCCGCGAGCACCTTGAGCGACCTCGGGATCGGCGGGACGTTGACGTCGACAAGCCCTTCAAGAACCTGCACCACCATCCCCATGGTCGGCCGCGCGCTCTCGTCGTCCTGCACGCACCAGCACGCTACCTTGCAGGCCCTCTCCACGTCGGCGAGGTCGGCGTCGCCGTCGAGCCGTCCGTCCACGGCGCTCTTGACGTCGCCGCTCAAGAGTAGGCTCGCGGCTGTGGCGGGGAAGAAATCGACGGCGCCGTGGTCGTCGGGCCGGTGGTCGACGTTCCTCCGGCCGGAGACGAGCTCGAACAGCATCATACCGTAGCTGAAGACGTCGGCCTTGGCGGTGACGGGCGTGCCGGCGATCCACTCCGGCGCGAGGTACCCCACGGTGCCCCGCATCGTGGTCAGCACGCGGCTGAAGTCGCGGCCCACGAGCTTGGCAAGCCCGAAGTCGGCCACCTTGGGAGCGAACTCGCCGTCCAGGAGGACGTTCTCGGGCTTCACGTCGCAGTGGATGATGCAGTCCCGGCATTTCTCGTGCAGGTAGTCCAGCCCCCTCGCGACGCCCAGCGCGATCCGGTACCTCGCGTCCCAGCTCAGGAGGACGCTACCGCCTTGGCTTTGGCTGGTAGTCGTCGATCCGAACAGGTGCCGGTCCAGGGAGCCGTTGGGCATGTGCTCATAGACGAGCAGCCGTTTCCTGGTGCTCTCGGAGCAGAACCCGAGCAGGCGGATGAGGTTGACGTGCTGCACCGTGCCGATGGTGCTCACCTCCGCGCGGAACTGCTTCTCCCCCTGCCGAACGCCCTCCAGATTCTTGACCGCGACGAGGGTCGCGTCCGGGTCCGGCAGCGTCCCCTTGAACACCGACCCGAACGCGCCGCCGCCGAGCTTCTCGGAGAAGTTCCTGGTCACGGACTGCAGGTCACGGTACGTGAACGCCGTCAGGGACCCTTCGACCGTTCTCAGCGCCTTGATCCTCGTCCTGCTTCTCCACACGATGAAGAGTGTGATAAGCAGAGCGGAAACGGCGACCGCCGCGACGACGACGACGAGCACGACGATCAGCTTCCTCTTGGAGGTCCCGCCGGCGCGGCTAGAGAACTCGGACGCGGCCAGGCGGATCGAGATGCTTCTGCCGCCGTCTCCCGTGCCGGCGCCGCCGGTCTTGTCCTGGAGGTTGATGAGGTCGCCGTACCACAGCCAGCAGCTGCCGTTGTAAGAGTACGCGGTGCAGGAGCAGTTGCCGAGGCACGCGAGCTCGCAGTCCCGCACACTACTACTCGCGGCGGACGCCGCGCTCTGCGCGTTGCTCGGCAGCCTCACGTCGGGCATCGTGTAGAACCTATCATCCTTGGCGGCGTTCCTCCGCTGAGCAGCGGGGCTGCCGTGCAGGTCGGTGTTCCTAGCGCATCCCGAAGCGCGATCGCCCTGCCGCCACTCGTCCGACCGGCGCTCGCGGAACCCACGGAGGCAGCCGCACGACGTGACGTCGTCCTCGGTGCACACGCTGAAGGCCCCGCACAGCGCGTACACGTCGCACCGCGCCTGGGGCTCGGCCCAGAAAAGCACCCACCCGCCGGCGGCCTGCACCCACGTGAGGAACTTGATCTGGCCCGAGACGTCGACGAGGAACCGCGTCACCACCGCCTCGTCGCCGTCCCTGACGTCGTACACGAAGTAGCTCTCGTCCTCGCCGTCGACGTACCCGAACGTGTACTTGGCCACCGGCGCCGCGTCGGACGCCGACATCTCCGGCACGCCGGCGAACGAGCGGCCCGTCCAGTTGCCGCTGCTCCAGTAGTACTGATGATGCGCGCTGGCGCTGGCGCCGTTCCAGCTGAGCAGGTACTGGCTCGTGCCGCGCGGGTCCAGCGACAGCGAGAACGGGCTCGGCGCCGGGTCGTCGTAGCCCTTCCACGCCGTCAGCCGGGTCACCTCGCCCGTGCGCTTGTTCCGGCCCAGCTTGCCGCCGGGGAGCCACGTGTCGCCGAAGTGGTCGAAGCTCTGCCACAGCAAAAATGAGGTGTTGGACGCGTCCGCCAGTACGAGGTTGCCGCTGTCGAGGATGACGCCGACCGTGGAAGCGGAAGGATTGGCGGTCAGGTTCGTTGACCAGACTGGTGACTTGCGATGGTGGTCGAGGAGGACCATGTTGCCGTCGCTTGCGATGCAGAGCTGCGAGGATTCCGGGTCGGTGATCGGGGTCTCTCGGTTGGCGACCCACACGTTGGTCCGCACCGAGATTTGGTTGTACCAGATGCCCAGGTACCAGCGTTGTGTCGAGTTGTCTGTTGCACTTGCACGCAAGTAGGAGAAAAAGGGTTAGATCACGATTCATGCATAGTTCAGTTGAGCAATATTTTATTTTTAATTTCCCACATTTTCTGCGAGCGACGAGTAGCAACTAGAGTAGCAAGGAATGTCAGCAAGTCAAACTCTAAACCCGCATAGTCTGGAAAGAATATTAAAAATATGAACACGCCAAGTGTGAGTGTGAGTGGAGAAAAGAAGATGCTTTCAGGTAGGTAATTATGGTCAGGAGAAAGAAAAGGGTTAGAAGATCATGATCCGTGCAGAGGGAAAACCGTGTTCCCTTGATCCTCCCTGTAGAAAGAAGATCGTAAACAGCACATGCCTTTTTTTATTTTATTTTTTCGGAAAAGCACAGGCTTCTTCCTGTTCCTTTAGTGATCAACGAGTTTAGTAAAAGAGAATAGTACAATGAAGCTCAAGTTATCTACTAGTAACTGCCCACTCCTACTGTACTAGTACTAGTACTTCACAGACATGATCAAGGAACGATGCTACGGGTGCTTCCCAAGTGTCACGGTATGTACCTGGCTGGAAGAAGCCGAGTCGGAACTTGCCGCGCTTGGACACTAGGCTCTGTCCGGCAGACATTGGCCGGCCCACGGCGACGGTGTCGTCGGCGCGCGACGGAGCTCCCTTCGTCAGGAACAGAAAGCCGAGGAGCAGCAGCGCAAGGCAGGAACGAGCCGGTCCTCCACGGCGATTCGCCATTGCCGGCACCAAGGGAAGGCGCCAACAACGCGAGGAACGAGAATACCGAAAGGAAAGAGAGCAGGATTAGCGGCCAAGTGGCCAAACGGACTTTCGAGGAAGGGAGAGAGAAGGAGGGAGGGAGGAAGAAAGCGAGAGGGAATCTCAAAGGGTCTCGGTCGGCCACTGCTCACTCACACATGGCGTCGCTGCTGTCGTGAGAAAAGGGCAAAGAGGCCGACGGCAAGCGACCGCGGCGGGGGAGGCTTAATTGCGGCCATAATAAAAGGCGTCTGTACCGTACGGGTAGAGTTAAGTGGCCGCTTTCGACGATGGCTTTCCGCCCGGCCGGACCCGTCGTCGCCGTGGATTGCATTTGAGAGTGCATATAGTTGGAGGGGAGTACCAACGAGCAACGACGAGCTTGTTGACTGACTGGAGATGCACCGCACACACCCAACCCAACGCAGCGCCAGGGCTCAGGGCCGTGCGACGTCGACTCGCTCGTTCGGTCTGGGCAGGCACCGGGGCCGGCGGCGTGCGTTCCGGGTTCGGTGAACCTCGTCACGGCCGGCGTGCCTTCCTGAACTGAACGGACAGGGGCGCGTTCCTCGACTGGGTCGCCATTAACTCCGATGGCGCGCGAGGGCGCTGTGCCTAATCAAACTCCTAGCTATCGATCGATCGGCGACGCGCCACCAAACCAAACACAGGCCGGGACGCGGGGTTGAGTGACGCGCTGGACGCCGCAGAGGCACAGCTGCCGCGCCCCGCGTGGTACCTCCAGCGACCGAACACATCAACGGTGGAGCGCGCACCGGTTAGCTGAGACAGCATAATAACATGATTAGTGATGTTTCTTGCGTGGCCTGCTACTGCGAACTCACACGAACGCTATGGTCATCACTCATCAGTAATTGGCCGCGTCGCGTGGCAAATGAGCGTCCAAATGAGTCGAGAGCTGCCTCTGCGTCGAACAATTGAAGGAATTGCTTTGTCAGCATGGGTCCGGATTGATGTGATCCCATTTGATCCAATCCAAGGCTACTCATACTGTGCTTGCATAATGGCCGCGGTGAGGGACCGGGCACTCGGACAACGTTTTCTCCGTGCTCTGGGCAAACTGCCATTGTGGGTTTGTGTACCATGGGCCAGGGCCTGGAAGGAACAATATTTATATCTGTAGCCTTTAAATCGCATCCATAACAAATAGTCTGGGTGGTGTAGTTGGTTATCACGTTAGTCTCACACACTAAAGGTCCCCAGTTCGAACCTGGGCTCAGACAATTCAATTTTTGAGATTTTTTGTTCGAACTTTCGAGTGTCTGGAACTGCGATAGTTGGCTGGCCGGTGCTCAGACTGAGAGGGTTTCAATCAAACAAACCTTAGTGTTGGATTGAGGAAAAACACACTGCAGTTTTCCACTTTTAACATTCCTAGCGGGAGCTCATGGTTGTGCTTTCAAATAAGAAATAACCCCCACCAAACAATTCATAGAATGGTCAAAACTTAAACCACCGATGCAACTAGCAGATATATATATATATTTTTTGATCGGAACTATAGCAGGGATATTGAGCGAATTTACAGTGAAGTTTTCAGAATATAAGCCTTGTTTGATTGCGGGAACCTGGAAGCAGGCAGCCCCGACACGGCACCCGTTCAAAATTCGAAATCTTCCTCCATTTCCCCTGCTGCAATTCCTTGCTCCTCATCCATCTCCAGTGCCGCCACTCCTCCCTCCCTCCTCCGTCCCTCTCGAACCGCCCAATTCGATTCGCAGCTCCAGAAACCTAAACACCGATGAAGATCTCCGAGCTCTCCCCCGAGTACCGGCAGCCGCCGCCGCACGCCGGCGTCCTCACCGACCTCAATAGGGTCGTCGCCGACGTCGAGGCGTTCGACACCTCCGACACACCCGCGGAGAAGCTTGTCGCGGATCTTCGCCGCATCATCGCCAACCTCACCTCCGCCGCCGCCTCCTCGTCCCAGGACCTCAGCGAGGCGTTCAGGCTGAAGGTGTGGACTCTCGGCTTCCGCCTCTGGAACGCGTCCGTCGACCGCGCCAACTCCAATGCCCTGCCAAGGGGCCCCGCCGCCAGGGTTGCAGAGGCGGAGATCCGGCAGGCGGCGCCGGAGCTCCTCCTCCTCGCGGGCCTCCCGGATGGTGTTCCCAGCGCCGCTGCGAAGGCGGCCTCCTTCTTCCACCGCGCCGGGATGGTCTGGCTTGACCTCGGCCGCACCGACCTCGCCTCCGCCTGCTTCGAGAAGGGCACGCCTCTGGTCTCCGCCGCCGACACGGAAGATGATCAGGACGCCCTGCTGCACCTCAACCTCGGGCGGGCTCGCGCGGCTTGCGTGGCGGGCGACCACGCTCTAGCCGTCGCGCTGCTGAGCCGGTCCAAGCCCCTCGCGGCGGCATCCCAAAAGGGGGTCAAAGCTCTCGCGGAGGAGTACCTCGTCATTGGCAAGGCTGCACTCGACATCAAGCCCCCGAATCCCGCCCTCGATGCGTCCAGCCTCCTAATGCAAGCGCTTGATTTCTGCGAGAAGGCGACGGCCTCGCCCTGCTGCGCCACCCCTACGACCCCGGGATCAACTCCGACAACCCCAAATCTTCACGAGCTCAGGAATCAATGCCTCCGCTTCCTTGCCATCGAGCGCATTCAAGCCAACGACTACGAGGGCACCCTGCGCTGCATCGGAGTCGCCAGAGCTTCGCTGGGGCTGGGGGAGGAGCACCCGAGCATTGGGTTCATGGCGGTCCGTGCGTATCTCGGCCATGGAAACTTGGCGGAAGCCGAGAGGGAACTTAAGAGGCTCATAGCGAACGCCGAAGCGCCGGACGGTGTATGTGTGTCGGCGGCGGAGGAATACCTTGCCAGAGCGGGACCGGAGGCAGCACTTAAGGTGCTTGCTGCGCTGGCGGCACGCTGCAGCGCCGAGGCTGCTGCTCCTGCTGCAGTGAGGGTGATGAAGAAGGTAGTCGAGGGTACTGGCGGGAGCACTGAACGCGCCAAAATGATAGCTGAGCTAGTGTCCGATGAGAGGGTAGTGGCCCTGTTCGATGGCCCTGCTAACACACACGATCGTGGCACAATGCATGCGCTGCTATGGAACTGGTTTGCATTCTCATATTATCCAATAATCTTATGTACTGCTACTCTATAAATGTGTGCACGTGCTGAAACTGGGATATGGAATTTTGGGACAGTGGTGTTGAACATTTCCAAGGAAAGAATTACCAAACTGGTGCAGATTTGATTGAGAGGTCCATGCTTTATGTCTCCCGTGACGAGGAAAGCAGATCCCGTCGAGCAGGCTGCTTCCGAGTACTTAGCCTTTGCCATGTGGCACTTAGGCATCTTGACCGTGCCCAAGAATTCATCAATGAAGCAGAAAAGGTAAGAAACTTTCTCATTGTCGCCTTGTTAAATGATTTTGTTCCATGTTTCTTATGTTTGGCTCAATATTTATTTGTAGGTTGAACCCAATATCCTCTGTGCTTTTCTGAAGGTAATCTGTCTATGTTTGCTATCAGTTTTACAGGGATCTCGTTTTAGTAGTTTGCTTCTTTTACTAATATAGATAAATTCCTTTAGTTTAAGATCCATTTGCAGAAGGAGGAAGAGGAGCAGGCTATCAAGATGATGAAGACTATGGTGGGTTATGTTGACTTCAGACCTGAGTTCCTGACACTCTCAGTTCATGAAGCTTTAGCCTGCAAATCGAGACGTGTGGCGGTTGCTGCATTAACCTTCCTTTTAGGCCTCTACTCTTCTGGAAAGCCAATGCCAATGACTGAGGCAGCTGTCATTCGCAACCTTATAGCCCTCCTCCTACGTGAACCAGGGTCTGAGGCTGAGATCCTGAAGTACTCAAGACGTGCCAAGCTACGGATGACTGAGCTTGGTTTGGAAGCTTTTTGTGGCAAGGGAAGTGTTGGGATGCATGAACTGCATTGGTTTGCAATGAGTGCATGGAATTTGGCCTTAATGATCCTAAAGGACAAGAAGTTCAATTATTCCGCTGAGTTCTTTGAGCTTGCAGCAGAATTTTTCAACTCAACTAATGGCGACGATGATGCAAACCGTCTTATGGTTTGCAAATCATTGATCCTCTGTGTCAGTGGCATGCTATATGCTGAGGAGCTAAACAAATCCACTTTATCAGATTCTGACCTTAAAAAGGCAATTGAGATGCTCACCAGAGCTGGCAAGGTACGAATTTGGTGGTCTATCAACAGTTATTCATATATCTATATGCTTATAGATGATTTATTTTCTTGAAAATTCTTTTGACTCATATCTACTGATGTGCAGCTATTGCCCTTAACTTTGCCTTCGGCTCCAGTGACCTCTGATCAGTTGGAGGATAACAACTTCCCGTTTCTTCATACCCTTTACTTCTATCAAATTCTTGACAGGATGGGCTCTAGTACACACCCTCAGCAGCTCCAACTTGTCAAAAATTTTGCAGCATCCAAATCATGTACACCGGGTCATCTTCTCCAACTCGGAAAAATAGCTTCTGAAGGCACCCAGCCAAATCTTCAGGTTGCTGAATTTGTCCTGAACACCAGCATTACCACTTCCCTTGCTTCTCATTCTCCAAACTATGGGGTTATCAGTACTGCCCTGATAAAACTGGTATGCCTTGCTGGTTCCCAAGATTGCAATGGTACAAGCGATGCAGTCTATGACGTATTCCGACAAGCTTATCAGATTGTGGTTGGACTAAGGGATGGTGAATTTCCATCGGAGGAAGGGAAGTGGCTTGCAACGGTTGCATGGAACAAAGCATCATTGTCCGTACGACTTGGACATCATTCAGTTGCGAGAAAATGGTTGAAGATGAGCCTAGATCTCTCTCGGCATTTAGAGAGCATGAAGAAGTATATATCAAAGATGGAGGAATATTTTGAGGCCTTTCAGAAGATATTTGGTAAAGAAGGTGATGAAGGTAGTCATCATGATGATGCACCAAGCACTAGCATGTCTGGTAGCATGTCTCAACCTGTTTTAATTTAGAAATTGTGAATGTGGCTCTTTCCTCCCGGAGATATAAACATGCAAATATATTTTCATTTAACTTCTGTGCACTTGAACAATTTGATGATTTCTTCAAGTATTTGGATTCTTGATTTTTCGCATTGACAGTAAGAGTATCCTTCAATTTTATCATGCTCTTGTTGTATTAAAACTAATAATATCAGCGCACTTTGTTGGAAGCTGTTATAACATACTACATATATTTATTGCATTGTGGCCATAAGAATTCTGTGGCTGAAAATTAAAGTCAAAAAGGAGCCAAAAAAGAACCTGAAACATTCTACACAATTATAGACCTATCTGACCTACACTACTGGACATCTCAAAGGGGGCTCAAATCTTTTCCATCATGGACTGACTAATTTTTCTCTTTCAATACCATTTTTCTTTTGTTATCTATTGCCTTACACAGGGGCCAGGTTCTGATGGTGATGCACGACCATAACCAGCTAGTGGTGCAGCAGCTACACCTCTTTGGTTCAGCAAACACCTGAAGCGTGCCAATCTTGATGTGACTAATCGTGGGTCTTTTGCAAGCTTCTCAGTCGGAGTCCACAATCTCTCTTCAAGCCAAAACAATGTAAGAGGATAAGTGAGAAAGAATTGCTCATGCAGATGTTATTGAATCCATTGCATTCCTTGGTACATCAGAAAAGTGTTTGTCACTAATTGACATGCAGATTTCATACTATCAGGGCTAAAAGATTGCACGTAAGTGCTAATCCTGTTCCTGTTACTGTAATCATTTCTTAAAATAATACTTCTTCCGTCCAAATTATTTGATGCCAAAACAATACTTACAAAATCTAAGTTGAGCTTTGTTTATTTGTCTTAAGCATCAAACAAACTGGATGGTGTATTTTGGTATATATTAAGTCAATTGCAGTGCATTCATCATGAATCAACTCAGAGGAATCAAATAGAAAAGATTTATTAATGCAGATACCTATCATTGTTCAACAAGCTGCCAAATTGTGAAGGTCTTTGAGAATTTATACTGCACTATGTTCTTCTCATCTGATGGATAAGTTTTTTTCAACGAATTTTGCTAGCATATCTAGTTTTACTACACCAAACTGGCGGCTTTTCTGTGGGGGTCTGAGAATTTCTAGCAAGCCTCCCCTTGTTTATTTTGCAAGGAAGGCTGATTCAGGCCCTGGATCTCCAGAACACAAGTGGAGAGATTCTACCACTGGGCCAGGCCTGCCCTTTAAACTATCGGCTCTTATGTGTGCTTGAAAATTTCACTCGGGGGAAGCTATCAGTCTAAGTGCTATTGATCGGAGCACTGTGTTATGTACTATGTGTCTCCTATGTTAGCTAAAACAAAGTATAAATGGTCATACCTTACAAATAAAGCTGTGACTTGCACGATAAGGCATGCATTAAATTTCAAATATTTCAAGGTTGCTCAAGTTTTTTTAGTGAAGTACCTGCAGCTGCAGCAGCACGTGGCCAAATAGTTTGTTCGATGTCTGATGCATCAATTTCCTCACCCCACATGCAAACCTCGCCACCAATGACCAAGTGGTGCAGTTTTGAGTCATTGATACCTTTCAGGGGTTCGTTCATGTAAAATCCCTCCCATGAGGCATCCAAGTGATCTAGGTACCACTTATCCTGATTGCTTACTATGCATCTAAGCCCAGCAGCAACCACTTTTGGTGCCACGTCCTCTCCGAGCCTGATAGAACCAGAATATGACTTGATATGAGCATACATTTCAATCTAGACGACCAATGCATTACTGGATCCTATTTATTAAAATATGTATCAGTCTTAAGTGTTATTTACATGCATATGCAAACTACTGTAAACTCCAAAGAAAGCTTCTTATTGAACAGGGAGGCAACAGCATTGCTAGTGCTAGCTAAGCATTTCCAATGTTATTGATAGCCATCAACAAGACAGTAAGTTACCAGTTATGCACCACGGTTTTACGGTCCAATTTATCTGCAAAACTATTAAAAGTTTCTTCCCTGTAAGCATTAAACGATATCTGTTAAATTGTTAATGTTAGTAATTTCATGAAGCATATATTAACTCTTCAAATAGGCATACCAATTAATCATTTCATAGCCATGTGATACTGCTATCTTTTGCGATCTTAATACAAAATCTCTGTATGCATCTGATACGTTCATATGATTATTATTCAACCTGTAAAAGGATTGTTGAATTAATTGACTGAAATAAGTAGAAAGCAAATTTATTTGCGACCTACGACAAAAGTAAGTCACCAAAACACATCAGGTAACTTTGTAGATTATGAGTTCTTGTATTTGCGCATAGGAATATACCATCCTTCAATGTGGGCTGTTGTGTTCCAGCAGCCTGAAATTCAGAGAAATGAATGAAGTGGTATGATAATAGACTATATAGCCAAACTGTTCTTCTTAGCTGACTATCGCATATCAACTGTAAATGCAATGTTTCTGCTTACTTGAGTTGACTTCATCACCACCTAAGTGGACAAATTTGAACTTAAAAACCTTGCTAAAATCTGAAAGACAACACAGTTTGGGTCAGTTAGGCTTTTTTTTTTTTTTAAAAAAAAAACTATTTTCTGCCAATGCTGATTGAATGCAGACAGTTTAATCATTATATATATTCCCAACTTTTTACGATGACAATGTGATCTTGTATATTAGGGCATGAGCATAAAACCATAAACCAATAGTGCATGAAATCTGTATGATGTATACCACCTGAAAGAATGCCATCAATGACTTCAAATGTAAAATTGTTACTGATATCAAGTGGTTCTCTGCAGCTATCTGATGGCCACAGTGATGGGTAGCCAACGCCCCTGAAATGGTACAGTTTCACAATTTCAGCCATGTTTTCTGTCGTATATTATATATTAACTGAATTCAACTGCACTTGTGAGCTCTATGGAACTGTTTAAATGAATCTAATAAAAAATATGTTTTTGCCTGCAATGATTTTATGTAGTCCTGGGGAATCCGATAGGTAATAGGCATCATATTGAAAACAGAAATTTGAAATCGATTTAAATTGCTGCAGGAACTGCAGTAAAAAGAAAACTGTACAAGAAAATATATAGTCCTACCTTACAATCTACTCCCTTTTTTCATAAATAATTGGCGCCGTTGACTTTCTCGTGAACTTTTACCGTTTGTCTTATTCAAAAAAATATGATCAATATTATATATTTTGTTATGATGTAGTTTATGACCAAAGGTATTTGAACCATGACCTAAAATTTTATGCATTTGAACTAATTTTTTGAATAAGACGAATGGTCAAAGTTTACGAAAAAAAAGTCAATGGCGTCAATTATTAATGAGCGGAGGGAGTATGAGTCATAACCTGTTTAGACTTTGATCTCCTACTCCTACTCTTATTCAACTCCTGATCCAACTAGGACTGGAGTACTACTATTACAGAAAACAGAATAGAATAGCAAACTAAGTACAGACACAAAGGAATTAGCAACACATCAATGTTTATTTGAACTTGAACATAATGAAGTTTCTTACCACGAGCGGGCATGGCCAGGAACATCAATCTCAGCTAACACATTTACACCTCGTTTTTCAGCATATCTGCAAAAATATTGTTAATCTGGGAGAGATCTAGCCACGAAATTTTATTATGATGGAAGAGGTGGGGATGAATGGACAAATTTAATAATATAGAAACTCTGAACGGATCATTGAAAATTGAAATGCATACGTAAGTTGTTTTCCCGTCATAATGCTTTAATACTTATGTACTACCGCCTTGTTTTGCAAAGGCTCCATGCCTCCATGTTGGCGATACAACATAGTAAAGTTGCAACTTCTTCTGTTTCATGTATCATTCAGGTTGAATAGCAAATTTTCCATTTTTCATGCACATAACTTATGAATTATTGGATAAGTAAATTTTTTCTGTTGCACATGTGTCTGTTGTTTTGTTCGTTTTCAGGAAACTATCTCAAAGTTTCTGTTTTTAATATAGTTATGTGAAATTTCAAACATTGATAAGGAAAATAGAACGCACCGTACAATGTCAAAAGCATCAGATATTGTGTATCTCTCTGAGTAAGAGTATGAGCCATTCCACAGTTTGGGGTATGAAGGTATTTCAATTGGAAACGATTGCTCATCAACGATGTGCCAGTGGAGAACATTCTGCATATGAAAGAATAAAAGGACTAAATTGCAATTAAAGGACTAACATTCAGTAACATAAACAAATTACACAGTAACAGTTTATCTGATATAAATTGTCAGACAAAAAGTTCATATCGAAAGGTCATCAAACATACCAATTTACTACGACATTCCATCAATCACTCCTTTGATTATCTTAACAGGTAGGTAATGTCTTGCGGTATCTGCAAACATGTATGCTTAAGTTATTTGTTTCCCTCATTTATAGGATTTGATATTTAGAAGCTTGTGAAAGATGTAAATAATGATTATATCTAACCAATAAGAAGTCCTCGGTAGGGAAATCTAGGTGCATCAGTAATTATCCAAGGAGCTGAGTTGAGTTCAATAAGTCTTGATGTGAAATCAAAGTAACACAACTGTCCAAATGTCTGCATTCATGAAATATTTTATTACTGCTGGATTACACGATCAGAATTCTATATTCCGTTCACATTTATTCATTGCTCATAAGTGCATGATCTTGCAAATTAGCTACCTGTAAAGCATGAAGCGCTCCAAAAACTGTTTGAGCCTGCAACATATTGCAAGTGTCATTAATTGCTTTATAACTTGGATCAAACTACTTGAATCTGGCTTAAATCATGTGTACATGATGTGTGATTTCATCACTCAGTTACATTTTCTTTTACCACCTGACAATATTGCCCATGACATAAAATTTTGAACATAGAGAACTTATGACTGGATACTACATTCCATACTTGAATTCATGTTGCATGTCACTTGTTCACAGAGAAAACGTTTTTTGGATGAAACAGAAGAGGAATCCCCCTACTGATTATATATTATAAATTATAAACAAAGAAAAAATATACTAAGAAACTGTTTATGAAAAACAACGTTTTTTCTTTTGCTTTTGAATGTCATCTAGTATATGTTAATTTATGTTTCAGAAACTTTATAAGAGAAGGTTTATTAAGAGGTTTTAGGAATTAAGATACAATTATCCATGTTGACAAGAGATGCTGAAGGCATGTATGGCTTGAGGAGTCCGAATTCAGAGTACTTTTGAGTGTCTTTTTAGATATTCAGTTTTTACTAACCTCGATCTGTGCATACAGTGGATCTCCTGTTGTTGGAACAGTCAAGTTATATGACTCATCTACTCCAAAGTTGAGCTGCAGAAGAACAAATTTTGCAGTCTGTGGTCTGTAGATGAATCGGCAGTTTATGAGAGATCAGGCAAGAAAATTACCTCATGTTCAGGTGAATGGACGATTATGTTTACACAGGTGAGGACCAGAGAACTCCGGTTTGTACCATCAGCGACGTGGTTCATTGTCATCAAATCAACCATTCTCTGGAAGGCATCCTTCAATATTTCTTTCTCGTCAGAGTACAGGCTTCCCACCATGGACATTGCAATATCATTCTTGACATAGAGTTTCTGTGTTCCATGGGACACCGATGCTGGCATCGGCCATAAGTCGATGTTGTCAGCGGCAATGCATGATCCAATTGCCAGAAATGCAAGGAGCAGCCTCAGAGCCGGTGCCATCTTTGCTTACAGGCTTGATATCCTCCTCTCCATACACTGCAAAGCATAAGGTAAGACAGAATCAATGAGTTCTGAGTTTTGACAAATAGCCTACAACCACTGCGATCTTTTCTTGAGTAAGAAGTGATGGAAACACAAGTCGCAAGGAACAATGCTGAAACCTGCAAGCACAAGGCAAGTACCGGATACCTGACACCTGTTTGGAAGAGAACCAATAGGATGGCTTGTCGAACTCCTATCTTGGGATAGAGATGAGTGACTGCGAGGTATATGAGGAGCACGAGCACGCCACTGCAAACTGAGGTCAAGAAGTGGTTAGATGGAGGGAAGAAAAGGCATGCACCAAGTCTGGTACAGTTTGCTGATGCCAAAACAGGTACGAGTGGCCAGGCAGTCAGCTAACTAATGCTAATTTCGGTACCTTCGCTACTCGTATGCCTGCACAATGAGACGTGGCTGACACAGTATAAAACAGGGTACGAGAGATGATTACTGACTATTGCTGGTTATTTTTTTGCAGACTGCGTTTGTTGTCGTTTGTGCTGCGAGATGGCAGCAACGGCGACCTGACGCCGGCTGGTTAGTTGTGGAAGCAAAAAAAGTGTGACTGGTAGGTGGCTCACAAGTGTTTGCCCCGTTCTCACTGCTCACCCAAGCGTCACGGTACTTCGACCCTGAATGAGATAGCTTATGGACGTTCCCCCAAAGCCAAAGGTGGTTAATCTTTGTCTATTTTGATAATTGTTCCTTACATCCAAACTGAATAATAAGTGACCTTTTTGCTCAATAAGTACAGAAATAAACTTCACCCAGATAAGAAACAGAAGTGTCAAATCGGAACAGGATCGAAGCTAGCTCTGCAGTCATGGAGGTAACTCATTCTTGGGCTGATGATACACGTAAATGGATGATAGACATGGGCTGTGCTTCTATGGAGCTTCTCTCGGCCGCGCGGAAATTTTAGATGTGAAACTCTATATCATGTCGGGTTGTCGCATTTTGCTCTCGCAGATCATCTCTGCCAGCGTGGCCCATGCGTTTCTACTGGGTCAGGCTACTATTTGGCCCATCACTGGTTGAACCTTTGATGTCAACATAATTTTATGGGCCACTCTCAGGTAGTCCTACACCCATCCGTTTCGATGAGATCAAACGCTGAATGCTCCAAAAACTTTGTATAATGATTCAGACAGTAGCTGATGACGATTGATGCACCGAAACCCAAGGCAGACCTTACTTGACCAAAGTAGTTGTTGAACCTTTTTTAAAGGCGAGGAAAGTAGTTGTTGAACACTCAAGTCTGCCTGTATTAGGCTGGGTTGAGATGTACCCAACCCACCACTAGAGGGAGTAGTCAAGTTTTTTACCTCTTGCGCCACTCATACTCATGTCCAGTCTAACAATCGCAGGTCGTCTGTGAACCGGTAGCTCCACACACGAATGCACGAGACATTGATCCCGGGCTGCCTATCTGCGTTTCCATTTTGCGACGATCTAAGATGGCCATGACTTCTAACAGTCAAAAGATCAATCTGGAACCGGTTTCTGCATGGATGGTCGTAGGAAGGAGGGTAGATGAAACCGGATTATGATCGATCAAGCCTCCGATCTTGATTTCTAAATGTAACTATATATAAGTTGGTAAATGGCCAACCAACCTTAGCTCCCATGTGTGTAGATTTAGAAACCGGACAGCATAATTTTTGACCGAAAAGGTGTTGTCAACTACTACACTAACGCTTTGTAGCAACGGCAGCTTTTTTCAGAAGAGGCGGCTCTTTCAGCAGCAGCCTCTACAGTTGGTCTGTCTGGGCCGTAGTAAATCAGTCGCCCCTACTACTCGAACAGTAGAGGCGGCTTGTAACGACAGACGCCCCTACAAATTGGGGCGGCTTTCTTTTCATCCGCCCTCAAAGAACTGATTTGTAGGAGCGGCTTGTGATTTTTAGGCACGGTTGAATCACCAACTATCCTTACATAGGATCCATATAGCCCTTCTTCCTCCTCAGCCGTCGGCCCTCCATCAGAAAAAACGAAGCAGACCACTTGCTACCTACCAAAACCTGCGACATTAAGGGAGGAAGGTTTTGATTTCAAATACTTTGGTGGAGAGGTTGTAGAAGGTAAATAAATGGTATTCAAAACATTTTTGTGAAGTTTTATCCGTAGATTAGTGGTTAATTAGATTTTTTTCATTTTCCTCTCTTCTACGGTGCTTGAGCATCATCCGGAAAGAAAGTTTAACCTCTCTCTCAAAACAAAATTGCCTGTAAGTGTAACTTACTTTAGTACTTCCATTTTGTTGTTCTCAAAAGCATCACTGAACATTTATATATGCTAAACACAGTGTCATAAGCAGAAGTGTGGGAGTGTACATTGTGGATAGTACATATGCACTTACGTGAGTAACGCCGGTGCGTATAGGAGACAACCATCAAAGGTAAGTTCTCAGTATTTCACTTCATTCACATAGAGCTTGAATTGGCCATAGTAGGTACCCTTTCCAATGAAAAAAGTTGATGCCATATCATCTCTGAAAAGAAGAAGATGCACATGCCTTTTTCTAGATGGACACTTTACAGTTATCGAGGCTGTTTGAGGAAAAAAATCACTGTGATGCCATATATCCTACAGTGTGAGAGTGAGATAAAATTGTAGCATATTGTCAAACAAGTACTACATACCGTTCTATATTTATCTATGGCTTGCATATCAAGACTTGGTTCCATGTGTTTTACTGATATATGCAGCATGGAGGTACTTAGCCTCCCAGAATGGGGTGTTTTGCCCATCATGCATTGCTGCCATAACTAGTGATGTTGTTTTCTGTAATCTTGATTTGAGAAATAAATTTGGATTAGGGAAATGCACCAGATTATATACTAAGTATCATGCCCAATCTAGAAAAAGTATCATGTGATTATATAAATGCACCAGATTATACTAAACCTTTGCATGTTTTGCAGTGGCCGAACGTGAAAGGAATGACAAAAACACCACTTGATGATGACAAACTCTTGGAGCTCATCGTTGACCTTTGCAACTTCATAATGGACCAGATTATACATGTCAATGGTATGTACCATGATCCAACGTCTGACTTAGGAAGACATCCTCAACACCAACATCTTCGTGAGTGGGAAAGGCTCAGTTTAGATAGTTGACCAGACTTTGTGAATGGTATTATGTGCGTGTCGATGAATGATATAAATTATGTCTGTGACTTGATGTGAATGTATGATGGTTGGAGAGTGAATGAACTCTATTGGATTATATGAATTATATAAATCATGTGGTGACTTGATGTGAATATATGACGGTTTGTAGACTTGTGAATGAATTCTATTAGATTATATGAATTGTATATATTATCATATCAGTTTTCATATTGGATTTTTATTTTTTGGATAAGAAATAAATAGATAGCCCTTACAAATTGTATTTGTAAGGGCGGTTAGTAACTCTAGCCGCCCTTACAAATATGATTTGTAATAGTGGTTTCGTAGGTACAATGGTTTCGTAGGTACAATGGTTCGCTGAGCCGCCCCTATAAACTATTACAGACCGTCCTTACAGACCTTTATTGTAGTAGTGGTCTTTGTTCAACCTTGTGTCGCCCCTTCCCTTGGAAGGTGATGGCTACACTTTCAATTCCTTCACGAAACGTCTTGAATTGGGGTTTGTTTCCTGGTTTTTGGCAGGAGTTCATCCACTTCCAAATGTCGTACGTCAAATGCGTCCATTATTCTTTGTGAATTTGGAAGAGAGCATTCTGCAAGATGCCGCTATGGCGCGCTACTGGCAAAGGAAAGCATGACGCCATGACGTGATAGGAAAAAAGGTGCAGTTTTGCTCCCTGAATGGAACTCTGAAAATGACAGGAAGGTGGCCAGAT
Source organism: Oropetium thomaeum (assembly GCA_001182835.1). Taxonomy (NCBI): domain Eukaryota; kingdom Viridiplantae; phylum Streptophyta; class Magnoliopsida; order Poales; family Poaceae; genus Oropetium; species Oropetium thomaeum. Next base: position 1,668,848 of record LFJQ01000033.1, read on the forward strand.
GACGATCTCTTGCCTTGAAGAGTGTCGTCGTCGTCGGTGGGCCTGACGAACTGGAAATAGAAGCACTTGTCCACAAGTAGTGGCGCAAAATACACACATCCCTAGCTAGTAGCATCCGTGTGCGGAAGCAGCTGCAACCGTGCACCGCTTATTACCCAGTCATTATGTCGACCGACTAGAGCCTGGAATGATGGAATTTTGCGATCTCTGACGTATATGCGTCATCACGCAGACAAAAACGAAGTTAAAAAAATAATAATAATCACTTCCAGTCCTGAGTATATCACATCAATGACGCATGCACACATACACATCAAACATGATTATATAGACCATTATTGAACACAGCTTCACAATTGAAGCTCATGCATGCAATAACTGTAGTGATGGCCATTCTACACGTACGGGTGGGGTAAACAATAATCCATCTGCCATCTCTAAGAGTTGTTTTCAAGAAAGTCGCAGAACTCAGCCCTCCAACGAATATAAAGGTCAAACGACGCCGCCGTTAAAAAGCACGTACAAAGCTGTTTACTAGAAGAGCACATACGCAGCGGGTCTCGTCTTCGAGGTTAGGTTTCATTCTGAACCTTGCACCCACAGCTGCTGCTTGGTTAGTTACCAGCACGTCTCCTTCGACTGATTCTAAAAAGTTCTTGTTCGCCCACTCACCAGTTCGACTCCCCGCATGAAAACCAGGGGGTGACATGCACGCAGTATATGTGTCGTCGTAAGTAGATGTCGCCCCGCCGCACTATAAAAGTACACGTGGTGCAAGTGCAAGTCATCCGCACATCATCGAACGCATACCTAACTTGCACCTGCACGTCGGCTACCTCACACCAGACTCACAGAAGAGCCTGTCGACCGACAAACGTCCGTCCACGCTACTACCATACAACCATGGCCAGCAGCAACAAGAGACCGGTCCTGCTGAGCCTGCTCGTGCACCTTCACGCTGCCCTCGTCTTCCTCCCTGCGGCGGACCACCATGCGGCCGCCGGCGCCGTAACGTACTACAACGTCGTGCGGTACGGCGCCCGGCCCGACGGCGCCACGGACTCGTCGGGGGCGTTCCTCCGCGCGTGGGCCGACGCGTGCCGCTCGCCGCGCCCGGCCGCCGTGGTCGCGCCGCCGGGGCGATTCCTGCTGGTGGGGAGTGTTACGTTCTCCGGGCCCTGCCGCAGCGGCGCCGTAACGTTCGCCAACGCCGGCGTGGTGGTCGCCGCCCCCGACGGCGGTGGCGGCGGCGGCGGGTCGTCGTCGTCGGCGGCGGCGAGGTGGATCACGTTCGAGAACGTGGACGGGCTCAGGGTCACCGGCGGCACCCTTGACGGCCGCGGCAGAGCGCTCTGGGCGTGCAAGAAGCGGGGGCACGGCCACTGCCTCGCCGGAAAAACGGTACGTCGTCCGTCTTCTTTCTCAGATGAACGTTCACAACGAGGAACGATGATGCTAATAATTAACCTTTCCGTGGCCGTGCGTGTGCATGCATGGTGGTGGTGGTGGTGTTGCAGTCTCTTACGATCTCCAACTCTAAGGGCGTGGTGGTGGACGGGGTTCGGTCGGTGGACAGCGAGATGTTCCACGTGGTGGTGATCCAGTGCGAGGGCGTGACGCTGCGCGGGGTGACGGTGGAGGCGCCGGCGGACAGCCCCAACACGGACGGGATCCACGTCCACATGTCCAGCCGCGTGTCCGTCTACGACGCCAGGGTCAGCACCGGCGACGATTGCGTCTCCATCGGACCCGGCTGCTCCCACCTCTGGATCGAGCGCGTCGCGTGTGGACCAGGACATGGAATCAGGTACAATACATATGAATGATCTCGATCTGCTTAATTTGGAAACAAATCAAGAGGAGCAGGTAGAGCTAGAGTGTACGTATGGAAATCAATCCGCGAGATGGCCACAATATTTTCATTTCCCATGTAGTAGGCCTCTGTCAATTTGACTGAGGCACACGACAGACGTTACTAGTGGAAATGGACCGAAGAACCGGTGCATATGCATATGCACGGAACGTGCCGCCAGACATGCACGATGATGGGATCGTGTACCTAATCATCGTCATAACCCACTGATTAGTCATTACACCTTTTGTTTTCTAAGTAATGATTAATGACCGCCGTGTTTGTTTGTTTCGATATGAAAATATGATCAGCATCGGGAGCCTCGGCAAGCAGCAGGGCATGGCGGTGGAGGTGGTGCAGAACGTGACGGTGAAGACGGCGTGGTTCACCGGCACCACCAACGGGCTGCGGATCAAGACCTGGGGCGGGTCAAAGCGCGGGGTCGTCAGGGACGTCACGTTCATGGACGCCAACATGGCCGCCGTCGAAAATCCAATCATCATAGACCAGAACTACTGCCCCGACGACACAGGATGCCCAACCAAGGTATCCAACAAGCCATGAACCTCTAGATAGAGAGGAGGCTTCGATCTCATCACTAATTAAACTGACGTTTTGTGTTTCAAATTGCATAGAGCTCCAGCATCAAGATCAGCGGTGTCAAGTACGTTGGCATCCGCGGCTCGTCCGCGACGCCGGTCGCCGTGAACCTGGACTGCAGCCGGACCAACCCGTGCACCGGCATCAGCCTCCAGGACGTGGCGCTCACGTACCAGAACCGGGTCGCCAAGTCGTCCTGCCGGAACGTCAAGGGAACGACGCTTGGGCTCGTCATGCCGACCTGCCTCTAATTCCATCGGCGATCGGTGTGATCGACTACTGTCCACCGTCATTAGTATATTATTACCACTTTTATGTGTTCATATATATATATATATATATATACTCTATACATCGTTTGTATATGTAAACAATAGTGTTTAGGCAGCACCTAGCACAGTAGATGAGTAGTGCTAAGCTAGAACGTGTATATATATATATATATATATATATATATATATATATGTTAATGTTCTTTTGTACTACTAAGATAGACTGGTTATATACTACCTCTGTTTCACTTTGACACTTTACAGTATAAATTTATACTAGAAACTAGAAAGCGTAAAAACATGGAGGTACTTGTTGAACTGAATTTGGAACAATTACTTTCGTTTTTTTTTTGAGAAGACAATTACTTTCATTAGGAAGAAACATTTGTCGCTGAGTAACCGGCCCACTACACGCTGAACATTGAACACACAACCCAGTGCGTTGTGCAGGAAGGCCACCACACCACTGGTCATTAAGCCCAGTCCGCGGATGCTCGAATCCATTCGGCCCGACGACCTGTTAACGGCGAAACGCCGGGCAAGCAAGCGAGCGACGTGGGAGATGAGCGAACCGTCAGATTCAACTACCACCCTCCCCGCTCTGCGAAGGAAGCAACTCCGCCCAAAACGAAGCCAACCAGTTCAACCACCACCATCTCGGTTCTCGGCTACTCACTCACTCTCGCTGAGAACGGCGTCATGGAGGAGCAAGGGCGGCAACCGGCGGCGGTGGCGCGCAACCGTAAGGTAGTGCTGCGCGGCTACATCAACCGCGCCCCTAGGGAGGACGACTTCGAACTGGTCGACGGCGGCACCGTGGCGCTGCGCGTGCCCGAGGGCGCTGGCCCCGCCGTGCTGGTGAAGAACCTCTACCTCTCCTGCGACCCTTACATGCGCGGAAGGATGCGGGACTTCCACGGATCCTACATCCACCCGTTCAATCCCGGATCGGTGAGTTGGTCGGCTTCTTCACATCGCTTCCCCCGTTTTTTGCTTCGTCCCCTGTCGCTACTTTCTGCTTGAGCGTTCGTCTCATCGCTGTGCGGAGTGGATTCGGGCGCTGATTAAGCAATTCCGTGTAATGTGGAAGGCTATCGAAGGGCTCGGCGTGGGGAGGGTGGTGGATTCCACGCATCCAGGATTCAGTGCGGGCGACATTGTTTCGGGGATGACTGGTTGGGAAGACTACAGCCTCATCACCAAGCCTGAACAGCTGATGAAGATTCAGCAAAGCGACATACCGCTCTCTTATCATTTGGGCCTCCTCGGTTAGTTCCTTATAAATGTCTGATTCGTCGGTTGTACTGGAAATTCTCATAGGATGCAGGAATCATCAATGGAAGTTCTAATAATCCAGAAATAGGCCTTTGGGTTTGGGAAGCAACAGGCGTACCAGTATGATGACTTCTTATTAGAGGATGTAGATGTAGGTTAGGGTAGAACGACTGATTCGTGCACAGATTAGTATCCTGAGGGCAAAATGCTATGGCAATATACATGTTGACAGATTGAGTTGTGGGAATTAGTTCGTGTGATTGAGCTGCTGAGGGAATTTTGGAGCCACATGTTACTGATCGACTGATATTCTGATGTATTAAAATTGTCACGGTGGAGCTAGTCTACAACGACCATTGCATTTATGTTTTTGAGTTTCTCCCTGCGAGATATTCTTTGGTCCGGTAAGCTTGCATCTCTTATATGGTCGGTCTTGCTCCACAGGCATGCCTGGTTTTACAGCTTACGTAGGATTCTATGAGATCTGTTCACCAAAGAAGGGGGAGTTTGTCTTTGTGTCTGCTGCATCTGGAGCTGTTGGCCAGATTGTCGGTCAGCTTGCAAAGCTCCATGGATGTTATGTTGTGGGCAGTGCTGGAACAAATCAGAAGGTACTCACTCATGCAAGTTGCTCTATTTTCCACCTTCAAAAACACTAGTACTAGCACTTGCATGCATCACCTGTATAGTTATATCATTTTGGACTCACAATAGTATATCAGGTTGAGCTCTTGAAGGACAAGTTTGGATTCGATGCAGCTTTCAATTACAAGGAAGAGCCTGACCTGACTGCTGCCTTAAAACGGTTAGCCTTCTCCTTGGAAAATTGAGATCAACTTAATTTAGCTTGCATGTCCAATCGATGGACCTAGCTTTGATCATATTATAAAAAGAGCAAACCTGTAGTGGATCATGATTTTTTTTTGTGTGTGGCTAAATATTGATGAGCTTGTGTCAATCTTCTGATCTGTTACCTGCCTTGGACATTTCCTGACAATACATGATCCATATAAAACATTTTGACTTTTTGTCATTATTGCTTAAATAGCTTAACAGTAAAATCATTCTTTATGTGCAAATAGTATCCTGTCACAGGATCAAGTGAACTTAGCTAAGAAATTAGATCATACCACAATGCTGTTTTATATGTGCAAAAGTTTCCACTATAGGTACTTCCCTGAAGGTATTGACATATACTTTGAGAACGTAGGTGGGCCAATGCTTGATGCTGTACTTCTCAACATGAGGATGCACGGCCGTATTGCTGTATGTGGGATGGTTTCCCAGCACGGGATAACTGATCCTGTTGGCATCCACAATCTCTTCTGCCTAGTAAGCAAGAGGATACAGATGAAGGGATTCATCCAGAGTGATCACCTCCACCTGTTTCCACAGTTTTTGGAAGACATTACCAAGCATTACAGAGAAGGTAGAATTACATATGTAGAAGATATGACTTTGGGGCTGGAGAATGGACCTGCTGCATTTGTTGGTCTGTTTAGTGGTAAAAATGTCGGCAAGCAAGTCGTGTGCGTATCACAGGATTGAACCTGTATAGTTTCCCATGAATATTAGAAAAAGGGTCGTAATATTATTCAATAAAGTGGGGAAATTCTGGTTGAGCGTGGCTGTCATTGTATCCTATTTTTTGTTAAAGATTATCCTATCCTTGCTTTCTCCAGTTGGGGTATATCGTCTCTGAAAAATACTACCAAGTGAAGACATTCTTTTACTCTGGATGAATCAAGGGCATAGTTGATCGTAGTTTAGACAACTTAGGACATACTGTACATCGTCTCTACTGTTTAGTCTTCACGCAATTAGTTGCCTGTTATATAAGTGATGTGATAGTGCACAAGGTCCTTTTGACCAATCCTCTATGTGGAGGTTGTGGATGCTTGTTTAGTTCACGGCATCGTGTGTAATAGGAAGATGGTAATGCCTTTCTCGGTGTACCCGTTAGTCTTAGGAGATTTTTTCGATCTCGGAACGGAGACTTTGACTGGTCAGTCTTTGTGCCGTGTACCAGGGAACGAGCTGAATGAAGAAAAGGCTATCCTCCAGTGAAGGAATTCGCTCGCCCCCTTTAAGAGCTGCGTGAGCTTGTGCCTCCATATGAACCGAACCGTGCTCCCCCTTTGCAACTTCAGTCTTTGTGTAACCGTACACAAACTTTGAGCAGGCTAAACAGGAATCGAGAAGCTACAGCATTTGGCTGAGATTGTGAGTTTCTACTTTATACTCTGTAGGATGGCTAGTGGTGATGATAGCAAGTTGATCTTTTGGTTGCTGCTACAATTCGGCTGTCTGTCATCGTGTTTTGGTTCTCATCTTGATGTCCAATGCCTCAAGGATGTAAAAGAATCAGTGGTTGATCCCAAGGGCATATTGAAATCCACATGGAATTTTTCCAATGATTCTAATGGCTTCATATGCCAATTTCTTGGGGTAGAGTGCTGGCACCCTGACGAGAACAGGGTGCTCATGTTACACCTCAGCAATCTGGGTCTCCATGGTGGATTTCCTCAAGGTCTTGAGAATTGTACAAGCATAGTAGGTCTGGACCTGTCAAGTAACAATTTTTCAGGACACATCCCTTCTGACATTTCACGGCAGGTGCCGTTTCTTACATCTCTGGACCTCTCATACAATAGCTTCTCCGGTGAGATTCCAATCAGTATCTCAAATATTACATTTCTGAAGAGCATTAACCTCGGGCACAATCAACTCAGCGGTCAAATTCCAGACCCATTCAGCAGTTTGTATTATGACCCAATCAGCAGTTTGTATTATGAGCGGTTGTCATCGTTCAGTGTTGCGGACAACCAGTTATCTGGAACTATTCCCCGGGTACTGCAGAAGTTTCCGGCTTCAAGTTTTGCTGGTAACCAAGGGCTTTGCGGTGGGCCGTTGGGTGACTGTCGTAGTAGAAGGTCGCCAAGCATCAGTGATGAGTCCAGCATCGGCGCGGCTGTCGGGTTTGTTGTGGGGTTCGTGGTGGCCTTCTACTTTTCGATCTTTTTCGTCTGCTCCCATAGGCTCTGTCCCTGCTCTGTTCACGTATAAGCAAATGTTATAGTATTATCTTGCATGTCTTATAGTAATCTTATCAATTTTATTGGATATTAGTTGTTGTTTCTGAACTTGATGTCTAATGTCGAGGATGTCTGAAGACAGCAACAATCAATCAGTGACTGATCCCAACGTCATTCTAAAATCCTCATTGTTTTTTGTCAAAGTCAAACACCGCCAAGTAAAAAAGAACGCAGGGAGTACCAGGGAACAAGTCAACGAGCTGAGGTGCATCTTTCATTTGTTGGCCATCGCCCCCTTTAAGAGCTTCGTGTGCATGTGCCTGTTCATCCATCGTGGGTAGTAAACTTTTGCATGGATCAACTGGTGAGTTTCCTTATGCACCTTCTTATTTGCCCTTTAATTTGTTGCAATAATAGCTGTATTTAACTTCTTTTTTTGATGAAATAGTTGTATTTAACTTTGTGGCAGCTATGCTCTTCGAGCTTTGGCTGTGTACGTTTTGTAGAGGCCGAGCCCGTATTGCTATCCATTTTCTAAGAAAATGCGCTTCTGAGCCATCTCCATGCTTTGTTGCTTCTCCATATGAACCGTGCTCCCCCTTTACAACTTCAGTCTTTGAGTAATCTTACATCAATTTTGAGCAGGTCAAACAGGAATCGAGAAGTTACAACGTTTGGCTGAGATTGAGAGTTTCCACTCTAGGTCTGGTATGGCCGATGATGATGAATGATACCAATTTCATCCTTTGGTTGCTTCTACTATTCAGCTGTCTATCATCGTGTTTCGGTTATGATCTTGATGTCCAATGCCTTAAGGATATAAAAGAATCAGTGGTTGATCCGAACGGCATATGGAAATCCTCATGGAATTTTGACAGTCCTTACGATGGCTTCGTATGCGAATTTCTTGGCGTTGAGTGCTGGAACCCTGGCGAGAACAGGGTCGTCGGGTTACGTCTCGACGGTTTGGGTCTCCAGGGTGGATTTCCTCAAGGTCTTGAGAATTGTATAAGCATAGTCCGTCTAGATCTGTCAAATAACAATTTTTCAGAACCCATCCCTTCTAACCTTGCATGGCAGATGCCGTTTCTTTCATCTTTGAACCTCTCGTACAATAGCTTTTCCGGTGAGATTCCAATCAGTATCTCAAGTCTTGTATTTCTGAACAGCATTCACCTCGAGCACAACCAACTCACTGGTCAAATTCCAGATGCAACCAATTTGTATAATGATGATCGGTTAACATCGTTCAGTGTTGCGGACAACCAGTTGTCTGGAACTATTCCGTGGTCATTGCAGAACAAGTTTCCGGCTGCAAGTTTTGCTGGTAACCAAGGACTTTGCAGTGCGCCGTTGGGTGACTGTCCTAGTAAGGATCAGTGATGAGTCCAGTATCGGCGCGGCTGTCGGGTTTGTTGTGGGGTTTGTGGTGGCCTTCTACTCTGCGAGCTTTAGTCGCCCGCTCCCGTAGGCTCCATCCTTGTACGCCCTGTAGACTTGCCACATTCGTGGTATTGTCCGTGATGCAGATTCCTATGTAACTTCATCTCTTTAGCCAAAAATGTAGAGCAGTATGATAAAATATAGCTAATGTTGTAGTGCTATCTTGCATGTCTTATAGTAATCTTATCAATTTTATTCTATTATGACCCTCAATTTTTTTTATTGTGTTACATATTAATTGTTGTTTCTGAACTTGATGTCTAATGTCGAGGACGTTAGTGTGACTGATCCCAACGTCATTCTGAAATCCTCGGATTTTCGCTCAACGACACTGAAAATTTCATCGCACAAATAGTCGCGTTCTTCTTCTTCTCCCCCGACCTCAGGCTCCACCTCCACACGCTCCGACGGACCATTTATCTCGCCGCGCGGAATCCTGCAAGTCAACTGAACTCACGTTCGTTTCATTAGCAGAACAGAGGAGATATATGTTTGGTTACGCATTCGATCCTCATGCAATGACCGGCAGCAGGGAAGACAGCGACGGCGGTAGGCAGCAAGCCGACGAGGCGCCGGAGGATGAGCTGATGCAGATGCAGGCAGGGGACAGACCGGCAGATACAGACCTGAGGGCACTTTGCGAATATGCCATCCAAATAGGGACCTAGGCGAAAATATTTGGATCGCGATTGAATCGCGATTAATAATCGCGATCCAAATATTTGCAGTTTACCCCCTAATTTAGGTCTCGTCTATCTGGCGTCCTTTTGTAAATTGTCACCGCCGGCGACGGAGAGGCCGTGCTGCCGCCGGCAACCTCCGCTAACCCCACCGGGGGCCGCGTAGCATTCCGTGCCCTGAAACCTCCTCAAACCTTGAGCGCGGGAAGCGGAGGTGCCAGAGACCTTCACGCACGGGTCACTTCTTCGCTGTGGGCTGTGGCGGCGCAGGGACAGTTACTGTATCTGAGTGAGTGGGGCGGCACCGCGGTAGCAGCCATGGGCTCCCCTGCATGCGCGAAGGATGCGGGACTTCCACCGCTCCTACAAATCCCCATTCGATCCTGGACCGGACGATCGGTGAGTGGTCCTCTTCTTCACACCACTTTCTCCATTTTTTGCTTCTTCCCTATCGCTACTTCGCTTGATAATTTTCCGTGAGCGTTGCTCTCGTTTGTGTTGAGTGGATTCGGGCGCTGATTAAGCAATTCCGGGGTGCTGTGAAGGCTATCAAAGGTCAGCGTCGGGGGGATTCCACTCGTCCAGGCTTCGGTGCAGGCGACACTGTTTCGGGGGGGACTGGTTGGGAAGCCTGATCAGGTAAGGCTGAACAGCCCAGGAAGATTCAGCAAAGCGACATTAGCTCCATGGATGTGTGAAGTGTTCCAAACTTCCAACACAAATCAGAAGGTACTCATCCATGCGAGATCCTTTTTAGTTGAAATCCCAAAACACTAGTACATACATTGCCTGTATATTTGCATCATTTGAGGGCGTAATAATTTTTCAGGTTCAGCTCCCGAAGGAAATGTATGGATTTGATGCAGCTTTCAATTACAAGCGAGAGCCTGCTGACTTGACAGCTACCTTCAAAAGGTAACACGCCTTCTCCTTTGAAAAATTGGCGAACCAGATAGGATCATATTACAGAAAAAAAAACTTCTAGTTGATCATGAATAGTGAGAACCCTATGTCAATCGTCTGGTAATATTTTGTTTTTGGAATCAAAATCGTCGGGTAATAGAGAAAAAAAATCCTGCCTAGGAGGCTAGGACAATATTTCCTGACTATACCTGATCCATACAGAGCATTCTGTCGTTATTGCTAAAATAGTTGATCAGTAGCATCAATCTTGATGTGCAACTGCTTTCCTGTGTTGCGGATTAAGCACTAGGCAGACGACTGCTACACGTGGGATTACATGGATACTCGCAGTCGATGCGTTTTACTTCTTCTGTTCGTCCGAAATACCAATCCCCAACAGCCTCTGCAATAGTCTGTAAAAAATATATATAACAGAAGCTATCAATCCAAGTAAGTAGTAATACACCCAGTGTCCAAATAGTAACGATCGTGCTTTTGCAGTGTCCGTTGATTTCTTGACCGAAACCTCACCTTGTTACCAAGTCTCGGGGAGATCCTCGCGTTCCATGAGATTTTGAACGGTGTTTGACAGTGGGTGAAGCATGAATCGATGAACAACCCCCAATCCTTTCTCTCTTTAGTAACCATCAGTTTGCTGATTAACTTCCTTCTGAATCCTGAGAGACGGCAACGAAGGAGAATGAATTGTATCACTGACGAACAGGATGGTCACAAACCAAGGTGGAAACAAAGATATCGGTAAGGCAGGCTAACCATGCAGTATGTCAATTTGGTTGGAGCTGCAGTTTTGGATGTCTGCTTTGCAACTGGACCATGGCTCTTCTTCAGGGTATGATCCATCTGGCGCAAGAACGTTCCGTATCTAGACAACAAACATACAGCTACAGATTAGTGCTGTACATTTTAACATAGAAAAGTGGAAAGAGAATTCAGGACTTGTGGTCACCTGCCACGAGTCGTAATCCGAGTTCAGAATGAACGTGGGCGTTCTGATGCTTTTAATCAGTTCAGCAGAAAAGAAACACTAGAGCAAGCATAACATGTTCTGTCAGCAAAAGTTTTGGCAATAGCACAACATCATATGGAGAAGTGAATTTGACAATGGGAAAGCTAACATCGGTCGGGTCATTCTTTGAGAGGCAGTCCTTGGGCAATGCTTCTTTAACGTTCTGGCAGAAAAAGTAAAGAAAATAATCGTAATTTCAGATTCCCAAGTGGTTGAACAATCTAATGTCTTGTCTCACTGAACAGTATTCCTGAATGGGAACGACTCTGTTTCATAGCTATTAACCTGAAGGTGAACTGCTCCGCCGCAGAGAGGCCGCATGGATCTTTTTCCAGACAAATCCTTTCTGTGACAGAAAACGGGAAAGTAATTCAACAGAAGATAACTGGGCCACATTACACTGATTTTCAGAGCCTTACTCATCAATGAAAAACCCAGCATCAGAAAGGCATTTAACTGAAACCTCTTGAGGGAATCGCGCACGAAAGTTATCACAGTGAATTAGCGCAGAGAGACCACCAGCAGAGCAACCTGTAAGTAAGGCCTGGAAAGAGTGGGGGAAAATAAAGTTGGATGTGGTTTTGTACAGTTCTTGATTAGACCATATGAAATCAAACAACACCTGCTTAGCAGTGGCCAGTCCTTTCCCCATGAGTTCATCAATTACTGCTTCCCAGATGCGCAATCCCTTGAAAAAAAGTTTTGTGCCGTCCTAAATAAATGCCAGTGAATCATCTGCCTGGGGAATTAAGATGAGAAACTCAATCAGAAGTCAGAAAAAAAAAAGTCACCTGATCTTGGCCCTCCGCATCCCCAGCAAATGATGCCCCGTCGCAGTACCTTAAAACGACTATATTCCAGTTGTAGAAATCTGAACGAAGTAACTGAAATTAATTAAAAAACACATTACAGAAGCAGGTCAACAAAGAGACCCTAATAGCAAAAGGGAAATCCATGATTGAATTAGCATCTTTCTTTACCTGGATTTTCTTTGTGCCGATTGCTGAGTATCCCAGTGAAATTTACTGCTTCCATAAACTTAGATGATCCAAAGAGTGTCATTTTGCGCTCGGAACAGCTTTCTGTGGTGTTGCACCAACCTCCCCCCTGAGATTTATCAGTGGAAATTCAGTAAAGCAGCATCGATGGTTTAGCTGCAGGAAGAAATCATTTAACTACAGCCATTACGATATTAGCAACTCGAGAAGATGGACGCAGTTTCATTCATGTAATTTCAATTGAATTGTGAAACAAAATATAGTCACCTGAAGGTATACGAGCCAGCTGTGTGCCCCGGAGCCGAAGCCTCTCTGGAGGTGGTAACCAGGCGGGCTCCCATCCAAGCACACTGCAACCACATGATACACGGCATCAGTAATCACTCCAGAAATAAGGAAGCTGCTCTTACACGAATACCTGCTCCCTTCTCCCGAGCGCCGGCGAGGAGGGTCAGCTCGACGAGCTCCGACGTGGCGCGCGGTGACTGCGAGCAGGGGAAAGCTGCCGTAGCCAGGACCACGAGCAGGAGTGCCGATGCCGCCGCGACAGCGAGGCCTCGTGGCCCTCGTCGATGCCGCGGGACCAGCGGCGCTAGCAGCTCGGCGGCCGCCATGGCCATGGCTGTGTGCCTGTGTGCTGGTGCCGAGTGGTTGGCGTGGTCGGTGGAACATTACTATATTAGCCTGTCGAGCTGCGTGATGGAGATGGAATCAGCGAAAATACGAATATAATATTTGGTCAGTGCTGGTTATATCTGTGCAAGGCCTATTAACCCACATATTATTAGTAACTAGTAAGTAAAATAATATTCATTACCATGCGTGTGGCGAAAATCTGGATCATTTCCAAATTAAGCCATAATAGGTCAAAACGTCTTATAACAACCTAAAAAAATAAATGTTGCAAAAACTAAACAGTAACTGAACAAAATAAAATCCAAGCAACATGAGGTTATGCACATATACTGCCAATTACTACTAGTACTACTTTGACTCGCCAACTTCAGCTCTGGCGGCTGGGAGCTACCCTACGTCATGGCTAGGCACCTTGGCCCGCCAACATAGACCGAGCTTGAGGCTCGTGCATAACAAAATAGTATAGACATCATAATTCAGAAAGAAATTGTAAGGCTCCATTACGGTTTGTTATGGTTAATTAATTCTTATCGTTATATCTAAAGTTCTTTTATTTAATTGAAATAATAAATTAGTCAAGTACGAATTCTACACTTAAACCTACTACGTTGATGACGGTTGTAATTAATTTCAGACACAACATTTCTCTTGAACCAAGCTTTGTGTCACAAAAGCGAAATGCCTATCACGTTCACGTTCACTCCTGCTGACTCCACTACACATCTCCTGGGGGAAAAAAGCGCTCCCGGAATCTTTACTCATATCCCTGAAATCTGGGACAAGCAACCCGTTTGAAGTGATCGATCGGCATGAGGGTCTCTGCACTAGCAGTTGCTTCTGATTCGTACGCGTATAGCACTAGCAAAATGGGCAGCCGGCGACTGTGGCGACGTTGGCAGCACAACATATCCTGCGCGAATGAAGCTTCCCGAGCTTGGAGCACGCTTAAGACTTTTGATCCATGCGTGGCCTCTCAAAAGTTACGTGGAAGGAGGGGCGCCGTTTCTGACATGGATTGGAGGATTGATATTGCCATCGTGTAATGAGATGGAAATGGAATGGAACGAACCGAACGCGGCGACGTCTCGATCTTGTCCAGTTCGCGCCCATGACCAGTTAACGCGTCGACGTGCCGACCAACTGGTGTTCGTAGCTGTCGCAGTCTGCAACAGTGATACTACTTCACTCCACTGTACTGTTTTCGGCGTCGACGTTTTCTCCTATCTTTGCACGTGTAAGGGGATTGGGGGAAACGCCCAGGAAAAAAAACAAGGATGTCTTCCTATCTTTGCACTTAATGAAAAAAATATTGAAAACCGACACTTGTATGCATTTTCATTTTTGCGGAAACAGTTGTATGCATTTTCAAGATAATTACCACGCGTTTGAGCTTAATTCATCCGAGCTGGTGACAGCCATGTGTGCAGTGTACTCTGTTTCGGCTACCTTTCCTGACTGTGACCGTCACCACTCTCAACGGCATTTTTTTTAAAACAAAATAACGCGCCAAAAGAGACTTCATTTTGCCCGCGTTATAAGCGTCGCTAACTTTAGCGTCCTTCGTCGCCGCCGGGAAACGAGGCCTTCCAATCTTCCCGTCTCCTCCGCTCCTCCTATACTCCTCTCTCTCATCTTCGCCTCTCTTCATTCACCAGGCCCCCCCGGAGCCTACCACGAAAGGCAGGTACCTCTGCGGGGCTCTCCGGCGCACTCTCTCGTGCCTCGGGGACCCCGATCCGCCGTGAAGAGAGTCTGCTCCCGGATGCCCTGATTGCACGACGCACCTAGCTAGAAATCGCAGCTCGCCACATCCACTGCAATAATGGCGGCGGCGACAGGCATGACGATCGCGCTGCACCGGCAGGTCTCCGCCGGCGGCTCGATGAAGCACGCCGGCGAGCTCCGGCGGCAGGCGTCGCTGGAGTCGCCGCGGACGGGGGGCCGCGCGGCGAGCCGGTTCCTGTTCGGCCGGCAGTCGTCGATGGACCCGAACCGGCGGCGCGGGCGGAGCCAGAGCCCCACCACCGTGCGCACGACGTCGATGACGGCGGAGGAGCTCACGGTGCCGGACAACCTCGACGCCACCATGCAGCTGCTCTTCTTCGCGTGCCAGGGCGACGCGGCAGGAGTCGAGGGGCTGCTGAGCGGCGGCGTCGACGTCAACAGCATCAACCTCGACGGCCGCACCGCGCTGCACGTCGCAGCGTGCGAGGGACACAAGGACGTCGTCACGGTACTGCTCAAGTGGAAGGCCAACATCGACGCGCGCGATCGATGGGGAAGCACGGTGAGCAATAATCAACGCCATTGATGGTCTCCAATCTGTTTGTCCTTCTTCGCCCTGCATCAGATGATCATGATTCCGGTCGCTTCTCTTTAATTGGTATCACAGGCAGTAGCTGATGCCAGGTGCTATGGCCAAACAGAGGTCTACGAGATCTTGAAAGCTCAAGGTGCAAAGATTCCGGTATCGTCTTTGGGACCACCGACAAGAACTACATGCATGAGTCCTTCTCGGTATAGTTTGGATCATCAATTTTTGACTCGCCTTTGATCCTTTCTGCAGAGAAACAGGAGGACGCCGATGATGGTGTCAACCCCCGGCGACGTACCGGAGTACGAGTTGAACCCTGCCGAGCTACAGTTCCGGCGAGGACAGGAGCTTCCCACGGTGTGATTTTCCTTCCCCACATCCAATTTTGTTCCAAAACAAAAGTTTTTTTTTTCTGATATAACTGAATGTGACGCTACCAACAAGGAGAAAAACGGGGCCTAATTGTGTGTGTACCCACCATCGAACAGGGCGCGTACGTCATTGCGAAATGGAACGGCACCAAGGTCTCTGTAAAAATACTTGACAGAGAAAGCTGCTCCGACCCTGAAGCCATGTAAGATGCAGATAACCTCGGAGCGTAGTAAGTACTATTTTGGGACAAAGTGAATTCGAATATCACAACACCTCTTCTCTTGTTGCAGAAACTCTTTCAGGAATGAGCTTACTATATTGGAGAAGGTTCGGCACCCCAACGTAGTTCAGTTCGTCGGAGCCGTCACGCAGAATATACCTATGATGATTGTTTCTGAACTCCACGAGGAGGTAATAGGAACATGCATTTTTCATTAAGACAAATGTTGTAGCAACACCACTGTCTGTTGTGTTTATTATCCTGGGATGGGATTGAAGTAATTTCTTTCTTATTTTTCGTGAAAAGCAGACTGATTTATCAAGCTGTATTCAGAGGAAAGGAAGGCTACATGGTCAGAAGGTGCTAAAATATGCCCTTGATATTGCCAGGTACTTCTAGCTTCTTATCTAAAAAGGAAAAAAAAGGAAATGAAAATCTAACACTGTTCAGTTTTTATCCATGAAAAAAAATGTGCATCAGCATTCAGCACTAATGATGTTTCTGCCCTGATTGTTTAGAGGAATGACTTATCTCCATCAGTGCAAGCCAGACCCCATCATTCACTGCGACCTTAAGCCAAAGTAAGATGAGGAAATGAAGTGATTATGCATGATTTGTTTTTCCCTTACTGAATTCATGGCATACGAATTGCTGTATTTCACGGTAATGCATGTCCCGTACTTCACCATTTTAATCTTGGTAAGGTGCCAGAAATATCTTCCTGGATAGTGGAGGCCAGCTGAAAATCGCGGGATTCGGCGTGATAAGGCTGTCGAAGGCCGGCCCTGACAAAGTGAAACTGGTCGACCACGAGGCTCTTGTTGACGGCTTCAGTAAGTATGAAATCATTTTTGGCTTCCGTGTTCTCTTCTCCCAGCAAATGTATTTGCTCGTAATAATGGGACCTCTCATGTTCCTGGTGTTTAGGTTACCACACCGCACCTGAGCTGTACAGAAACGAAGCATTTGACTCAAGCGTCGATGCCTTCTCGTTTGGGTTCATCCTCTACGAGGTCAGTAAAAATTTCTCCGTACCAGCAGCACCTACCAGATGTAATGAAAGAAATGCTGGTTGATGTGTCAAGAATCTCATAATTAAGATCGCAGCATATATTCCTCCCTGACGACCATTTCTATTTAATTTGTTGGGTAATCAGATGGTTGAAGGATTAATCCAATCGAAATCACCCGAGGATTCATCAGGTCACGTTAACCGGTTTGAGGGGATGCGGCCGTCACTGAAGAACAAGCTCAAGGGCTATCCTCCAGACTTCAAAGCGTAAGTTCTGAGGAAAAATAACCAAGACCCATTCTTCATCATGACCTCTCCTCTCTTGAACAATACTATAACGCTGGCTAAAAAAGAAAAGAAAAACAAATGCTGGTCGTGTGCAGGCTGATCGAAGAATGCTGGTCTCCTCAGCCCATGGCGCGGCCCACGTTTTCAGAGATAATCATCCGGCTGGACAAGATCTACGCGCACTGTGCCAAGCATGGAACCTGGAAGGACTCGCTGAAGATTTGGTCTGTATCCCTTGGGCGATTTAAGCGTTCAAAGATTTTCTTTAAAAAAGAAAAAAAACTTTTTTTATAGGAAATTAACGTTGAGCAATATATATAATCAGAAGAAATGATCTTACAGTGATTCAATGACTGAAGCACTGTCCCGTGTTTTACAGGAAATGACTGACGCCCAGGCCGCGGGCACGCCTTCTTCTTTGTGTAGATACCACCGCCAGCACAGCAAACACGCCGTGCAAGCCTCGCGATCGAGTTCATTCGGACGTGTTGATCGTTGACTGAGATTATACTACATAAGAATTGTAACAGATTTTGGGCTTAAACTGGAGGAAACAGCACGTATACGATTTTTTTGCTACAGTTTCAAAACAGAATGACTGCGTCGTGCTTGCCTGCTGCTCTCGCGCTTGAAAGAACTGTGATATGATTACATGAAGTCGGCGACGATGACAGAATTGTGGCGGATCGCCCGAAACCGGAGAGATCCTCCTCCCGGGATCCATTCTGAACGACGTTCGTTGAAGCGAACGTTCACAGGATACAACACAGGCAGTAAAAAGCACGGATTTCAGACAGAAGAAAAAAAATATTACATGAGTGTTATTACAGAGTTTTTAGTCCATGGGAAACAGTTTTCATAAAACAGCGGAATGATTATAAATCCTCAAGCAGAAGCGAAAGGTAAGATACAGACTCCGACTCTGACTCTAAGCAAAAGCAAGGGGTCTTGCCCAACGACACCCTGCTACTAGCCACACACAAGCAGCGGCTACTCAAGTGGCTCCCACTAGAAACTACCCCAACCAGGGGACGACTCCTCCCAGAACTGGCCACCACTACCACACGGTCGCATCGAACCCTCCTGAAAACCACAAGTCGCAAAGCGTGAGCTTCTAAGAAGCTCAGCAAGTCTGACCCGTCAACATGGCTGTCTAAAGCTGACACCTAGACATGCACGGCTGACTCTGGGTAGAATAGTTGCAAAAGGACACGCCTTACTAAGTAACCTCCTATTTTTAAGTTTTAGCTCAAATTAAGTTCGAGAAAAATAAACTTTAGTAGGCACTGTAAGTAAACAATCATGTTGACAAACGATAATTATTATAAGCATCACAACCATAATCATCATTCTTCTTCTGTTCACTTCTTAACATATGCGACAAAGAGATTGAGTAAACTCTAGACTGAGAGTGTCAGCGGTTCGAAACGATTTACACCTGCAGGGTTAATCTGGTCACACGACACGTGCGCGTCCCGGACCGCACGTGGCAACCGTTCGTACTAGATCTGGCAAAGCTAATTCCTTCTTACGCTACCTCAACAGTGCCGCGTCTCACCAGATCACCCGTCCCGAGCGGTACCTATGGAGTTCACACACTGTCCACCCCAGACCGCCGCCAATTAGACACCGTAAGGTAGGTTCAGCTTTGCCATCTCTAGGCTACCTAGGTTTACTGGTTCCCATAGTTCCAGTATGTGAGCAGTACATTCAATACTCAACCAACTGTGCCCCACGGATCAGACAGAGCTATCGCATACAGAACCCCGGTCTGTTGCCTTCCTATCATTCTCTGTCTGACCCCGATTTCTTTCTATTAAACCTGAATATGCTAAAATAATTCTCTAGCAAAAGTGAAAGTTTCAATCAATTTCTAACATATCACCAGCAGTGTCCAATCTGCTCGACTTCTACCGAAGAGAAATCCCAAGCATAGCAGCTACATCGGGCTACCTGTACCAATATTCCAGAATAGGCACTACTGGAAACATATGCATCTAGGGTTTCATTCAACTCCTGTCGACCTAAATGCACATCACATGACCCACATATACTGTTGCACAAGAAAAACTTTAAAAGCAGTAGTGCACTGGGGCTTGCCTTGTGGATAGTCTTCCTGGTCTGTGACGACGGTGTCTTCTACAAAGTCGGGGTCCGCCTTGATGGCTACTTCGTTCACGTCGGCGTCTACATGATGCAATAGTAGAGGTGTGACACCCCAGGTGTCACCAGGACAAAAGTCGACAACTATAAACCCTAATTCATAATTTCACTCACCTTAAAGCAAATTCAATCGTGGAAATAAAAAAAAATATTGTCTAAAATGCTTTAAGGAGACACTACAAAAAGTTTGACAAACAACAGAGCATTTTAGCAAAGTCCGGAGAATTCTCAACTAAAAGTGTCGAAATCTCGTTAACAGAAAGAATTCAAACCCTAACTCTTGACCATCAAAACTTCCACAGAACACTAGCTATATTTTTACATAACAATTAAGTACACTTCAAAATACAATTTTGGGAAATTATTCAAGATTTTTGGAAAATATTTAGACCTCTTGAAAATTCACACAAGCTATAATCAACTTAGAAATTCAAAACTTTTTAGAGGCCAAATCATGACTTGAACCTTAAACGAAAAGTGTTCCAAATAAATTCCTGAGCTTGTACAAAAATTTTCAAAATTTTTCGAGCTCGGAAAGTATGCTTTTTAATTGAATTACGGCCGGGCTTTAATAAAAAAAAAAAAGAAAATTGCTGTGCCGGGCGGGCTACAGTGCCCCGCCCGCCCGACAATACGGTGCGGCAGGGCACGGCTGCGCCGCCCGACACCAGCCGCCGCTCCCACGTCGCCTTCAATTCACCCCGGCTCCCCTACCTCCCTCACTCATCTCTCCTCGCCCTCTCACTCCTCTCTCTCTCTAGCTCCTCCCTCCCTTCCTCCCTCTCTCTCTGCCGACCGCCGCCCGAGCCGCCCGCTGCCGCCATGCCCCCCCGGCTCCCCCACTCCCCTACTCTCCCTACCCCATTTTTCCTTTAAATGAGTGCGCCTCCAGCTTCCCCTCCCTCTCCATTTCTTCTCCCCCGCGCGCGAGCTCACCTCTCTGCCCCGGCCGACCGCCCACCGACGCCATTGCCGCCTCCGAGGTGAAATCCGCCCCCGACTCAATTTCAATCAAATTCCCTCACCGAATCAACTCTTCTCCACCTCGTGAAGCTCACAGAACCCTCCAATCCTCCGAAGGCAAGCCACCTCGACGGAATTTTGACTTCGCCGCCGCCACCGCCGCCTCCCACGGTGAGACCCCCTCTGCCGTGCCCAACCTTGATGAATATCATGTTGCCGAGCTTCCTAGTGTCGAGTGGATCGTAGAAAGCCAAGTTTCGATGGCCGACAACCACCCCATCGTCGGGAATTGGTCGCTGGAGCTCACCGGAGAACCTCCCCTGTTTTTCCTTTTTCCTAATTATTTTCCAGATTATTGCTCTACATTCTAAAAACCCTAGAAAATCACAGGAAGATCCAAAAATGCCAAAACAAAATTTGTTAGAACCCTCATGAAAAGTACTAATTTTATGTTAAAACACTTTTTAACAAATGACCAAAAATTTGCAGAATTAATTAGAAACACTCCTTTCTATTTTTGAATTTTAAATTGCATTATAGAGCAATTCTAGGGCTGGACATTGATCCTCAAGTGCAACATGGTATTACACACCCTCTGGAATTTTATGAAGATTTTAGGAGCAAGAAATGACATCTAACCCTATTAAATAACCTCAATCTGCCTAGTTTAAATACCATTTTCTAAAGTGCATTGTAAAAGTCGTTTACAAGGTTAGACCCAAAAGAAAACGTTGTAGATATGGTGCTCAGAAATGCTCACAAAAAGTTTCATAATTTTATTCTAATGTTTACTAGTGCTTTCTGATTTTACAATAGTTAAAAACAGGAACTTTGATGAATTTTTATTAAATATAGAAAATTCATCTAGGCCCCACCCAAAGCCCAAAATGCTTATTCCAGAGAGTACTACCAATTAAAAATAATCTTGAGGAAGAATTAAAATCTTCATTTTAATCCTAGTTTAATAGCCGAAGTAATTAAATAATATTAACCGATGAAAAGTGTCGCATTAAGTTAACTAAAGTCGAAGTTGATGAACATGCCAACTAAAAGTCACCTCATGAGAGTTTAATAGACTCCTTTAAACATCATTCACAGATTAATAATAGAATTTAATCGACGGCGTCGAGTAATTAGGGTCAACCCTAATTCTGGGCGTCGCCAATCTAAACCCTAGGTTGTTATTGATAATAATAATGTCACATCCCAAAGTTTGATCTTTTGTCCTTTTGATTTTGAGCTCACTAATTAAATCCTTGGGTTTCAAACATTTCGTGTTTTGATTTGGATCAAGGGTTTTGAGTTTCGCCGTTATCCGAAACCCTAATCGTGCTTTCAAGAGGCTTTATGTTTTCTTAATAAAACTACCCAAATGTTTTTACATAAAAATTAACTACACAATAAAATAGAATTTTGGAAATTTTATCAAAATTTTTGGTGAAGGTTTAAACACTTTTAAAATTCCAACAAATTTGATGCAAGTTGAAAATTCACAGACTTTTAGGAGCTGATTCAGTCAAACTTCCTATAATGAAAGTTGTTCCAAATAATTTATTTAGCCTGCACAAAAACTTTCAAAAATTTTTGAATTCGGGAGCTAGGATGTTCCACCAAATCAAGAGCAGGTGAAACAATTGAAAATCCTGACAATACTCTTACCGGCTACAGTACTCTGCCCGGCTACAGTGACCCGCGTGCAGTACCTCCGCTGCCGCCTCTGCCGCGCCGTGCGCCGGCCGGCCGATCTACCGCGCCGCCTTCAATTCGCCGGATTGGACATTGCCTCACCAGTCTCCTCCACTGCCAGCCCCCGTCCTTGCCCTCAATTCATCCTCTCTCTGTCGCTCCTCTC
Organism: Oropetium thomaeum; assembly: GCA_001182835.1. NCBI lineage: Eukaryota > Viridiplantae > Streptophyta > Magnoliopsida > Poales > Poaceae > Oropetium > Oropetium thomaeum. The sequence goes on from LFJQ01000033.1 coordinate 1,690,753, forward strand.
TCTTTTCCGCTCGGACACGCCATGGCAGGGCTACCGCCGAGCCGCCAATCGACAATTGTCGTCGCTCCCGTGCACCATCATAGCCGCCCTACTCTCTCCCTCCCTTAGCTCTGCTCCTCTTCGAGTATTAAGACCACAGCCTCCCCTTCTATCCTCCTCCCCCCCGGTTCTGCCTTCTTTGCTGTGCACCGCCGCCGCCATTGCCGCCCGACCTACTCCCACGTCGCCGGCTCGCCTTGGCCGCTCCCAAGCCCCACAACCGTGCCAAGTGAGCTCCCCGCGACCCCCAGCTGCTCTCCCATCAAGGAATTGGCCGGCTGTGCCCTAGATTCTCCAGAACGCCGCCGCCTCTGTGCATCGGCCGACAAAACTGCCGCCGCTGCAATTCTTCGAAATTCGTCGACGAGGTAGCTCGGTTTTCAAATTCCTTTCACCAGCTTGATCATCTCACCTTGATGCACCAGTTTGACAAGCCACTGGCCGCATCCCATCGCCGGTGAGGGAGAAAACCGCTCGCCACCCGTCGGGGTGCCGCCCCTGCCAGTGCTCCCCTGTTTTCTACTGTTCCATTGGATTTCTTATTTTCCTTTCATTTATCCAGAAGTTGTAAAATGTATAGAAAACAGAGGAAAAATCTAAAAATTACAAACATAATTTTGTTTGAATCCCTGAACCATAAAATAATTTTCTGTTAAAACACATTTTCAAAAATGTCCCTGCATTTTCTTTAATAATTCAATGAATTATTTCTGTTGTTGATTTTAATTGAAGTTCCAGAAGGATTCCAGGGTTTATTTTTGTACCATAATTTTATCTTGGCATGATGCATCTCCTATATTTTTATCAAAAATTTTCATGAACATTTGTGCATGCATATCATTGTTAATACCCCTAAACCCTAGTTTAATTGCCTTTACCTAAAGTACATTAGGAAAGTCACCCAACAGCCTGAAGCCTTTAACAAAAACTTTAAGTTAGGTGCTCAGTAGTAGCTCTGTAAAGTTTCATGATTTTTCCATAAGTGTTAATGCATGTTTCTGGTTTTATAAGTTTGGAAAACAGAACGTTGTTCGATTTTTAGTAAATTCATGGAAGCTCAACTTGACCTCAAACCAGAGCCAAAAGTCTTATTTTAGAGCCTACTTTAAACTAAAAATGGTCCCATGCCTGTGACTTAACTTTGATTTTCACCGGAAAAGTCGTTACGACTTTTACGGTACCGTTACGGTATTCCCGATGTCGTAAACGGGCAACGATAGTCGGAGGGCTCGTGTTCCTGTTAACGCGAGTCAAAACCACTCAAACTTAGTCTCGTAGTAACCCAAGCCACTTAGTAAAGCCAGCACACGAGACGGGTTTTGGGATTCCTCCCGGAAACGACACCGTGTGCCACCCGATATCGGAACCGGGAAAACCCGTAACCGGAATCGGTAAGACTGTTTTGGCCATAACTTGAGTCGTAGAACTCTGATTGACCTCGTTCTTTTTGCATTGTGTTCATAGACTCAGTAGCTACCTCTCTGCATCATATTGCATCATTTGTGCATCGTGGCATCATGGCATGCATCTCATATCGACGCATTTTTGCTTTATAGAGTACGATCCGTCAGAGAGTGACGCGGGTGCTGCTGCGGGAGAAGCACCGGAGGTTGATCCAGCTGCTGAGGGTGACAACACCACTGTTATTGAAGGCAAGCACCTCATATTGCTACCCTAAGTAATTTACTTAATGATTAATATGAATGCTTACGTATAGGACTACATTAAGTCGGGCATAGCGATACAGTCGGGAATACCTATTATTGTTGCATGTACCCCTCCTTGCTATTGCTTACGTCACCTTGTCAAACTGGGTAGAGTGTCATTGTTTTGAGTCACGAAATGCTTAGCCATGCTTAGATAACACGGTAGAAGTCGAGTGGTAAGTCCCACTCGCACGTATAGGAACCACCTTGATTACTTATGGACTTGTGGTGAGTTCATATGTTGGTAAAAGTTGAAAGTGTTAAAAAAAAACTGAAATTCGGACGGTGGGATAGGAGTGCAGCAAGACATGGAGGTCTTGTGTGCCGTAGGCCCCGTCTGGGTTGACCTAGGACCCGGCCGTGTTATTCTTGGCCTGAGCATTTTCCGTTCATACCACATGTCTGATATAATGGTAAGACAAGCTGAGTATCTCACTGCGTACCAACGTTTGGCCGATGACTGCACGGTGTGTGGGACGAGGGAGTCATGGGTGCCTGCGAGGCCGTGACACTCGACGAGGGACTCACGTGTGCCTGCGAGGCCGTGGTACTCGGCACCGTGTGGATTTTCCAAACGTGTGGGCACGAGTGTGAAAAAGGTTGACAAGAGTACCCCCTTGTGTAACTTTAGCGGGTTGCATGAGCCGTATGGTCCTCAGTCGTGTGGGTACAGTTGGACTCCCCTGCAGGGTGTAAAATCGGTTCGAATCGCCGCGATCTCGGTTATGATCAAGCTCAGTGTCCTTTGGATAATATCGTAGAGTTGTCACATAACTTGATGGGAATTGGAGTACTGTTGATGGAATTGGAATATGGGTATTGGTATCCATGGTTCGGATGGAACATGGATGATGGCACATACATGATTCATGGTTACATGATACTTAGGGAATTGGGTTCATTAGAGGTTCATGCCCGCAAGAGTCCTTTTTAATTTTATGCTTATTCACATATGTTTGGTTACTGCTTTAAGCAATTGAGTCCATTCCTATGCCTTATACCTTGCTACTCCCTCATTGCATTATCCTTGGAGTCGGGAACTAATTCCCACAACAGGGTAAGACTTGCGAGTACCTTCGTACTCAACGTTTGTTGCTTAAGTTTTTGCAGGTGAGGATGAGTTGGTCTTCGGCTACTTTGTCCCCGTCGACGCAGGCGAGGGCGAGGCGTAGTCAAGACGTTCAAGTGACCGTGATTTGCGATGTTTGTGGGCTGGGCATCGCAATCTTTTGCTGTTTTCTTATTGCAACCACTGCGACTATCGTCTTCCTTAGAATCGCTTCCGCGCTTTAATTTGCTAATTTCAGGACTTGTGATGAAACCTGTTATGTAAGACTTGTGAACTTTAATGTTATCAATTAACGTGACCTATGTGATGTATCACCCGTGACGTAGCCGACGTGCTTGGATCTTGGGCATTGCTTGAGAAGCATGTCGGGGGACTGCCGGGTTTATATTCTCTTCTATCGGGTTGAGTTCTCGCATACCATGCGTGGGCCGCGAGTCAACTTGGTAAATTTGAATGTAAATTGGTCGGGTCTCTCACAAATAATAAGTTCCATTTTCATTAAACTTATCATAATTCTACTGCATCATGTAGATTCTAACGTTCACGAAGTAGCTGCGGATCCAAGTTCCTCGACCCCGCCGAAGAAGTCGACATCAACTCAGAGGAACCAGGCAAGCCCCGGTGCACAACCGAATTTTAAAATTTTACTTTTATAACTGAGTGTGTCTTGTTTGTGCATTAAGTGCTAGGAGTTGATTGAAACCATAGTTGCATCTGTTTCCCATAAGAAACCCTGACGGTAGCTTGTATAGATACCCCTTAGTATGCTATGCTTAGCAGATAGTTGTCGGTAGAAGTCGAGCAGAGTGGACACTGCTCGCGAGTAGTAGGATATTGAATGAAACTATTTCAAGAGATGTGCCACACGATTATCAATGAGTAAGAAAGATAAAAGATTGAGGGTCAGACTAGGTACAAGTAGGTCGGCGACTGGTCCGGGACCAGGGTGACCGTAGTCTGATCTGATCCGTGTGGCACAGCTGGGCAAGTATTGAATGTACTAATCGTATGCTGGGTGTTATGGGCCCCGGCAAACCTACGTAGCCTAGTGATTGCAACGTCGAACCTGCCCTACGGTGTCTGACTAGGAGGAGATCTGGGGTGGGCAGCGTGGGAACTCCACCGAAACCGTCTGGGACGTGTTGTCTGGTGGGACGCGGCGCTGCTAAGGCAGGCGTAGGAGGGAATTGACGTTGTAGGAGCTGGTGTGAACGGTTGCCACGTGCGAGTCTGGGACACGCACGTGTCGTACGATTAGGTTAACCCTGCAGTGGTATAAAAATCGGTTCGAATCGCTGTCGCTCTCAGCTATGAGCTTACTTGGACTCTCTGTCACATTCTAGTGAATAGGTCGAGACACAATGAGAATAAATTATGAATATTAATATTGCTATTGATGATTCTATTATGTTTGCTTAGTCCAGTGCTAATTAAATTTATTTTCTAACCACTTAATATGATGCTAAAATTTGATAAGAGTAGTATAGGCTTGCGAGTCCTTTTGCAAGTAAACCCACCCGAGTCGGCCAGCATATCTAGGAGTCGGCTGTAGTCAGCCACTTTTGTCGGGTAAGTCTTGCTGAGCTTCTTAGAAGCTCACGCGTTAGCGTTTTATGGTTTTTCAGGCGCCGTCATGCAGGAACCAGTAGGTAGCTTTCATTGGGAGGAGCCTCCCCTCGAGTTTGGGAACCTCCAGTGGGAGTTGTGCGAGTCGCCGCAGTGATTTGTTGAAGTGGCTAGTAGCATGACGCCCGTGGGCACGGCGCGTGCTTTTGCTTAAGTCCGAGTGTCGGAGTTGTAATCGTTCTAAGTCTTCCGCTGTTATCATTTTCAAAACTGTTGCGTACTCTGAATCAATGTAATATTCAACTTTAATTTATGAACCAATGATATATTAAGTTCTCTCTTCTTGCAAATTATTGCTGTTTATCCCTGCCTGTGTTGTATCGTGTGTACACTCGCTTCGCCGAGCGTTGCCCAACAAGATCTTGGCTTAACGACTGACCAGATTCGTCCCGAGACGAGGTTTCTGGACGGGTGGTGTCAAGAGGTAACATTAACAGTTAATAACTTGCTCCAGAAATTGAAGTGGTAAGAATTAGGGTTTAGTCGAGGAAGCTTTGACCTAGACCAAATTACTGTTTTTAAAAGGTACCAAAACAACCCTGACCAATGCTATCGCAACACAAATAAGTAGCCAGGGTTAAACCTAGGGTTATACAAATTTTTCCAAATTTTATTAGTTGCAAATTAATTAAATAGGGTTTTTGGTCATTTTGGATAATTAAATAAATCTCAAAAATTATTAATTGTGAACAATGAAGTTTTATATTTTTAATAAAAAATAAAATTTTCCCTGGTTCCAAAACATTTGGATTTATAAGTTTCTGAGCTAGAATCAATTTTCTATGCTTTTATTAATTCTCAGTCGATTTAGTCGATTTTCTGCACAATAGAAAAAAGAAAGCAAAGCTTAAAGGCCTAGCTAGGGCCGAGCCCTAGCCGGCCGGCGGGGAGCGGCGGCGCTGCCGGCGTCGACGGCCGGCGGCGCGGGCACCATGTGCCAGAGCTCGTCGCGGGGAACCCAATTGACCACCCCTCGCCCGCCGGCGAGCCCCGAAACCATGTTGGCGACGAGCGGCGGCGATCACGGAGCGGCAGCGCTGCCAACGACGGCGACCGGAGGCGAGACCACCGACGGCATGGGCTCGGCTCGGGGGTCCCATTTCACCGGCTAATGGCCGCCGGCGAGCACGGCAGTGCGGCGGCGACTAGAGGCGGCGCTCGGCCGGGTCCGGCAACAGCGCGGCGGCGTGCCCGGCCTTGCCAAGGAGATTCCTCGCGGCACGACGGAGCTAGGGGAGGGGAAAACATGGTTTGAATCCTCACCGGAGACGGCGCTCGTCGGAGGTCCCTCTCTCAGCCGAAGAAAATGGCGGCGGCGGAGCTCAAATTCCGGCGAGCTCCGGCAATCTCGTGGTTGGCCGAGCACGGGAGTGGACGACCAAGCCTCGGGCGCGCCGGTTTGCGAAGGAAGATGGCCGGCCTTGGTGAGCTTGAGGCGCGGCGGTGCGGCGCGGTCGGCTCGGCGGAGAAACAGAGAAGAACAGAGAGCGAGGGAGCGAGGAAGAAGAACGACGACCGAAGAAAATGAAACAGAGGAGATGAGGTGCCCTTATACGCGCCGGAGACGGCTCGCGCGCGGCAGGTGGCGCGCGCCCTCTGCCCGGGAGAGCTCGTGGGATGGCGTGCACGCGCGGGAAACGGAAGGAAGGAGAGAAAGGAGAGAAGAAGAGCAGAGGAGAGGCAGCCCGATGGGGCCCACTGTCCAGTGGGTCCACTGGTGATCAATTTTGCAGAAAAACACCCAATCTCCACAGAAATTTGATAAGAGCCCAAAATCCTCGATTCTAAGAGTAGAGTAAAATTTGAATTTAAATTTAAAGTTTTAAACTAATAGTTCACATTTTTACTAACTTTTATTTTGCGAGGATTTCTTGCAAGCTTAATATTTATGCGGATCAAATGAGATAATTCCTTTTTAGCACTTAATAGAAATTTTTAGTTAATTACCTTAATCTTAAAATTTTCTTTTGTATTTTCTTTTAATTTGATTAACTCCCCCTTTTTAACCCTGATAAAGAATCGAAGTGTTATAAGAATTAGTCTACTATCTAGTGGGCCGAATGATACTGACAAGAATGACCTCGTAATTAGAGGAGATGCTAACATGGGCTCCAATTGCCCACCCCAAATGGCTTAGAGGCCGGTCCCAAAATCGCTTCCCAGCGAGACAATGCATCTCTCTCTCCATCTCTTTTCCGCATTCTTTACGAGGCATCCGTATCCTCTGCATGGAGAACTAATACAGCAGAGAGGAACTATTGTGCATTAACCTATATCTCGTCCGTTCATCTCAAATCGAATGGCGTTTCATTCTTCTTTTCTCATCTTACCCGCACATGGAGAAGGACGAACGCAAGATGAAGCACAAGGATTGGGAGGTCCGAGCAGCGTGACACCATACGTGAGTGTGAGTGTGAGTCAGAGCAGTGCGAGAGGAAAGCGCAAAGGAGACACCAGGTTGCTCGCACTTGGACTCGGAGTACATGACCATGATCATAAGGTCCAGCCGACTTGTGCTGCAGCTTCTGATTTGAGTTGAGCCTCATGGATGGAGTAGGCAGCAGCTCGAAGGGGACCTCAGACTGCAGTGAGGTTTTAATTGAGCAAATTTATTTGGATGGATTTTATCGACGAGCGAGAGAGGAAGTAGAGAGAGAGAGATTCACAGCCAGCAGCACACTCCATGTGGCTAGCAGCCACGCGTGGCGCGAGCACCTCTTGCGACATTGGATCAGGCAAGGAATCCATTCGTTCTTTATTCCGATTGTTTGGGATCGATTCGATCAAAGAGAGAGAGACCTATGTAGATTAACCAACTGTGGATCATGGATACTCAAGATGAAATCTAAATCGAGCTCACCTTTCTGCTTATGGCCTTATGGGTGGCCGCAATGGCTACACGCGACTGCTAGCTCGCGTTATTGAAGGAGAAAGTAAAGGGGGAGAGAGGGAAGGAGAAAAGAATCTTATGGCTCTATTTTAAACCGTTCGTTACCGACTCAACGACTACCATGCGAGCTACGGCTAAAGAGAAATTCTCTGCATGGACTGAAGCCATGCATGCAGAGGATGTCAATCCCTTTACGAGGTCTGCTTTTTTCAGAGCAGAATGCAAAGAGCCATTCATTGTTCGATTTAGCAGCAACAGGCAGCAGTGGGCGGCTGTGGGCCGTGAGACCGACTGAAATCCGACGTAGCAGAAAGAAGCTCGATTATTATTATTTTTTCATTTTGTAAAAAGATAGATAAAAGCAGAGAGAACCGTCCTCGACGTGGACGTCTTGTTATCAGAAACCACCTCTCGTCAAAAGTGGACACGATTCGGCGCCTGTGCCATCAACCCATCGGATGACGCCAATACTGCTGCTGCTGTTGCTTCTGTCACGGAACAAGACGACGAGAGGTCGTTATTACCCTCTTGTTCCTGGATGGTAGAAGAAAACTGGTGAAGATTGAATTAGAATGTTTCCTTTTTTTTTTTCCTGGAGCAGCAAGATTGAATTGGTTTTGACTGTCTCCCGTTGCTGCAGATCCGAGGCCGGTCAACTCATCGGTAGTACCTGTTCACCCGCCTCTGCTGCAGCGGCAATCCATCATTAAAAGGAAAAAACGTAACTTTTTGAGCTAAAATTAATATGGATCCTTATTTTTCTCTGATCCAATGATTTACATCAATATACACTATTTTTAATCATTAAATATTGTTAAACATAATGATAATGTATTGTAAGTATTGTAGGGTAGTTTGAGAATTTAAAAATTAATGATGTTATAAAAATATTATTCACACGTGAATCAATCTCCATGATGTAACGCAAGACCGTCGCCTCACCATGAAGTCGCGTGGCACCTCGTCGCACCGTTGACGCGCAGGCCCTACATGGCAACGTCGGATCTTAGCATAACGACGACGGATCTTAACATGGTAACGAAGGATCCGGACACGACAGTGATGGATCTGGCATTGACGGCGACAGATCTGGATATAGTGGCGAATGGATCTGGACATGAAGGATATGGGCAAGTGACGGATTTGATGACAATAAATTTAGACATAAAGACGACTTCGACAAGTCAAAGACAGACCGTAGGACGGTGGTAGCAAAGAGTCGATAAAAGATGATTTGAATTATGTCCAAATGGTAGAGTAATGTAAATATATTGATAATATAGTAAAAAACGATTTTAAACTTACAAATAAAAATTAAAATTAATTATAATTTTATGTATTAAAATAATATAATCCACCAACCATAACGGGGCTAAAAAAGAAGCGAAAAATTAACGAACGAAGTAGGCCGCACCTGGAGCTGGAAGAACCCAGTAGAACTCGGACGCTTCGACAACTCCAAACAGGAGGGTCTACCATGCAGGCCTCCTTTTGTCACCGAAAGCGCCGCCGTGCCAGGCTCCACACATGACACATGCTTGCGTTGTTTGCGCACCTCGACACGTGTCGTGCGCATACCCGCTCGCCGCCCCTCCCCGTCCTTTCCGCGTCAGGACACGGAGTCGGGCCGCGTCCTACTTGCCGGTTTTGTGAACGCCGTGTTCAATGCTCGGCTCAGCACCACGCCATTCCTCGCGCGCGCGCGCGCCCTCACGTCCGCCCCCGCTACTGACGAGTGGACCCTGTCTCTTGTGCGGATCACTTGGTATACATACATACATGGCGGGTCGCCTGCCGGAGAAAAGGCTTTAAAAACCTTTTGACAACTGACCGAGAGAACGCGGTGGCGGAGCTCCCCTCTTTCCTTCTCGTTCAGTCCTCACCCTCCTAAGAGGATTAAGTGGACTCCAGACTACAGAGGCTGATTTCAGGTGAGCACGCCCGTGCGATTTCGTTTGATTCCTTTTACCTCTGTTTTCATCTTTTGTCTGATGCCCGGAAATTAGGACTGCAAAGGGCTCATAAGTGGATCCTTCTCACCTCTCTCTTGATTTGTACTTGAGACTTGGGTTGAGGTTTTCTGTTTCGAATTCGCAGAAGAACCTTGTTTTCTCCCCCTTTCAGATGCCATGCAGAGAAAGCACGGATGTAATTGTGCGTTTATTAGGCTCGTTCTTGGCAGTTCTGGAGCGCACTTTAGAATTAGATATTAAGATTCTTCAGTTTTCTCGAGTTTCTGGGGCTTGGGTGAAAAGTAGACGACGAGAAGGAAACAAGATGCTCATTAATTTTCTGCTTCAGTAAGCCATAACGGCATAATAAGGAAAGAAGAGAATATTTACCAAGTATAGTACAGTAGTAATTAGTGATGAATCACTGAATCTCTAGTACATACATATGTGCCTTCTGTTTCTTGTGCCAATTATTTACCGAATTAACATGTGGAAAGCGAGTGATGATCCTTATTCCAGTACAAAAACTGAGCCACAGGTGTCGTTTGCTCTAACACTTTTATCCTTTCAAATTCAGAGCATGGAATGCATCGAGTTGGACTCTTCACAATTCTCGTTCAACGACGACGCAATCGACAACTCCTCCTCGGATACCCACCGTGACTTCAACAGTTTCAGGGATGCCAAAACTGTCCAGTATGAGAGCTGGTGCTCTGCGTCTACCGATGTCCCTGATCCACCCCCGTTACCTGGACCTTCTTCCTTTGGAGGACAGAGAAGTTCCAGATTAGAGAGATGTGTTAGGAAGGTAAAGGCTTGTAAACGTGTCCCTGAAGAGATCGTGAATTCATGGGACAAGTTATTTTCAGAGGGTTATCAAGCTGATCTACGTGTTTTGACGGACGATGGCAGTGAAATTTTGGCGCATTCCTGTGTTCTTGTGAGTACACACTATTTTTTGTTTCCTCTTTTTACTGTGATAGGATCTCAACATTTCTAGTTCCTCTACAACTTAGTCGAGATGGGTCTTATGTGAGAACTTCGTGTTATGTTACCTTCTGCAGGGTGTTAAATCTCCTGTCCTTAGAACAATGCTGGAAGAATCCAACCTGAAAAACGGTTTCAGGTGCATCCGGATTTCTGGTGTGCCACCACAAGCAACCCATATGTTCATAAGATTTCTTTATTCTTCACGGTACGATAAACCAATTTTTTTCTGAATAATGGTGCACATTGTGTTTTCAGTTGACTGAAACTTTTCGTCTTGAAATGTGATATTTCTTTTCAGTATGATGATCAACAGTTTTGTTGTTTCCCTGGTGAAGTTTTGAGCAGGAACAGATGAGGAAGCACGTTCTCCACTTGCTCGTGCTCTCCCATGTTTTCTCGGTGTCATCTCTGAAGGCGGTCTGCACCGATGAATTGGTGACAAATTTTCTTGCTCCAGACAACGTGGTAGACATGTTGCAACTTGCTAGACAGTGCGACGCGCCCAGGCTCGCCCTCTTCTGCACTCGAATGATCATCGGGGATTTCAAGAACATCTCTCTGTCCGATGGATGGAAAGTGATGAGGCAGACCAACCCGAGCCTGGAGCAGGAGCTGCTCGAGTCTCTGGTCGAAGCTGATACTGTGAGTTCTCTACGTTTTTGAAATTTATAAGCTTGCGTAATTTCAGTCCCACTCCCACGACATGCAGTTTTCTGAAACTTTGGTCGGATAATCTGGATCGATGCAGAAAAGGCAGGAAAGAGCGAAAAAATGGGAAGAAAAGAAGGTTTACAAGCAACTGTACGAAGCAATGGAGGCCCTCGTTCACATATGCCGCGACGGTTGCAGGACAATTGGCCCCCGAGATCAAACGCTCAAGGGAAGTCGAGCGGCTGTTTGCAAGTTTCCTGCCTGCAAGGGCATCGAGCTGCTCGTCCGCCACTTCTCGGTGTGCAAGGTTCGGGTTCCTGGTGGCTGTGCCAACTGCAAGCGGATGTGGCAGCTTCTTGAGCTGCATTCTCGCATGTGTTTCAATCCGGATTCCTGCAAGGTTCCTCTCTGCAGGTGAGCACATCTCTCTACTGTTCCAGACCATCCGGTTCAGAGTTCATTATTACACGTATAAACAATCACCTTTCCTGTGCTATTCTGCGATTTGCAGACATTTCAAGGTGAAAATGCAGCATCTGGGCAAGAAGGAAGAGACCAAATGGAATCTTTTAGCGTGCAAGGTACTGGAGAGCAGAGGAACACTGAGCTGTATCTCTGAACGGAGAAACATTTCGACCCTGATGGGCGCTGATAATTACCGCATGGTTCCTGACCTCGCTTTCTAGGACCAACTTGAACTGAAACATCCAGAATTTGCAGAAATTTGTACAGGGCAGTTATATGCCTAGAGGTGGGGCGGTTCTCACATTCAGAGCAGGAGCGTATACGTAGTTTGTAGTGATGTAAAAGTGCGCTTTTATGGAGGATTTGAGAGCTGATTACAAAACTGGATGACGCCATCAGATCACTGTAGTCTCAACTCTTTGAATCGATAGGCGGGTAGCTGATTGGCGATGGCCACTGCCCACCGCGTCAAGTACAGCACAAAATTCAGAGAGCATATTGTAGTGTGAATTAGCTCCATTTCCAGCCGTCCAATATCAAACGAAGGGACCAGGTTGAGTGCTAGTACAGTACAGGTTGAACAGTGAATTTTTGAAACAGCATATTTTTGCTGTAGTAAATTAATGCATATGCTACTGTAGCTTCCTCGTAAATTATGCTACAGGACCGTGACTTTTATTCTCTAATTCAGGGGACCACGATCGTCCTCCTTTCCACGGAACGTGGCGTCGTCCTGAGTCCTAAGCCTATACTTCCTATACTTTCTTCGTTATTAAAATAAAAATAATTAAGGACAATGACACGATCTTTAACATGACTTTGATTTTAATTTTTAATAAAAATATTTATTAAAAATTGACATGTGTATATTTTTATAAAAATATTTTTTAAGATGAATCTACTCATATGATTTTTATATTTTCAAACATAATAATTTAAAAGTTATTCATGATTTATATTCCTAATGTTTGACTGTAATTTTGTCCTAAACTGTATTCTTTTTGACATCGGAGGGAGTACATGCTCGAGACTCAACGCAGCACAGGTCGGTTCGACTAGCGTGATATTTGTCACATATGTCAATAGGAGATTGTATTTGCGGCAAATGTATACATAGAAACCATTCGACGACATCTTACAAAACATCTAAAGGATCTCTCTCTTTCTCTGTGTGTATATGTAGTAGTAAATGACACCATCATTGAACAAAAATATATCACACCTATCCATCGCATCTGAAGACGATACCTATTGCTCAGGAAAAATAGTAGTCAAGAACAACAATATTACAAATTAAATTCAAACTAGTAAGTGAAGGATTATAGTAAATGAGAGCAGCATGAGTAATTCATAATTGAGTCTGCAATGATGAAAATTAAGAATTGACCATAAAAGCACTCACTAGTCATAATCATACAAGAAATAAAAGATCCGCCCGGTTATAATGTTGTAAATAAGCAACCACCAGTCATACAAGAGCAATAAAATATTTTAACATCAATCATAGTATGTATATACAAATAGTCATGCTAAATCATAATAGGTATATACAAATAGTCATGCCAAGTATATATGCAAATAATCATGCTCATCCAACTCCAGTCACATAACAACACTAGGTCAGTCCATATAGCCATCAAATTTCTTTGTGTAAAAAGTAGTCAAAATTCATATGCAACGCTATATAAATCACAATTCAAGTTGACTAAGCTGAGTTTCTATTTCTCTCATAATATTACTTAAAATTGATTTTGAAATATATGTTAACCATCCCAACATTAGTTGTCGGTGTTCGTTACCGCCGACTAGTAAATTTATCGTGGGATGCGCGTTTTGGGGTTTTGATGGTTCGCAAGAGGACAAAAGGATGTATACTGGTTCAGGCAACGATACCCTACGTCCAGTTTCGTGCTGCTCATGTTACTTATGACAAAATTGTAGTAGGGTTACAAGTGAGCGAGAGAGGGAAAGTTTCCCAAATCTCTGGATCATGTGGGTTGTGAAGTCGTGGATCGTTCTCCCTTTCTCTTGGATCGTCCTCCTTTTTATACCATAAAGAAGGGCGGTCCGGGTCGTCATCGCAGGTCGTGGCCGTATGCCCAAGTCGGGCCGTGCCACGATGGATGATGTTATCGGCGTGGCGGTGCCTTCCTGTTCGTTGGCGTGGCGAGTGTCGTCAATCGTTACCGTCCCGTCCGTATGGGAACAGTTCCTGTTGGTGGTGACGGGGCGACGTCGTGGTCGTGGCTGTCGCTCGGGGACGTCCCGTCGCAGTGGAATGACGGGCTTCTGACAGGAGCTGTAGCAGCGGCGCCCATCCTTTGGACGCTGCATGTCGTGTGCATTTAACGCCCACTTGTTGGAGTAATCGATGGCTTCATCCGTCAGCGAGCGGAGGTGTGTTAGCCATTTATTGTCCAACCTCCACCGTCCCGCCTACTTGCGACGTGGCGGGCGACTCGCCCGACCCCTCACCCGACCCTAGGGTCGGGCGAGACAGAGATGTGATCTCCCGACCCCAGCGCGGATGGGGTCGAGCGCGTTAGCTGTGTCGCGGAGGATCCGACCCCTCCCTGAGGGGTCGGGCGAGGCGGAGACTCCCTGCCTACGCGGTCCACCGGGTGTCCGTACGACACGAGGGTCGGCCGAGGCGGGAATCATTCCTGCCTTAATCATGTATTAAGACCGAGGGTCATCAAGACTAACTACCTTCGATATTGACCCTCGACATTAGTGTATAAGAAATATTAGATAAAATATCGGATAAATTTAAGTTAATAACTCATATTAGGGTCCTATCAGGGACAAGGTTTGGCTCGACTCTGTGAGTCGTGGCGCGGGCAATGAGGGTCGGGTCATTGTCTACGACACACTCGGCGGGACGTATGCGGAGACCGGGGTCTTCTCTGGCGGAGGCGGCGACACTTTAAACAACGGCATCCTTTCGATGGCGTCCTTAAAGCCATAACCAAGAAAGAGAAATTTCCGACGTCCAGCGAAGTTTGTTTGATTTTAATTTGACTTACTACACCCTTCGTTTTTTTAATTATTGTCATCATTGACTTTAATCAATTTTTAATCATTTATCTTATTATAAAATTAGATTAAATTTATAAAACTAAAAATCAAATTTTAAATTTATTTAATAATAAAACAAACTATAACAAAACATATAACTTTTTTATTATTTTTTAAATAAAACAAATGGTTAAAGTTGACGATCAAAAGTATACTGCAATAACAATTTTAAGGCGAGTAAATATTAATCAGTTTGTAGAACGTATTAATGCCTCGAAATATTAGTGAAAGCGTAAAATCCACTAGAAGCGTATTTGCAGAAGAGGTCATGCTATTAACAAACCCGTTTCTGCCCCTGTGCTTCTCCCCTCCCCTGCGCCTCCGGCCATGGAGACGCGCGGCAAGCGGCTCCTCCCGCTTATCCTGCTCCTCTTAACCGCGGCAGTTGCCACTCATGCCGTTGCTCGTGACCGGGGGGAGGTGGTGGAGGTGTCCGGCGCGCCGGAGGGGGTCGTGTGGGTGGTCCAGCTCTCGGATCTCCACTTCAGTGTCCACCATCCGGAGCGCGCGTACGACTTCCGGCGGTATGTCGGCCCGGCCCTCGCCATGGTCAACCCCGCCCTCGTCCTCATTACCGGAGACCTCACCGGTATGTGGTAGATCCCTTTGGCATCCCCGTCATCAGTTTGACTCATCTCGGTTTTAGTGTGTAATCCAATCAGATTCCAGTCGTAACTGGCTATTGCTATGCTTAGTCTTCACTGAGGTGGATGACGCAGGAAAAAATGTGATTGTCGAGGGTGTTGAGTTAGCATATGCCGTGTATGTATGATTTGTTGGGGGCCACTGTAATGAACCAGAATTATATGTTGCCTCACTGTCGTAGTTATCCAAAATGCAAGCTTCCTAAGTAGCTTCGACACAACTGATACTACAGCTGTCATTGCCATTTCAGTAATGTGATATAAAGAAATGACCAAGTGAGATGAAATTAACGTATAAGCAGATGCTTATTAGTTTTCTGTATATGTGAAGTCCAGATGACTTGGCACATTCAGTTTAAAGTCATAATTTAGCACAAACCAGGTACAGCTGGTCTCTTAGGATCCCACTCCATGCTCATGTCGAGTTATCTCCCAGTTGACTGCCAGTAATTGAGGCCATTAAGGACAGGTCTCAAGTTCAACACTACATCAGAAAGGCCATAGAATAATATACAGGTTTCTGCAGATCCTTTTAGGAACATGATATGTATTATGGGGAATGCATGGATCGCTGAGAGCTGTAATCAGGCTCATTTAGACCATCGCTCGATCTCTGTAAGTCTGTGATATCAGTACATTTGGTAACAAAGTAATAGCCATCGGAATATAATTGGAACCTCAACTCCTAAACAAATGCAAAACTGAGCACCATCTGTTTTCCTATTTCCTGTTTCAGCTTAAGGAAATGGTAGCCATCTGTATGTCTGATCAGTATCACAATATTTGCTGCTGTTAGCATAAAACAAAATTACATAACACTATATCTTGTAAATGATTTAATTTCTATTGAGATGGGGTCTGGGTCCCAACATTTATATATAATTTTTCTCAAATTTTTATTGTGAGCTTTTTTCTTTGTGAACAGATGGAAAAAGCAAAGATCTGTTAACAATGAAGCAGAATGAGGTAGAATGGGTAGAATACAAAAATACAATCAAGGATATCATTGAAAGCAGCCAACTTCCTGTAAGCACTTTCTATGATCTGAGAGGAAACCATGATCGCTTTGGTGTACCAATATCTGGTGGGGAGTATGACTTTTATCAGAAGTATAGCATCAATTCAAAGCTAAGAAGGCAGGGGCGTGTCCAAAGCATTACGTTGGAGGTCAATGTTTCTTCTCTGCATGTTTGCAAATTTGTGGGAAGAAATGTGTGGTTCTTCAGTTTTCTTTTTGGTCTCCTTTTTTCTGCATCAGTTCAATTGCGTTGCAGTATTTAGTTCTTGTTGTCCATGGTTTGAATTTCATTTGCATAATGATTCCTGATATGCAGAATGGCGGTAGGAAGCATCTGTTTGTTGGGCTTGATACCACAATGGAGATAGGCCTCAGAGGCCCAACAAATCTATTTGGGCATCCAACTGATGAGCAGCTTATAGAATTAGATCAAGCATTTTCACAGTGGGACAATGAGTTTAACACGGTTCCAGTGACCAAAATAGCATTTGGGCACTTCCCATTGTCTTTCTCAACGCTAACAGAGTCAGGAAAAAGTATCAAGGATATTTTTCTAAAGCACTCATTGGCAGCATATTTGTGTGGACATCTGCATACCAGGTTTGGGAAGAATTTGAAACGCTACTACCAGCGAACAGTTCAGGAGCCATCATTGTCAGATCATTACTACCAATTTAACATGCACCAGGGTTATGCATTCCAGAGTAACAAGGAAAACTGTTCTGAAAAAGCGGCTCACATTGAAGAGTTTTGGGAGTGGGAGATGGGTGATTGGAGAAAGAGTAGAAGTATGAGGATATTAGCAATTGACGATGGCTATGTCTCCTATGCTGATATTGATTTCAGATTAGGCTCAAAGAGTATCATTATATTACCTACCTTCCCCCTTGATTCTAGATTCATGCAGAGAGCTTCTAATTCTCGTGATTTTAAATGTCAAGTCATGGGGGCGTCAACTTTTGATACTGTGAGGACTCTTGTATTTTCTAAACATGAGGTAGTATCTGTTTCAGTTAAGATATATGACTCAAGACCAGGAACCCTCGAAACAGTCTTCGACTCTGAAATGAAAAGGGTGGGTTCAAATAAAACTAGAGGACATATGTATTTAGTTCCATGGAACTGGAGGGCATTCGAAGATCCCTCTCCCAATCGATTCTGGCTCCAGATCAAAGTGATGGATATAACAGGTGACACAAGAGTCAGCCAGTTGAGGCCTTTCTCTGTTAATGGCTTGGCTTCGAGAGCCAGCTGGACATGGAAGGAATTTTTTGTGATGGGTATTCAGTGGGCTTCCTTATATCATCCTGCACTGTGGTTTGTTCTTTCTGTGATATTTTCATTGCTTCTTGTTCCACAGGTTGCAGATGTGATATTTAGAGACCAGTTCACATATAAGAATCTATTCTCGAGTGGTAGTCAGCAGACAATGGTGAAGTATGTAGTTGGTGGTTTCATCTGGCTATTTTTTGAACTGGCCAGGGTGACTCTTGTATGGTTTTCGCTCTTGTTGTATGTTATCTATTTAGTTGCCTTACCTTGGCTGTTCGGTCACCCTATTACTGAGGACAGTAACCTCACATACATGACATATAAAGGATGGAGTATTAAGGGACTAAATAATGACAATGAAGTAGTCCATGCTGGGAGTCCAGATGTCATGGTCATTGTTCTGCCCCACTTTTGTTTTGTTTTACTACCCACAATTGTGATCTTATCTGCCATGGTTGCTGAGAGGACAGCATACCGAGAGCATTATCTTTCTCGATCAGGGAAGAAGAGAGACGATTACTACCAAAAGAGCAGGAGACAGCTAGAACATGAAAAGTTTTGGAGCAGCCGTTGGATTAGGAAAGTTCTGTTTCTTCTTTGCCTGGTGGTTCTCTGGAAACACTGGAAGGTATAGAACCACACGTTCAAGTTTCTGTGATTGCTAATTTCTCTACTTTACAATTTTCTGAACCCTCTTGTCTATGCAGATTTGCAGAGCTCTTGTGAAGGCTTATGCGATGAACCCTTTGATCCACTCGCCAGTACTCTTCTTCTTCGTTCCTGCCATCGTATTGTTTGCCTTGTACAAAACATCATTCATTTAGCTGCATCGGAGCTCTGAAGGTCTGCTGCCTTACAAATGGATTGTAGCACTAGCAGATGTGCCAGATAGCACTAGCCCTTCGGAGCATATCTGTGAAGACTGAAACTCATAACTGAAGGGGTGCTGTACCTTTTTTTTTTTTCTCTTGGAGAGCAGATTTCTTGGGTTGGCTAACATATATAAAGGTGTTGTCAGCATTGTGCTGGATATAACTGAGACACTTGTACATGTCATTTCACTAGAACGGACAGTTGTGGAAGTAAACAAGTGAAGAATGAAATTGTTTTTTCATTTCCTTTTTTTGCAATGAGTTTTTCCGTTCCCTCCTTTGTTGAGCTGCCAAAGCTCTGTATTCCTCTCCTATGTATGCCCTTGTAAGACACTAGTGATGTACACCTCTTTGGAATGGATACGACACTGGAATACACAATTTTGTCTGAAACTCATCACTGGTACAGCTCAAATTGTTCCCTGGGCCTCCCCGGGACAGCTTGCTTCGTGATTCGGTCCACGAAGGTAGGACTGGAGCTCAGCTGCTCTGTTCTTGCAGACGGGCATTATTACACGAAATAATTAGCAGCTGTATCTTCAGAAATCATAATTTTTTAAGAAGAGAGAGAGAGAGAGAGAGAGAGAGAGAGAGAGAGAGAGAGAGAGAGAGAGAGAGAGAGAGAAGCACCTTTAGATTAGCACTAGTAAAAGCTACTCCTAGGACAACGAAGCGCGAATAAAAAAAAGGTGGGATATAGTAGTATTCCTTTCTCCTTCCTCGCGGTCGCGGCACGTCAAAATGGCACGTTGATGAAAAGAGAGAAAGGCGAAGAACACCCGGGGGCCTTTGCTTTTCTACTACTACTCGATGGGGAGATTCACTCGCAGCCCTACCAGTTCCCAACTTTGAGAAATGAGTTGCTTGAGAGATTTTGCTTTCTGCCGACCCCAGATCAGACGAACACAGCCATCTTATGATCTGATTGATGGATGAGAATCCAGGATCCGAACCAACGCACGACTCGTGTCGCGGCCAAGCCTGCGGTATAACGCCAAATAGGATGGGCCAAGGCATGCATACCCGGCCGGATGACACAAGAAAGAAGCAGCAGATGCCGCTATCTACAGTACAGTAGTATAGGCCAAGGAAATAGAGAGCGACATGGACGAGAGCAGGAGAAAAGGGACAGGGGTTGGTGGTGATTGTGTCTTGTGTTCTCCTCCTTGTATAATGCGCCCCAGGAATATATTCGCCGTTCTCTTAATCAATAATCATTCCTGTGAGACCGACCCCTTCCGGGCTCCGGCTTGTTGGATGCTGGCCCTGCTGTACTGTACCTGTACTGTACGTGTGCTATGCAAATTTAGTGGCCTTCCTTTCAAATAAAATGAAACCAAAAATAAATAAGTCCAGTGACCTAAACGACACTCCGTCGTGTAGGAATTTGGCTCTCTTTCTTAAAACGTGTTTGACAATTTTTCTTTTTTTTTTTACGAGGACGTCTTGATTGTCAGCATAACATAACATTTTTTTCTAACATTATTATTCTAGTAGTACATCACAGTATTAATTAGGCTAAGACGATTCGAGTTTGGGCACATCTTGAAACTGAAACTTCACGAAAGTGACCCAGATGCACAGGACTAAAGGAAAGAAACCACCTTTAATGCAAGTGCAATCGAGTCACGTCACGTACGATAATGCCTTTACAGTTTGCACGCTTAACAATATTAGTGCAATTAAGTAAAGCAGCTTTGGGATCCACCTTAAGCAAGCAATATACTCCTTGTTGCAGCAATCATATGGGACAACCAGCCTTGCAGATACAGGGTATATTCCTCAGAAAAATGTCAGGTCTTGCAACCTGTCAATTTAAATTCTACTATGAACCTCAACCAAACACAATTACAATTTCAGATATCACTTATGCTCCCTCCACTCTCGTATAACAACAATAATTTAATTTTGAACTAGAACTGTAAACAAATTAAAAACAGACGAAATATGGTAAAACAGCCACGGATACACAAGTAAACTTTATAGACCGACATTTTGAAACCATCTTATGCCATTGCACTCTATCTGAGCAAAACACTGGACACTTGTTCAGTTTACCCAACAGATACAAAGCCTCCACCTCAAATTCAGAGCAAAAATTTTTTAGCTTATGGAAGATACTTATAACGATACAAATGGAACGCCAATAGCAGTTCACCGAACACTGGATCTCAATCTCAGCAAGGAATAATGCTACACTTCAAGATTGCTCATTTCATCGTATCAAAGGCACTGTGATAGAGAAGGCTTCGCTTATTCAAAGTAGATCTCCAAAAGCAAAGACCCCTTTAGGAAGAGAACTAGAGTGACAAAAAAAGACGGGCATTTGAGTCCCCCTGCGCTCATGTTCCAGATCAGCATACAATACAACTCTCAGAAATTGAATCTAGAGAAAATCACAGCACATAGTATGATCTACGCTTTCTGTATCAGCTGAAAGACCTCAGTTTCAGTGGGCAGCGACGGGATAGCTCCTTTTTTTGTGGTGGTGATTGCTCCGCATGCATTGGCAAATTTAATCGCCTCCTCAAGCTTTTTCTGATCCTGTACAGCCAGCAAATGTCAAATTTCTGTAACATCGTAAGATACTCAAGGATGTGTTTGTGAGCAACTTACTTGTAGCGAGGATGGATCTTGGACAATCTTTCGGAGCAGAGCACCAACAAATGCATCACCCGCACCTGTTGTATCAACTTGGTGTACTTGGTACGAAGGAACAGCTCCGTGAAAATCCTGCAATCAAGTATAGCAGAGTTGTCAACAGCTGCAGCCTAAGTCTTCAAGTTATAGCTAAGCATGTTATACACTGAAAATATGCACTTTGCATTTATAGTAAGAAGTGAAGATATGACCTTGTCACATGTAGACATTTATCGGTTTGAATAAATAACAATTTGTATTGGACAGTAACTAGCACAAATTTACAAAGCATACCCGGGCATAATACTTGCATCCTTGTTCTCCAAGAGTCACCAGGAGTAGCTTCATGGTAGGCCGCCACAGCTTCATGACGACATCGTCCTCCACTGAGTCGATGCCTGTCAAGAACTCAAGTTCAACCTCGCTGACCTTGACAATGTCAGCCTGGTCCCAGATACTCAAGATCTTGGTGCGGGCCTCCTCACGGGATGGCCACAATGCCTCCCTCAGGTTAGGGTCATAAGAGAGCAGTGCCCCAGCCTCTTTGGCAATCTCCATAGCACGCAGATGTGCCGATCGGCAAGGCTCAGCAATTAAGCTTATTGATCCATAGTGAAAGACAGCCGCCTGAAATAATTCCACATTTGTCACAATCTACCCAAACAGGGAGAAAATGGACACAGTGATGCAGCAAGTTCAAGTGCTCAAATCTGAGTCGTGATGGGCGTATATATTCTTCCAGTAAATTCTAAAGAGGATGAACGTTTTTTTTTTAAGAAACAAAGACACATTTTATTTCCAACAAGCATCATCAACCAGCAACTAGTACACAGTAATTCTCAACTTAGTTTAGCTGTAGCACCATCATCACACGAAACATTTGAATGTTTCAAGGTCCACTGAATATGGACAATAGCTGAACTACTTGATACCAGCTGAAATGCTCAAGTGCCAGGTACAATTATTGCTTACCACAAAGAAACAAAATTCTACTGGATTCCATTAATACTACATGGCATGACTGATGATTTCACGCGGCTGGATCCAAGAATCATAGGTTTGACTAGTTTCATAACGGCTCTACTTTTGGTATCTTATGTATCACCCTCAATTTTTATGTACGTTAAGATGAATCACAAAAGTCACATGACCAGATCCAGAAAAATAACAATTACCCAACTAGAAGGCACAACAACATCCGACCAAAACCAGCCACCAAGGCGCCCGTTTTGCCAAGAATCTTTGGATTCCACCGGGAGATTCAGCAGCAAAGCCCCCGAATTAGAAGGGAGAAAAGGCACGCCTTTATAAGGGTAATAAGCAAGAAAAGGGTCAAGAAAATTTCAGACGCCGCAATCTAAACTGCACGCAAAATGAATACCTAGTGCTCGCGTTCAGATCCATGAACCGGATCAAGAAATGGGCAAAGGATTACAATTCTACTTGACGGTTAATCAATCAAAGATGTCCCTAGATCACGGAGATAACAACGGTGGGAGATGACCAGAGAACCAGAGGCTTACCCTCTTGATGAGCTCGACGTTGAGCTCGTCGGCGGTGAGGAGCATGTCGGCGCTGGGGTTGCGGTAAAACATGAACTCGCGCTCGCCGTCGGCGCGCAGCGTGACGAAGGCGAGCGCGGTGCGCGCCGCGGCGTCGAAAACGACGCCGCCGTCCTCGACGCCGTTGTCGCGGAGGATGGCCGCGAGCATGCGGCCGAACTCGTCGTCTCCGAGCTTGCCGACGAAGGCGGCCCCGCCGCCGAGGCGCGCGACCGCGATGGCGACGTTGGCCGGCGCGCCCCCCGGCGCCTTGACGAAGGCGGGCGCCTCCGCCAGCGACACCCCCGCAACCGTCGGGACGAAGTCTATCAGCATCTCCCCGAAACTGACCACCAACTCGCTCTTGCCCGCCATTGCACTAGCCTTGGGAACAACGGTGCGCGCAGAGATGCAGAGGTGGAGAAAGAGAGAGAATGAAGGGGAGAGACGAGGGAGGGATAGGCTCGTGTGGGGAATTTTCTTGTGAGGTGGCGAGGCGGCGTGTTATATAGAGCAGAGGAGGAAGCGGTGGTGGTGGGGGTGTGCGCCGCCGTGTTTGGGCTTTGCGGAGCCAAGCCAAACGTAAGCAAAGGTGCAGGTGGTGTTGACGGCTGCCGTGTTTGGTTGATCGGTTAATTTAGGGTTCATCCGTCCCTGCGGTATAAAAATGGGATAAAAATAGAATCGTTTCTCCGGATAAATTGGTGTCTAAATCTCTCTTTCTCATAGTAGATAAGGATGAGTACTGTAGTTTGCAACTAGATGAAAAGTACGGATAAAAATAGATGATACCTCCACAATTTTTTTTTGGACATTATGATGCTTCCATAATTGGTTAGATGTATGGTATGTTTGTTTCACTTCTTCATGGTCCATATGATGGAGTTTGTTTTGGCACACAATTAGCATGGTACAAAAACAACTTATATCGTATAATAGCTTTTGACGTGCTTAAAATCATGGTAAAAGATAAATTAAATCAATAATATTATAGCTCTTATAATCATGTCCAAGAATTCTAGCTCGCAGCTACTTGTAATCTAGCTGATCTGACATGTCATTAACAGAATGACATCACTACTATCAAAAAGAATAAAGCTACAGAAATCGACAATAACCTAAGGAAGGACAAAAGAACACGTGATAATGCCAGGGTCTCATCATGATCGATCAAGGTAGGCTTATCTCAGATGAACTCACACGTCATCGAGCCAAGGGATTCCAAGTAGACCAACTCATGGTGATGTGTCTACTTTCATGTAATATCGATACAATCTTTTGAGCCACCAGCTGGTGAACACACTGTTATTTCTTATTGTAGTGTATTTATATATATGATATTGATTGTGATTGTCTCTTCAACGGATTACCACATTGGGGGGTTGAGTTTTTTATGAGGCAATTTCGTTTGATTTGATGGTTTTAAGTTTTGCCATCCATGGATCTTGGTTCATTGGGAATGATGCTCATAAACATCAAACATTATACTATGCTTGGAGCCATGGAGGGACCCCATACGATTCATGAACGATAGGGTGATTATTTGTACTTTCTTGTCTTGCCTTCCATTTAAAAATCTAGCTAGGCATCGTTTTGGACAGCATCAAGAGGCCGACAAAAAGCAGCTGCAATGACTACCAAACGCTTCCTAGCTGTCAGCAGTCAGCAGTCAACGGTCCAGTTCACCATGTTGTTAAGAAGGTGCCAACATTGCAAGTGGATCCAGCTCCCACACACGCCTCTTCAAGTCCAAAAGGCGCTAGGCGTTACCGTGGCCAAAAGGGCAGGTGCCGTGCATTGGATCTGCAGGCGTGCAGCGAGCTTTGACAAATTCAAAATCCTGTTGTCACCTCACGAGAACTGCCAATGGTAATTAAACAAGCATCAGGAAGAATGAACACATCAGCAAGATGAAAACGCCCTAGCGTTTTACATTTCTTTTAGGCACATAAAAAACGTAGTAGAAAATAGCATAACTTACTCTCGATTATTTTTCCCCATAGGTGCTCGTGCTCTGGAGACACCGAGAGTGGCTGGAAATTCAAGTTTCGAAAGAACGAAGAAGCAGAGCACTGGTGACACTTTTCTTCAATGTACTAACTTATTAGGGTTCCCGTCGTCGTCTGAATGACGATGCTGACTGCTCAGCACGGATTAATAAGACTTTGGTTTCCACATGAGAATTGGGCACCGATGCTGTTGCCCTTTTAATTTTTTTATTATCAGTCCACGGGTACGATTATTCCGTTCTTAATAACTTTACGCTGTTTTACTGTCATCGAGTCCATGCATCTTTTCTCATCAATGACGTTCAGTTTTCAGAAACAAGGGATACTCCGTCCATTGTAGCAGTAATATTCAAGGGGCGATGCATTCGTGCGCTGACTTTGCTTCTTGGTATTTTCAGCTAGCCTGGCTGACGACGCCCTGCGCTTCATCGCCTTCTTTTTTGACGAATCGGAATCAGGGGGAGGAGGAGTCACGTCGTTTTCAGGTCCTGCCGTGGATTCATCCGTCCACCAGACGATACGGAGAGAAGAGCTGCCGGAAACCGATCGGATGAAGCAATGTCTTAGTACTAAAAGATCCGCACCGACAGTAAGCTCATTTCCCCCGCGCTGTTCTTGACCTTCTTCCTCACCATCATCGTCAGATGCAACTAATCGGTGGTTAACCGACATGTGGTAGTACATGATTTAGGCCATGTGGTTCGTAAGACCGTCTCTTCAACATAACATGGCAACGGTTCTCGTGTTCGCATAACAGGACGATGCTTTGCTGTTCGATCTTGCTGCGAGCTCAGCACGACAAATCCGATGACCAGTGGGTCAATTACATTGGACACATGGCACTATGGCAGGGATACAAGTGACCGGTGGGAGTGGTAACTCTTACTTTCTCAGTCTCAATTTATTTGTGTTTATATTATTATCGTTAGTATTTTGAAGTGTTCTCAGTCTCAGATTTGGTTAAAAGACAACTATGAAAATTGAAAACTGCCAAGTTCCGATTTTCAGACTTGAGCGAAGAAACTGAAATATGGGCTTTCGGAAAAGCCCCATAATAAGGCCCGCTTTCCCATCAAACATTACAGCAGCCCCTATACCTTGCAGGTAAGGCCCATAACATGGCCCGCTTTTCTGCCTTACCGCTGGTCGACGACGTCGACTCGTCCGTCCCGGTGGTGGTGTTGTGCTCGCGAGGAAGAGCTCGGAGAGTGTACACGTGGTGGTTTGCCGGGGCCGGCCGAGCCGAGTTGCGGGAGGGTACAGGCGAGGAGAGATGGATCGGTCTCTCCGCCCCGTAGCGGCGGCCCTCGCCGTCGCGCTCATGTGCTGCTCCGTCCTCGGCAGCAGCGGGGAGCGGCTCGGGGCGCGCGAGTGCGAGGACCTGGGATTCACCGGCCTCGCCCTCTGCTCCGACTGCAACGCGCTCTCCGAGTTCGTCAAGGACCAAGGTGCGGTCCGCGTCTTTTCCTCTGCCCTCCAGCTGGTTGTCGCGCCTCGTGCGCTGCTGCAGGATAAGATCTGCGATCTATGCCCGGAAGCCGTACGAGATAGGAGTCCTTCAGATGCGAGTTACCTCTTTTTCTCTCTGTCGTTTCGCTAATTTGGAGAGCGTTCTGGATCAAGATGGTCACTGCGTTGCCAATAGACGGGGAATTAGTTCGCTTTAACCCCAAAACAAATATTTGGGTGCTAGATGTAGTAGGATTTAGGGACCACTGACAATTACCAATGCTTACTTAAGCGCAATGATCAACCCCTAAACAATAAATGGGTGCTACATAGGATCGATAGGATTAGCAAGCTGAGGATTGGCAGGGTTTGTGATTTCACCATGATTATTTCTTCATGCGGTCAAGCTTGGAACCGGCTGCAAAGTTATAGTTTGTTGAATTAATGTTCATGCCTCTGCTCATTGAGCTGCAAATGTTAACGTTTTCTCTTCGAGAATTTATAGACCATGTGGCTTTTGTTGTGTATCCTCAATGTTCCAGTATTTCCCTTGCCTTTTGTTATCCATCAGAAGCATGCTGAAGTTCGTTGAATGATGTCATTCAGATGTCGTAAGACATCAAATGTCCCTTGTGTAGAAGTCGGATTGTCTTTCACCACATTCTTGAACTAGGGGCATTGGTAAGGTTAACCATTTAGCCAGCTGAACTACACATTTGGAATATCATAACTTACCTAGTTTGTTATTCAAAAAAAAAAATTATCTAGTTCGTGCATCTCTTCTTTGAGATGAATGTTTTTTTGTTCAGTTGCTCCTTACCTCGAGTAGGATTAAGTCATGTCTGTTGTCAAAGAAACTAACAGTGAATTTCCTTTTCACTTGCACTAGTTATGTGTTATGCCATATAGCTATTGTTATTTCATATCTAAACAGCGTTTTTGGTTGGTTCAGAGCTGGTGGAGGACTGCCGTAAATGTTGCACTGAGGATTCAGATGATTCTATCAGCAAGGTATGAAATATGAATCTGCTTGAATTGTTGTAATGAAGACAAATAATTTTACCTCTATTCTGGATTAACAGCCGTTGGTTTCTGGATCCAT
Organism: Oropetium thomaeum; assembly: GCA_001182835.1. Classification (NCBI taxonomy): domain Eukaryota; kingdom Viridiplantae; phylum Streptophyta; class Magnoliopsida; order Poales; family Poaceae; genus Oropetium; species Oropetium thomaeum. The sequence continues at coordinate 1,717,766 of LFJQ01000033.1, forward strand.
AGTGCATTTTATGCTTAGTACTAGCTTTCAATGGTTAATAGGTCTTATAGTGACGGTCCATCTGGTATTGAACTAAATTAGGCTTTAATCGTGAAATTTATTCGAGGCCAAACATGCATGTGAAAAGTAGCTGGAAAACAAATGCCTGTAGGATTTGAAGTGTCATATACTAGTTCTTTACGTCCACTGGATATGTTTCTGACTATATTTGCTGTTGTCTATTGTAGCTCACGTTCTCTGGTGCTATTATTGAGGTGTGTATGAGGAAGCTGGTGTTTTACCCAGAAGTTGTTGGCTTCCTGGAAGAGGATAAAGATAACTTCCCTTATGTTGAAGCCCGTTATTCCTATGGCTCTCCACCAAAGCTCGTAATGCTTGATGACAAGGGTGAAGAGAAGGAGACGATAAGGCAAGTTCCACTTAAGTCGTGAACAGAACTCCTATTTTGGAGAACGGTGTACATTATTTGAGTTCTGATTCTGATGCACATACTGCCAGAGCTCTCTGAACCATTTGCATATAGTTCTACATCAATTCATTGTGCGCTGAAACTTATATCTTGTCTTATTTTAGTGGTCCTCCATGTGGCCAAGTCTCATAATTCTTGCAATAATCTATTGGCTTATGGCTGATGCATTAATAAGCAAATAGTATTACTAGCGGAGTGCTTAACAAAGCAGCAGCAGTATGTTCAGCACCAGGCCATTGCTAGAGTGTCCTGAATTTTCCATGAAGATGCTTATTGTAGATTGGAAATGTTGCTGTTGTACTGAATGAATTGGTCTTTTGTCTATAGGTTTCCTGAGCATGAAAAATGCCTGGTAAATACATGTTATCATCTGTTCATTGATCAACGTCTAAACTCTAAAAATTTCTGAACCTGCAGGATTGACAATTGGAAGCGGGAGCACATTCGGCAATTTCTCACGGAGAAGGTGAAGCCAGTGAAATCAGACAACTGAGCCTGAGAAGAGTTCATGTTTTTATAGACGATTTCGAAGTTATGTTCCAGTAGAGTGCCTACGGTTTGGTTTTTGCATGCCAAGTCACCAGCAATTGGAGGTGCATCTTGAGAAGAGCTTGTGCGTTACAAACGTTTGTACTTCGTACTAGAGAAGTTGCTGGTGTATCTCACGTAGGTCATAGTGTATTACATTAAGGTGACTGGTACATTGATCCGTGCAAAAATGGTAATGATTGTATTATGTCAACTCACCAAGGTAATTGGAGTAGTTCTGTTTTGCCCCTCCTCAATAAAGACCGAAATTAATGTAGAAAGTGATTGCAGTTCCTTGTACTTTACATTCATCTGCATTGCAAGAACCTAAATGTTCAGACTGAAGGGCTGTTAACCAATTGGATATGTGACAGAAATCCAAATGATTGTATCAACAGCAATTAACCAGTAGTAGTAGTAATACTACCTATCAACAGCAATAAGCCAAACTTTCCAGAAGCAACTCATCATATGATGTCTCGGTTGCTTCAGTGTTCAGTGCCAAAAGGACAAGAAATTGTAGATAACAAAACGGCTCTGGGCAACAAAGTATGTCGAATTCAGTTTAAAATGCACAACTCCCAAGTTCCATCGAACCACTGTGGCACAACTTCAACACAGGAGGTCTTTCGAAAAAACTTAACAGGAGAAACATTCGAAGAAAAACAAAGCTCTGCTACCGCCATGTCGCGACGGCCAACGGGCGGCATCATCGACCCCGTTTCCGGGCCCGAATCAACGCCTTGAGGGCACCTCGCCTTAGCCTGACCAACTCCGTAGACTGGTCCTCTCGTCTTGCCTCTTGCGGCGCCGTCGGGCGTCGCCGGTCGCCGCCGCTTCCGCTTCCGCTTCCGCCCTCGCAGTTTCTCAGTTGCAACGACCTAGCAACTGGGCTTGGCCCGGCACGCCAGCCCACATCCCCGCCCAAGTGCCCAACCAAATCCTCTTTCAAATCCACGCTCCCATCCCTCCGCGCCCGCCGTGCTCGAGCTCCACCGACTGAATCCCGCTTCCTGCCCCTCCAGGCCTACACCAACTTCTTCCCGCATCCCTTCGGCCCCCAAATCCAATCGAAATTTATCGTGATCCTCCGTAATCTCTTGAGCTCAATCCTTCCCGAACCCTAATTTCGTAAACAGAGAAAAAAGAGAGAGAGAGAGGAGGCGACAAAATCTCCAAATCCAATTCAATGCCGGCGGATCCCCTGCTCTCCTCGAAGCTGGGGGAGAGCTCGTCGAATATGAAGGATTCCGTGTCCATGGAAAGCAAGGACCAGGAGTTGGTTGCGCGTGCCGTGATTCTTGATACTACGAAGACGCCAGGGGATGACGATGAGAACAAGACCCACGCGTCGGCCGCGGCTACCGCGGTCTTTGCGGCTACGGCGACGCCAGGGGAAGAGAGCAAAGCCCAGGCGTCGGCCGCGCCTGCCGTTCTTGCGTCTACGACGACGTCAGGGGACGAGAACAAGGCCCAGCCGTCGGCTGCGCCTGGCACGGTTCTTGCATCGACGACGCCAGGGGACGAGAACAAGGCCCAGGCGTCGGCTGCGCCTGGCACGGTTCTTGCGTCGACGACGCCAGGGGATGAGAACAAGGCCCAGGCGTCGGCTGCGCCTGGCACGGTTCTTGCGTCGACGACGCCAGGGGATGAGAAGGCCCAGCCGTTGGCCGCGCCTGCCGCAGTTCTTGCGGCTACGACGACGCCCGGACATGAGTGGACGTTCGCCGCGGCTGCGGTGGATCTGGAGGCTGCAACGGCTGGGGTGTCAAACACGGATCCTCTGAGACTACCTCTGCTGACGGTGAGGACGAGTGCACCTCGTTTTAGATGCTGTTGGGGCTGCATTGGCTCGTGCCCGAGGTTCTCTCTTCCTAACCTGTGCCGCAGAGGATGTTGGGCATGTGACTGTCTTAGGATTCCCACTGGTCGGCGATGCTGTGGCTGGTTCTTCCGCCCGGCGAGAACTCTTCCCACTGATGTGGGTCACGCATCGCGCGAGGTAAATTATTAATATTGCATTTGCATCTGATTTGGAATCTCCATGATGTGAATTAAAACCTTTATCTATATGTTTATTGTGCAGGCCGGGATAATGGCGAAGCACCAGATTCTTCTTGGCATCGCTCTGTCCACACCTCTAGTCCTGCTTACTTCAGCGAGAGCGACTCACATTTTCCCGGCTCAGCACGGTATCTGGATTGCTGGAGTCAGTTTGATCGTGTGGATCTTTGTTAGCTGTGGTATGCTGCTGAATCTGCATGGACAGACATCGCTGGGGCTACGGTTCGCTAGGCACGTGAGCCGTCTCGGCATGCTCAGCCTTACAGTATTGCTCTGTTTTTACTGCTTTTTTGCTTTCTTCCCTACGGCTAGCTGGCTTCTTTGGTCTGCTGTTGGTCTTGCCACTGCTGCTCACTGTGGTTCGTGGATAATGGTACGTTCCGTCTCGACGTGTGTTCTTGTCTCTATTGTTTTTGTTCCTAAAAAAGTACTAACTAATTGCACTCGATTTGTTGAAAATAACTACAGAGCTGCGTCCGAAGTGACGAAGATTGAAGACAACTCGGCCAATGATAAGGAATAGCATTCTCTAACAATTGGACGGGTGTTCTCCTAGGACCGGCACAACTCTGACAACCTGAGTAACCGTTGTACTTTTTGTAACATGAAAAACAAGATTTATGTGAGCCCCTTCAGACACGAAACATGGTTTGTCCGCCTACCTTATCGGACGGTGGTGGTTGGCTGGCTGCCTGGCTGCGTTTAGATGAGGATAGGACATGCACCGGACACACCTACCTCGCGTTCTGCTCGCCGCCGCCGCCGCCGTCCGGCTCACCACCCACCGTCGCGCGTCGCTCCCTTTATAAGGACACGTCTACTTTCAATCCATTTGACGAGGATGATTTTCATTATAAATGTTGTAAAATCGCCGATTCAAATTTGACCTTCCTGGGACTGAGACACGATTCTTACATGCTAGTCTATGCAACGCGTGGCTACGATTGCATCACTGAAGCACTTACAGAACCTCTCCATGCCATCCGGCCGCAGAGAGACGCCCACCTCCCTGAGCAATTGCCCTCGCGACCGTCGGCTGTGGTGCTCCCGGAGGCCGCGCAGCCGGGACTGTCGCCGTCGCTCAAGAACTTCCTCCTCCAGCTTCGTCTCCGGCGAGGTCGTGCTGCCGCCACCGTCAAGCGAGGCTGATTTCACTCCGCGCCAGCGTCGGTGGCTCGGCACCGGCCGGCGGCCAGTTCTTCGGCCTCTGTTGAGTGTTGACGCGTCATACCACGCTAACAACGGGGGGTACAGAGCAATGGCACGGACGTCGTGACATGCATGGGACATAAGAGGGTCAGTGACTTATCCATACGATGGCCACGAGAGGATTCGGATAGAACGCGTTCATAATCAACTCGCCGAGTCCTATTTGAAATGTGACGATTCCAAAGAGTCCTATTTTGATATACTAAATCTTCCCGAGTCCTAAACCATCACGTTTTCATGAATTCATAAAAGGCGAAGAGGTCCGCGTAAATCTTTTCCTACTGTTTAGCCGTGTAATAACCTGCTCGGCGCTAATAGCATTATTGCGACGACGACGACGACTAGTAGCCGCAAACACGTACTAATCTCATCTTGATCTACTACAAGCTTCGACGCCATGGGCGACGAGGTGATACTGTACATGACATGCCACAACGACGACTACGATCCTGTACCTAGCAACGATGGCGACTACGAACCATCAGATTCAGCTACCAGTAGGCGATACCTTAACCCGGCCTGCCTCAAGTTCCTGATGGTACATACTTAATTTATTGCCATTTTTTTTGAGTATAAATTATTCTACTTTAATTAGCTAGAATCAGAAACGTTTATGACAGAGGCAGTAATATTTGAATAGTACGTGTCATTCGTTATTAGGCTTCTCATTCGACACGTGAACTCATTTTGACTACTTTTCCACTTTTTTTTCCCAGGCCTTCATGCTTACCTTTTACATCGTTATGATTATCTTCATCGTTATGGTGAAAGATGAACAAATCTTCATGAAGGCAGTTTGCTTGATCGCTGCTCTATGTGCCATGGGGTTTCAATATGCGATGTTTAAGTCATTAGAAGATCCCGCGCTTTGATGCTTGTCTGTCCGCCTCAGGTTGCAGTAAGACCGGTCGGTCACAGATGAGAGATCTAGCCAGGCAGCCACGGCACGTTTTGTCATTCTTAGATTTTTCTCCTCAAGAAAGAAAATAAAATAGGTCTCTGCAATTCGTGAGAAATAGTGATTTGTTGTTGGAACATTGATGTGAAGAACTAATTCCATTTCCTAAATTTGATTTGGTTTGGAACGTCCGTTGCAAACTGTGACACCGAGTAAAGTAACATTTCGTTTGGAAACTGAGGCAGGACCTATATTTCGAAACGGACACAGTGCAGATTCAGAAACAAAGAGCGGCGACTTAGAACATCAGTGACACGGAACTTGCAAACCAATCACCAGAATAAAGAAATTTGTGAGGTTATACATTTCGCAGCTGTAGTAAGGTCTCATATGTACACTTGCTTCACGACCGCTGCTCCCTTTCCTTCTTTAGCCCCATCAGGACCTAAACCGCCCAGCAACAGGAAGTGCCACTTCCGAGCTTCATCTGTTTTTCTTGTCAAGGCTTATCACGTGTGTGAGCACCTATACCTGTACAAATAACCAATGTGGAAGGTTATTTTCAGGGGGAATAAACTGCACATGTTTTTTCAGAAGACACCTGAGTGTGTATTGCATTAAGAGGGAGATAAACTGCACATGTATGTGTATGTTTCAACGTACAAACAAAGTTTAGAGATGTCACATGAACAGCATTTTCAGATAACCCAGAGGGACTCAACCAAGCAGCAATCAACGTTATCTCAGGAACAATAGTGAGCTGTTCAGGAGCATAATCAGAGAAAAACATTTCACCAGAATAAATAAGTGATAGGCTAAATGATTGTGTGTTGGTAGATTTTCTTAATTCCATGACATACAGCACGGTTACGCATTTATGCACAATATGGTTCACATTTCAGACATGCAAATGTGTTAACCCACTACTGCCCATAAGTCACGAGTCCAGCAGCTTAATACATTGCTCATAAGTGTTGTTGGTAGCAAACTAGCAAAGGAAGTATGTACCTGTCTTCGCCTTCGGTGTTGTAAGGCATAGCAGGAACGTGCAATAACATAACAAGGAAGAAAGAATCCTGCAAACTGAAGAGTTGCCTGAAACCAAGAGATATTTTAGTTTTCTTCATAAAAATTTGCAGTCAGAAAGAACAAAATTCAGTGATGTTAATCTTAAACGGCCTATGTGGCTATGTACTAGCAAATACTAGAGTGAATCAGAATCTGTCAAGAACAAATCAAACAGCCACAGGCTTCCAACGTAACAATAGCAATTCAAAGCAGCACCGCACACACCTACCTCGTGCTCTGCTCGCCGCCGCCGCCGTCCGGCTCACCACCCACTGTCGCTCGTCGCTCATTTTATAGGGACACGTCGACTTTCAATCCATTTGACGAGGATGATTTTCATTATAAATGTTGTAAAATCGCCGATTCAAATTTGACCTTCCTCGGACTGAGACACGATTCTTACATACTACTCTATGCGACGCATGGCTACGATTGCATCACTGAAGCACTCACGAAGCAACCTCCATGCCATCCTGCCGCAGAGAGACGCCCACCTCCCTGAGCAATTGCGCTCGTGACCGTCGGCTGTGGTGCTCCCGGAGGCCGCGCAGCCGGGGCTGTCGCCGTCGCTCAAGAACTTCCTCCTCCTGCATCGTCTCTGGCGAGGTCGTGCTGCCGCCACCGTCAAGCGAGGCTGATTTCATTCCGCGCCGGCGTCGGTGGCTCGGCACCGGCCGACGGCCAGTTCTTCGGCCTCTGTTGAGTGTTGACGCGTCATACCACGCTAACAACAGGCGGTACAGAGCAATGGCACGGACGTCGTGACATGTATGGGACATAAGAGGGTCAGTGACTTATCCATATGATGGCCACGAGAGGATTCGGATCAAACGCGTTCATAATCAACTCGCCGAGTCCTATTTGAAATGTGGTGATTTCAAAGAGTCCTATTTTGATATACTAAATCTTCCCGAGTCCTAAACCATCACGATTTCATGAATTCATAAAAGGCAAAGAGGTCGGCGCAAATCTTTTCTTACTGTTTAGCCGCGTAATAAGCTGCTCGGCGCTAATAGCATTATTGCGACGACGACGACGACTAGTCGCCGCAAACACGTACTAATCTCATCTTGATCTACTACAAGCTTCGACGCCATGGGCGACGAGGTGATACTGTACATGACATGCCACAACGACGACTACGATCCTGTACCTAGCAACGATGGCGACTACGAACCATCAGATTCAGCTACCAGGAGGCGATACCTTAACCCGGCCTGCCTCAAGTTCCTGAGGGTACGCACTTAATATATTGCCATTTTTTTTAGTATAAATTATTCTACTTGAATTAACTAGAATCAGAAACGTTTATGACAGAGGCAGTAATATTTGAATAGTACGTGTCATTCGTTATTAGGCTTCGCATTCGACACGTGAACTCATTTTGACTACTTTTCCACTTTTTTTTTCCCAGGTCTTCATGCTTACCATTTGCATCGTTATGATTATCTTCGTGGTTATGGTGAAAGATGCAGATATCTTCATGAAGGCAGTTTGCTTGATCTTTGGTCTATGTGCCACGGGGTTTCAATATGCGATGTTTAAGTCATTAGAAGATCCCACGCTTTGATGCTTGTCTGTCCGCCTCAGGTTGCAGTAAGACCGGTCGGTCACAGATGAGAGATCTAGCCAGGCAGCCACGGCACGTTTTGTCATTCTTAGATTTTTCTCCTCAAGAAAGAAAATATAATAGGTCTCTTGAATTCGTGAGAAATAGTGATTTGTTGTTGGAACATTGATGTGAAGAACTAATTCCATTTCCTAAATTTGATTTGGTTTGGAACGTCCGTTGCAAACTGTGACACCGAGTAAAGTAACATTTCGTTTGGAAACTGAGGCAGGACCTATATTTCGAAACGGACACGGTACAGATTCAGAAACAAAGAGCGGCGACTTAGAACATCAGTGACACGGAACTTGCAAACCAATCACCAGAATAAAGAAATTTGTGTGGTTATACATTTCGCAGCTGTAGTAAGGTCTCATATGTACACTTGCTTCACGACCGCTGCTCCCTTTCCTTCTCTAGCCCCATCATGACCTAAACCGCCCAGCAACACGAAGCGCCACTTCCGAGCTTCATCTGTTTTTCTTGTCAAGGCTTATCACGTGTGTGAGCACCTATACCTGTACAAATAACCAATGTGGAAGGTTATTTTCAGGGGGAATAAACTGCACATGTTTTTTCAGAAGACACCTGAGTGTGTATTGCATTAAGAGGGAGATAAACTGCACATGTATATGTATGTTTCAACGTACAAACAAAGTTCAGAGATGTCAGATGAACAGCATTTTCAGATAACCCAGAGGGACTCAACCAAGCAGCAATCAACGTTATCTCAGGAACAATAGTGAGCTGTTCAGGAGCCAATTCAGAGAAAAACATTTCACCAGAATAAATAAGTGATAGGCTAAATGATTGTGTGTTGGTAGATTTTCTTAATTCCATGACATACAGCACGGTTACGCATTTATGCACAATATGGTTCACATTTCAGACATGCAAATGTGTTAACCCACTACTGCCCATAAGTCACGTATCCAGCAGCTTAATACATTGCTCATAAGTGTTGTTGGTAGCAAACTAGCAAAGGAAGTATGTACCTGTCTTCGCCTTCGGTGTTGTAAGGCATAGCAGGAACGTGCAATAACATAACAAGGAAGAAAGAATCCTGCAAACTGAAGAGTTGCCTGAAATCAAGAGATATTTTAATTTTCTTCATAAAAATTTGCAGTCAGAAAGAACAAAATTCAGTGATGTTAATCTTAAATGGCCTATGTGGCTATGTACTAGCAAATACTAGAGTGAATCAGAATCTGTCAAGAACAAATCAAACTGCCACAGGCTTCCAACGAAACAATAGCAATTCAAAACAGCTATAATCCTTGCTATAAACAAATTTCTCTTAAGGTGTCTGATAGTCTATTGGCGCTCATTTAGGGATCTGGGTCTGAAGGAAATAATATCTTCCAGCACTAGGACATTTTAGCAAAAGCAGGCTACATGATTTTAGCAGGAAATCTTAATAGGATGGTGTCAAGGCAATGTACTAGGTCTGTTGAACTCACACTGAATAGCACTGTTGCATCTTGTACCATGCTAACATCCCTTACGATGACAATTACATGGCGCACAAGCAAAAGGAACATCAACTGCAGTAAAGCTGATATTAGATTCAGTTCCACTCTGCAGCACAATTGAGAAATGTTTGTTGAAGAAAATTTTTCCTTTGACATACAATTAAAGCAATGCTTCGGCAGAATGTGGCACCACTTGAATTTGAGGGTACACAATCATCAAATTCAGCTTGCAGCATTTGCTGCTCCGCAATAGCAATGGCCAGAAAATATGAGGATCCATTCGTCCAACCCAATTTTGCCTGTTTACAAAAAGGGTCACCAGTCAGATTATCTACCTACACTGGATAGTGCAACGGATATCCATAGATGGGACCAAGAAAATATGCAGTGCCGTTGATTAAGGGAAAATAACATTTCTGCTTCAATGTATTACAGATTTTTCCCTTCTATTTATCATGTGAAAGGACTAATTTATGCGAACTAATCATATAATTAAAAGACCGTATCTGTAAGTACCTAAGATCCATGTCCATTTCATCTGAACAGCATTTGGCAGGAGGGAGGACATAATTTGGGGAGTAAACCTGTAGGCACAAAGGGAAAAGAAAATATGAAACTTCTTCAAACAATAACAGAAAAATTCCCCATTTCACCTTGTTTCTTCAGAAATGCAGTTGGCCTATCGCCATAAACCAACTAGGTATACCTAATCAAGTACTAGGTAGACGGGAAAAACATACCATCACCTAGAAATGATATGATATATGGCATGTGGAGAAAAGAAGAAAGTGAAACATCTGGTCCTGTAACAGAATAACAGAAAGCCCACCTGATTGCAGATTTCACATGTAATATTCCCTTTCTTATTGCACCATCTCTGTATGCATTTCCTGTGGGCGAACTGCATACAACGAACAGCAGTAGGTCACTATACCATTAATGTTTCTTTAAGCAGAAATTCTTATGTCACCAGTAGAACAGCATTAAATGGAGAAGTATTGGACGAGGGATAACTGAAAAGGGGATATAGAGAGTAGGATAAGAATGATTCAAGATTTCAAATCAGGATGGCCTGGGTATAAGAATATAATCTTTTTAACAGCAAACATGCTTTGTTTTGATCCTGAGGACTCTTCCTTTTTTTTTCTTAGGAAAACTGGAGGGAAGTCCCTACAGTGCTTTTAATAAGATGAAAGCCGGATGAAATACTCTACACCGTTTTAATTCTAGTTATAAAATTAGAAGAATTGCTTAATAGAGCTTCAGCCTAGAGCTTGTAGAGACATCCACACAATGAAGACGATAACGAATTCACCAGAAGAAGGAACGCAAGAGAATATGGCAGCAGATGAGTTTTCTGGCGACAAAAACAAAGTAAGGGAACTTGGGCGGAAATAGAACTTCAAGCGGGTAGTTACTGCATCTTAAATCAGTTCAGCTCCATGAAGCAGGTAGCAAGTAAGCACCATGTTTCCATTTCGATTTCACCAACCGCTGCACTCTGTACTCAAGCTCACCTCGGTTCCTCCACATCCAGGCAAAGGAACTTCCAAAGAGGCAGGAGGGAAGAAGGGCAGAGAAAGAAGGGAAGGGAAGCGGCTCACCTTAAGCGTGCCACTACAGGCACATGGGGAGTCCATGACGCCCTCCTCCCCTTCCTCCTGGCATATCCGGCACTCTATCGGCCCCTTGCCTTCTAGCCCCACCACGACCTCCAACTCCACCTGGCCTTCGCCGCCGGAGCCACCATCGCCGGCAACCTTCTCGGCGCGCGCCATGTCCCTGGTTTTCTTGGAGCAGGTAAGCCTAACAAGGAGCCAAAAGGCGGGGCCTTTTGAGGTCCGGGGACAGCAACTCCGAGAACAAGGAGGGGAGGGGAGAAGAAATACTAAATTTTTGCAAACTTTTCCTTGTCTTTATGTATTATTTTATAGTCCATGCTTTTTTTTTTTTGCAGTTTTTTCTACTGAGTAGCTGTATATTCTTGCAGTTTGTTTGTTTATTTATGAAGCCCAATGATGAGTGAGTGATCGGGTTTATATGGGGTTAGTGGACAATGGATCGCTTCCACTCGAGGTAGTGGAAGATGGGTTGATACTGACACACTGACACTGAAAAATCGTTTCCCAATTTGAAGCAAAAAAATGCTTCGTGTTTCCTCTCCTCTCTCTTTTCATTGCCTCTTCTAATAGATATGATGAGCAATTTTGTTGCACACTTTCCTTTCCCTCGTCTCCGAGTCGGGTTTGGGATGACTACGAGATAAAGGCAGGGGTGTGATTAAAATGCATTTTGTTTGTCCTCCCTGATGTCAAGGCATACCGTTTGTGCTGTCTTTATCTTTTTATTTTATTTTATTTTTTATAAAAAAATCCTGACTTCTTGTGTTGTTTCCGTCATACATACCGTGTGGTTAGGTAGGAGAGGGGTTCCCGTATTGCTTATAAGTGTATATTAATCATCAACAGCATATCTAAACTTAATAAAGTATTTGCTTATCAAAATTTAGTTTTTTTTTGCGAAGGATCAAAAATTTTTTCTGCTGGAAAGACGAAATCACATTGCAAAGCACGGTATCTTAACGCAATATTAAAGTCGGACAACGGTCTGCCAAATCAGTCGGACCTATAGCTATTTCCTATTAAATGGTATACTTGTTTTTTGCTAACCGAAAGCCCGTGACCATTATGGTGCGTGCATAAGACATACCGTGTTGTGTAGCTAAGTACAACAACAAAAGAAGAGTGTACTCAACTTCCACCGTTCATCATTGAAACATACGTCCTCTGTTTTTATATTGTTATGATTAGAACATGAATTCTAGTTCAAAAATGAACCAAAATTGTTGTCCTAATGACAATAATTTACTAAGTGTGCATCATATGTAAGTTTGTAATCACATTCCTGAGCTTCATTCCTTCGAATAAACACATAATCAGAACTATATTTTAATTATTAGTTCAGAAAGGAAACACGCAATCATATTAAGCTACCTCTAAAAAGGCTACTTCTATCTTCGAGGCATCATAGTCAATGGTGGTGCCATCTTCTCTGGGAGCCTTAACTTTTGCAAGGGCAGGATTTGATGTGTGTACTTGGGTGGTTAAACCACTCCGTTCGATTTCAACAAGAGGTTGCTGTACCTTTGTGGACCGCGACCGGTCACCCTCTGCAACTAAGCACCATTACCATTAATTCGAAGCCAGCTTTCATGTCACTATTTGTGCAGATATTTCTGGTTCAGAATAACGCAGGCAGCCACTTGCGTATTCATTCTTCTGAACTGATGATGATGAATTGATATATAATAAGTTGGCACCTAATCCGTCCTGGCTAATTTGTCTGCCAAATCATCAATTGAATTATTTGCAGGAAGAAAATTGTTATACATAGAAGAACGAGCACAAAATAGAGGACTGAAATCCCAATGTTTGCTAGAATCATTCCTTAGATAATCAAAGTATCTGTAATTTTTATTTTTGTTTTTGCAAGGGGAAGTATCTGAATTCACAATGCTTCAAGAATTGTCCTGTGGTTCCTAACAGCTGGGCTGATGTGGATGTAAGCCATACTTATACTGAAAAGGAAAGATGCTGTATGAGGATCCCAATATCATATGGAAAATTAGGTACACTTATAACTATTCTGTGAACTAAAGTTGAGTATTGAAAGTCTCCCTGTTCTTAAAAAAAAAGGAATTTAAAGAGTAATAGTAATATACGGAATGTCAGGTGGTAGTCTAAATCATTCCAGGTCCTGAATATAATAGCCTCTCCTAATAAATTGACTTATCATTATCTAAAAAAAAGTAAATTAACTTATTTCTGGGATAACGATGTGGCTATTACCATACATTGCTGTCCTTAATCCGTAAAGTGCACAATTCAGCCCTGCAATAATAGTGTTTGAAAGTTGGAAAACACCGTCATGATGGGGAGTTATCCTAGAAAGTGGAATCAAGGGTGCAAATTTTAAGGCATTTTCCTTTACCTAAAAATTGAGAGCTAGTTATTTCTTGAAAAAAAAAAGATTATTTCAGCTGATTTTCTCTGGGAAAAAAGGAGAGGAATATATATATGTAGTTGGTAGGTCACTGGCGATGTGGGGGTGTGAACCTTGGGGTGTGGAGCATCCCCAGATGATTGATTTGGTAGTTGGAAGACAAGGTGTCAAAGGATGACACTCCAGACAAAGTGGATAAGATTTCACTACAATGTGCTGGAAGCTGAAGCTGCAGTGTCAGTGCTGTGGGCAGGGGCCTCCTTTATGCTTCTTGTGATATCTGGGGCAGGTTCCGAAGGATATGTGCGTTCATGTTCAGTGCTGGTACAGAAACATTTCAGATGCAATTTGCATATCAATTGAAGTCAATTTTGTGAAACTGTGCGTATGATACTTCCAGTCAGTACAATCGTGAGAGACAGCAGTCAGTACATTCAAGGGACACACAGTGCATAAGAGTATAAGACTGACACCGTAAGCAGGGACAGACATTTGTATTTACTCTGAACTGTCAGATTGCTCCTCTGAATCCTCATCAGAATCAGATTTCTCAAGCTGCAAGATAACATTGAACCCGAATGCTGAACCCGGTGTAAATGCCGACTCCATCTCGGCTTCCGACTGGGTCGTCTGGATCTCAGGGTTGACCTTGAGATTTTCCTGGATCACCATTAGCAAGTCAGTGTCATACGTACCAAGCAAAAATCTGAAGGATAAGTTTTTAGCACAATAATGAAACGGCATCAATCCACCTTCTTGACAAAGTCCCCAATGGTGATGCTCATTATTTCCTGAAGAACGAACTTGGTGACCCGGCTTCTGCCGAGCATCTGCAGGAGGATGCTGCTGGGTATCTGCGTAACACAGGGCATCATAAGCCGGGTTCCGTTGCTGCTGAATTGAAGTACAGTACTACTGACAGAACGATTCTGCAGTGCAAGCTTTGCCATTGCACTTGCAGGTCCCAGTTAGTAGCCGACACATTTGGTTGAAATTTACTACAAGTTGCTAACAGCTGTGCGTACTAGTGTTTGACAGAAATGATTGTGTGTATTTTTATTTCACAAAAAAGTGGTACGTCTTGATTAAAGAACATCTCATGCGTGAGAGAAAAGGGAACCGTGCAATTAAAACAGAAAAGGTACAAAAAGTTTGAGTTCTCCAGGCACTTACATTTGATGTTTTCCCTTGAAAGAACCAACAAATGTCCACGAAGAGCAAGCAAAAGCGTTAGATGTCTGAATTACTAGTGTAAGGCAAACAAATACTCCATGTTTCTTGCAAGGAGAGTTGAGTGCAAATGTCAGAGCATCAGTACCTCCCTTGGACTTTCTGAAACCCGGAACCGGTGGCGCGTCGCGAGCCAAGATTACCAAGGCCTCATCGAACACCTTCTGGGTCGCCTTTCCAGGCAACTGCACTCGTACCTGCACATAACAATTGACAATGCCCTGACGGATCAAATTACAACGTTCAGTCTGCCGATTCAGACAGCTTGTCTTATAGCCGAGTTCGCGAGCTCACATTGATCTTTTCATCGTTACGGGACACAACGGACGTCTTAACGTTCTCCAGCGACAGGTCCTTCTTGGTCACCTCTGTGGTGATGGACGAGCCCCGACCTGCATTTCTTGAAGACCTTTAGCAGTTGAAGCAATTTCTGAAACTCTGAACAGTATTATCGGCATAGACTCTGAAACCAGCAGACGACGTTGTCCTGCCTTGTGCACGCAGTGACAGAGCAAGCATCACCTGACCCAGCTGCAGACACTGTCAGGAATGCGTTCCTCGAACTTCTTCGTCCACCCGAAACGAAGAGTCTGTGAAAGTAATCATGTCCATCATACAGTACAGGGAACTGTAGTTTATTGAAGGTGACGAAATAATTAACGTGGAAAAAATGTGAGCTCACAGTTTGGTAGAAATCTGACAGCTGCAGCCATTGCAGAACTTGATTTGACTGCGAATCGGATCGATCGTCTAGGAGGGACATGTGCAGAGATGAGTGTCTGCTCAAAATTTATGCTAGATTAACAGGGCAGGTGAGCATCTACGACTACGAGGGAAAACCTGGGAGTAGCTGTGGCATCTCGGGCCGACCCGGAGCCTGGGGAACGTTGCAGTGGCAGCTGAAGCCATGGGAGCGCTGCTCGTGCAGTTCCAGCCCGGGGTAGCTGCGGGGATACGGAGGCTGAGCTCAGCAGGAAGAGATCGGAGAAATCGGAGCCATAAAATAGCATCCGAAATTATCTCCAGGTAGTTCGTGGTGCGCTCTGGTTTGGGCCGTACTTTTTATGCTTAGAATGGGCCGACGATCGATCATCGTCCTCTGATGAGTACTATTCGTAGTGATGGGCCAGAGTATCCCAGAGCCCCAAACAACGCCGGTTTTCATCAGCAGTCAATAAGGTACCCCTGACTGCCGGACTAATGGAGGACTAATATTGTTTGTCTCCAAAGTCCAGACCTACACCTACCTCATAAAGCTTCATTGTCTTAAAAAAAAAATCTCTATTTGTCCATCCTGCATTCGTCGTTGCTGAAGCCAGTCAAAAAAAAAAAGGAAACAAGGAAAAAAAAAAAAGGGGAACAAGGCGAAAACGTACGCAAAGCTGGTTTTCTTCAACCAGGAAGCAAGCATGCACAGAACCCAAAAGTAGCTGGAGGAACAGTGAATCTTTGGTACTGACAACTATCATCTCGTATACTACAATTTCTCCATATATATACATCTTTACAGAAGTGTATAGTATACAAAAGCAGCAGAAGAAAAAAGTGTATCGGGGAAAAAGAAACCAAAGAACGGGCTCCCAAAAAAATTTCGCTTAAGCCTACTTCCATTTGCTAGAACCAGGCATGCTTAATCAGCGGCTCGCTCGGCTCAGTGCCCTCCGCCTCCCGGGCTGGGCCCCATCGGCAGCATCTCCATCAGCGTGGACACGGCGGCCTTGGCCGCCTCGAAGGCGGACGCCGCCGACGTCAACGCGGCGGGGCTCGGCGGCACGGGCCGCGCGGCTTCCGCGCACGGCGCGAGGCTCAGAGACACCATCGTGGCGAGAACGAGGAGGACGGCGAAGAACGAGGGGCGGTGATCCATTGCTCTCTGCGACTCTGCCTCTTCGGCTCTCTTCCCGCTCGCACGCAAACCAGAGAACGAAAACCTACTAGTAGCTCAAGGTGCAGCGCTCTGCTCCTCTCTCTCTCCTTTTTTTTTTCTTCGAAAGACCACGCTGCAGAGATGCTCTGCTCTGCTCTGCTCTGGAGAGTTGCCGGACCCGGTGCTCGCCCGTGCACGTATATATGGATAGAGAGCCGTCGTGAAGTGAACCGGGAAGCATTCAAGCATGCCGCAAGCCCGGCGCTCTTTCCACGACGCCAACTAGGTTGAAAATGTTGGCTGCTGGCTGCCGGGAATCACGAAGCGGTCAAGAACCAGATCCACGATGAGAACGGGGCCAAAAGAGATCGCTGACCCCGCTCGCTCGGGCTACGACTACGACTACGATTTCGACGAAATGGTCAGCAGCGTACTACCACACTTTAAATTCTGCCACGCACGCACGAACGCGATCTGAAGCTTCGGGTCGGGTTCACGGGCGGCGGCAGCGAGCGGTGCTGCCCAGGTTTGGTGGGTGCACACTGCACAAGCACCGGCCGTTGCCGCCTGATGGAAACCTCAACCTCAGGTCGGTGGGATGATGAGAAGTGGAGCGCGAACCGGGCGGCTCCGTCCCACCAAAAGTCAAACACGCTTGGCGTCTCAGGAGGAACCAGCACTCACCGGTTTTCATTTTCCAACACGTCGATAGCAGCGGCGGCCACTTTGGAAAGTCAAGACGGTTGAATTCACAAGCAGGCTGAACTCCGATGAGTTGGCACGCCACCAGTTTGTTGAGCTCTCAGCTCCGTTTCAAACTAGACGTAGTTTTATCTCCGTGCATGAAAATTAATGAAAGAGAAATAAAATAGGTAGATGAAAAAATAGAAAAGCGATAGAGAAAGATAGAGAAATATTGAAAAAAAAATTTAAGAAGCGAGAAAAATAAATAATTTAGAACAAATGATGAAGGCTAAAAAAATAAATAATATAGAGCGGAGGAAGTAAATTTTTTTTTTCAGTGGTACAACAGGCCATGCCAAGTCGTACGAGCACTATGCGTCAGATCAACGTCATCATCTGCGTTGTAGTGTACTTGTACGAGCTTAGCTTCCTACTATCAGAATGTAAGCTTTGTTTTCTTTATTACAGATGAAATTCAAATTATTTCTTTTGGCTAGAGCAATTGATACTGTAACACACGTATGGTACTAGCAGGAACAGTGCGTGCAACAAGACTGGTACTACATGATGACGTGATGCAGCTTGACCTGGCAAAGTACGAATTCAAACGTACAATATTATAGGTAAGCAACTGGCACCCTACAGTCAAGATGGAAAGTTTGACCTTTCAAAAAAGAAAATACAGTGAAGATGGAAAGTTTGATATTCCTGTCCGAGACATTAGGTCGTGTGTCTTGAAACGTTTCAGTAGAGAATGCATCAGGGAACATGACAAACACACACATCAGTAGCACCGAGTGCTAGCTTGGACCTTCAGAGTTCAGACTGCAATTGCCGGGAAAAGTTACAGTCAATTCTAAACACATGCTCTTCGAAAGAAAAAAATCTCAGCACAAGTTACGATACCAAAAACACGTGGATGCAAACTTATACTTTAAATTATTGAGTTCAAAAAGGGCTCTAGAGTCTAGAGAGTGGAGATTTACATAAATTTGTGCTATAACTGTACAATGTCATTCACGGGAAAAATGCTGACCAATTGCACACTTCCATACTCTCATGAAACAAAGCGCACTGGAGGCTAAAACGCATAATGGAGAGAGATATCTACCATCTTCTGGCTTCTTCAATGATGAGATATCGTTAGGCCTGATGTATGGACAAAAATCATGGTGCCTTAGTATTCTTTAGCCTTCCTCCGCAGCTCATTTAACTCATTCTCAATATCTAGGTCACGGAAAGAGCGTGCCGCGCCAGAGCTGCTCACTGCTGTTCTCCCTGGAGGAAGCTCTCCCTTCTGTAGAGTGACATACAATTAACGTTGCACAACGAAAACAGAAAAATGGAAGAAAAAAGAAAAGGTAGAGAAACAAGTGAGTATGGTATGCTTATAATGCCTCCGTTTGCTTGTTCTTATATAGAAAAGAAAGGCAAGAGGCATAATGTCATTGATGTGGGCCTTTTCCACCGAAACATTAGTCTCTTACATACTTAAACATGTAAGCTAAACCAAACAATGTCTGAAGCCAAAGTTTACCTATCAGAGGTTGACCACAACTGATTCCGAACAATTCAGCTTATAGAAGGTGAATGAGCAAAAGAACAATACTTTTTAGGTGGACCAAAACATTGTCAATTATGCATAGGTCACATTTTCTATTATGCAGTCAAAACAAAACATATCATTAGTTATAGAATGTCATTGGGTTGCTATTGTAATTTTAGCATCAAGATAACAATACATACCAAAGAGCTGCCAGATAGTTCTCTTTTCATTTGCGCAAGGTCGTCATCAACAGAGTTAGTTTCAAGCAATGCAAACTGTGCACAGACAACAGTAATAGTCAGACATGATTACAACAGGAGAGTTAATAAGTCAATTCCGTAATACAAATTTTACCTTTCCTTCTAGATCATCGGTTGCTAACTGACCAAGTGCCTCTGCTTCGGATTCCATCGCCATAACTGACAGCACCAAATATGCATTATCAATTATTGCTAATAAACACAGCCAACAATAAAAGGAGGTCGCAAATGTCATTCCTCAACTTGGACATGCAACCTTAACAACTAACAGCAAAAGCAGTACAAGAAGATGAGAGAACCTCAAATATAAAAGCCTCAAATGAACCTGTAAAAAAGTAACAGGTAAATGAAAAAGGCTGCATGTGCAACCTTAACGAGTAACAGGCTAACAGGTCATTCTCAAATCTAAACTTGTATGAGGAAAACATGAAAACAAATTGATGGTGGTACATTTGTTTTCTTGTGTAGCTATAGTTATGTGGCAAGATATAGCAGGTTTACTGGAGCTAAACCATGGTGATACTTTTGAATCAATAGCTAGTTTGTGGCTTTGTAGGAGAAAACAAAAAGGCATGAGCTGACTAACACAGTTAGCTCAGCCTTGATGATGATTTTGTGGAAGCTAAGCAAAGAACCATGTTTTCAGAATGGAAGATGGACAACTGTGAGATATTTGGAGGAGAGTAGCAAACATGCTCGAGCAATGGAAACTAATCGTACCCCTTGGGAAGTTGGGTAAAAATGGACCTGTATATTGGGTTGATCAAGATTCAGGCTGGAAAACTGGAGAGACTCATGGCTTAAGCTGGATGGAGCTAGCTGATGGAGAACTTGTTGTGCCGATCGATGTGAAGGATCAAGATAAGAAAGGGAAATGGACTGTGGTAAAAATGTAAGGGTGTCGTGTGAGTGCAAAGTACTGGCTGAAGGACGGTTGTAGTGCTCAAACAGTATATGTTCGAAACATATAAACCAATATTTGTTTGTTGCAATGCAACGAGACGGGGCTGTTGGTGCACCCTGAAACTCTAAAAAAAAGTGTACCTTTTTCCTCCATTTTCTCAAATGCTGAAAGGGCACTGCTTGTATTTACGTTCCCCAGCATTTCACTCACTTTGGTTTGAGTCCTGAAGGAAAAACAAAAATTCAAATTGTCAGGGCATCCAGATTACAGTAGCAGATGAAAGCAACAATCAGCAAATGCTAGGTTCATACTTGGCAGACTGAGCACGAGCTTTTAGGGTATCCTTTTTCTGCTTGGCCTCAGCTATCTTACTCTCAAGAAGCTGCAGAACGGCATACTCCATATGTTAGATTAGCAAATAATTAAATAATGTGGAATAACCACTTCTCACCATGAGCTGCACCCCGTCCAACAAAATTCTACTGACAAATGGCAAACATTGCAAAAGAAAAATATTCTAGAAGTAAGGGCTCACAAGCTTACCCGGGTGTTTGAAATCAAATTTTCAACTACACCTTTCTGCTGATCAAGCTGAGACTTCAAGGAGCTTGCATTGTCCTAAGCCCACAGAAAGTGTATCAGGCCTTTGATATGTTAACATAAGTAGCATATATGATATGACCCACATAGTGCATAGCTACTACAAGCTACTGCCAACCAGAGCGATAAAAGTAGAAACCACATTGTACCTCACAGCATCCAAGTGAGCAATGGATGCAAGATGCAAGTTACAATCTAAATTGCAGATAACAGTTAACAGTATGATATGGGATAATATTTCAGTAAAAAATCTAGGTCACATGACACGTACAGCATATGATTTGCGACGCTTAAGGGCTTCACGAGCAAGATCCTCATCACCCTTTTGAAGAGCGAGTTGAGCCCTTCGATACCTACACTTTTTCACAGAAATGTAAATCCACAGTAAAGAAACAAGAAGCCAGAACTCAGTCTTAGGTTGCAGTTAATAATAACATTACCAATCATCGGAAGCTTGTTCAGCAGCTTTGTATTTGTTCTCAAGGCGTTTTTGAGATGCCAAGACCTTCAATAAAAGAAACACAATTCATGTCAGTATGGAGAAAACATTTGAATATGTCCAATATAATATAATTTCAAGTTAACAAAATTATAATGGAATATAAGGAGCTCAGTTATAAAACATTTTTAATGAATACGAATGGGAAAGAAAACAGAACAGAATTTGTACAAGAAAAACCTTGTGGCACAAACAGAGAGTAAGGACATGCGATGTGAATGATAAGATTTATTGTTGACTTGTAATCAAAACAAACCTGGGCAGTGGCTTGACGCATCTTTGTTAAATCATCATTCATCTCCAAAACCGCCTGATCTAGAATCTTCTCAGGATCTTCAAAGGAACTTAAAACCGAATTTGCATAGGACTAGAAAAATCAGCAGCGAAAGTGCTTTAGGTAATTATACAAAAAAGGAAAAATTCCTGATAACATACTGAAGAAAATGATTCAACTCACCCTGACAACCCTAGTTAGCCTATCAAAGAGGTTACTCCGTATGCCATGGCACTTGAATCTGTTGACATTTGATTGTCGTACTTGCACAATTCTAAGTGAAACTGCAGAAAAAGAAATATGTAACTTAGTGGTCGTCAAGATAGCTTTATTAGCCTATTGTTGTATCCATAGCATTCTGCCCAAATACACTTAGCTATGCTCTGTACCGAAACAGCAACAGTGTCAAAAATAAAAGTACAACGAGAATCAGGATCCCTCGGAACCATCAGCATGCAAAAACATGCTTCCAGTGGTATATCTAACCAAGGTTCAATGACTAATCACTAGGGCTCATTTAATTCTTCGCATAGAGACAACAAGATATCACTTTATCAAGGTTTGAGGAGTTTTTTAATAAGATGAATGAATAGAACAGTTCAACAAAAACTAATAGTTGTAGGCTGCTTTTACTCAAAACTGAAATAAAAACCCAGTTTACAGACCTAATATTTTCAGTTTATAACCAAACTGAACTAAATAACCACATAACAAATTAACAAAAAAAAACTAGCGCCCCCTAGTCCAATCTCCAATCTTAGCCATATCTCCCACAAGCACACAGATAAGATAAGACGGGGAAGTGGGATACGAACTCGAGGAACGCACCGCTGCCGTTGAGGAAGGTGGTCCTGAGGGCGGCTCGCCGGAGACTGATGGATGCCGGCGGCGGCGCGAGTCTCAGGCTCGTCGGCGGAGCCCTAATCTCCATCGATTTCGTCGGGCGCACCGGAGAAGGAGAGGAGCTGAAAGGATTTCCCTTTTTTATCTGCTCGGTATTTCGCTCACTATCTCGTGGATGAGTTCGTGTGGAGAGGAGAAGTCATTGGAAGCGAACGCGATCTCGGGTTGGGTTGGATCATGCGTTCCGCGTCTCTAGAAAACTGAAGAAGAACGGAGGCTTACCGGCCCAAGGGGCCCAACTAGTAAAAGTAAGCCCAAAAGCCCTGAAAACATAGCCCAACCTGTATTTCTGTTTTTCCTCGACGACCCGTTCTGGTTCTACGCGCACGCCACCGCGCAGGGGCTCGGGTCTGCGCTGGGCGCACTGGCCGTCATCGCCGGGTTCATCTCGTGTTCGCGTGTGTTCATCCTCTCTTGCTCTCGCCGGTCGGGATTCTGTCACGACAGCCGCGCACAGGGACATCGGCATCACCGTTCTCGTGCTGGAACCGGTGCCTGCAGCTGACGGCGCTGCTGGTGCGGCGTCGGCAGGGCCGCCGTCGTCCTCGGCGTCGCCAACGTCCTGCACGGGCTCGCAATGGCGGGCGAGCGGCAGGAGTGGAGATACGCGTATGGGGTCTTCGTCGGTGTGTTCGCCGTCGCGTGCCTCGTGCTCGAGGAGTGGAGGCACAGGCAAAGTTGCCTTTTACAATCATTGATCTGCTGCCAGTTAGATACGAACTTGATCTTGATCTATAGGCGAGGTGCGATTGTAATAAGTGCGAGGCTAATCAGAAAATGTACCCGTATTAGTGTGAGCGAGATGAACCAGCGTCGTATGGACTATCACACAGCCGCACTACGGATGGGGCGGCAATGTTATACTCCTGGCAAGTGGCTCAAATCCGTGGGCGGGAGTTCAATCATGGCAGGAATCCGTGGGCTAGGACGGGTCAGCCTGAACTTGCCTTGTTAGCCACCTGAACTTGCTTTCAGCTAAATACTAGTATCAATCACTTGCCTTTTGCAGTTTTTTAGCGACTCTGCACGTTCTGAGTGACAGCAAAGGCGCGTGGCCACCACACGCCTGCACACTTGTTGTACTGGACAAAGATCTTTCTTTCGAGCGACGACATGCCACACCGGTCAGAAAGTCTCGTCGATGGTCAGGTTCAGAGTCTCATCTCAGCCAACTAATGTCTCAAGGAGACTTCATGAGGAGGCTAATTTCATTAAGATACTGGTAGGTAGGTAATCTATTGCCAGATTAGCATTTAAATACGGCACGGGCTGGAACCTTCGAGGGCTCGAGTTTAACAAATCAGATGAAAACCCTGTCCTGCTTCTGTGTGTTACTAATCTGTGTACCGGACAACAATGCGCGTGGATTCCACTTCCACGACGGAGACGTTCTCTGGTGGGGGCGAGGGAAGTTGTCTGTGTTCGTCAGTTCAGTTCACAACTGCTGCGACGAAATTGTCTATATTTGGAGCTGAACTGCAGTTTCTCCGAATCAAACTTACTATCACATTCTTCCGAGTTCCGACTGAACAACTGTTGAAACTCGATCGTTCCGCTCTCCACTCCACAAGCCGAGGAGAAATGAAGCCGATGTCTTCTTGCTCCCCACTGCTCCTGCTGTTGCTGTGCTGCTTCTGCAGCTCCGTGGCGAGCTCTCAGTCTCAGAGCACGACCGATTCGTGCGCGTCCACGACGAGCCTGGCCGCCGTGAGCCGGCTGATCCCCTTCGACACGTCCAACCTCACCTGCCTCGACGCATGGAAGTCCCAAGGCTTCATCGTCCGGGTACGTCATTTCCATCCCAACACCGCGTTCCCCACTAACCAGTGTGCGTGCAGTACGGGAAGAGAGCGAACCCCACTAACCAGTGTGCGTGCAGTACGGGAGTAGCGCGAACGGCACGTGGAGCTTCGTGCTCTCGGCGCCGGACCGAGGCGGGTACGTGTCGCTTGGGTTCTCGCCGAACGGCGCCATGGTGGGGAGCAGCGCGATGGCGGGGTGGACTACGACCACCGGCGGCGTCGGGGTGGCGAAGCAGTTCCGGCTGGGCGGCACGAGCCCGGGGAGCTGCCCGCCGGACCAAGCCAGCCTGGCGCTGGTCCCCGGCACCACGCTCCTCGTCGCGCACTCGTCCCGCCTCTACCTCGCGTTCCAGTTCACCGCCGCCGCCGCGCAGCAGCCGACGCCGTACCTTATCTACGCTGTCGGGCCCGCCGGCGCGGACCTCTCCGGGAACTAACTCGTTCAGCACCGTAGCTACGCCTCCGCCGTTGTCAACTACGCCACAGGTGCGGTTATTATTAGCACGCACATACTTTACGTAGTATAGCTGTTGCTGCGGCCGATCGATCGTTCTTCAAAGCCTGACATGTTCCCGATGGATTCGGTCTACTGTAATTAAATTAAGGAGTGGCGTCCAGCGCGGGAGGGACGTTCGACACGAAGAAGAAGTGGCACGGCGCGCTGGCCGGGCTCGGCTGGGGTGTGCTGATGCCGGTGGGGATCGCGCTGGCGCGCTACTTCAAGCGGCACGACCCGTTCTGGTTCTACGCGCATGTCTCCGTGCAGGGCGTCGGGTTCGTGCTCGGCGCGGCCGGCGTCGCCGCCGGGTTCAGGCTCGACGACGACGACGGCGTCCCCGACGACGACGACGGCGTCCCCGGCGCCGACCGCCACCAGGCCATCGGCATCGCCGTCATCGTCTTTGGCTGCCTCCAGGTACAGTACAGTACACACGCACACACAACGACGCGCGCCGCGCGACATATATACGACGCGACAATTAAAGAGGGAACTAATGCATGTTCAAACGACTTAAAAAGGTGCTGGCGTTCTTGGCGAGGCCGGGCAAGGCGTCCAAGGTGAGGAGGTACTGGAACTGGTACCACCACTACGTCGGGCGCGCGGCGGTGGCGTGCGCCGTGGCCAACGTCTTCGTCGGATTCTCCATCGCGCGCGAGGCCGCGACGATCAGCGCGTTCTACGGCGTCTTCCTCGCCGTTTGGGTCGTCGCCTCCGTTGTCCTCGAGATCAGGCTCTGGAGGACCTCTTCTTGATCCACTCATCACTTGCCCCGCAACGAGATCGTTTGACGACCGACGCTGCCACCGGCCCCCCGCCCCGTGCTGGCCCGCGCGCTGGGAGACTCCGTCCCTCTGACGCTCGTCAGAGGGTCCATCTCCGGTCGTTCGACTCGATCGGAGCGCCCGCCATACGCCGGGTTGCGTACACTGTACTACACCGTTTCTCCACAGCATATTCTCGTCTTTTTTATTTTTTCGAGTAGAGCATATTCTCGTTTTGTTCATAGTACTCCTACATAGTAGTATCTGTACGAGCATACATGTTTTTTTTTTTGCCTGAGCTCTTTTTGCATTGAGTTGATGTACCATGGATTGTTGTATTGCAGCTGTTTCGTTTTGTGATGCTCGTTTTTTTTTTCTGATCGTGCCGTCGCTGGACTTACAAATGCAAAGCTATGGCGGAACAGAGGATGTACCGCGCTTTTAGTACCCAGGCAAGTTTTTGAAAAGAAAAAAACTTTA
This sequence comes from Oropetium thomaeum, assembly GCA_001182835.1. Classification (NCBI taxonomy): domain Eukaryota; kingdom Viridiplantae; phylum Streptophyta; class Magnoliopsida; order Poales; family Poaceae; genus Oropetium; species Oropetium thomaeum. The sequence goes on from LFJQ01000033.1 coordinate 1,743,397, forward strand.
GAGCTTATTTAAAATGTAGAAATTAGAATAGTACCCATTCCTATAATAATCTTTTAGTACTGTGTTTGCAAAAAGAAAACTCTAAGCAATACGGTTTCGGTACAGAAAAAACGAAGTAGTATCTGATCTGAAAAACAAGGCGTTCCAGAAGTGCAAATTGTCAAAAAGCGAGGGTGCCATCTGAGAATGTTGTTCTTTTTTGTTCTAGTCCTAAACAAATTCGAAAGCTTACACCACCGTCCTTCCATCCGAAGAAGGGGAACTCAAATCCCCAACTCGAACAGTCTAGGGCATCGCAAGCTCCCCGGCCGAGAAGCCACTCGAAATCCCCTTCAAATTGCAAGGTGAGAGCCATCCACCCACCACGAAACCCATCAAATTTGTCAATTCATATCATCAGCAAATCCTACACCCACTGTCAATCCGTGCGCCAAACCGGGCACCTGTCCAGACGCGATCAGGGATCACTCAATAATCCCTACGCAGCCTGCGAATTGCTGCATCTTCTGCCCCCGATCCGCCAATTCTTGATCAAGGATCGGTCTAGGCAAGTGAAAGTTTCGAATTTTGTGAAGCTTTTTGGGAGGAGGAAATGGGGAAGCCGCTGATCTATGAGATTCTGGAGAAGCCGGCAAGTAGCAGCGTCATCGGCATCTGCTCCCTGATCTGGTTCCTCATCCAGAAGCGGGGCATTGGGTACGCGGACGTCGGGCTCAGCTACGAGACCGCCGTGGAAGGCGGGCAGTACTGGCGGATCATCACCTCCGCCTTCTCGCACATCAGCGTCGTGCACCTGGTGTTCAACATGAGCGCGCTGTGGAGTCTCGGCGTCGTCGAGCAGCTGGGCCAGGTCGGGCTCGGCGTCGAGTACTACCTGCACTACACGCTCGTGCTCGTGGTGCTGTCCGGGCTGCTGGTTCTGGGGTTCTACCACATGATGATCCAGAGGTTCAAGGTGGAGTACTTCAGGAGGGTGACGGCTGTCGGCTACTCCTGCGTGGTCTTTGGGTGGATGACGATTCTGGCTGCCAAGCAACCGTCATCGAAGCTCAACATCTTTGGTGTTCTTTCATTGCCGATCAGCTTTGCACCATTTGAGTCGCTAATATTCACATCAATCATGGTCCCGCAGGCCAGTTTCATCGGCCACTTGTCAGGGATCATTGTTGGGTACTCGATTGCCTGGGGTTTGATTCATGGGATGAACAACTACTGGGCCATCACCATGCTTGGGTGGATTGCGCTTGTATTTGTCCTGAGCATGAAGCGTACGGGGTCTATGGAATTGAGTTTTATCGAGATTGAGCCAGTGGCAGATCCCTTACTGCCTTCTGTTGGTGTGGTTGCCTCCAGAAATGGTAGGACTCTACAGATGGACATGCTACCGGAAAGAACAGTTGCCGACAATGTATGACCTGTGTAGAGGAGCGCTTCATCACTGAAATGTTTAGTCAATCACTTAATCTTGATGTGGTTCTTAACATTGTATCATGTAGACATGATGTTATACTGTACTACCTTTCAGTTTTGAAAATACGGCCTCAAGGATGTTTCTGGTCATCACAAGTGTAAAATGGATTATTTTATCTGCACTTCCAGGTCCATATTCTTTCCAAAAGAATACAATTCTTTTTGAGTTCGTTTCTTGTAAAGAAAGGTTTTCCTACAGATTTTGTACGGTGCAGTGATATCCATGTTGTTTATATATGCTAATACCTAGATCCTGTAAACAAATATGATTACAAATGGTGTTATGAGAGTAGCTTTGCTCAATCCATCATTTGTTATATTGCTATATTGCCAGTCATTTCATATTTCCATGCTTCTTTTCTCCTGTTTCACTGTATTTAGGAAATCTGGTGCTATTTTGATGTATGAATCCGTAGTCTAGCTCATAAACAGGTTTTACACTGCTATATCACTGTAGTTGCAACTCATCATTTGTTCAGTTTCAGGCTTTCTTTTCGTGATCTAAAAGGCTGAGACCTGTTTTGCAGCTGTACTGAATATTTCGGTATGAATATCCAAGTGCTCAACAACAGTTCTATTCATAGTTTGACAATACACAGTTCTATTCAAAATCATCGTGGTTAACAACACAGTTTACATCAGCGAACTCAATGTTTTGAGTTTACCAAAGGTCCGTGTGTATTACGTGCACAACACAATGACTCTTTTCACTATTTCAGTGCCAGAATCAAGGTGACTGGAATGTCCTGTGGAATGACCTTGGGTCTTGTTCGTTTCATATCAATCTTGGAATTGAGATTGTTCTGGCCTTGAAGATTGGTTGCAGTGAAAATAATCACACAATGTCCACTGTGACCTCCAGCTTTTTGCTTTGATGAATGCCATATTTGGAGGCTTCACAGCTCATCCTGAACATGGTATCAACATATAGTACATGAGTCACTTCTTATTCGCCATTTAGATAGTTCAACAAGTAACAGAAGCTGCTGTGGTACTTACATGGTAGTCATCCCAGTGATCCCTGTAACGCTGTAAGCATCAAAAAAGGAAGTAGAGTGTTAGCTTCCATGCATATAAACATAAATCATGCATTAGTGAATGCCAATATCACTAACAAGTTAAAGACATCAAAATAACATTCCAACAGAATGTTAATGTTCCTCTGCTAAAAGTACCAAATTCTTTATTTGTTTCTGTAATAATGTTCCATAAAGCATTGTGGGCATGGTGATAATTTGAAAACACCAAGGAAGAACTTATATAATTAGGATCCTCATGAAGAAATAAAAAAGGTATGTCCGTATGTGAGTTATGTGCTGGGATCAAGAAGCATACTCTTTTGTATCTGTCCCTGCCACGGTGTCGATCACCCCTGTCTTTTCGGCGCCGCTCTCCTTCCTCCCTTGCTCGTTCAGCTTCCTGTGAGCAAACAGTTTTGCAGTAATCATCAGTCTCTGACTATTTTCAATCATTATTCTGACTTAGAGGACATTGGTGATGATCAGCACACTAAATCCAACTGAAGATACAATATTCATAATGCTTTCATTCTAACCTTATCTTCTCTAGCTTTTCTCTCCTTTTCAGCTTCTTCAAAAGCTTCATTTTCAGCCTGCAAATATAGAATGAGACAGTGTTCACTGGAGATGAGTAGCATGGACATCTGGCAAAGATTTATCTGTTGTTACCTCCTTATTTGCACCCCAGGTTTCATCGACAACCTTTCTTGCATACTCAGGGTCATCACAAATCAGAATGTTGTCAAAAACTGAGCCAGCTTTTACCTGCATATATGTCAGGTAAAAATTGACATGCTTACCTCGTCTTCTTCTTTTTTTTTTTTTCAGAAAGATGTGATTAACTCAATTCAAAAGGTGGCAAGAAGCTGAAACTATTGTGAAGCATGTTTAGAGGGAAAAAACACAATGTATTGTTACCTGCCAGACTTCAATTCCAATATACTTCAAAGGTTTCAGTACATAAAGATCTGGGTCATCCTCAAACTCTGCAATATATCACAGCTGATAGCATCAGGTTGATCTTTAAAGCCTAAAGTGACCTTACAATTCAGTATCAGCTTTTGCATGTGATATTCAATAGTAGACTATACCGCCATGTTATCGTTGAAGACTTCACTAAGTACATGTATTAATCAGTTTATTTATTGCTTACCTGGATTATCGATCCACGGGGTCTTCCATTTACCCTTGTAGTTAGGATTCTTGATTTTCTGTAAGCATCACCATGCAAAAATTGTGAGTAACAAGATGAAGTGCCAAAGCACCAAGCATATCTGTCAAACCAAACCAAACATTAAACCTTGCGTTTCCATGGTCCCTTGTATTCTGGATTTGGTATCATCCTAGGCTTCCATATGCCATCATCGTCGTCATCCCATGTCTCAGGCTGGTTTAGAAGAAAAGCTATTTATTAATCATAATGTGTTGTCTCTGTTTTCATAGACAAATTCATTACATGAGTCTTACTTTCCTTGGATACATGATTGTCAGGTTGGTATGTTAACTTTGACTTACTCTAGAATTTGCATACCTTTTTGTCTTTAGGATCAGGAATCTCTTTCGGAATAGAATCATAGCCCTGTCCAATACCGGAGATAAGTTACAAAACATGTGCCAAAATATGAAATGTGCCATGCAAAAAATAAATTATGGCATCACAAACCTCTGGCTTAACTGCATCAGGATCTTCAATATATTCTCTGTCATCCCAATCCTTAGGCTGCAATGAAGGCATCCGTGTTGGTTATGATTTCATCACACTGTCAGCATAGCTCCAATTATGAAAATAATATCCAACCTTTTTGGCATGAATGTCCTTAATTTTACGAGGAGGGAGGATGTCCCAGTCTGTATACATGCTCCCAGATTCTCTTTCACGGTTATCAACAAGTATGCTGTAAGAGGCATCAGGCCTAAGAATGAAAGTGTACACATGTGTCAACTTATCTGTTTCACATTGTAAATCTTTCTTGATTGGGTAGTTCTGCCCTTGATAAGAAAGTATAAGATGGAGCTTCTTTGTTTGAGTACCACATATATCTGGACCAAACATCAAGCTGCACAAGAGAACATTGTGAAATTTTAGCAGGCATCAACCAACAACAGGCAAGAATAAACAGCATATAAACAGATGGTGCAATTCATATTCAGCGTTTAATTGAAACACTAGTGGCAGGATTATTCATTCGCAAGTCATGATCTCTATACAAAGTTCTAACATATAACTAATTGTGTGATAGGGTTGGGGTGGCACTCATCATCCATCAACAACAGGAACATGCTAGACATACAGCTGGCAGAGGAGACAGGCCGTTATATACCAAAACTGATGCATATTTCTGTAAGAATTAGAAATCACATAAAGCAGTGCTGGTAAGAATTTAACCTGTATGGAGTATCACCACTAAATTTCTTTTGGTTAACATAGCCAGACATAAGCTTAATATAGCCACCACCACATTCAATATCCTGCTCAAACTTTATGGAGTACTGGACTACCAGTGTTCGGTTCTTGTTACTGAACTCCAGGAACTTGGCTGATATAGCAAAATGCCTAGCATCCATTGTTGTTTGTATGCCTGGTGTTCACAAAAGTTTTTAAAATAGGGATCAGATAAATGCCTGCAGTTAAGCCATAGCGCAAGCAGGGGGTACATTATCAACATCATCAGCTTGATTATAAGTAGTAGAACAACAGATGAAAAGAAAACCTTTGTCATCAGGATCTCCAGAATATCTTCCTGCTGTGTGCTTAAACTTTCCAGCTTTTCCTTCGCTCCTTTTCCAATCGGATTGCACCCACCGAGTCTCCCAGCCATCTGAATATTTTCACAGAAACATAAGAATGCAATATCGTAGGAAAACACTTGAAACTCTGATAAATTAAAGAAATCTAACGGTCCAATGCCTACTAATTTATGAATTCATTCCTAATTAATCGCCAAAAACATCTCAGATAAATAACAGGAAATCAGCTTCCCACTCCATGTCACTAAACGTCACCATGAATGAATGGATTTAAAGCACTATTTCCGTTAGAAATGCTTAATACTAAGTCGCAACAAATTTCATTAGTAAACTTCCAGCATCAGCTCACTTTGAATTAACGAACTCGTACTTTTCACCTGTCCATATCCTAATACAGTAGTAGCAAAAAGGAAGCAGAAATTTCCAAGGACAGCATCCATATGGGAGTGTGGGACCTATGCAACAATATGCTCTAACCCATCAATCATACGAAAACGGAAGCACCGAATCCAGTAGTCTGACACCTACCTACCAATTCGAATCGAAAGCTACGAAATAGAAGCATCTTTCAATGCATACAACAACGGAGGCATGGCAGAAAAGCTAAACTGACTAGGGCTCTACTAACCGGGAAGTAGGAACGGGCGGGGGAGCGGAGCAGTGGGCATGGATATACCTTCGAAGCGCTCCTCGAAGAAGACCTCGGCGGACGCGACGAGCAGCAGCGATGATAGGACGAGCAGGCGGTGGAGGCCGCCGCGGCCGCGACTGCCCATCGCTGGTGGCAGTGGCTCGCCGGAGAAAAGCGACGGGGAGCCTCCCTGCTGCTATTACGGTACAGCGTGCAAAGCTCTTGGACCAATGGAATATTTCTAGTGCGATCCAGGTTTCAAACGCCCGTAGACACGGGTTCATTCACATGATTGCCACTTGAGTCTTGAGACGAACCAAACAAGTGGATTAGCTTGGTGGCATATGTGTGGTTTGTGAGAAATCAGGAGTTAGTTTGTCCGGGCCAGAAGCACAGTGGAAGTGTCTAAAGTGTGGAAGCAGACAAGCCCCAGCCCCAGGTTACACGGTACACCTTCCTCTTCCTGTCCTGGTCGCCGCTCGGACCGGATGAAGGCAGCTATTCGGGTGGTCGGGCTCGGCCAAGACGAGCCGGCTAGGCCGGGACTAGTCAAAGTCAACGTCTCCATGGCGCATGGCGGGTCGCGACTTTAAAACGTCCCTGCCTGGGGTCCCACGGTACGCTGCAGGAAAATGGACAGTGTATCTGACTATCCGATCTGGAAAATCTAATTCCACATCAGCCAATAGCAGGTCGGTGTGAAGCCGGTTACAGCCAATAAGAGGACGCCGCGTCACCACACTGACGTGTGATGACTCGAAGTTTGAGCCTGGACTCTTGTCTGTCTGGGTCGTCGGCGTCGCTCCGTGTGAATGTTGTGATCTTTGAATGTGGTGGCTTGTGGGCTGCTGGAGACTAGTAACTGTGTACAGTAATGCTCCACCCGCTAGAGGCCAAGCCCATCCAGATGATGCAGCGCAAGAGTTTTCCCGAATGAGTTAGTGTATGGGCTAGTAACTTGTCAGCCCGTTAACAAACGTAGGAAAGGACGACGATTTTGAGCCTTAAAGGAATGAATAGCCCGACATTCAAAAGTCCCAGGGCCTGCTACTTCCCGCTTTGTATTTGCTCCAAACAAAAAAAAAAAAACGCAAGTTTGTATATGGAAAAACAGTACTCCCTTTGTTTTTTTTACGTAGTTATTAACTTTGATCAAAAACTTTAATTACTCGTTTTATGTAAAAATTAGTTTAAATGTATAAAATTAAAATTAGAATTTAAAACCTTTACTAAGAAATCGAATCCTAACAAAATATTTAATATTTTTTATACTTTTTTAATAAAATGAATGGTTAAAGTTATCGGTAAAAATCAATGCAACAAAAAAAAAAGATTCCATGTCCCTGCTTCTGCCGGTTCCTTCCTCGACGTGGCAAGCGAAGCGAGGAATAAAGCTCTATTGTCTGCGATAGCAGAGGAAGTCGAATCTCTCGAGACGCCGGACGATCAGTCATAGCACATGCCACATGAGGAGCCTGAACTTTGAATTGCTGCGAAGCTTGTAAGAGCAGTTGCTTGCCGTCATCGGCCCAGCCTGGATTGCATGCAGCACTGGACACGCACCAATTCTGGGAGACAGAATCGCAGGGCATTGCACAGCTTGCGATTGGTACTTGACCCCTACTCGCCGATTCAAGAATGGGTTGAGTGTGTCGTAAAGCACTAGGTATCCTTAGAAAATAAAGATAAACCGATTATAGATTGTAGAACTGCTTGCTCTTTAGTCTTTCCAAAAAGACAATTATATATTCAGAAGCAAGCAGGCGAGATGTACCAGAAGCAACGTTGGGATGGAGACGACAGGTGCAGCACACAGGTGCCAGTCTCGAGACGAAGGCAGAATCGACAATGCGATGCGGCCGTGGACGGACGGATCGGATGGATGTGGGAGGGCTACATGCGCTGTTAGGAGCAACTTCCAGCACTAAGCCACGCCCTGATTTGGACTACCCACCTAGGCCATCTAGTATCTCTTTGACGAGATGTTAATTAAGCTCCATTTTTATCCTTTGAAGTACCTTGCAAGCAAGACTCCCATTTTTTCAGCCTCCTCTGCTCCTGACTTATCAAGCCACTCAATCTATCCCACTCATCTTTCTCCACTTTTACATCACGTTTCACACGTATAGGAATCATAACAGCACGAACGGATGGATAGATAAAGTAGGACAAGTGTTGTCACTCTGTCATGTCTGATCAGTTTTTACAGTTACCACCGCAGCAGCAGTTAAAATCCACTAGTGATTGAACAGTATAAACCAATCGTGTTTATTAAAGTTTATTAAGTGGTTGGATTGAACCTGCTTCTGTAAGAATAATATGGACCCACAGATATGCTAGTAGTTGATGATGGTGACTTCATGGACAAAACGCTAATCAGGATGACTGTTGCAAGTGAATCATCATACTGGCCCAGAGAGGATTATTCAGTCTGAAGCAAGTGTGAGCAGTGATATCGGCGTCAAGTTACCTGAGATGACTGTCAGCTAGGACACTCCACAGCTCTACTAGCATAGGTTAGTTGCAGATCAGCCTCCGCCTCCGATTGTACTGTTACCAACAACAGCCACAGAGCGATCATGGCATCATTGCCCACATTAAAAATCCACAGAGCCTATCAAAAGTGGGTGATTAGTTAGCATACTACCTGTTCTCTTTAAAAGAAAAGAGGGATTTTGATTTGTGGTTGAGTTTGATGCGGTTACTAATCCATCACATAATAACAGCTGAACAGGTTACTATCAAACTAAGCTAGGCACATCTGGCTTTCAAGTTCAGATTCCAGACACATCATCTAGCCCAAACCAATTAATCTTCAAGAACAACGTACTTGTACACTCCAAGAGTGTCTGACATTCCAGTGTACGTATATAGACCAACGACAGCGAAACGTACCTGCAACCACAGTCCACCAGAACTTCCTGTAGGCTCCCTATGTAGGATATCCCATTCAGCCAATTGGGTTGAAGCCTTTCTAGTTTTGTGTGTACAAGTGCACAGGCCAGTTGTACATGTGTACATCACACATACTAGTACTAGTACTAGCACTTGGCAGTGGTCTCAAAAAAAGACATGTTTCAGGTAGAAAGGCAAGGCAAGCCAAAACAGTGCTCAACAAGTCGTCCTCCCTGCAGCAGCAGCAAGATGCATGCTACTACCTTACCTTTCGAGGCTTGGCAATCAAGCAAGGTTGGTTGGGTGTCACTGAGTGGGAAAGTGGGCACTCAACTTCGCCACCAATCTTCAGAGAAATCTATAAGACGACCAGTTGCAGAACCGAAGAGAGTTCCAAAGGAACGGAGATGGACCGACCGATGCGGCTCTGATCCTTGCAGGGGTAGATCGAGAGGAGGAGGCTTGAGAGAGTAGATGCAGAGATGTCCTGAGCCCTGGGAGGTGAGGCCACCAGGTAGATAAATATATAGGGAAAAAATTCTTGAAAGGATCGGAGCAGGTTGCAACATTGCGGAATTTCTTGGAGGCGCTGTGGAATTGCGAACAAGGTAAGCACAGGCACAGGCTCACATCCTTTCTTTCATTGTCATGTATACAAAGTACAGACCAGACTGATCGAAGCCACATCATGTTAAGCAACAATGGAACCACGAAAATTACAGTGCAAAATTCGTACTGCAATTCGTAGCTTTGTTAAACCACATCACGACTTCTGAAAAATTCAGTTAATAGCCTCTGTTCCTCTCTCTGCTCACTCGCACATTAGCATGTCATCAAACCGTGTGTCTTACTGTCCTAGGTTAACGTGATCACACAGCGCTGTGGAAGGGAGAGATGCTGAAGGACTGTGGTAGGACGAAGAAATGTTAAGGAGATGGGCAAGAAGGGAAGCTGGTTCACTGCACTCAAGAAGGCCTTCACCCCCTCAAGCCCCAAGGAGAAGCCCACAAATGTAAGCATCCAAAACCTTTAGCTATATGTTGTTGAAATCAGATTTCCCCGTCATGCGCCTCCCACTAGAACAAATCAAGTGATGGTCGCCCGACAAACCTTTCAACCAATAAAGATTTTAGAGTAAAATGTATTATAGGTTCTTAAACTATTCGCGGTGTATCGTCTGAGTCCATAAACTCTCAAAGTGACCATCTGAGTTCCTAAACTATTTTTGCTATGTCAAGTGAGATCCAAATCTATTTTACTGTATCAAGTTAGGTCTTTTTTTTAAAAAAAAATTCATATAACAAAAAAAAAAACAAAGGGGCTCTAACGAGGTGGTTAGGACGTTCAAATGGCACTGCTCAGGTTCTATGTTAGATCCATCACAACGCCAATTTCTCATTAAGCTTGAAAAAATTTCTACGTAATAGTCTGCATCAAATCACAGATTAAGGACTGACCTAAACTCACATCGCTCATAGATCCTAAGACCTTTATTATAAGTGCAGAGTAAAAAAAGTTCATAATTTTTTTCAACCTGCATAAGAATGTTTTTTTCTTAACAAAATGTACGAAGAACAGAGCTGTCTTACCTCCATAAGTCGAGTTATTTAAAATTTTTAACTGATCATGTATGTTATGTATTAAGGATAAAAAGTACATTTTCTCAGTGTCATACTACCAATATCGGGCTGCAGTGTTCGTTGACGAAAACTAACTTTTTCAAAGTTCATATAACAAATTTTTCATTTCTAAAATGGTCACAATATATTTTTAGTTTTTAAATGAGAATTGAAGCTCATTTGACACAGTAAAAATAGTTTATGACCCAGATGATCAATTTAAGAGTTTATTAGACCTAAATGACACAGGATGAATAGATTAGATACCTACGATATACTTTACTCAGAGATTTTATAACAGAAAAAAAATATACTACCTGAATTCCATGTTGATCGGTTCCCAAACTTTTTTAACTTTGCCCGGAAGCAACTGCTGCAAAGCAGAGTAGACGTAGAAACACTACGTTGTACCAGTACTAATTTATGGTACGAGTGACTAACAGTGAGATCGATCGATGCGATGTGCTGCAGGTGCATCAGCTGGTAACGCAGTTCCCGCCGCCGTCGCACGGGCGGAACGCTCGGGAGAAGAAGCGATGGGGCGCGTTCGGGAGGTCGTCGCGGCCGCACTACGCGGAACCGGCGATCAACATCCCGCTGTACCGGGAGCCGAGCAGCATCGAGAAGATCCTGGGCGACGCGGAGATGGAGCAGCAGCAGCGCCAGTTCTACGCCGCCGCCGCCACCCGGGCGCAGTACCAGGTCGCGCCCGCCAGGCCGACCACCGTCACCGCCGCTGCTCCCGCGTCACTGCCGCCGCCTAGGCCGGCGACGGCGCGTGAGACGCGAGAGCGGGAACGCGGTGGCGACGAGAAGCGGGTGTCTGCCGCCGTGGCGCTCCCGCTGCCTCCGCCGGCGTCACCGCCGCCGCTGATAAGGAGGTTCGACCACGACAGGGAGCAGCAGCAGAAGCTGCAGCAGATACAGAGCAGGGCGGAGACCGAGTGGCGCCAGCAGTCGAGGCGACACCACGCGAGGCAGCCTGCGCCGCCGCCGGACCGCGCGCGCGCCGCGGCCGTGGCGATCCAGTCCGCGTTCCGGGGCTACATGGCTCGGCGGAACTACCGGTCCCTGCGGGGTCTGATCCGGCTCCAGGGCGTGATTCGCGGCGCGGGCGTGCGTCGGCAGACGGCGCAGGCGATGCGGTGCATGCAGACGCTGGTGCGCGTGCAGGCGCAGGTGCGCGCCAGCCGCGTGGAGGCCATGGAGCGGCGCAACCACCACGGCGCGATGCTCGCAGCAGGAAGGTGGCGCGCCGGCTCGCAGGTAAAACCAACAACTTCATCTCCCCACGCGATCGCGCTCGCTGTCCGGTCCAAATGATAGAAAAAAATAACTTGTGGCGCGACACAACGCGTGCATGCAGGACGACGGCGGCGGCTCGTGGGACGACAGCTTGCTGACGCGCGAGGAGGCGGACGCCCGGACCAAGCGCAAGGTGGAGGCCGTCATCAAGCGCGAGAGAGCCCTCGCCTACGCATACTCGCACCAGGTAACCAACCTACAAACCGGAGCAATCCGATCGCCCACCTAAAAGGCGAACCACGAAGGGGTGCGCCGTCGTTGTTGTTGAGTTTCTCAAATCTCACGGCGCACTGACTGACGTTCTGACCGTCTGTTGTCGTGTCGTGTCGGCAGCTGCTGAAGGCGACGCCGATGGCGGCCCACGCGATCCTGGCGGACCTGCAGTCGGGCCGGAACCCGTGGTGGTGGACTCCCATCCAGCGCCGCCACCACGAACCCGACGCCTACCGCCCTGTCGAACCGAGCATTAAGCAACGCCCGGCCATGGCTCACCGTGAGACGATGTCGACGACGGCGGCGACGACCCCGGCCAGGTCGGTGGTGTCGTCCTACTCAAAGGCGGCGGCCAGGCCGATGCGGACCACGAAGCCGTCGAGCCACGCGGTGAGCGTCCGCGACGACGAGAGCCTGACGAGTTGCCCGGCGTTCGGCGTGCCCAACTACATGACTCCCACGGTCTCGGCGTCGGCCAAGGCGCGCGCGCGGGCGCAGCTGCTGCAGAAGCAGCTGGAGCAGCAGCTGAGGGCGGCCCAGGAGAAGCCCAGGTTCTCGTTCGGCATCGGGAGCTGGGCCCAGAGCCCGTTCCGGAAGGGCGGCGGCGACCAGTCGGCGTCGGCGTCGCGGATCGGCACGCCGGCGACGTCTGTTGCCGGCGGCGGCCGGCACCGGTCCACGCGGTCCATCGGCGGCCTCAGCGTCGACTCCACCGTCTCCATGCCGGCCGGGATCGGCGGCGGCCGGCCGTTGTTCAAGTAGTAGCATCGTGTGTGTGTTTGCGTTGCATTATTTCGTCTTCTCTCTCTCTCTCTCTCTCTCTCTTCACGCATATTCACATTAGCTGTGCTTGGAATTCTCGGTGTAATGACATTCTTGTGGGCTTGTGTCTGTTCGTGTAACGTGCTTGGTGCTGTGGTTTGGTGTGGGTTTCCATCTCTGCGTTCATCGTCGCCGCATGCAACTTTGGTTAGTTGTTCGTCGCGCGCGTTTGCCGGAACTTTCTTTTCTCGCCGAGACCTTTTCGGTTTTGAGGAACCCATACCGGCGAGGCGTCCGTGCGGGTTGGTGCGTAGTGTAAACGCTGCGATGGTGCGGTCGTGCCCGTGTCCGTGCTTCGGACGCCATGGATGCCTCCGTGTGCGCAGCCGACTGTTTTTGTCATGATAACTTTGCTGTAACATCTCACTAGCTGTGTACATATGACAGATATTTTTGTTTTCTCCCTTTTCTCGTGTCAAAAGCTACTTCCTCCATTCTTAAAATTATTGTCACAGTTACCTCTAATATTAACATTGATTGTTAATCTTATTTAAAATAGTTAGTTCACTGTATAAATTATAAGTTATGGTTCAAATATATTTATCCACAAAACAAATTATAACAAAATAAATATATAAGATGAATGGTAAAAACAATTGTGCTAAAAGTAAACAACAACAAATATTTTAAGAAAAAAAGGGGCTAAAATGTACGGAATTTATATCTCAACGCGTCATTTCATAAATAGCCAAATTTTAGCTTTCAAATGAAGAGGCGACATGGATTGTAGTCTTCTACTCAAAAATCTCGCCTCGTGAATATTCCTAATTGTGATCAATAAAGCTCTCAGATTCGGGGGAATAAAAATCCTCGGTGGATTGTTCTGCAGGCCCGTCTAATACAAACGGGCCCGATGTAACGTTTGACTGCTACGATGGGCCTGTAAACGTTCACATGTCATCACAGGTGGCGCGTGGCGGGGCACTCAACTCAACAGTCGCCCTCATCCTCGCCTCCGACTCCGCGGCGGCCTCCGCCCCGCGGGAAGCCAAATCAACGAAATGAAATCCTCGAAACCGCCAGCCGCGGAAATATTTGCGCGCCCTCCTCTCCCTTCCCTCGCGCGCGCGGCTCCCTTCTACAAATATTTCTTCTTGCCGCCCCGTCTGGGCGCGCCTCCTCCAATTCCCCTATTTCCCTCCAGCCCAGTCGCCCCCAATCGCGAATCCAAGATCCGTCGCCGACCGCCGCCGTACCGAGGCTGTCGCCTCCTCCAGCGCGACGCTGCGCCCCTCCGCCGCTGTAGGATCTCTGCATATCCATCCATAGGTATGGGTCTCGAGCGGCTCGAATCGTTCTTTACCATGGCTCCTTTTGTAGTTTATTTAGCTTTGTAGCAATGCAAATCTAACGGTGTGTTCGTAACGCTGCTCCTCCGTGTTTCCCGTATCTCGATTCAGGGCGGGTGAGCGATTGTCGGAACAAGGGCTGGGCAGAGTCATAGAGGAACGCGTTGCTCCTTCCGGGGGTAGCGCCTGCGAGATCCAATACGTTGTATAATGGAGAGTGACATGGTTCTTGGTGATGCTCAGCCTCAGGATGATAATATCCCTCGCCGCGAGGCAAGCGACGATTCGGGCCCATCGCAGATGCAAATCGACGGTCCCGTTGTTCTCAACGGATCCGCTGAGATCAAGTCGAGTGACTCCATGGCCATCGATGATTCCCCATCTCAGCAACAACCATCGACCCAGCCGGCGGCGGCCACACGGCAGGCTTCTGCTACCCTGACGGACACAGTTGTGGAGGTGCAGAAGCAGCTGAAGCGGAAGAGGGCTTCCAATGGTCCGGCGATTGCTACCGCGGACAAGGACGCTCTCGTCTCTGGATGCCGCCAGGAGCTCGAGGGCTTGTTCCAGTACTACAAGGAGGTCTCAGGCCGCAATATGCAGCTTGAGAGTGGGAGCCTGTCCGGCAACAATTTGGTTGGTTTCTTGCTTGAGGAGAGCAGTCTTGGCCTGTCCAAGTTGGTTGAGGAGATATACGAGAAGCTCAAAGGGGCAGAGGGTGTTTCAGAGGCTTCAGTCCGTAGCTCTGTGCTTCTCATTGGGCAGAGGATGATGTACGGGAAATCATACCCCGATGCTGATGTGCTTGAAGATGAATCGGAATCAGCTCTTTGGTGCTGGGAGGTAAATTTTGTTACTTATGAGTTGATAGTGTTTAGTTCAATTCTTTGTTTTTCTGGGTATAACAAAATATGATTCCTTTTAATTCACGAACAGATAAGAGATCTAAGATTGTTGCCGGTGAAAATACGTGCTGTTCTGAACACACGGAGATCTGCAAGAAAGAAAATCCGTGAAAGGATCACTGCCATCTATTGTAAGAAACACTTGTCCTTACTCACACTAAGTTTCCCTAAAGTAGCTGTGAACATTAGGAATCTGTACCATTCTTTCAAGTGACATGGCCCAGGAAACTTAAATTGTTTACATAAAATTTAAATAACATGCTTTTGGACACCCCCCCCTCTCCACGAATATATAGTACCTATAAAAGTCATTGTTGCTGACTCATAGTACCTGTAAACTTTTAATTTGTCCACCATGTATCTCTCTTAATTATTTACTCACCATTTATACGCACCTATTGCAGCAACTTTGTCAGTTTTGGAACACCCTGGAGTTGAAGCTCAAGTAAATGATCTCAGAAAGGCATCACTAAAATTAAATAAGTCACTAAACCTGGAAGAGATCAGATCAATTGTTGAAAAAGTGACTCAAAAGAACAGCACTGAACGGTGTGTACCTCTTCCATGTTGCTGTTAAATGGATCATATGCACTTTTTTTTATGTGAAATGGGAGACGTTCTGCCTTTGCATTATGCTACGAGAATCACATATGCACATTCTGTGTACCTAGAAGCTGCTAGTCCTTATTTGTATGTCTTTTGCCGATACAGGGGTGTTAAAGATGCCAAATCATCAGCTATGGAATTGATGCAAGGGGCTGGAAAAAATGATCAAAATGTTTTCAGACTTGATGATACAAGTGTTGCTGGACTGCAGACAGGAAAGTTGCCTGCTAATGTAAGTTCTTTTCTTGATGCATTTGTAGTGGTATTTTGAAGACCTGAATATTGGTGTCCTATTGGTGCTACAACGATAAAGCAAAATTTTGCATCTACATCTGTCTTCTGACTTTCAGTGTTTATAGTCTGTTTAAGTTCAAGTAAATTTCAATGCTTAGTATTTCATATTATCCTTGGATAAGGCACTTTTTTGAATTCAGACAGTGTATTACTACCACACAACCTTAGGCTTTCATGTTCTCTGGTGAGTTGGATATTCTTATATGGCATGGGAAAAGTTAGTTTTTCTATGGTAGCATTCTATGCTGGGATGATGGTCTAATAATTTATATCTGGAGTTTTGAACTAGGAGAAAATATTTTTCCAGTGGATATACTATTTGGCAGCAGGATGCATATCCATTTCACTAATATAGTTATTGTGTATCTTTTAATTCTAGGAAAAAGAGATTCAGAAAGTACAAAAACTAGCTGAGAAGGAAATGAAACGCCAGGAGAAAGAAGAGCTTCAGATGAGGAAACTGCAAAAGAAACAGCAAGAAGAGGCACTAAGAGAACAGAAGCGACAGGAAAAGGAAGAAGCTGAAGCTAAGAAACAACAAAGGAAGCAAGAAGATCAAGTACAAAAGGAGCAGAAGCGCCGTGAAAAGGAAGAAGCTGAAATGAAGAAACAACAGAAAAGGCAGCAAGAGGAAGCTGAGAAAGAACAAAAGCGTCGTGAGAAGGAAGCTGCATATCTCAAGAAGCAACTAGCCATTCAGAAGCAAGCTTCTATGATGCAGCGCTTTTTCAAAAGTAAGAAAGACAGTGGAAAACTTAAAGAATCTGAAGAAGAAGATTTAGTTCATGATCCATGCACCAACAACAAAGAGGCAATACCAGCAACCACAACCAAAATTGATTCTTTCTTGTCTCAACAAGAAAGCTGGGATGCGGAGGATCTTTGGAGGTTAGCAATATCTCCTACTGAATTCTATGTTTTATTTCCCTGCAGAGTTAATGAAAGAAAAGGTGATTTAATAAACATCTGTTACAGGTTGCATGCCACTCATTGGAAGAAGTTATCTGGTGACAATAGGTCCTCCAGGTGGGGTATCAGACGCAAACGTAAAATAGAGGCATTTAAAGAACTGAAGCTTCAAAAATCCTCGGATGATATGGTTGATGAATTTATTTCAACTCCAAATGAGGATAACTGCCAGAACTCGCCTCAGGAAAACGAGTATAAACTTGAAAGTAATATTGATATGCTGCCTACTATTGAGATGCAATGCCATGGTGCCAGCTATTCTAAACCTCTGCCAGCTAGATTGATAAGGAAAAAGCTTTTGCAATTTGACAAAAGTAACAGGCCAGCTTATTATGGGACCTGGAATAAGAAAAGGTTAGCACTTAGCGCTCCAACCTTCATACCATCAGTCAATTATCATTGATTCTCAGTGCAGTGACATGATTTATTCTATAATTATTGGCAGTGCTGTTGTTCGTCCAAGGTGTCCACTTAAGATGGATCCTGATCTTGACTATGAGGTTGATAGTGATGATGAATGGGAAGAGGTACTTCCTGATACATTCATTAATTTTTATTATCTTATTTTTGGTAGGGAACTAGGGATGTTCATGATTTGTTTCTCCACAGGAGGACCCTGGTGAGAGTCTTTCTGACTGTGAAAAGGATACCGATGAAGTTATGGAAGAAGATTCCAAGGTTACAGATGAAGAGGATGAAGATAGTTTTGTTGTACCTGATGGCTACCTCTCAGATAATGAGGTATTGCTTTGGTTCTTTATTTCCCTTGTGGTAATTTGAGCTGGGCATTATGCCTCATTAATCTTGGTGCCTAGATCAATTTCAATTTCGGTTAAGAAATCACCTAATACTTTTGTTAAGGGGCCAAGACTGAAATTATTTGACCTGCTGTGGATTAGTCAGTCAATGAAACAAAACTTCTAATAAGTTAGTAAGTTTTCATCTCAAACATTAGAGAGATATCCCAACATTCATTTCTGCATAGTTGTTTCATATCAATTCTATCATAAATGCATGAGCAGTAGTTGTTTCATATACTGATTGTGCTATTGTACCCCAGTTAAACTGAACAATACTTTGTGATTCAGCGTAAGAGTCTCATTCCTCTTTGTTTTTGCAGGGGATACAGATTGAAAGTCTATTGGATGATAAGGATGAGGAAACTAGTAGTGCACTAACCGGAGAGTGCACGGAAACTGAAGAATTCAGGTCTCTACTACGCCAGCAAAAAGCCTTCAACCTTTTAACTGAGCAGGCTCTCCGTAAGAGCCAGCCTCTTGTGGTATACAACATAAATAATGAAAAAGCTGAATTAGTTGCTGCCGAAGACCTCAAGGGACTGGCAAAGATTGAGCAGCTTTGCCTGCAAGTTCTTTCAATGCGGATCTGTCCTGGAGGTCCAGTTGTTGATGTACCTTGCATTGGCAGTTCACCTCCAAGCAGTGAGGGAATTGATCAGTCCAATGGGAAAAATAGCTCTCCTACTACTGCACCTGCCATACCAGAAACGGATCTGCCAGAAATTGTGAGTATGGAGTAAATAGTTACGATGGCTAAGCTGTTTAGAGGTAACATAGAACTTAACTTTCATACTCAATGCAGGTTCAGGTTATACGTTCATGTCGAGATGGTATCAACAAGGTGGTTGAATTACTGCAACAGAAATTTCCAAATGTTTCAAAGGTTCAGCTGAAAAGTAGAGTGAGGGAGATATCTGATTTTGTTGACAATCACTGGAAGGTTAGGATTCTTTCAATTTCATAGTAACCATACCTGATTGGACTGTAAATCTGATTATACTCACACCTAAGAGTAATGGATTTAAGATATTTGGTATTAAGCTGATTTTATTTCTCTGCAGGTCAAGAAAGAGGTTCTTGACAAGCTAGGCTTAGAATCCTCTCCAGGTACTCTACCTGTTCTGAGGGTGTTAGGAACTAGGAACCATTTATATTTGTCCTTGGCAAATATTCTCATTATCGTATCATTTGTTTTGCAGTGAAATCCATAAAGACCAAAGGAATATCCACATACTTCTCCAAGCGGTGTTTACCCCCGGAAGAGGCTGTCAGTGCTCTTGCGTCTTCACCTGAGCTGCGATTGAAGCCCAAGACCATCAATAATGGCAGCGTTGGCTCTGAAGCTCGCCAGATTAATTTGTTCCCCTCGCAATAGCAACTTTAACTAGTACGTAAGTATTGCTTTTGTTGAATTAGTAGTGTAGCTATCTAGGAAGATGAGCAGAAGGCTCGTAGCTATGCACAGACGTGTGTACAAGTGCTGCAGAAACGCCACTTTTGTTCTGGAGTGTTACTTTTACTCTTTTGCAAAGCCAGCCTCACAATAAGTTGAAATCTTGCTCTAACATATGATATTTGCGACACCTTTTGTGTTAATTCTGGAAACAAAAATCAACCAAAATTTCGTATTGCATTATCAACCGCACAATTTTCAGACGGCAGAAACGGTTAACTAGTGAAGCAGCAAAATTAAGATTAACAAAATTGACAGCTTGAGACCACACATGGCTGGCCCATATTATACAAATTCAAAAAACGTTACTCCAGAACATGCATTAACATCAACGATGTTCATGTATCTTTGGAGTACTGTTTGGTAACCAAAGAAGAAAATCTCTACTGACGAGGGACATCTTGGTGTGCTACACCACACAGTAATGAAAATATGCTCAATCAGATTCTGCATTCGTGTAGCACAAATGGATTTCAGCTCAATTCACAGTCTGAAGAAACGGTTGCAGTGCCCATTTTCTAGTAACCGCGAGAGATCATCACTAGTTTAAGCAGCAAAAGCAAAAAAATATTGCTCTGACATTTCAATTAAATACTCAATTACGTAGTAGCACTAGTACAAAAGAATGGCAGATTATACTAACAGAGAGCAAGCAGGCAAAGAATCAACGAATCGCCTTCACGTCGCACCGGAGAGAGTCACCAGTCATGCCATCAGACATAGTAAGAGTTCTTGTCATGGGTGTCGTCGTCCTCGTCGTCGAGGCGGAGAGAGAAGGCGAGCGCGAGAGCAGCCCATTCGAGGACGAAGATGGCGGTGCCGAGCCCTCCGACCATCTTGAGTATGACGGCGCCGTCCTCGTCGCGGACGTAGGACTGGAGCTCGGCGAGAAAGTCGGAGGTGCGGGTGAACGCGAGCAGCGCGACGGCGCCCTGGAAGATGGCGGTGAGCGCGGCGCCGGCGGTGTGCGCGTTGTGCCACTGCGCCGGCGTCGCGGGCGCGGTGAAGGAGCCGGAGCAGCCGGCGGCGGAGAAGACGGCGGTGAGCGCGTGCAGGAAGAGGAGGAGCAGGCCGCAGGGCGACGGCAGCAGGCGCAGCGAGAGCGTCAGGAAGATGCAGCTGGAGGCGGCGCCCAGGAGCACGTAGTTGCAGAGCATGAACGCCTTGTGCGTGTGCGACTTCCCCGCCATCGTCGCTACTGCCGTGTCCCGGTTGGCCTCTGTGCCTCTGGTCTCGATCTTGCGCTCGCGAGGTTGCCGGGATCTTGCGCGCGTGAGCGAGACTGCGGGAGCGAAGAGGGGAGGATGCGGAGTTGGGGTGTGAGAGCTTGGATGGGGGAGGCTAGCGGGGGAGGGTGGGTGTGTACTTATGCGCGCAGGAGCGGCGCGCCCGGTGGATTTGGCCGTTGGAGTTCTGGCCGCGGCCGGCATGAGCAAGAGGGAGGACAACGGCTAGTCTGATGAGTGGGGTGCGGGAGTCAGCGGCCGCAACAGAGACGTTGGTTGCTCGGTGGGATCCTATGCGCGCCTGCCGTTGGTTTCGCTTGTTTGCTTAGCGGGGGTTCTTTTTTTTTTTTTTTTTTGATAAAGTTTGCTTAGCGGGTTGTGGGGTTGACGCAACTGAGCAGCGCGCCTCGTCTCTCGTCTCTACAAATGAAAAGTCAGTTAGTGAAGTCAATAAAAAAGGCAAAAGATAATTGCCAGGGTAATCACGTTCTTATGATTCCTCACTAATTTCCTTAATTAATTTAGCACTAGCCTAACTCCGGTTAGATTGGTGATCTTGGATAAAATTTTCGTACAAAGCTCGTCACGAGTTAAGCTTCTTGTATCACGAGTCTAGCTTCCTATATGCCAGACGGAATTGAACTTGGTGATTCCGATTCGAGCACAACCTAATGACTGTGATACGTTTTCCTGTCATATAGAATGACAAAATTGTAAGGGCCATTTGAGTCCCTTCGTTTTGGTAGAATTAAAATCTCTATGATAAACTAACTTATTTAACTTAGAATTTAACGTCCCATCACTTTTCAAAATTTATTTTTAAGTCTATCTTAAATTTAAAAGGTGAGAGGTGAGAAATAGATTTTATAAATCACCATGTTATGTTTGCACTCTCCAAATCCACTTCATTCGAATCCAAATATATAGCTAGCTCAAAAATATACCTAAACTACGACGAATTCAATTTCAACACGGGACCTAAAGGAAAATGCTTCACATACAACTCATTTATTTGACCAGGTCACTTCGATTGATATATGAATAATAACTATCCAAGTGTTAGATCTCCTAGTCATAAAGACTATCCACTGGAACAGTTCTCAAACAAAGAGATGACTAGCGCTTAAATGTAAACATGGTAAGTACATTGAATCTCCTCTTGCTGAGACTTGTCCTCGTTATATATGAAAGCTGATTATTACACGTATTATAATTTACAGGTGTGCAGAAACATCATTGTGTTCTTATTCAGCTGCATAGATTGCAGCCCATCCGCTCAGTGGGTCCTAAACAAGCTCTTCCTCATGCTTCGGCTGCTTGAGCTGACGACTCTTCGCTCTCTGATGGCTGAGACTCGTGCTTTGCCGCGGCCTGAAGAACCCGGTCTTTCACCGCCGTTGTAGAGGGGGAGGTTGGCAGGCCGACCTTGTTGGGTTCTATCCTTTTAGCTGCCCAAGAGACCGCTTGTGCGCCTACTCTTACTGGAGAGAGCAAGAGTCTACCGAGAAAGTGAACACGAGAAATTGTAATGATCATTGTGATATGGCGATCAAAGCTTTATGCAGGTGTTTAGGTAGGAGAGCGCATCAACCGATGGAAACGAAAAATTGTCAGTATGACTTACTTTAAGTCCTGCTCAAAATCCTTGGGGCCCTCATATGTAGAGAACCGCTGGTATATGGTCTAAAAATAACAGTAAAACATCAGTTAAGCTGTGTTGTTGCCACTAAGGAAAAAAACATATATTCACATTTAGCAGTAAGATGTTTCAGATATTTGGAACATCTGTGTTAAACATATAAATAAACTGTATCAAACATACTCCATACCAGCAAAATGCTTAGAACACCAATGTATTGCAATGTCGTCTCCCATTCTGTAGGCACAATGATTAGATAAAGTAAACATAACTGATTCTGAATGAATGTACTACACATATTTTTTTTCATTTTACATTTTGAATGTCAATGGGCAAATAATTTTAAACACTACCGCCCAAAGAGATATTTTCTCAGGAAAGCCTACTGGGTAGTGAGACATATTTTGGCCAACTGGTAAACAACGTATTAACGGTACATAATAATCTACCAATATACTTACCAAACAAAGCATAAGAAGCTGCTGAGAGGCCCTGTCATGAAAAAAGGAAAAGAGTTACATATAGAAACAATAGATACTTTGGGAATACTAAAAACATATAAAGATTAAAAGACAATATAAAGAGAAAATAATACTTCATAAACAAATAGTGTTCTGCCATATACTGTATGGTTGACTGTTGGCAGCACTAGCTTGAAAAATTATAAAAAATTGAAAACAGGAGAGTGTGTCACAATGCAAGAGAATGAGATTGGCGATTAATGACCTACCAAAAGTGATCCAAGGATCAATGTTGGGGTGGGATTTATTTGTTCGAGGATTTCCTCAGTATCCTGCACATGTGCAAAAGGATAGTGTTATTTTAACCATTAAATTTCAAGAAATTGTTCATCACCAAAGCTAACATAAAGAATTCAAGGATTATTCAAATCAGAGGCCACAATATGATCAAAGCTAGTAGATATGACATATAAAGAAAATACGGGGACAAGATGATTAAAACCCACACATTGGTTAATAGGAGTGTTCCGATCTTCTTTTACCTCATTTATTACTGTTAATGGTGTCTCAGGTTTTAGTTCTTTAACACGAAGGTTCTTCGCCCAAGCTTGGAAACCACCCTTAACTAGGTACGGCCGCTGCATCCAAACATTCAAATTTAGTCATGCAAGTAGATTCATGACAACAAACTATCAAAGTGCAGGCCATCAAAGCATTCAAAACTTGCCTTCACACCAAGCTTCTTCAGTAACCTAGCAATGACTTTTGATCTGGATCCATTAGAATCCATAATAATGACCTTTGAATCACCCTGCATAAGTAAAGGATGCAGTGTTGATCAGTCTAAAAAGAACTTGACTTGCACGGAGTAAGACAGCTAACCAACTCAGCTAGAGGCCTGTTTGCTAGTACTGATTAATGAACAATGCTACAAAACATATGTAAGAAAATGAATGTCTAAGTCAAAACAGCATACTTTGACAAGCTTCAAATTTCGAATGACAACTCCAAGTAACACATCATCAACATCTCTTCCGCCTTTAAGCGTCTTCTTTATTGAGCCATTGATCTAAAGCATAAAATCCGTGAAATAATTATCAACTGATTCAGTCAATGAAAATAGTTACATAAGTGTGGCTTCCTCCTCTAAAAATAAAAAAACACAAACCCGGTTAGTATGGGGAAAAACTCATTAATTGCACAAAAAATAACCCTTGTCAAATGGGAAAAAACATATCATTATGACTGGGATAAAATTCAGCGTAAGTATACATAGTAAGTGCAGCAAACAATGATTTCATACATGATAGACACGTATGCTTCTTCCTCTAAAAGAAATGCATCACAGCTAAAAGAGGGTCAGTGCAACTGGAGATCTTTTGCAAGATATAGACATACCTCAGGTGATACAACACTTGCATATTTAGACCTAGCTCCGAGGCGTAGATCAGGAACACCATCCCTTTTCCTCAAATCCTACATATCACGATTTCCAAATGAGATGATACAGTTGTTTATCACCTTTTTTTTTAAAGAAAGAGCAATGCTGTGCATTTAATCACAATAATATATCAGGCAGTCTCCTATTCTGCTACTCCAAAACAGAATATGGCAAAGAGCTACAAACATTCAGTAACCATAATATACCAAATATAGTTGCTATACTATATGGCAGGAACAAATAACTTGGCAGTAAACTGTTATATCGAGGCAACAAAGCTGAAGTCATCCATTTGAAAATTTATCCAATAGAGTACAGAAAAAAAGGACATGAAAGAAAGCAAAGGACAGTGAGATTTACAATCTCTTGCCTCAGGCCGAACATCAACGAGTACGGCTTTGTCATCGTTTTTCAATAGGTCCAATGTTAGCTCAGGTGACAAATCTCCAGAATAGCCGCTATATGCGAAAAGCCAGAAGGATATCCTACAATGTAGCCCAATTCAGAAGGGGCCTTGAAAACAAGATAAAAGTGAGGTGTGAAAATCAAAGACATGCCATTTACCCTACTGTTGCTGAGCCTCCAAGCAGAACTGCGAATTGAACAATGGGATCACTTGGATCCAAACCAACATTCTTTTCGACACCTTCAACAGCTACATATACCTGAACCATTCCAAAAGTAAAGATTTTCAGCGGCTTCATCAAACAATGAGCTTCACAGATCAATGTCTACGCACATTAACTTGGAGTACTTATCCAAGTCCAGTGATGCGAGAATGAGATGCAACAAGCAAAATAATTAGAATCGTGGAACCACCGTGCCTGTTGTAGAGCATTTCCGACTGGTCTCAAAACCAGACTAACTTTCTCCTCTGACGAGCTCAACAAATCTCTAGCATTCGGTGGCAGGGACGACTTCGCCGTTCCATAAGAATTGACGACGAATGTGGCGGCACTGCCCAGTGAATCCTCAGCAGCAACGATTGTCTTTCTAAGAACATTGACGGCCACAGCGCCGGCTCCGGCCACCTTGTCCTGCAACGCACCGGAAGCGTCCGTGACCCCACCGGCCGCCTTCTCCCTACCGGCATCGACGGACGCCTTGAGCCCACCAATCGCGCCGCGCACCGTCTTCCTCCAGGCCCCGAGCGCGTCGTACGCCGACAGCCTGAGCTTGTCGTAGGCCTCGGTGAGCGCGTCCTCAGCCTGGAAGACCTGTTTGCCGAGCTTGTCGATGAACCTGGCCACGGAGGACTCGACCTCGGATGCGTCGTCGGGGAACGTGGTAGGGAACGGCGCGTCCGAAAGGGCCCGCTCCGCAGCGTCCTTAGCTGCCGTCGAAGCTGCGGCCGCGGCCTGGTCGGGAGCGGCCACGTCCGAGACGAGCGCCAGCGACGGGTCGGCCCCGTTGCAGCATAGCGCGGCGTCGTCGGAGCCGGACGACTGGGCAGCGGCGCCGAACCCCCGCGCGATGTCGTCGGGCACGGCGGGGTAGGGGGAGAGGATGGAGGAGTCAGCGAGCAGCGGGCGGTCGGGCACCTGCGCGACGAGCGGGTCGGCGGGGAACCGGAGCGCGGCGGCGCTAACGTCCACCCTCCGGGCCACCCGCGACGCCGTGATCGGGCAGAGCGGGGAGCAGCTGGGCGCGGCGGAGCAGACGGGCAGCAGCATGGCGGGCGGACTCACACCGCGTTCGGCGTCAGCGTCAGGTTGCTGCTGCTGCTGCCATGCGCTTGCCGGTCTGGTGCGTGATGGCCGGTTTGGAACGGGCACGTGAGTTTGTGGGAGTGATCCGGGACGAGTGGAGCCAGTGAGACGGCAGCCGGATTTGGTGATCTCCGAGCCGGGATTGCGCGAATTGGTGTTCAGAAACTCGGCGTGTGGCTCGTCGGCGTTGAGTTGCCTGGTGGGGCCTTCGTCGCAGCGCCACGAGCCACATATTTTCGCTCGCTGCTGCAGTCGTTTTCAGGTTCGAGTACTGCTGTCAACGATGGTACAGTCGATCCATTGTGTACAATATAAAATGCACTTGTTTTTTTTTGTCATTAGTCATCATCGTAGGTAACTTCTAATTTTGAGAACTATGAAAAATGGATGTACCTTCAGAGGGGTTTCAGGAGAAGACAGTTTTTCTTCGGAAAATAGAACATTTTCTCAGTGATCAAAACAGATATCTGATCAGCGCGCGAATGGGTCACCATAGGAAGAGAAGGCCCAAAAGAGGAAGAATACATCGACGAAGGTCGACTACCCAGCCCATTACCACTCCAACTGTGAGGCCCAGTAGTGGGAGCGCTCTCGAGCCGATCTTGACCGTCCACTCCAACAAGGCCAACACGCCATCTCATCCATCCACACGATGGCTAGGGTTTCTCCCAGTGATAAAACCGCGCGCGGAGCCGCCCATATAAACCCTAACCTACGCCTCCACTCCCACCTCTCGCCCGCCAGGAGAAGGACCCGCCGCCGCCGTCGCGTCTACAGCCACCGCAGGCGAGCGAGATGGTAAGATCCTGTTTCCTTCCGTTCCCTGCAACGTTAATCGAATCGATTGTTGCGTCTTTTCCTAATAGCTGTGCCCTAGTCGTGTGGATTCGTTGTTCATTCTGCAATTCCAGCTCCATGTTAGAGTAAACTTTTGTGTGCTTTGTTACGTGAATCTTTCCTGTTGAGTTAGTGGGGATCTATTTTAAACTGCTCGGGTACCATTTTGGTGCGTTCTCAGTTCGTCTATAGGACTGCATGCGCCGCCGCTTACCTTGCTGTGAAAGTGCTTGGATTATTGTTCTGCTAGATCTGCACTATCTCTTATTTTATTTGGATGAATACGTGCTTGTTATACATTGACACGTGAGATCTTCGGAAATGTTGAAAGATTCTTAGATTCGAACTGTTTGTTTGTAATCGCTACTGTAAAATCAGCTGTGATTGTTCCATTTGCTCTATCGAAACTGTCAACAGCAGCAAACCCCACTGTTCAATTTGAATGTAGTATTGTTCTAGTATTCATTCATTTATTTGATATCCTCCAGGCTGGAGCGTTCGTCAAGACCCAGAAGACCCATGCCTACTTCAAGCGTTTCCAGGTGAAGTACAAGAGACGGAGGGGTATGTACAGCCTTCTCACTCGTGACGAATAATGTGATTCAGATTGTTTTCTGTGTTTTTGATATCATGTACTCTTTTCAGCTGGTAAGACCGACTACAGGGCGAGGATTCGCCTCATTAACCAGGACAAGAACAAGTACAACACGCCGAAATACAGATTCGTTGTCAGATTTGTATCCTTAATTTTATGCCACTTTGTGGTTTGATGATCACCAGTTTTTTTGGGCCTTTTAATTTCGTTTGACCATGGTGGACATACCGTATCACTTAACTTTTATCACCTTAGACCAACAAGGACATTGTTGCCCAAATCGTATCTGCTAGCATTACTGGTGACATGGTTCTTGCTGCTGCCTATTCCCATGAGCTACCCCGATATGGTCTTGAAGTTGGTCTGACCAACTATGCTGCAGGTATACTATTTGGTTACCTTCAGCAATATGTATTTTATTTTATTATTTGTTATGTTTAATTGAACAAATGAAATGCATCTTGCAGCCTACTGCACTGGTCTTCTTTTGGCTCGCCGTGTCCTGAAGCTCAGGAATTTGGACCAGGAGTATGAGGGCAATGTTGAGGTAATGGTCAACAAGTTACCAACTTGCGTCCTAATATATACCCAGTTCTTCTGTTGCTCATTTGTAATGTTGGTTGTTTTGTACAGGCCACTGGTGAGGACTACTCTGTTGAGCCAGCTGATGAGAGGAGGCCTTTC
Source organism: Oropetium thomaeum (assembly GCA_001182835.1). NCBI lineage: Eukaryota > Viridiplantae > Streptophyta > Magnoliopsida > Poales > Poaceae > Oropetium > Oropetium thomaeum. The sequence goes on from LFJQ01000033.1 coordinate 1,771,027, forward strand.
CGTGCCCTCTTGGATGTTGGTCTTATTAGAACCACCACTGGAAACCGTGTCTTTGGTGCCCTTAAGGTATTGAACTATTTGAGTTTACTATGTTCTTTAAGGAAAATTGTGTTTTGTACTCATTTTATGCCATCCATTACAAGAAGAGAGAATGACATTAATTTGCAATCTTTACAATTTCTCACTGGCACATCAAATATTCTGTTCTACTGTTTAATATCCTTTTTATTCTGTCATAAGTAATCACATGTTATTACACTACATTCTATTAATTTGCTTTTAACTTGCTATAATTATTGTGCTCTTGAAAGTACATTTACAGACTTGAACATGTAATTCTTTTTGTTGATGCAGGGTGCTCTGGATGGGGGTTTGGACATTCCTCATGGTGAGAAGAGGTTTGCTGGCTTCAAGAGGGATGATAAGCAGCTGGATGCTGAGGTTCACCGCAAGTACATCTATGGCGGCCATGTTGCTGACTACATGAGGGTGAGCTGTCATTTGTTCCGATTTCATTCTAAATTGCTGGTTGTTTGTCATTGTCTTATATGCCTTTAGACATTTTTTCTATGTAGACTAAATGTTGATTTGTGTTTACCTCAGACACTTGCTGATGAGGAGCCAGAGAAGTACCAGTCCCACTTTAGCGAGTACATCAAGAAGGGACTTGATGCTGATGGCATGGAAGCTCTCTACAAGAAGGTCCATGCTGCCATTCGTGCTGATCCCACCATGGTCAAGTCGAACAAGCCGGCACCAAAGGAGCACAAGAGGTAGCCATCCATCAGATGTGTTATATATTGCATTTTGATGAAATGCCTTTAGTTTGGTTGACGAACTTCCGAATTATACAGGTACAACGCCAAGAAGCTGACCTATGAGCAGAGGAAGGCCAAGCTTGTTGAGAGGCTCAACCAACTCAACTCCTCTGGTGGAGCTGATGATGAGGACGAAGATGATGAGTGAATCTTATTTTCCCGTAGTCCTGTGATATTATGAAGCAAATCAAACAATATCACTTACCATTACCTGTAGTCCTGCAACAGGCAGTTTTGTTTATGTTTGGCCATATGAACATGGAACCTGTTTCTGTTAGTTTTGAGATTCAAGCTGGAGTTCTGGATAATCGTATTTATGGGATGTGTGTTTGGACATGGCTTGCGTTTCTCTGTTCGTGCCCAGTCTATGCTTCTTCCAAAAGTAGTGTTGGCGCTCGTTTCTCTCGTTATAGCTGATGGATGTTTGATATCTGGTAGTTTTGGTTTTAATGGATGCACGCTATTGTGGCATATTTTGGTCCTGATACAGGACATGCCGCTGTGTGCATGCTGGAAAATTAGTCATCAACTAGGTACTTGCGTTGATCTCCTGATTAGAGTGCTCAGATTGCAATTCATATTATAACGTTTTATTGTGCTCTGACTAAGAAACTTTTGCACTGTTTGTGATAACATAGAAAAAGGCTAAGGGAAATGAACTTGAAGATAACCAACCACAGTTGCCTAAATCTAAACAAGAATTGCTCCCTGGTTTGACAATTAATATTGATCAATCCCCATCACTCATTTGATTGATTTGTTCCTGAATTGAGATTCAATTCATCAGAGATGAGAAGCCTAACCTCTCAAATTGTATAAGTCTATGAGAGACCGATGTCAGTGAGCCAAGATATTCATATTAAAAGGGGCAAAAGAGAACTCTAGAAAATGCGAGGAAACAGAAGGAATCTCATACAGATTAGTTGGTTTTATATTCCTACCGCTTTGTTACGAACAAAAAATTTACTTTAGAATAACATTTTGTTCCATTTAAGCTGAGTAATATAACTGCGAGTAACAAACTAAGAATGTTGAGAGTCTGAGAGATGGATTCAAAGCAATCCACCACAGTGCCCAATCAGAGGGTAGCCTAACATCAGGAGGTTTAGCACGAAAATGCTGCGGGTCATGGCGACCCTAGATACCCAATGGATATCTGCCGATCTCTTCTTAATTCAAAAAAAAAAAAGAATTAGTAATTTAATTTTGGTGGGAAAAAAGAACACTTAGTTGATTTATTTGAACTAGACTAGAAGATGTCCGTAGATCTCTCCACACTCATTCATGCCTTAACTCTAACATGTCGCAAGCTACATTATACAGTGAGAGATAGCCGCATGACCCAACTCTAACGTGCAGCAAACTGCGTGAGGCCATAAAAAGTGAGAGATTTTGTAATCCTAATGCAACCATATCCCTTTCCACTACCATAAAACATATTCAATAATAAGAAAATAGAGATAGTTTTTTTTTACTAATTGAACCCTCTAATTTAGAATATCACAACCTCTTACTCCACAGTCCGCACATAATTTTATTAGTTCAAAATGGTACATTTAGTTTACTATTACTCCCTCCATCCCATAATCTTCTTAATCTTATAAAAAACAAAAAAATACCACAATCTTCCTTGTATAGCATTGGACTAGTTATTAGTTCCTTATTCCTAAATAAATTTCTCGTATTTCAAAAGAAATTAATGGTCCCAGGTGAAATTACTGGTTGCATACAGCTGCATACGCGTAATATAATGGAGCACATATTAATTAGTGAGAAAAATTACGATAGTATTTTATTTTCTTATTCATCGTATCATAGTCTAATATTAAGGATATTATGAGACGGAGTATATCACAACTTTTCACAGCACGTTGTTTCTAAGATTTTCACATGCAAAGAAACAGGGAACCCATAAAGCAAACGGGCACGGGCAGCATACGGTAGTGTACCAATACCAAGACATCAAGGCGGCGGCGGGTGCTCCCGGAACGGATATATGTCGACCAGGTCGACACAAAGCCGCCCGTCGACCGCCTTCATCTTCGGCCTCCTCCCGACGCCGGCGCCGCTCTCCACCTCGCCCGACGACGACGACGACGACGAGCGCAGCTGTAGAATCCCTTATCGCGCGTGGATTTGTACCCCCGGAGCTCCTCCTTTCACCGGACTTAGAAAGAGGCGACGGTGGTCCGTGGAGCTCAATCCCGACGAGTTAGAGCCAGCGGCGGGGAGGCGGTCGGAGCTGAAACTGACGAGTTCGCGCGGCGGCGGTCGTGTCTTCCAGAGAATCCTCCTCCTTCCCCGCGCGGGGACGGGGACGAGGATAAGGGGATTGGGCCCTAATTTTCACTTGGAGGAGACGAAAGGGGTCTATCTGCTCGCTTCAGGAAGGGCGGCTGCCCTAACTCGGCCTATTGCTTGGTTTGCTTACTGCTTTTGAGTTGGAAGATGGTTCAACTCTTTCTACAAGCGCCGACAGGTGGTGGCAGTGTAGATACTGTTGCAGATGCTGTGAAAGCAAGGAGATCTCTTCTTTGCAATGTTGAGTCTGTAATCAAGTCGGTTATAAAGTCTGGAGGCCGGTATGAAGCTCGGTTATGGCTATGCAGCACTGTCTCATCTATTCATTCGCTTAGTCGTCATGACCAGCGGGAGCTGTTTCTCGATCTCTTGGAGATGAAGAATTCCAAGCGGGATGTTGCTGCACGTTTGCTGCGGATGATTTTTGAAAAGAATCCCGAAAGAGCAGGCTCGATTCTAGCAAAAAAATGTCATCTGTTGGAGGAGTTTTTCCGAGGAAAGTTCACCCTGAACATGATATTCAGATATTGTCTGTGTCATTATGCTACTATACTAACGTTTTTCTGTATTTTACTCTTATTGTTTACATAAATTCATCATTGTCTCTCTGTCTGCAACTTACTTTAGGTGAAGTGAGTATATATTTGTTCAGAAATCTCTACGAAACACGGCCCTAATTTATTAGTTTTTTTAATAAAAAATGCAAATTTATATGTTCATCATTTTAATAATCAGTAAAGAAAGATGTGCATTGACTCACTAATGTTCTTAAGGAGAATAACGTTGCCCTTCCAGCTTCCCTTATGGATGTTTTATGCTGCACACGTTGAACCTTTCAATGTAATTTAGTGCAGTCTCCTATAAGTGGAATATCATAGTATTACAGTAGTCAATGACACTGCAACATACTCAAAAAGAAATTGAAATGGTTATTTTGCTCTAAGAACATTATATTTTGTTGCGGAGCCTATTTCTAGTTGCCTTTTTTTTTTTAACTTTTAGCCAGTGATGCTTATTTCTATACTTACGGTAAAGATGGGGTATATAATGAAGAACTTGGAATTACATAACCTGCCTCTATGATGTCTAATTGCTGTTAGAATTATCTGGGCCTTTGTATCCTGTACTCAGCAACTCACTTCACTTAGTTGGAGGCCATGAACCTTTCTGTACTGGCTGCTTTAGTGAGCCCTTGGTCAAATTATTCATGTAGGCATTATATTATTTTCTGTTTTATTTTTACAATGTACTGTACCATGGATCTATTCTGACGCTAGTTGGAATTCCTATCATTGCTTACAGATCCCTTCTTGTAATCGCAGGAAACGGAAGGCGGATAATGCAATGGTTTAATCATTTCTCTTTCACTGGGGAATCTGCACATAAAAGAGGTGCTAGGGCACTTTCTCAGTATGCATTTGTTAACCGTGATATTTGCTGGGAAGAGCTGGAGTGGAAGGGCAAGCATGGGCAGTCTCCTGCTGTTGTTGCTACCAAGCCTCATTATTTTCGTGATCTTGATGTCCTCCAGACAGTTGAAAATTTCCTGGAATATGTCCCAGACTTCTGGTCTTCGGACGAGTTTGCCAACTCAGTTAAAGATGGAGAAATACTGCAAATTGATACAGAATATTTTGTTGATCAATTTTCATATTTGATGTATGAAGAGAATTCCAAAGATACATGGCGAGTGGTTGAAGATTTTTTGATGGATGAGCAGTTTTCTTCTCTTTGTCAACATCTTCTTATTCATTTAGATGAACAAAGGCTTCTTGATTTCTTAAAATCTCTAGGAAAGCTCATCAGTAAAAGTCTGCAGTGTAAGGAGTTGGCATTTCAATGCTGCTGGCTTGAGGTTCTTTTGTCAGCATATAGTGATCAGATATCTCTGGAGGATCTTGTCTTATTGAACTGTGTCATTTCTAAACGTAGACAACTCTGGAGGCTCATGAATGATGAAGAACAAGTAGAAGAACAGGGTCGGATGGAAGAGTTTTTGAAGGGTGGGAATCATTTGACTGATGCTGATCATTTTTCTCTAATGACAACATTTGCAGAAACAGAATTTCCTGACGCACTTAAGTGGATAGGTATTCAATCATGGATAATTTTCAGTGATTTGTCAAAAGAATGCAAATCAGCTGATTCCTGTGAATCTTTGTTCTCTTGTAATAAAATAGAATTTCGCAAGGCTGATGATTACCATTTGGTTCAAAGTGATGGGTACTCACTCATTTCGGATGCTGCTGCTGATGATCTTACTAGAAGCGGTTATAAAAGTAGAAAGAAAAATAGGAAGAGAAAGCAGCCTAGATACGAATCTGATGACGATCATCTTGATCAGCTGATTGAAGTTGCATCAACAAATGTTGCTAGACCACAGTGCAGAAGCTGGCGCCTTTCAACTGATGCCTTTTCTGCTTCATGGGACATTGTATGTACCATCTGTCTTTCACTGTTTATTTCATTGATTTCAGTGTGTTGAACATCTGAAGTTTTGATTTTCTGATTTATGGTTGCCATCTTACTGCTGCAGGCAGACATACCGGATCATCTTTCTTCTTGTTACTTCAAGACATGGGTAAAGTGGGCTTGCTTTAAATGATATCTCTTCCAGAATGTGTATGGCTACCATGCTATCCTTCTTTCAGAGGAGAAACCGTGGTGCATGGAGCTGAGTTTTTCATTTTAGTTCAGCAATGCTTTTGTGATGAACTCTGATGGTAAGTTCTTATTCATACTGAGTTAGTTGTTTTGTGATTGTTGCAATATAGCATATTGTCCATTCGTATTTTCTACTATGTTACCATTGAAAGCAGTACATACTGTTTTTTAGCTATTTACTTCTGTTTCATGCTGTGGTCACATCTGCTGAATTTGTAGATTCATGAATGCTGAACGCTGTCGCTACGTGAGATCGTGCCAAAAGCAAAAGGATCTCCTTTTCCACTATAAGAAGACATAAGTGCAAAGAGTTTTGGCTGCTTAGATACACTGAAAGTAGTTGATGTGGTTACAGATAACTTCTTGAAACGCAACCATTCTTTTCCTTGTTCTGTAATTCTGCTGTGCAGTGTAACAAGTGATTTTGCTCACAGTATTTGTATTAAATCTGTTATAGATGGGCCAGAATAGATGTGGTTTTGACAACTATAGCTGTGGTTTGGCCGCACTACCGCTATTTGATTGTCTGCGAGTACTGTATGTCTTTTGTTCTATATTTTATTATTCTCTAGCAGTTCCCTAGGCCCTGGTCTTGAATTTGGTAGTCACGTTTGATGTTTCATCGCAGTACTAATTGCAGCACGGGCTTTCCTGAAAATCATTTTTGAACATTGAAGTGTTTTTGCTAGACCCGACACACGTAACCTTTCCAGGCACAGGATGTGTGTGTATATATATAAAACTGAAACATTGAAGTAGCTACATCAAACTTTCAGAGTACATAAAATTTGATATTTCAGATTTCAAATGTAAAATGATCATTTTATCAAGAAAGTGTACAAATAACTGAATGCTCCAAAGATCAGGTTCCCAGGATGCAGGTGCTCACGTGAGCACCTTCAGCTTTCTGAAATTCGCATCAGAATCAGCCAGATCCCTGAAAATATTTCGCTTCATCAGTCATCACAACCATGGAACGGTTGGCTGCAACAACAATTGTATATTAGTCCATATGCACAGATGCTGACACCTCAAAGGCATCGAATTGTGTCATGATCCCTCCAGTGGAATTGGCAAGTACTGCAGTAATGCAGAGAAAACATGATTAGCGTATAAACCAGACAGTCGAACTGCTGTTGATGCAGGCTTAGATGTTTTTGCAAGTCATTTCAGGGAGCCACTTACCAAGGGGGTTGTATGTTGGCAGGGTGATGTATCTTGGGCAATGATTTTTACTCAATATGCGTTTATAGGTTGCAGTGGTAGTCAGACAATCACGAGGCTGGAAGCATGAAACTGAGGTCAGCATTGGCGTCCAAATAATATATAAGCCATGCAAAAGTTTACATGTAAGGACCTAGCAGAGCCCTGGCATTTGGCAAAGAACACTGCGTAGGTCTCCAATTTGGTGAATAAATTTGCATAGGTTAAAATTGTTGAGAAAATGCTCACGAGTAAAACACAAGCATTTACAATAATCTGGTGAAAACAGTTGCAGATTTGATATTTGAGGAGCATGGTATTTTGATATTGATCAAGTTTTGTTGGATAGGACATACGTGAGCATAGCATATACCATGCTTGTGAAATGCTAGAAATTTTAACAGATGTAAATTGTCAATCCTGTAGGAATGATATTTAAATATCTGCACTGGTGGGGACAAATCAGTATAAAGAATAGTAGTTGGTGATGTTCATGCTCATAATAACAAGATGCAGATAATGTTCATCTAGGGAAAAGAGGACCTGACCTTCAAATCTTTGTCAAAACATAACCGAAGTTCTTGGACAGAGCCCTTCTTGCATATAATCTGTGGGGAGCCCCCAAAAGCATGTTTGATCGCATCGATGACATCGGTCAAAGCATATTCCTGACTATTTGAAATCTGAATACCACCACTTGACAGCATATCCTGCGATGGAAGGTCAATTCAATTATTGAGGACAAAATTCTGCAATGCACTCCCAACAAAATTAATCTCACCCATACCTCAATATCAATGGTTCTAAATAATATAAGCATGAACAAATGGATCTTTTAGCTTTATACTGCAGAAATCAATATTCGGATGACCAATGTGCAGCTTATCGAAGAAATCGATATGCTGACAATCAATGCATCCAAGGCATGGATACTAACCGTAACATTATATTTGAAGTAGAGGTCAAGGGCCATCGAGAAATACTGTAATTCATCCTGAACCACAGGTGCCGAGCATGTTCCATGCTTCTCTGAAAAGTCAAAGAGAAGATGATTAATGGTGACCAGTGAGCGCAAAGTTCACCTTATGGTCGCTCAGCGGCCCAATTGTCACAAATCTTTTGAGCATGCTCAAAAAAAAAAGCCATTAATAAAAGTTTTCCTGGATGAAAACATTAGTTGATGTCTCATGGTAGAGAGAAGAACATTACCCCACTAAAGATAAGCCATGAATGAATAAATGAAGCAGCACATGCCATGACCAGGAAGCAACATGCAAAGAAACACCACAAAAGGTTAGCTGTAGTTCCAGCTTAGCTCAATAGCAGTTTCAAAGTCTAATCAGTCGATTCTGAATATCTTTCTTAAAAAAAGTTTCAGTCAGGATTCTGAACATGCTACTGAACCTCATGAGCCCAGAAGGGTCCCTTGCCGCTGAAGCAAGTGGAAGAGGAGGAGCAGTACAGGGACGGCCAGTATTTGTCAAGCTTCTCCTTGAGGGGCAATATCTACACCAGACGATGAAACCAGATCATCAGCCAACACGGTCCATTCAAAAGCCCTCAACGGAATTAAACATCACGTGAGCTAAGATCAGCAGCTCAACAAACACCTTGTCCATGTCGAAGTCGGTGTGACGGCAGCACGAAGGCCAGGTGCCGTCGTCGTAGTCCGGCCATAACCCATCTGCTCCGGCAGCAGTTGAAATTTGGTAAGAATTAACCTGATATGGAATTGACCTGAAGAAACCGGAATCAAAGTAAGGAGAGAGCACTTACGGATCGTGAACCCCCGGAGCGGCTCCTTGCTGCAAGGAGGAACAGGAGAAAGAATCACGTGAGGCTTCGCGCCAATCAAACAAACAGGAACGGGGAAAAACGATACTGGGGGGGGGGGGGGGGGGGGGGGGGGGGTGGGGTCACCGCGCGTGAAAGGAACTCTACCCGAAGTCCCAAACGGGGCGCGTGATGGAGGATGGAGGAGACGCGGAGCACGTACCGGCAGCATCCGTTCTTGGCGCAGCAGTGGCGCGTGGAGGCGCAGATGGTGCCGGGCCACTGCAGCGCGAGCGCGAAGTAGTCGAACTCGCGCTGCGGCTTGGCCACGGGGGCGCGGGCGGAGCCCAGGTCGGACAGCCCCGCGGCGACCAGCACCCACACCAGCAGCACGCACGCCGCCTTCCTCGCCGTCGCCGCCGTCGTCATTGCCTCCGCCTCCTCGTAGTTTCGTTGTCCTCCGCAGCACTCTACTACCGGTGTTTAGGCCCACTTGAAGGTAGCGCCATATGTTGGCCCCGGATAGATCTGTCACAGACAGGCGGGTCCCGCGACGTTTTGGAGAGCAGAATATTCGTCGAGCAATAATCTTGTTGAAATTAGAGAGATATAAGATCCCAGCAGGATCTGGACGCGACAAAACTGGGGGACTGTTCTGCCCTCAGATCAGAAGCGGGTTTGATTTCCAGTGGATTTGGAATATTCTTTGGCCGGTACCGGAAGCAACAAGCAAGAGCAGCTGTGCGGTTTAGTCTCCGATCAGCGCAAAAGAAACACGCAAACGACGCAGGAACCAGTCGTTAACTTGCATAGGTAGAACGAACAGAAGAGAAGGCAGGAAGCCTGAAACTCATGCACACTGGCGAGCAGCGGAATCAATATTCAGAGGAGAATGACCATTACTGAATTTTGATGAGTTCAGAGCGTTTCCTCTCTGCCAATCAAAGAATAAACTGGGCAAAAGTTAATTGGAGAAAGCGATGACTTGTGAATTTTGGATTTCTTTAGTAGTATGATTATGAGAGGATGGACAGTTCATAGCACTACAGATATTTCACACATCATGCTCCGAATGGCTATATCTTTACTGGAACTGCTCCGTGTTTCCGGTGGCCAATCCAGTCATCGTGCAGAAGAATTACAGAACCAGGGAAGCCTGCAGTTTACTACAGAACCTATGCTCCCCGTGGGATGCCTATCTTTGCTCCAATTCAAATCGAATTTGCAACGTTGCACTGTACAGTGACCTCATTCATTCCCTCGTAAGAACGCGCTTTACTCGGTCGCTTCCAATCCGGGAACACGGCACAATACACCTAGCCGTACGCATGTAGCTCACCCTTGACTCGGTTGCTGATTCCCTCCGTAGAATTGGCCATTACTGCAATTGCAATCAGAGGATGCTGAATTAGTACTAGCACAAAAAATGGTAGTCCAAAATCTGTGGGAATATAAGTGAATTTCTCTGCTCATGTGTTCCACGCCGATTTCCATCTATGATAGTAGCAGCAGTGACTCCAGGAAAACGGGAGCTTACCAGATGGTTTGTACGACGGGAAGGTGATATAGCGAGGGCAATGGCTTCTTCTGTTCGGTGCATTATCAGTCCCAAATGTGCAATCGCGGGGCTGCCAAAAGATGATGAACCATGTTAGACACGTAGGCATCCAGGTACTCCCTTCTCCTAATGTCATCAGTTACAAAACTACAATTACTCTATAGGTTTCTCTTAAGTATGCTAGTCCTTTGTTGCTTAACATAGCCTATTCTACTTCTGTTTAAGACTAATCTACTCCTAATCAAAGTTGGAGCATTCCAAAACTGCAACAGTATAACATATTAAGTTTTCTGTTTGAACTGATTTAACTTGGTCACAATGTTGGTGTGAAGGCATAAGAATTTTCTGATATAAATTGAGTTTGGATGTATGCATGATATCTGTTTAACATTAGCACACGCATCTCCCGAAGCTTCAGGTGGTTCTGAACCTTGGAAAAACAGTGTGTTTACAGATGAGAATATTTCCTGCAGTGTGCTGAACTTGCTACTAGGAAGGACAGGAGCAATCTATTACCTGATAATCCTTGTGAAAGCAGAGCCTAAGTTCTTGAACTGAGCCATTGCTACAAACAACCGATGGCATTGACCCAATTGCATATTCGATGACAGCAACAATATGCCCAACAGCGTATTTTCTGCCACTTCTAGGATAAATATGTGCTTTTCTTAGAGCTTTCTGCGAGAAAGAGCAGCAACGCACCAAAACAATGTTACAATCAACTGCAAGTTTCAGATAATTATTTGTTGATACTAGGATCCCACATGGCATTTCTCCACTAACCGTAACATTGTATTTGCTGTAGAGGTAAAGTGCTGTGGAGAAGTAGTCGTATTCATCCAGAAGTTCAGGGTAAGCACAAGTTCCATGAGTTTCTGCCAAAGACAAATAAAAGATTTAGAAATTTAAATGTGTAGATCTTTGTAATGAAACTACATTGCCTCGTGCTACAGAATGCAAAATAATGAGGACGGTTACTTAATGGAATTACAAATTACAAAGTAATAGAGTATACAGAACAGTAACATGCCAATATCCGCAGGAAATCACATACCCCACTGAAGATGATCCGGTGAACCATCAGCACATGCACACAGACAACCACCACCCACTGGTCAGCATTGAGCACATGCATATTGTTCCTCATAGAAAAATCAGAAATTTCCAATCACCTCGTGTGCCCAGAATGGACCCTTTCCACCAAAGCAGGTTGAAGAAGAGCCGCAGTATAGGGACGGCCAATACTTCTCAAGTATTGGCATCAACATTAAGATCTGTCGCATAGCAAAGCAAATGACACAGCATAATGTACTTGCAGTAGTTCAGACCTCATGTTCTCAAGAAAATTTGTGAAAAGCTGGCACCTTATTGATGTTGAATGCGGTGGGTCTGCAGCATGATGGCCAACCACCATGGTTGTACTGTGGCCAGAGCCCATCTGGTCAAACAGAATACTAAATAAAGATGATGACATGAGTATCGGCGCTACTTGTATGCGACAGTATTGGATTGATTATGTTGATGCCAATGTGCAATCATATAGCGTACACATTATTTGGAAGCTAAGGCGGATGCACTTCTCTGTGCACAGGTTCGGCAGACTGTATGTCTGAATGGCACTAATGGCTACGGCAAATCAAGACAAATCAAACAGGTAAGCTTCCTGTCATCAATTCAACATGTCAAAGTTTTCAATCGCTCAAAGAACCAATCAACAACTTATCAACAGTTGCAGTGTACATCGTTTTGTCCTAATGCCGGACTAGTCAGAAAATGCAAATCTCCAATCAGCAGCTGATGGCCTATTCTATTAGCTAAGATGATATAAGAATTTGTTCAGAATCTCAAATCACAGGACAAAAAGTTGTGTGTAGTTCAATGTAAGGAAAAAAAATATATAGTTGCAGCCTCCAACGAAAAAGGAATTAACAAAAGTGATCTGCGTGGACTTACGGATGGTGAACCATTTGAGAGGCTTTGGTCTGCAAAAAAAATAATGCAGATTGAAACCAGATGAGCTCGCTGAAATACGTTCCAGAGAGAGAGAGAGAGAGAGAGACAATGCTAAGAGGCACGGCATGAGGAATGGTACCGGCAGCACCCATTGGTGTCGCAGCAGTTGCTGGTCTGCCGGCAGATGGTCCCCGGCCACTGCAGCGCCAGCACGTAGTAGTCGAACCCCGCCCACCGCCGCTTCATTCCCCGTCCCGCCGCCGGCGTTGCCGCCGACGCGAGCAGCACGGCAATGGCGAGGCACAGGAGCGAGAGCCGGAGGAGTAGGAGGCGCTTCTTCCCGCGCCGCGTCGTCTCCATCACCCCGCCCATTGGCAACTGACGAACCCTCCTGTCCGTGTCTGGATCTGTCTATGTACTAGTACTATTGTCGTATGCCTGCCGCCGCAAGATCGCGCTCAGCCGCTCACATCACAACCGGCTTGCAGAACATGCCAGGCGTGAGGAGTGAGATGCCTTGAATAGTCGTGATTAACTTAGTACCACCGCCTCGGTTAACTCCTCTGGTGGATTAGTAGCTTGGCTTGGAGATACGTCAATGGCTTGCTGTGCTGGTGAAGCAACTTCAGCACAAGCTACGGCAACCGCAAAGCACTCATCTTTTCTGCCTTTCCTTTTCCCCTGCTACTACTTGATTACCTCAAATGGAGGGAATAGAAACCGCTTATGTGTATTACATTGCCAAGCTCTACCACACGTAGCTTCCTGCAAGCCACTGCTGCTGTTCTCATTTCCGTTCTTCAGGAACGGGATTGTCCACAGCGACATGGAAAGAAAAAGGGTTAATTGGTTTCATACCATTATAATTCTTAGGTTTTTAAAATATACCATTACAATTTTTCTTATTATAATGGTACCATTACAATTTTATTAAAATTGGAACCATGCCATTATGTACATCTAGATCTGTTTGAACAGGTCCGTATTTTTATCCGGACGAAAAGACCCTTTGCCGTCCTACTGATCTAGTGCCGGCTCCCTATGCACAACCATGCACAAGCAAAAACTGCCATCCTCATGTTGTGCAAATTATTTCAACAAAAATCAGTATTAAAATTGACAGCAACATAGCAAATTCAATGAATCAAATTGATAAGAAACATAACAAGAAGTGTACGTAACAGGTCTACATAACAGATTCACTAGACAAATTGTTTCATTGGAATCATCCATAACAGGTTTAAATTTCATCACATAAATCCATAACAGGTTCAAACTTCATTACATAAATTCATTATAGGTTCTAAATTCAACCCTTAACCAAAGACATAACAGGTTCAAAGATCAACCATTACATAGCTCGAAACATTAACAAAAGTAGTTCATCAAATCACACTTGACTTTGGCTGCAACATTTATCACTTTGACAAAATGAAACAGACATAAGCATCACATGTTGAGCCAAGATTTGAGATCCCTAACAACTCTAGCTGGTGGTGCAGATGCAGCCTTTTTGTTCTTCTTCTTTTGTGGAGTCTTTTTCTTCTTAGGTGTTCTCTTCTTCTTGTTCCCCACCTGTGAAGGGCCTTCACCTTGTTGCCTCTTCCTGTGAAAAATTGTAATTATAGTATAGTGATGTTACAAAGACAATTCAAAAAAAAGATATTGAAAATTAACAATAACAAGTTTATACCTTTTCCTTGGTGTGTCTTCTTCTTCCTCTTCTTCCCACATTTCAGGAAGTTTGCATCTCTTTTGAAAGTGTTGAAAACCACCACACCTCTTGCATTTGACGATCTTCTTTTTTGTCCCTCCTTCTAGAACACTTCTTATCCTCTGAACTCTAGGCCTGCCTGCAGCTCTCTTCTGTTTAGGTGGGAAAACCTTGAATCCAAGATCAACATGAGGCCACTGAGATTTGTCTACCATGGTAACTACTCTAGCTTCATATGCTGCCTTGAAACAATGTGTAGAGTAATACTGATGCACATAATCCTCAATTTGTACGCCTCTATTAGACAAGATCCATGCAAGAGCATGTTTGCATGGTTTCCCTGTTAGCTGTCACTGTCTACAAGAGCATTTGTTGTTCTCCAGATCCACTTGGTGCCTTCTAGTAACGTTGTCATGTTCCACCAACGTTACTTCAGCAAAATCTTGATCACTTACAGCAACCTTTACAACATGGAGCTGGTTGCTTATTGCATTTAACTCTTTCCTAACATTCGACAAAATTGGGCCAGTAAATAAATTTCCAATCTGCCTCCTTAGGAACCTCTTCTCCATGATCATCTCTCTAAGGGCATCAACTAGCTCATGAAGCAGCAGACCTTATACTCTTTTATCTGTTTGTTGAAACTCTCGGAGACATTGTTAGTCAAGTAATCACATTTGCTTTCCTCTGAGAATCCAGCCCTATACCACAACTTCTTGTGATGGTTTTGCAGGTAGTCAATAGCAGGTGGAGCAAAATCAGCAATTTGTTGCATGTGCCACTTAAACTTCTCTTTAGTGTAGCTTCTTGCTGCTGGATACAAGTGTGAAACAAACACAGGCCCAGGATGCTTTCTAATGAAATTGCCATACATGTGCCTCATACACTCTCTGTGCTCAATCTCAGGGAAGACTAACTCTACAGCAGTCTCTAACCCCTTACATGCATCAGTTGATATGACCAAACCAGGAGGGCAGCCTATAGCTTTACGCAATTGAGTCATAAACCACTTCCAATTATCCTCTATTTCAGAGTCAAAGATAGCAAAACCTAAGTGGAATAACCAATTGTGACCATCTACAACAGTGGCTGAGGCCAATTGACCAGTATATTTGCCATTCAAGCTAGTAGAATCCACTCCTATGTATGGCCTACAGCCCCTCAAAAAGCCATCGATACATGGTTGTAAAGCAACAAACATCCTTTTAAAACAATTCCTCTAGCCTATCTTCTGCAACTCTATTTCTATAACACTTCCAAGTTGATTAATCTACATTTGAGCTTTGCAATTGAACAATAGCTGAAAACTCTCTTCATATTTACCATGAATTTGGTTAATAGCCTGCTTCATACCTGACCATGCCTTTGAATACTTCAATTTAATCCCATGGTCTCCTTCTAGCTTTTCCTTTGCATCCTTTGGACCTTTGTGTGGGTTCTTCGTCAACCAATCAGACAGCCTATCAGCACACACCCTTGGGTAGCCATTTTCCCAATCTTCAACTTTGTAGTGGGGCAATTGTGCTCAGCTGGAAGTGTCTTTATCTGCACAAGTAAATAAAATTGTGATACACCTTACAAACTAAAACATATCAATTGACTCAAATATATTCGACCGTACCTGTATTGTTTTTCCATCATGAATCTTTGAGGCATGAATGCGCCATGGGCAACCAATATGTGCACATCTGGCAATGAATCTTGTAGTGTCTGTTTGCAGTTTTGCAAACTCGAATCCCTTTTTTACATCATAGTGTCTCACTGCTTTCCTGAACGAAATTATGTCAGGAAACAGTGCACCCTTCACAATGTTGGGGTTCTCGGGATCATGCAGCACCTGGACTTCATTAGGATCATCATCTGTCACCTCTGGTTCAACATTGTCAGCAGATATATCTTGTGCATCAGGTTGCATAGATTCAGCCTGTTCAACATTTTCAACATTATTTGGTGGTTTATATGCTGGAATTTGGATATACAGATGCTCATCATCCACACCCACATACTCTTCACTGTTGTCAAATATGTCAGGCTCTAAAGAATTTGCCTTCTCAGCTACAGGCCCATTAGAATCAGATGGCAACGCATACAATGGTTCCAACTCCAAGTCAGCAAACACATTAGTAGTTATGTTGTCATATATTGTAACTACAATCTGGCATCTCATCTGTGGCTTGTACATTTCAAACAAATCTATCATTTGTGTCTCGTGAATTAGTCTCACATCATCACCACTCCTCATATCAAAGAACCACAGCCTGGCAGATTGGTCAGCTCCCCAGTTTAACTCGTTCGCGAGGTTAGTCATCAAATCAGTGTACGAGTACGAATCTATTTCCACCTCCTAGTTAATAACCTTGCCCTTACAGTACGCTTTCCTACTGCTGGCCTCATAACGAAAGAATCCTTGAACCTTAATCTCTAGTTCGAAAAGATTCCTACCGACAAAGAAAAGAAATTGAAGTCAAACGAACCAAATATTGTCCACAAGCCTCAGCATCAGTAGATAAACGAAGGGACAGGTGCGTACCTATGGTTGGAGATTGCGAGGTTGTCCATGTCCACCATCACCAGGGGTTCGGGACGACGACGCACGCGCTCACAGGTCGCCGGCACACGTCTTCCTCCTCAGCTCGCCGCACGCGGGGCGCGGCTCGTCCTCCTCACCTCGCAGGGGCGCACGCAGCCTTCTTCCTCCTCAGCTCCTCGCGGCGCGCCATGCTCCTCCTCACCTCGCTGTGGTTCTTACTCGTGGCCTAGGGTTAGGGTTGATGGCAGCAGGATTGGGGCTGAGGCACAAGATCCATCGATTGGGGAAAAGTGGCCACGGTTCTGTTCTATTTGGTCCAGCAGGGTCCATCGATTAGGGGCTGAGGGGCAAGGTTATTTTTCTCCAGATGCAAATACGTATATGGAGGGTGTACAAAAATTAGGATCCATACGTACATAATGGCATGGTTTCAATTTAGTAGAATTGTAATGGTACCATTGCAATAAGCGGAATTGTAATGGTATATTTCAAAAACCTAAGAATTGTAATGATATGAAACCAATTAACCCAAAGAAAAAGAGAGAGAGAGAACAGTTTTTTTTTTTTAGCACAGAGAGAAAACAGTTGCTGGTCTCACACTGGGCAATCAAATGGGCCGACGAAATATTTAGGCCTAGCCCATTAGGCCTTAAACCCTAGAAAGAAACCTCCTCCCTCCTCCACGACTGCTCCAATTCCTCCACACAAACCGGGCCGCTAAAAACAACACCTTGCCGCCGCCGCCGCCGCCGCCGCCGAGGACGACGGCGACGATGTGGCGGTCGCGAGCCCGTGCTCTCCTACTCCTCCGCTCGTCCATTCCCAGGCCGACGGCGCCAGCACCACGGCATCCCACTCCGACCCTAGCCCGAGTCACACCTCCACGCCTTCTCTCTCGCTTCCTCTCCTCCTCCCCGGATCCCATCGCGGATGCCTCCTCCTCTGATCCCATCCCGGAAGCCTCCACCTCCTTCACGGATCCCCTCCACGGTGCATCCTCATCTGCCGCCGCTGCCCCAGGCGATGACGCCGAGGCCGGGGAAGACAACCTGAGCTCGATGTGGGAGGAGCCCGGAGACGCTGACGACATCTTCGCCACCCCCAGCGCCGCCGAAGCCTTGGCCGACGAGGAGGAGGTCGCCCGTGTCCGTGACATCGTGGAGTCCACCCCCGAGGACAAGATCGCCTCCACCCTCGCCGACATGGTCGTGGATTTCAACGAGCCGCTCCTCGCCGCAGTCCTCGTCGCTGCCGAGAAATGCTCCTGTAAGAAGCTGGTACTCTTGTTCAAGTACGCCTCTAAGAACAATCCTGCGGCTGCAAGTCTCTCCAACCTTGAGATTCTGGTGAGTAAGATTGCTGACTCCGATGAGATTGACAAGATGGACGCGTACTTGCTGTGGGACTCCGTTAAGGAGGTCGGTACTGTACCAGGAGCTGTGAGTACACCATTGTTGAATGAAATGATCGCAATATTTTGGAAGCTGGAGAAGACGAAGGCGGCTCTGGAGGTGTTCTCCATGTTCGATAAGTTTGGTTGTACTCCCGACAGCAACAGTTATTACCTGGTGATCGAAGCGGCTCGAAAGAAATCCATGTTCCGATCTATATGTGAAGTTTGTGACAAGATGATTGCCTCTGGGTGCTTCCCTCACAGTGAGAAGGTTGGCAGGGTCTTGATGGTCCTTTGTGAGGGAAAGAAGGCGAAACAAGCACACACATTATACCTAGCAGCAAAAGACAGGAAGATTCAGATCCAGAAACCGGTGCTAGACACCCTTGTTGGTGCTTTGGCGAGGAATGACGAGGCTGTTGGTATGGCTCTGGAGTTGCTGGAAGAGTACCAAGGAGAGTCCCTCAAGCATGCAGGCAAGGCCTTTGCCACGGTTGTACATGCTCTCTGTAGGACAAACAAAGTGGAGGATGCAATTAATTTGTTGATGAGGATGGTGCAGCTCGAAGAGTACCAAGGCGAGTCTCTTAAGAATGCAGGCAAGACATTCACCACAGTTATACATACTTTGTGTAGGAAAAAGAAATTGGAGGATGCAAAGGCATTATTGACAAAGATGGTGAATCTTGGTCTAGCTCCTGGTAAAGCTGACTTTAATTTTGTCGTCACAGCCTTGTCTAAAATGGGAGAAATGGAAGATGCAAAAGGCTTGACCAGACTGATGGAGAGCCAAGAGCTCAGTCCTGATATTTATACTTACACTGTGCTCATGAGTGGCTACATAAAAGGAGGCATGGTTGATGAAGCCCATGCTCTGCTTCGTGAAGCTAAGAAGATTCATCCAAAACTAAACAGGGTTATTTATCACAGTCTTATCCGTGGTTACTGCCAGATAGAGGAATTTGAGAAGGCCGTTGAGTGCCTAAAGGAGATGAGCAAAGATGGATTGCTGCCAAATGTTGATGAGTATGAAAAACTGATTCAGTCACTGTGTCTCAAGGCTTTAGACTGGAGAACAGCTGAGAAACTCTTGGAGGAAATGCAGGATAGTGGTTTGTGCCTTAAGGGTACAAGCCGCAGCCTTATAACTGCAGTCAAAGAGTTGGAAGAGGAGGAAATGCAGTCAAAGGAAAGCCTAGCAGCTTAAATTTTTAGTATACACTTGAGTGCTGCTAATTGATTGTAGGCAGCTTCTTCTTTTTTGAGCTCCACATCTCTGGTGAGCTTGCAAGAATCATCATCTTTGTACTCATGTCTGTTTTGTTGTTATCTGCTACAATAATTCTGCATTTGTATTTAAATGCTACTATGCTAGACTGACAAAGAAAATTTGTTTAGTTTTGGAAGATCTGAAACTGCAGTTGCTATAAGCTGTGATCTCATGTGTCAACATGCTGGTTTAGGCATTGGGGTCTGATTTAAGAAATTTCTTGGCGGCTCAGTGGATTTTAACATATGTTTGGTGAATTAGGCTGGCATTCATTCGTTGTTTTAGTACAACCAAAATTTCACCTTATAGTGTTATCCTTATGACTTTTGATTGCATCCTCTACCTTCAATATAATCCAGTTACATGACTGGAAGTTGCTGCTCGTTTGGCTACATTTTCTTAGCCTTTATTGTGCCTGTATCTATGATATCTTGAACACAGAACTCATACCCATTCATGACAGAATAGTTGGTGCCTACCTGTTTTGCACGCCAGAGCCACTATTGTGTTCTTAGCTAATTGTGCAATTATTCTTATTAGCCAGTTGGTGATGGTTACCGAAATTACAAATTGAACAGATTCTCTTATAAAGTTAATAATCAGATTCTTTAGCTCCATTTAGGAGGAGCAGATTTATGCTTATTTTAGCCGAGTTTCAGATGGTTCTTGTGGTTATATCATTCGTGAATCGTCAGTTTGAAAACAGGAAATGTTAAAAGTATTGCTTTTGATGGCAAGCCTAAACGAATTAGTTATTAGCGCTTTTGAAGACTAGAATCTATCAAGAGTATTCGCGAGGCAGCAAGCAGTAGATGGCTTTGTACAAGGTCTGGAGACCCTTGCACGAAGCCATTCTGGGAACAGCTCGAACCACAAGGACTAATACTAGTTGCTTGTTCTCTTTCTCCTTGATTCACCGTATCAAGGTTCTAATTATGTTGATTGATGGTATGGGCTGCTGTGAACGTAGCATGTTGTTTAGGAAATCTGCATAGACTGTTGTTTCACGGGTACCATTGCATATTGCAACGAAAGGTTGGCATGCATATTTGATTATGAGAAAGAACATTACTACATGATGTCTCCAATTTCAGAAGTTGAGTTTTACTTCACAATGCATACTCTTTAAACCTCTGACTGCATTTATGTTTTTATTAGCAGTGTTTAAACCCCACACGGCCACACCCCAAGGACTACGGTTTGGTTTCGAACTCAATGTCCATCTGTTTCACGTGGGATTTCCATATACGTTGGCCGAAATAGTAAACCCTAGACCAAGCTGCAATCGTGATCAAAACGGAAGTTGGCTTGCATCCCCGATCATTTGATCGACATGGGTAATCAGTTAGGACTCGCATGGTCATCGCGCCCACAGGCCGGCGGCAGCGTCCCTCATCTGCACCGGGACGTTCTCTCGGAGATCCTGCTCCGCGTCCCGGCGGAATCGCTGTGCCGCCTCCGCTCGGTCTGCCGGTCATGGCGCTCCCTCCTGTCCGATCCGTCCTTCATCGCCGCCCACGCGGCGCGCCACCCGCCGTCCCGGTTCCTCGCCGTGACCTCGCGCGGTATCTTCGAGGAGGAGACGGAGATCAGGCTCCTGGACGCCGCCTCCGGCCGCGTGGCGAGACGGGTGAGGAGCCGCGACGTCGGGTGCCCGCACCCGTACGACCAGCAGATGCGCGCGCACGGCGACCTCGTCTGCCTCGTCGGCGCGGATCGGCGCCTCCGCGTGCTCGACACGGCCACCGGAGCCGTCTCTGTCCTGCCTGACCACGGCTGCGAGATCACCAGCTCTCTTTTCGTACTCGGGTCCACCTCCACCACCAGGAGGGAAAAAGGAGGAGAGTACAAGGTGCTCAACGTCACCGTAGATTACTGGGGATGGCCTCGCTGCTGCAAATGCAAGGTGCTCTCACCTTGGGCGGCGGCGGGGGCGTGTGGAGGGAGGCGCCGACTCTTCCGGCGGCCATCGTCCGGCACATGTCCGCCGTAGCCAGCGGCGTCTTCTACGTCGTGGCGTGGTCCTACCCACCATCCGATTGGATCGCCGCGTTCGACCTCGAGACGGAGCAGTGGCGTCAGCAAGGCCCGCCGAACCACGACCACAGCGACAGGCTGTGCAACCTGACCGAGCTGGACGGCGACCTCGTCGCGGCGGTCTCCGTTTCCAACCAGACCTCCCTTCACCTGTTCCGTCTCACGGGCGGCGGCGGCGAGCAGGAGCAGGCGCTCTGCTGGCACCCGCTGTGCGTCGTGCCCATGTCGCGGATACAATGCTGCCGCCGTGCAGGCGTCAAGATGAAGATCGACCTGTGGGTGCTTCACGGCGGGAGGGTCGCGTTCGTGGTGTCGTCCGCCACGGACAGTGACGGTCGAGCCTGGGCGCTCCGTGTGTACGACGCGACAACCCGCGCTTTCGAGGACGTGGCGCGCTTGTTCGATCCCGCAGATGTTGGGATTGGTTTCTGCACTCGGAACTTGCTCTGTACTACATAACTCTTCTAGCTAGTACTACTTCAATTCTGTTACCGAGAGCTTTCTCACTACTAGTTTCTTATGGTATGATGATGATGATGATGATGATGGTGGCAATTATTGCGTTGCTACGGCACAGCCCCTCGAGTTTTGAATGCATAAGCATTGAACTATTGACATTATGCTCCCTAATTGCTGGTTTTTTGTTGCTGTCCGTGATAGTACTGTAGTATTTTCTAATCACGCCGGTAGCGTACTGGAGAGTTCCCTCCACCACAGAAAACTGTGATAACATGTCAATTGCTTTGCACCTAAAAAAGGGATCACTGATTGATAGGATGGACTTGTTGATCCTATTTAAGATGTCCAACTAATCCATGTTCGGAGCTATATTATTACTGCATTAAACACGCGCCACTCGTGGTGATGGTCAGAACCTGATCCCTTGTTCATCGATGTGGCGTGTTTAAGTCTAATTGATGTACGGTTTTGTTTAGGCCTATGATATGTAGCACTAAACAGAGGATCCATTACATGCGTAATGCGTGTACTGTTGCTTTGTAGGAGTAGGGTGTGGGTTAGGGCCAAAGTATCTCGCAAGCTTCTTTATCTTTAACCAATAAGGGCTATGCCCTTTCGTTCTCTGTTCTCTGTTTCTCATTAATTTAAACAAAACTCTTTAAACAATGGTTTACTGTTTTCTAGTGGTGGAGAATCACAATTGGATGGTGGCAGACCGTCTGCCAATTTTTCTATTCCGGGGTTGTTCTCAGAGCAGATGGTACAATGCGCTCTCTGAATCGTACCAGAAATAAACAAGATCAAAGCCTATGCGTCGTTATCGTTATACCCAAGAAATTCGTTATGGAGGCTCTGAGTGAGAATACTGATACCTCTATCTGCGAAAAAGAAAAAAAAATTTGCCGATGTCAATAATATAAAATTGGATGGAGTATCAATAATATAAAACTGGATGGAGTAAAGAGTACGAAAGATGATGTCAACCTTTGTTTAGGTTTTGCTAGCAGATTAATATCAGTAGTAATAATATGTCTCTTCACATCCCTAGTTATTAGCATATTTGTTTGTTTATTTATATTTATATATGTAGTTCTTCCATCCACAAATATAAACATTTTTTTATTTTAACTCATCTTATTCAAAAATTTATAAGAATCTTATTTATTTTATTATAACAGATTTTATTATTAGAAAATTATATATAAAATTTATTTATCTTTATATTTTTATAAAAAAATTAAATAAGATGAACGGTTAAAATAACGTCTAGAAATTAATAAATATGTGTAGGAAGTAAAATAAAAAAAAAAGGCAGGTACTCCGTACTCAGATCCAAAACAGTTGTGTCTCTTATGACATGCGGGTCCCAGTCTTCACACTGGACACCTCTTCTCTCGTTGTTTCGCAGCCTCGCCCAGTCTCGCTCGCGTGACGCCACGCCCACGCCCACGCCCAGTCTCCCAAATTAATGAAACGGCAGGCGTGGGGGCGTGGGCGCTCACATGTTCAACCAACCAACGCTCCCGTTGGCCGGGGACAAGCGCGGAGGCGTCGCTCCCGTGCTCCGGCCGCTATTTATCTAGCTCCAGCCGCGGTCCCTAGAAGTTCACGCGGCTTCCTTCCGATTTTACCCACTACATCACGTTTGTTTCGAGATCGCTGCTCACGCCCTCCACTTCCACTCCACCACCCAACCGCCAGAGCAATGGCGAGCGCGGGGAGCGAGGCCGAGGTCACCCGCGCCGACTTCCCCGACGGCTTCATCTTCGGCGTCGCCACCTCCGCCTACCAGGTATCGTCACCCGCATCGCATATCTTCTCTCGCTCTCGGCGGCGCTAGACTGCGCGACACCTCGTGCTCGTGCTGCACTGTTGGGGACTGTTGTTGTTCCGAGATTCGAATGGGTTCCACTGTTTTGGCCGCCTCCATTGCGGATGCAGTTCCTGCGTTCTAGCGTGATAGCTCCAATTATTGCTAGCTTGTTCTGCTGGCTGTTCAGCGTCACGAAGCTCGAGTCTGGATGGCTGTATTCTTGTGCGGTGTTGTATGCGCCTCCACCAAGTCAAGCACTCAATTGCTAATTATCTGCGCTCCTGCGATTGGGTGAAATTTCTGCTATGTTCGATTGCTACTGATGAAAATTTTGCTACTACTTGTCTGCGTGAGGTTGAAAATCAAACGCCTAAGTTGAGTGAAACTGATATCAATAGAGCCTTACTGATTATTTGTGGAATAAATCAATTTATTGTCATGATCACCAATTCACCATGTGTTTCTCAACAAGAACAAAGTGTATAGACTTTAGGTTTGTCTTGACTCTTTAGAATTTACACGCTAAGCCTTGCCCCAATAACATTCAGCGTCAGCTGGCCAGGGGTGGATTAGACTGGAATTGGGTAGTGGTGATGGCCAGTGAGCAAGCAAATGTTTAGCTAGCAAATTTAAAAATGGAGGTAGTAAGTTTGGGGTTCATGCTGAGGTGTATGAATATTGGAGTCAGGAGTGGATTACTAGTGAAATCCAAAGACACGTGAGTTTTCTATTTTTAGAACAGTGACTTTATTTTCTATTCCTTTCTATCCAAACTGGAAGTCATAGGTTTGACACCTTTTCTCCGCAGATTGAGGGAGCAAGAAGGGAGGGAGGGAAAGGGGATAACATATGGGATGTATTCACTGAAGACAAAGGTTTGTCTACCTGCTTCCTTTGCCCATGAAATACATCAATTTAGTTAACTAGATAACTGTTCAAATGCTTGGACTTTCAGAACGCATCTTGGACAGAAGCAATGGAGATGTTGCAGTAGATCATTACCATCGATACAAGGTGTGGTGCATACTATACCTGTCCTTTTACTGTGAATCGCTTCCAAGAAGCAGTAATCCCTGGTTTAAAATGTTTGATATTAATATTTCAGGAAGACATTGAGCTCATGGCCAGTTTGGGTTTTAGTGCATATAGATTTTCCATATCATGGGCACGAATATTCCCTGGTATGTTAAACTTGACAAATAGCACATTTTGATCTATTTTCTTCCAATGACAGCGCTTTGTATTATTTTCTGATGCATAAAGCTATAAGCTTATATTATATATATCTGCAGATGGTCTAGGGGAAAAGATCAATGAACAAGGTGTTGCATTTTACAACGACCTTATCAACTTCATGATTGAGAAAGGTTGCTTTTGGTTTACCTAATACCTTTAACAAAGGTTACTGTACTTTGTAGTTATTAATCACTCATCTTCTGGCTATAGGAATTGAGCCTTACGCAACTCTGTATCATTGGGATCTTCCAAACAATCTACAGAAGACTTTTGGGGGCTGGATTTCTGAAAAGATTGTGTAAGTCACTAAGGCATGTTTGCAGTAGGGCTTGCAGTATTTTCTTTAATGCTCGCATAAATGATCCCTTTTTAAGAGAAGCACTTGCTTCAAAAACCATGGCAGTTTGGTTTGTGTATTTTATATGAGTTTCTCACTGTCAAATATCCCAGGGAGTGCTTTGCATTATATGCAGAAGCTTGCTTTGCGAATTTTGGAGACAGAGTAAAGCATTGGATAACAATCAATGAGCCTCTTCAAACTTCAGTTAATGCTTATGGCATTGGAGTTTTTGCACCTGGTGGATGCGAAGGTGAAACTTCAAGATGTTACTTGGCTGCTCATCACCAAATCTTGGCTCATGCTGCTGCTGTGGACATTTATAGAAGAAAATTCAAGGTATTTTTCTCTATTTTTTATCTGAGCACTTGATGTTATGGTTCTTTTATGGGTAAAAATTATGGTGCTGCTATACGTACCAAGTACAATAGTTCTTGTCCTGTTGTTGTTCTTTTTCTCCCCTTCTTGCTTTTGCATAGTTCAGTTCTCTTGCATCAGAGTCTATATCCTAATATGCTTGAAACTTTGGTAATTAGAAGTTTGAAACAGCATACAATTTATCTTATTTCCTATCAGTACTGTAAATACTGGTTGTGAGTTGAGACTGGAAAATCTAATTTCTAATCTGATGGTTTTAAATTGTTAAAAAACATAGGCTTCACAAGGTGGTGAAGTAGGGTTGGTTGTTGATTGTGAATGGGCAGAGCCATTTTCTGAGAAATTGGAAGATCAAATTGCTTCAGAACGAAGGGTTGACTTTCAGCTAGGATGGTATGCTGCTATCATACTTCTAACGGCTGACAGACATTTCTTTCCACATTTGTTACATTTTAATATCGTGTCAAAAGACTCTTTCTTCAGGATATGTCACTCTTATCATGGAACTTATAAAATTATGTACGGCAATGATATCACATGACATCTATGGTTTTCATTTGAAGGTACCTGGACCCAATATATTTTGGTGATTACCCAGAAAGCATGCGTCAACGTGTTGGCAAAGATCTCCCGATATTCTCGGAGAAAGATAGAGAATTCATCAGGAACAAAATTGATTTTATAGGAATAAATCATTATACTTCGAGATTCATTGCTCATCACCCTAATCCAGGAGATATTAGTTTCTATCAAGTGCAACAAGTGGAGAGAAAAGGTATGATGCTTTAGTTATGAAGGAATGTCTATTGTGTTTTAACAAATCATGCAAAATACCTTGAAACAGAACTGTAGCATGGTAGAACTACGATTTCTGCAGTCTTTCCTGATTCATCCTTCATCATTTCTTTTCATAACCATGCCAGCAAATTGATGTTATCATAATACTGACATTTCTTGTTTGGCAGAAAAATGGAATACTGGTGAACAAATTGGTGAAAGGGTTAGAACTTTTTTTTTTTGTGTGTGTGTGTGTAAACTCTGTAGATCTCTCTGGAATCCTAACATGTCATCTCTATATTTTGCAGGCTGCATCTGAATGGCTTTTCATAGTTCCTTGGGGTCTTCGGAAATTACTTACTCACGTAGCGAAGAAATACAAAAATCCTATAATGTATGTCACTGAGAATGGTATGCCTTCCATACTTCCTGCAATGAACATTGTGCAACCTGCAATTGTAAACATACTCACTCATTTTCCCTAATAACAATGGTTTCTTTAATTGCTTGTATGTGCTGGGCCTCAAATCTGGGCACACTAGTTTCTGGGGGATTTCATTATCTTAGTATGCAAGGGATACAACTTATACATAGCTATCTAGACCTGTCTCTTCATAGAGAACATACGCAGATCAGATAATCTTATAATATCTCAAAATAGGGTGAAAATGGGTGACATTATGGGCTACACTAAACCCTATTTAGTTTGAAATAATGAGATACCCTTATGGTCACCCACTTTTAGCTGAAAAGTTAAAGGCAGTGTGAAATAAGTAATCCTACAAATATGCATTGAAACACATTACAAAAAAAAAAAAGGTATTGTGGAGTCAAGGCTATTTTCGTGGTTTTATATCCCCTCTCCCCTATTTTCTCTTTTTTTTTACCGATTTGTGGATACTCTCATAGTCTGACAATCACAGCATATGACTAATGAATTTCATTGGGTTGTTTCAGTACATTATCTATACTGTAGTGCATATTTGGAAATGTTTTCAGTTTCCTTTTGTTCACAGCATTATTGCTGGACTGGTGATTTATCTTTTCCTGCATAAACTGAACAGATCCAGATGATTTTGACATATGCCTTAGATAAAATATATTTCCTCCATATTGAGCCAAGATTTTTGGCCAAAGTTTTGAAATTTTGATTATCAACTCTTTTCTTAAAACAAAATGGGTAAATAAAAATCAAGTGTGGATTCATCTTTTAAAAGTAATCTACTAATCAAGTGTGGATTCATTGTTGTCCTTAGGACAGAATTATTAGTTCAAATTTCTACTAATCTTGTCCTAACGAACAACAAAAAAAATGGAGGTAGTAGGAATTAACTTGAGTGTGAGTTAACATTTGGTAATCTGCTATGTGAATTAAACTGCTGTGTTATATTACTATCGCAGAATCCAATGGTGAAAGGTATGCTAGCACTTTGAAATTGTGACAACTTATATTTGAATTTATAGTCTGAATAAGGTACAAATGTTTGCATTTCCATATTTTCTTACCTGGTATCTTCACTGTAGGCATGGATGAGGAAGATGATCCATCAGCACCGCTTGACCAGGCCTTAAATGACACGAAGAGAGTTGGTTACTTCAAAGGATACCTGGCTTCAGTTGCACAAGCAATCAAGTAATCTTATTTTGCTTTTCATCGTACAGTTAAGAGTGTTCAGCCCTGAAATGAAATGACTGATGCAACCAACTCTTTGACGCAGGGACGGAGCTGATGTTCGTGGATACTTTGCATGGTCATTCTTGGACAACTTTGAGTGGGCTATGGGATACACCAAGAGGTTCGGAATTGTCTACGTTGATTACAAGAACGGGCTGTCCAGGCATCCTAAAGCATCAGCCTTATGGTTCTCGCGCTTCCTGAAGGGAAAGGCTGCTGAAAACAAAACTGACCCAGAGTGACCTGCGTCAAGTAAAGGAACATGACGTATACAGTAAATGTTTCCGCCGTTTTTTTGTATCTTATAAAGTGGCTGCTAGTGTATCTACTCATTCTCTCAGTTGTGCTGAAGTCTGATTGACTCGACATTCATTCCAAAACGGTTTTTGAATCAGAACTTGGTACCAATAAGATTGGAATTCATACTCGTTTGTCGATGACTCACACTTGCTGACGAACCCATACCCATGGTACTTGTATTGATATTCTGTGCTGTGCGGTGTAGTTGTTGTATCTAGAATGATGTATTTCGTTGTAGAGTTTTCATTAGAGGGCCTAATAGTTTAGGCCCAAAGTCCCTTTATCTTTTGATGGTGGTAGGACAGGAAGATGTTCTCTGCTTCTGCTTGGTCAGTGGTGAATAACAAAGTGCCATGTGATCATTGCCCCCATGGAACTGATACAGAAACAAGGACTGGTTGAAGGATGGAAGCTACTAAGCTCACTTCCTTTTCTGTTCAAAAACAGGGCCCTATTGCTGGTGAAGGATATGAATGATGCCTCTTTATTCCGCGCACAAAGGACGCTGGGCAATGGTTTTCTGCTTGCTTTCTGGACCTTCATACTTTGCTGTTATGGTGCCGTTGCATTCTGGGCTTTGGAAGTTTGGATGCGACTTAGCGTCAGGACAGGGAATCAGGCCGTTGAGATGGAATCATCAGAGAACAGAGACATCATGCTGAGTGCTGATAGGTACTCGTCTTGCCTCTGTTGTCTGCCTCTTTGCGATTAAGTAAGCAGAGCCTAATTGCCAGGTCCAGTCTGTCTCCTGCTTGATGTTCGTGCTGCTTATTGCCAACTGTGTT